>OU612058.1:129512738-130182738 GCA_914767635.1 Melanostoma mellinum
ATTCACCTCCAGAAATTCGCCTTCAGAATACGTGCGTTCGCTACGAATAACTGAATGCTAGCTTTTTTTTGTTAATTTTTATTGAACAGTCAATGCTAACTATTTTTTTATTTTTATTGAAAAGGCAAACGTTTAGCAAGTTCAACATGATTCTTCGAAATTGGCATAACTTTTTTATTTATCAATTGATTGACATGAAATAAAAACTAAATGTTAAGTGAAGCTTACCACAATATATTACTGAAAACCCCATCTAGGTAGGATAAGCTGTTTCTGAGATTGGCGTGCACAAACAAACAAACTGTTACGTTTTTATTATATGTATAGAAGAAGATAGATATAGAAAACATTGATTGAATGATTTAACTTTTTAAAGCCTAACGGGGTTTCCGAATTGAAAATCGAGATTTTCGAAGTCAGATTATACCCGCAAATGCAAAGAATCTTAAAAGCGTTTCAAGTAGACTTTTTTGTACAAGCAACAAAGTTAAATTAATAGTGATCAGAAAACATTTGTTATGACAGCTGTTTTGGGCGAATGAATTCAGTACATAGCTTCTATCCTGTGCATCCACCACTCATTTTTCAATGGGTTTTATCGTGCATTTGAAAACGTTTTCGCTCAAATGTTTTTTTTGTCCTTTGCAAAGATGGCAAATAATTTATTTCCCTCAGATATTTTTAGACAAAATAATTTTCGCACTTCAACTATAACAAAAAGAAAAAACTAAAGACTTAGCTTGAGTAGACAAATAGACGGCTAAGGCCTGACTGAAAATGTTGAACTCTAACCAGCAGTTTTTTGTATATTCTTTTACAAATCTTTTCAAAACTCTGTCATAAATAATCCTAAGTAAATACTGAAACAATATAAAGCCTTTGTGGTGCCCGTGATTTGTTATGGTTAATGTCTTACTGTTACGAAGGACTTGGAGGTTTGAATCCTAGGAACATAAAATTGCTTTTTTACACATGTCGAGAAGAATTCATCCGAAAGTAATTACACTGCCATGAAAAGCGCTTTCTCTCTTATCTGTTCACTATCGACATAAAAATGTAGGCCCTTGAAATTGTTAGGCTCCGAAATTCTCCGAACATTATTGCGCTATCTTACAATCCGATTCATTATTATAACCCACTTCACAATTTAAACTTTGATTTTAAATAAAATTTTAATGGACTTTCTTTCAAAAAGAAAGGAAAAATGCATAGTTGTCATGGTTTTTTTTATTGTTTATCGTCAAAAGAACAGCTACAGAATTTGTCTGTAACTCGGGTTTTTATCCCTATATTCCAATAGGAACGGGAATGTAAACGGAAACCTAGACACTACCGGACAGATTTCACAAATTCTTTCAGAATGATGCATTCTCCCTCAGTAGCTAAGATTATAATTCATCCCTATATTCCTACGGGAACGAAAACATGAACCTCAAAACTACTTGACCGATTTCAAAAATTCTTCGAATTTAAGATGATACGCGAACGTGATTGAGAACGCAAACTTTATAAAACTATTTGACCAATATCAAAAGTTCTTTTGAATTTCATAACTCAAGAACGGCTAAACCGATTTGGCTGAAAATTGGTGAAGAGATAGATTAGGACAAGGAGACGAACCTGTTTACAACACTTTTATCCCGCCACAGACATAAAATGTAAACGGAATGCTTAAAATCAGAACAGGAAAAGAAAATTTTAAAATGAACCGATATTGGGCATTGACTATCGTTTCATTGACTCAAATAAACAAAAAGCAGCGTGCAACAGAAACGAAGTCAATGCAATGCGTTAGCTTTCCTTATAAACAAAACACTGTCCTTTTAAAAAAACTGACTTATCGTGGCAGACTAAGCATAATCCAAATATCAGCAAGCATATGAGTCAACGGAGATCTTCGCTCAACACCCTGGGCTGCTTTAAACATACTCATACACCCCTCATCCCCCGACATTCACGGCGTTGTTGAGGTCTTAATTTTAAAGGTTCCCGTTCTTCTGTTTACGTGGGAATATGCGGATAAAATACAGTACATGTTACGTTTCCTTTCGAAAGGTTTCATCTAAAATTCGAATAAACTTTTGAAATTGGTCAAATAGTTTCAAGGATTTCGTTATCCTTGACCTATCCGTCTTGCATTCGCTATGACCATAAATAAATCAAAAGGTCAATCGTTGAATGTTTTTCCTATGGTCAACTATATGTGGCATATCGGAATATCATCTACGTTATTTGTTCTCACGCCTGATAATAAGACGGAAAATATCGTCTATTACAAGGTGCTTCAGTGAAAAGTGCAACAGATGCACCAAAATAAATAGCTAATAAAGAATCATTAAAAAACTTGATTTTTTTGAATATATTTACTATCCTAAAAAAAAATTTAAATTAATAAAATCCACACTGTACTCATTTATTGTCTCTGAGGAAGAACAAAGTTTGCCGGGTTAGTTAGTATAATAATAATTAAACTCTATTCATTTTCATTCATTTCTATAGTTCATTTAATAAAAATCTTTTACTAAAACTGTATAAAAACTATCTTTTCCTTAAGCGATCTCTTCTCAATTATGTTATTATGCAGGTGAAGGCGAATTAGAAACAATACACTAACAAGCTTAAAACTACAAATGGCTTTCACTGCAATAGCATTATACGCTAAACACTAAACGAAATAAGCCCTGTAAGAAAACTTCAAAGAAGAAAACCATAAAGCTTACCAAAACAGTTATCAACTCCCAATTATCCTTCACTAGTATTTCTCATACTTTTTCTGTTTCTTTCTAATCCACTACTATAGTCTTCTCATTGAAATAATGCTTACTACCTACCCTCGCATTTATGGTTTATTTTCATTTTATGCATTAAACATTTTCTATTCCCAAAAGCATATCGCAGCTATAGAGAAACGATTTATTCACTTGAATGGCTTATTCGTAGGGTGTTGCCATCGGCCTTCTACCATCCAAACATTTTTAACAAACTTCAAAGAGAAACCACTTGTGGAGCCTCCCTCAGTTTCTGTGGGTTCCTACTGGGGTATTGTCCTAAAGCGTTGTGATATGATTGTGATAACAAAGCAATAGCTACCTCCTATTAAACTTGTTTTGAGGCAAATTATCATTTATTAATTTTCTCCTACACAAACACACACACACACACTCACGGGGATTCTGTTTAGCATTCATTATGGGTGCTTCCTTTCAATTGTAACAAAACTGCTTGCCTTTTCATGTTCTTTTGAGTGAATTAAAATATTGTTATGGTTGACTAGCCTTCTTAATTACAAAACTGATTTGGATTTGTTTTCAACAGAAACTCATCAATTTCTTTATAAATATCCTTAATTCACACGGACCTGTCTTTATCTACAACTCGCATATGTGTATCCTTCAACTCACATCATTTATGAATAATCAATACTCCTAATGCTTTTGATTTCAGTCATTCATTACAATCTTATCGAGATACCGACTCATTAAGAAAAGTGTTCAAATTCCGATGATTCCAAGAAATCTGTTAGTTTTCTAATATGTATTAAGTTCACTCCAAACAAGCAAAGCAGCCATACCATACTCTCCTGAACCATACCCTCTCAAATAAGGATATTCTAGATTCTCTTTTATGCTTTTCATTCTTCACTTGTCTGTAAAAGCTTACCTCAGCTCTGCCAAATCCACTGTCAGTTAGATCATCAAAGTCAATTGTTGTCGCCATGTTGGCAATTCCACATTCAGCGTCATCGTCCTCTTTCTCGGTTGCAGTGCCATTATCACAAGGTAAAATATGGCATCCTTTGGATAATCTCGGATTTAGTGTGGTTGTCACAGACGTCGTCGTCGTTGAATCTTTTCTTTGATAGTCTGTGTTCAGTTCATCCAATGGTGATTGACTTATGCCACGGATACTCGATTCATCGGAAACCAATCTGTCCATGGTTTGTTCGTGATTGGATCTGTAAGATAACAAAGATATTGGCATTGGTTATGTTTGAATATAATTAATGTTAAAAAATGAAATTGATTCCTGTAAATAAATAAATCCAGTTGAATTTGAAACCAATGAAAAGATATCTTTAGCTTAAATTGAATGTTTGCAGTGTGACAGGACACTGAAGCTATCCGATATCAAGTCAAGGCAAGTCTACTGAATTTATAAAGAGTGAATGCAAATTGTGTTTTCACCAATTGACTTTGTTTGGGATTCGTTCCAAATTTATCAGAGTGGATTTGAGGAAGTAAATCCCAAACTTGAGCTAAGCCAATTTGTTTGTAATGAAAATCAATTTGTCCTTGTGCCTGTGGTTGCCTTTGAACCGTCTATCATGTGGGATGTACTCGTTTATGGATGAAAGTTAATTTATTCTTTAATTCACGTTTTGCAAGAAACAACTTCATCTTTGATAACAAGGGCATTGTGAGGAATGAACAGTTTCTTGTTGTTTGTAGTTTGAACGACTAAACACTTTACTTTATGTTTTACTTGAAGGAGAGCATGTCGAACTGGCTTTTAGATCTTTAAAGCGGCAAATTCCAATTCCTCGTTTGAAATTTAATTCAATTTTACAAAAAATGCGATTACACAGCTAAAAAAGACATTTTGTGTATGTAAAAAATTCAAAACGTTTTAAAAATTTGATTTGACAAGCATTTTTCATGTGTGTAAATACTCTGTTACAATATACACTTTGATTTAAATATAGCGTTATAACAACACATGGATTAGACCCACTGACACATAAGCTGACAGACATTAACACAGTCGCCAGAAAAGTAAGTCGCCCATAAAATCTTAAGTTATTATTCTTAATATTTGGCAATTGGTTGTCCCGTCAATCGGTTGTAAACGAAATCGATGGATATACAGAAGTAGAGAGAAGAGCTCCTTTATACATAGAATCCCATAAGCCGATTTTTATGGGCCGACATTGATGTGTGTATTTTTTGACTGTCAGGTAAAATGGTAACGTTAACAGACACAAATGAGTCTATGGAGCCCTTTTAGACATAAAAAATTTAAAAAAGGCCATTGGACTTACATAATCTGGAATACTTTTTGGAAAAGCAAGACAAAAACAATGAGCGAAGGTGTTTCGTTTATTTGACGAAGAGAACATTGAGACGACATCGAATGGCAGGAGTGCGTCATATCAAATAATTTAAAATTAAACTTGAAGTATCTAGAAAGCACTTGAGATTGAATTTCTTAAATAAGTTAGGTGGGCATTTAGGTTATAATTAACAAGAAACCAAATTGGCTTTTGCTTAACCCATTGATAGCCATTGTACCCAAGCGGTTACAGACAAATAAGCATTTTGAAATAGCCGTTAATCCGAATAGATAAGAGTTTTTTCACATTTTTTTTTTCGTTTCGCCCACGCAATTAACACTGCCAACCACTAGGATGAGGCCCCAAATTTTGCAATTGATTTTCGCTTTTTATAACTGGTGGGAGTTTTGTACCCGGGAAAGTTTATTGCCAGTTCATAGGTACGTATTTTCCCATTAAAAATTCATAAAATTAAAGGGTTTATTGGAAACGACCGTTGGAATTTCCCAAGATCAATTAATTAACTACTGAAAATAGGTATAAAAATGTGCTCCAGTATGATGAGGCCACATGCAAAATTAAAAAAAAAAAACAAAAAAAAATGAGTGAAATGCCTGCATTTTATGGTTTAGTAATATTTATTAATAAGGTTTTTACATTAATAATGAGTATGTCCGCCATTTTTAGATATAATCTCTATTAGACGGTTTGGAATAGAATCATACAGTTTTTTTTTTAAATAATTATATGAAATTTGGGCCCGGGCACTACGAATAACATCAATTAAGGTGTCCCTGTCTTCAAATTGTCTGTCACCTTCATAAACTTTATGAGATAGTTATGAGTTATGACCAAACGTTAGCAATAACGTTTAAGTCTGGTGAATATGGCGGCTGTGACAAAAGTTCCACATCTTCTGATTGAATCCAGCTTCTGACAGCCCTGCTAGTGTGGATTGGGGTATTATGTTGTCCAAAAATGTTTTTCATATTTGGAAATGACCGTTCCAGCAAACATTTGTAGCTATTTTCGTTCATTGTTGTGGACAAAAACTCCAACTCCAATTCTACTATTCGTGCCATAGTAGGTAATAGCTTCCCACACTATTACACCTGATGTACGGTTATGATGTCTTGCCAAAATAAGCTCATCCTATCTAATATCATGGAAATAAAAGTTGTAACCATCAAGACCGTCAAGGTTAAACTTTTTTCACCCGAATAGACAAAGAGTTTCCATTCACTGCTCCAATCAACATGCTGTCTTGCAAAGTCCATACGATGCTCCTTGTGTACTGGCTTCAAAACTGGTTTCTTTTTTAGTTTCCTCCTTTGAATAGTATCACTATTTTGTATTATTCTTTGAACCGTTTTTATGCTGGCTGAAACTCCGCTCTTGTACCTTATCATACTAGCTGGTAGAGTGGAATTTGAGGCAAGTCGTAGAATCAACGGATTTTCTCTTGGTGTTGTGGCTCTTCCCGTGCGTCCTTTTTGATTTTTGCCATAGTTTTGTGGATCAGCAAGAGAATTGCTTACAACTGTCTTGCTTCTGCTAAGTCTCCTTGCTATTTCATGGCCTGGGAGTACTATTTCCTTGAAAGCATCTATTTTTGCTCTTTCTGTTGCTGTCAAAGTCTTTCCGAAACCTATGTGTGCTTTAAACTAAATAAAACGGTTAATTTTAACACTCTCTTAGATATTTTATAGAAGAATTTTCACATGCGCACTCCTGCACGGAAATATTCGCAATGGAATCACCTCATCCTAGTGGAGCACCTTTTTAAACCTATTTTCAGTAGTTAATTAATTGATCTTGGGAAATTCCAACGGTCGTTTCGATATAACCCTTTAATTTTATGAATTTGTTGTGGGAAAATACGTATCTATTAACTGGTTATAAACTTTTCCGGGTACAAAACTTTCCAGGTATAAAAAGCGAAAATCGATCGCAAAATTTGTGACCTCATCTTAGTGGTTGGCAGTGTATGTTTTACAACTTTGCGTACACAAAGTGGCTGCAACGAAAAACGGTTGTTATTAGTTTACATTATTTTGCTTCGTCTTTGTCAGTTTTGCAAGTTTTCAGTAGGCTATTCATCATTTGTCAGCGTCTAGTGAAAATCGCATTGCAGTTGAAAGCATTATAACTGAATTTGAAACGTTAACAGCCTGTTTTGAAATTGAAAGCAAGAAATGCTCACATAGATATGGCATTTTAAGGCATCATACCATCATCTTTTTACGGCAGAAAATTTCAAAACTTAGGAGGTGCCTTCGACTTCGTTGAAAGGTCTTCAAGCCATAGTACTTTCGAAATTGTGTAGCACTTAGCACTTTGCGTAGAAAAGGAGTGCTTCAAACTGTTTTGTACAAAATGAGCACGCATTTCGTACAAAATGAGCACATGTATTGTGCCATTGTACCCGTCTGGGTACAAAAAGCTTTTTCAAATATTTTCTTTCCAATTTTCTGTTGTTTTTAGGTATATAAGCATATTATGTGTTTTTCAATAAATCAAAATACATAAACCTAGATATTTTTGGTTTTGAAAACCTTCGGCTCTTAATGGGTTAAAACTTGAATCATCCCTGAGTTTTTTTGTGGTGTCTGTGAAGTCAGTTTTAAGGGAAGAGTCCGTAGCCCCACATACACACATACACAGTGCCATTGATCTGACTAAAGGACACAAGTTCAGTGACTCAACTGGCTGACAAATGTAGATCCAACGTAAATGATGTCGGTCAGAAATATCTTCAAACCCACACACCCGTAGTAAAGTGTAGGAGTTGGTCTGATTGTAGCTTCAACAAACTATACTAATGGAACTGTAGGGAATATAAATATAGGATCAACTCACTTTTTCTGACCATATAATTAAGAGAACGAAGGAAAAGGAGTTTCCGTTTTGCACTTAACTACCCACTTTCACTTTGTCAACTACTGTTTTGACTTTGTTTGATAAGGATACCTGATAACAGAAGCGCACCCTTATCTATCCACAAACATTTACATACCACTATACGCACACTTTAATCTAAGCACAAAAGGGAAAAACACAACACATAATTCTGACACCAAACTGCATTCGAATTTAAATATAATTAGCAGTCTTAATTCGCGGAATACGTAACGTTATCATCAACAACAGCATACCTTTGAATTCAAAGGGTAACACAATGATTAAATAAAATCAATACCCCTGCACGATGATGATTCAATCGTTCGATGAAAATGTTTCTTCGACCACCTGATGGTTCACTTTTTACGCGTTTTCGATGCGCAAAAAAATTTAAAATGCAAAAGCCTTGCAGGAGTTTAAACTTTCAGGTATTTTAACATCCGTTTGTTTTGGTGTAAGCAGCCTGCGAGGAGATGAAATATTTTGAAACTATTTTGAATGATCTGTGGTGTAATCGTATCGAAATCGAATCCATCTAAGCGCTTCGGCTAACAACATTTCACTAACGCACCGTTAAGTCTGGCATGCTTATCAACCCTCATCATCCAAATGTGTAAGCCTTGAGTTATCTGACTATTAGGGGCGAGATAGAGTGAGAAAGGGTGATAATCCCCTACCCAAACCCCCTTGTTTATGCATGAGGGTGAAAAGTCTTAGTTATTAGCACTCGGTCGTATACGTTATGTTTGTTTTTGTTCGTTTTTTTTCTGCATGCCGCCACCCGCCGCCGGTGTCAGAGTATTTGTTCGCTAAAAGTCCATGGACAACGTTATCAGAGATCGCTTCAATGAACTGCAAAGGTGCTTTCCTCTCTTTTTTTTTTTGTGGTCTAGGGTGGGTGGCATTGGCACTGCCTTTCTCGTGTTTATTACGAATTAATTTTTTCTTCTATTAGTTCAATGTTATAAAAAAAAGTCCAGAAAATGTTCATTGCTAAACGATTTTCTGCTTTAGAAGTGAATATAGCATAAGGCAGCTTTTTGCATGAGAGTTGGTGATTTCTATCAATGAATAGCCAGGTAGCACCTCATGTCTAATTATTTTTAAATGGATATGGTAAATATTTGTTTTGATCGTATGTGTATAGTTCTTAATGGGAGCAGTACTTTTTGTGTTGTTAGACTAAGTAGTCTGTATCGTGTGTTAACTTGGCATTTGTGTCTGAATGACAGAACAATGCATTTTTTTGCTTTTCAACACTTCATTGGAAATGAAATCAATTTGCTGAGTTTAGGCTGTCCTAGACCAAAGTAGAAAAGCTGTTGACATCATTTATTTCGCTGCGTAAACTACATGCAAGTGTATGGAAACACCATTTCATTTTTGTCGTGTCTGTATGGGCGCTCTCGTATATTGTGATATGTCAACATAATTTGACAGCTTTCTCAACTACAGAATTGCTTTAGTTGGGGAGAGAATTTACTCTTCAAATAACGACAGAATACGAATTTTCTTCGGCTATGGACTGCGGATTCTTGATTATCAGGACTATGCAAATTGCTAACAGTAATTCTTTATTTTTACTCAACAGAATGACAGTTGCGTCTAGTCGAATCCACAACCAATGAAAACAAAGTTATTACAAAAAATTGGAAGTTTTCCAATACTTTTTCTGCATTGAAATCAATCTGATAACATCGCACGACGCGACGGTACTGTAGCAAAAGTGAATGCTTGTCATGCATTTAGTCACAAGTTGCCAATGAACTTCTTGTCTGGTGATTCCAGTGATTCATCAGTGAATAAACGGATATCTAGTGTAAGGGTTTTATTCAGGTGTGAGTTTTTATATCCTATGTTATTGATTTTTGTTTTTGTGAAGAAAAATCCTTTAGTCTCAAAATAAAAGATGTAAATGTCGCAACGCTAGGCTAAATGCGTGAATAGCATTTGGAAATCAGTTGCGTACAGTACACATAGAATTATAACGCATTGACAATAAGCAAAAGCTTCATTAAGAACTGCAAACAATTTTTTTTATACTCTGTGTGGAATCATCGAATAAACAGAAAGCTTCAGCTGTTTGGGCCCAAAATCACAGAATCCATGGACCTTATTCCATTTTTGGTGGTTTTGCCCAAAGATGATGTGATTCGTTTTCTGCAAAGCTTTATTATACAAACTGATTCTTATGCAACTAGTCAAGTGACTCGAAAGGTCTTAACATTATATAGATAATATATTTAATACATAAATCATACGACGTCGTTCGATCGATGACGTGGTTTAAATACAAGAATATAAAGACTAGGTACATTTACCACAAAATTGAGTGCATCTGTGTGCATAATAATCTCTTATACAATTAGTTTTATTTTAGAACTTGAAGCGAATATGCAAATGCACAGTGCAGGGTGGTTCTAATCTTTTTATATTTTACGATTCTTACATTAGGAAAGTTATTCTTCACGTCCTGTCTATGGCATGGCTTATATATTTTTTTTTTTAGGAGCTCGTTAAAACAATTCTTAAAATTAACGTCTTTTTATGTACGCCCATCCTTGTAGCAGATTGTAATAAAACACTTGCTTCTCGGATTATTGCTGATAAGATGTGTGTACGTCTGACAACAAATCAGACCCCAAATTAGTGTTGTTTCTGATTTCTCAGGCAGTCATATAGATTTTTCAGACGTTTGGTGTACGTTGCAGGAAAACAATTCCCACTAATAATTTCAAGCAAAATAGTCACCGCTGCTGGATCGAATAAATTCCAGGCGAGAAGTCCAATTTTCGACCACTTTATGCAGAATTTGTATGTTGGTATCATTTTTTTCCGATGTCAATCGTCTCGGGCTTATATCTGTGAAGACAAGCAATATCACATAACACACAAAAAACAGTCAAGCGATTTGATCGCTAGTGATTACCTGCTCTTGAAGGTAAATCACAGGTCTTAAAATCGAAATTATGTAAAAATCGGCTTCAACAGGTACGTTATTTGGAGACAATATACCTAACGTACACAGTGCCCAGAGGTCGTGTGGGTTCAATTCTTCCACGATAAAAAGGCAAACTAAACCGAGCAAAAACCAAGTGACAGCTGTCAAAAGAGCAACTCCGAAAAAATAATTGCCTGATTGAAAACCACACATCTAAAAAAACAAACCTTTTGATGTTGAAGACATCATGTTTCTTCTTTTTTTGGACTAAAGGCTTATGCCATTGTCTCTCTAATTGTGAACAATGTTTGTAACAATGAAAAAATTAAACGAATATTGCTTAAAAATCACATTTAACGTAACCTGTTAGTTGATTTTGTCCTTTTTTCCCTTAGTTTGAGTTACTGACGAACTAGTCATATATCGTTGTAAAAGTAGTATTAGTAGTAACATTTTTCTCCTCTTTTACATTTCTACTATAATTTGGCCCTATTGTAAGACAAAACTACAATTGTATAAGAATTCCTTATATTACAAATTATTTTTCAGTAACTCAACAATCCCTAACTCAAGTTTCGAAATTCCGTGACCTTGCTGTTTTCGGTAGGTATTAACACCCAATGAAATGAACATATGAACTTCATCACATAAACACGACTACAAACAAAGCTTGGCTTTATTAGGAAATGAGCAAAAGAATTGAATGATCCCTATGTTACACTTTTTTATACAGAGCTGTCTTGTTCGTCCATAACTCGAGTATGCTTCAAAAATTTGGGCACCTTTATATGGGGTTCATTACTTTGACGAGTTTGACGAGTGGTGTTCAATCTAATAACTTCTTCTTTGAAAGCTTTTTTTCTATACTTAACGTGCATATCAATGGGTTATGAACACCCTCATAATGTAATAGAACACAGTGCGAGCAATTAGGAAAATAGGATAGGATTTGATAAGAGACACCGATGCACGTTGCTTTTAAACTTTTGTGAATCGTAATGCAGGGTAGAGCATTCCACATACAGGTGGTACGACTGAAATATGAATCTCTACACTTTATGGTACGTCCGAAGTTGGGCTTAAGGTAAAACTGATGGGCATTTCTGGAGAGGCGGGTGTTGCGTCTTAATTGTTTCAAGGAAGCAATGCAATTAGAATATTTCACTAAGGCACTGTTTGTGGAAAAAGCGATAAAATAGAGTGAGGCAAGTAAAATTTCGATTCTACGATTGAACTATCCTAACAATTTTAACGCTATTTCTTGTACCCTGTCTAGAAGGCGCAAAGATATTTGCGGAGCAACTGACCAGATACGAAAATTATACTCTAGTTTTGGGCTTTATAAATAGCAGCCAGATTAGAAGTGGTGAAGAATTTATTGCTCCGTCTTAAGAAACCTAAGCATTTAACAGCATTTTTGGCGGCTTCAAATATGTGGGCATGACAGCGAAGATCATCGTTTACAAATTTACCAAGTACTGACAGCTTTTCGGTTTCTTAATAAATAAATAAATAAATTGGGTGGCAGAACAGAGCGAGAAACCCCTGGTCCTAACGCATTTCGCACAACCATGCTTTGTGAGGAAATTAAGGAAACCTACAATTTACTGCTGGCTCCGAATGTCTTATTTACTAACGGAGAACTGGCCACTTCCTCGCGAAAGGCAATACCCGTGGAAAAACATTTTTGCCTCTGTTGGGATTTTAACCACGAACCGCAGGTTCAACAGGCAGACATGCTAACCACCACGCCACGGGTACTACGGTTTCCTGGATGGTACCATTCATGGACAATGGCAATGGAGAGATGTTAACATTTAACGATAAAAGGCAGCGTTGGGCTTTCGAGGCATTGAATCGGTTTTTACTGCCCCGTGCAACTATACTGTCAAGGTCAGAATTAAATAAGCTTATCATAAGCAACGCTCCCGTTCCACATCCACAAAGCAGAAACTTGAGTTTGGAAACGAATATTAGAGGGTTGAGTCGTCAGTAAACCAGTTGAGAGGACTTCAGAAGAGAGATCGTTTATGAAAACAAGGAAGAGAGTCGGAGACAAAACGCAGCCCTGGGGCACAGCTCTTATAAACTGGGAATCAGACTTGAAACCATCCAACACAACTTGTGTTGAACGGTCCGAAAGGTAATTTCTGATCCAACGAAGAAGCGACTCATCGACTCCAAAAGCATGCATTTTCGATAAGAAAGCTTGATACTAAACTCAATCAAATGTCTAAGGCTCCGGCGTGAGTGACGAGCGACTGAGCGACGCAAAAAAATTTAAACATGTGAAATCGTATGGAGGTGGCCGCATATAAACCCTGAGCAACTGAGCGATTTCGCTCTGCAATCAAATGTTTTACATTTTCAGACGGTCGCTGAGCGACGAAGAAAAAAGATGAATAAAAAAAACACTGAAAGTTTAATTTTAGCTGTCCAAAGCCACACAGTGCTATGGCAGGATACTGACTAAAAATAAAAATGTCACCGATAAAGAGTGGGAAGAAGTTGGACAAATTTGTAATTGTTCTGGTAAATTTTTATTTATTTAATCTTTAAAAACAATTAGTGTTTTTTATTCAATGCCCAATTTCCCAAAAATATTGTGTAAGCTCATTTCTTATATTCAACGCATTGCGTGTGCTACTGTTATAACGGGACTGTTTCTTCTTGGGTGGCTGCAATTGGTTGAGCTATGTTATTGGCCATTTCTGCTGATACGTATACATATATAATCAAGGTCATTGTCGCCATCGCACTCTCTCACAAAATTGTGCAGTATACAAGCATATGGGCCAGTTATGGCGACCAGGAAAACGAATCAGGGAAAATTTTCAAACGGAATAATAACTATGTTTTCATTAGAATTGAATAACAAATGTTATAACAATCGATGGCAAATCACTCAAAGTATTTTTTGTGCCCAAAAAAGATATAATAAAACAAATATTTTATGTTTAATTGGTAGTTTTCTATTTTCCTGTTTCAATTCCATCAGGAAAATAGAAAAATACAATTTTGCGGCAAAGTATTTGTTCAATTAAACATTTTCTCGGCAAAAAAAATCTCTGGGCTGTTTACTATTGATTGGTATAACATTTGTTATTCAATTTTAACAAATATATAGTGATTATCCCTTTCGATAATTTTTCCGGATTCGTTTTCCTGATCGCTATAACTGGCACAATATTTAATTAAATTGGCTTCGTTGTTCTGGACTAATTGCTTTCTTTTGTCTTGTCGGTCAAACATTTTCCAACAGCAAATCAAAAGATGATACTGACATACGAGAACATTGCCAAAATCTATCTGGAAATCTGCTATGATTTTGATATAAATTATGAAATTCACCATACTTTGTCCTTTCACAATTGATGGGGTGTACACTGTGCACCAAATCTACGGATTCTCGATCTTGTTAAAGATCTATAAATGTAAACACCTTTAAAATATCAAGCGCAATTTCTACAAAGCAAAACAGTGTAAAGATTGTTTCCACTTTTCGGTGAGATATGCTCTCAAATCACTAATGGACCTTTTGTTACAATAGCCGTACCGTCGGTTATTTAGAATAAGAAGCTTTCGTTCTTCAAGATAATTTATGAGTTGACGGTTAAAAGAAGGGACGTTAGTGCAATTGGACGATAATAAGGAGAGGAAGATTCGCCTTTTTAGGGACGGGCAATACAAATGCAGTACCTACTGTCTTTTTATCGTTGAAGAATTGAAGCCACACGACCACTGGGCACTGCGTACGTTTGGTATGTCTCGAAATGAAATAGCTTTTACGCACTAGTGTAAAGCAAGAATGTTGAAGTGCTGTGATTTTTTCGAGAAAAAAGAAAGAAAAAATAGGGGAGTGCCCGAAATAAAAGCTTTTATTGTAATTTTGAGTGATATACAGTCGACTCCATCTAAGTCGAACTTTCACGTGATGTTTTAATAAGGAGTTTTAAAAAAATTCGAGTTAGAGAGATTATTTATTTTTTATTGAATATGAGGAAGACAATAATCAGTAAGTAAATAAATAAAATAAATAAACAAAAGCTTCTTACTTCTATGGCTCATTAATTCATTACTGTTTTTTTTTGGCTGGAGTATTCACTTATTTAAAAAAGACTCTATTTTAAAAGGCTGTTTTGAACATCATCTCGTACATCTTCTGTCAAGTCAATCGCTGTTTGCAATATTTCAATTGCAATTTCAATTGCATTCTCTTTTGACATTTCGATGTTTACTATTTCAGCTTCGGAAGCTGATGAAGCTTCACTGTCGTCATCGTTGGCATCAACAGCATGTACTATTTCTTCCAAAATTGTCTCACTATCTAGTATTTGTGTGGCTGCAATACCGTCATCGACTTCAACATAATCCCTCCAATTAACACTCGCAATATTGTAATCAGTTTCAGTTAGCCGGTTCCAGATCTTCTCGATTTCATTTGTGTCGTCGGCGTCGGTTTCACATATCAGTTGGTTAAGCGGAATATGATCTTCATCGTCCCAGTCCCAAGTCTCGTTCTTGAACCGGGCCTTTTTAAAACAATTTTCAATTGTCAAAGGAGTTACATAATGTACCCATGCCTTTGAAACCTGATGTACACAGTCTAGAAGTGTTTTCTTATAATCCTCTTTTTTGGTTTCCCAAGCGATTAAGATCTTGGTTAGTATATCGCGTTTTTAATGAACTTTTAAATTCTGTATTATGCCCATGTCTATCGGTTGAACTATTGAGGTCATGCTGGGAGGGGAAATACTCAAGCTTTATAAACTTAAATTTTTCCTTGACTTGTTTTGGATGGGCAGGACAGTTGTCGATGAAGAATAATACCTTGCGCTTTGTTCGCCCAAACTTTGCGTCGAGCTTTAAAAGCCAACTATGTAGTAAAACGATCTGCTGTCAACTTAGAACGTTGGTTGGCTACGTAATCAACTGGCAAAGATTTTATTTTATTAAAACAGCGGGGGTTTTTGCTTTTCTGAAAAAGTTTGAGTTAGAGGGAATAATTTCGACTTAGAGGGAGTTCGACTCAGAGGGAGTCGACTGAATGTAGATATACAAAAAAAAAAAACTTCAAAGTTTTTTCCACCTTCTTTCTCCGGAATATTTTAACGACCATGAACTTACCTAAAGATATTCCACGATGTGGTGTGAAAGCAATTTTTATTGATTTGCGTTTGATTGTGCAAGAACTGAAGCCGTAAGATACCAAGCACGGCGTACACAGTAAATGGACTCGAAATGAGATTGCCGAAGATCCCGGTATTCACATAACTTTACGTTGTATACCAGTAAGTTGGTTTCCAAGATAATAAGTCTTAACACCGCTTAACCATTTTCTGGTGGAGGGAGTAAAGTCCCAAGCATACACCAATAAACCAAAGGCGATTGACGTTTTGGAACACAACATTCACCGATTATTATTGTCAATATTCGACCCCAAATTTATCGGAAATTAAATCTCAAGATTGGATTACATCCCAGCCAAGAACCAACCACTGTGGCCATATGCTAATAATCAAATAGTTTGAAAGAGCAAAAAAATTGTATATCAAATAAAATCAGTTTTATGACAGTGAACTGCATTTTAATTTCACTCTATATATATCTACAAAAAGACACCCCCTTTAATGTTCGCAAATTATCAGTACATTTCTAATGCTACCTACTAATTGTATTTGAATTCCAGAAAAAATTAGTAAACTTTTCTACAAACTCACTAAAAGTTTTCTTTAAGCAACAAATGTTTTTTTATGCTCAGAAAAACTCCGACGCGGCCGGCGTCAATCAAATAACAAAAACCTAGTTCTACACGCAAACCATAAAACTTTATATCATCTCTTTCACGCATTATTTATAGCAAAAACTTTATGAGTACAGCATTTGAACACAGAGAACACACGTTTATAACATTTTATGTCCTATCGTCCTCTACTACACTAACTGTCATTAAAATGTCTTCTCAAATAATAAAAGCGATAGGTGGTAGAGCACAATTTTAACAACAAAAGGAAGGAAGTACCTCATGTGCCAGTCGATTGGAAATTATTGAGTTCGACAGCTGTCAAACGATGTCAATAACCCACGACAGAGAACATACACTGTGTGGTTTTTTTTTTTTTCTTTTCTTAGAACTGCACTCAATGTCCTTTCCCGTACTATATTTACACTGAAAATAAAATTGAATTGGTGAGTTCGTTTAACAAGCCAGACGCAATGTTCTCATTAAATTTGGTAAAACCATTGTCACTCACGATGGACACGTTAATTTATTTACAGTCTTTTTACTTTGTCAATTTGTCATCTCAGACAAAAAAAAAACGTTTTGGATGGAAACTAAGGAAACACCATAGGGAAGGGAAACCATTTTGCCCATAAACATGATTTGTTTTGTTTTCTTTCTTTTTTATTTTGGCAAACTTTGAGCACATCAAGAAATATCAGCATTATTTGTGTTTCCAAGTATACAGTTGTCACGGAAAAGACTTGTCAAAGCCCAGTGGAAAGTTATAGGATTCCTTAAATCTCATGGTTTGTAGTATAAACTTGTAACTGAATTAACTTGAGATATTGATATTATTTAGCGAAAAGGCAATAAAAATGCAGGTATTCTACTTGCGTTGCATTTTGTCACTGGTTGTGTGATTTATAAAAACTTTAAAAAAAAAAAGAATCAAATAGTCTACCAGATGTGCTTCTAAGCGGACGTGTGCGCGATTTTGTGGTGACATTTAAGTACTTTTCAAGCGTATAGTAACGTACCAAGGTTTTTCTTTTTTCTCCGTCAAAATAACTTTTTTTTGTGCTAAGACTTTGTTTAAATCTTATTCAATCTCTTTTGTTAATTGTTTTAACAAAAAGAAAAAGAACTTTTCTCTTTAAATTTGAGTTTGATAAATCTTCAAAACAACAAACACATATGCATAGCCTATAAAAATTCATCTAAACACCACTGCAAATTTCAACGGTTCTGTCATAAAAAAAAAAAAGAAAACAATAAGAGAATTGCATAACACCATACTTCCCTGGATATTTCTCAAACATGCCATGTAAACGGAATAGAGGGGCTTTGTCATCTTCCCCTGAACAACGGCTCCAGCCTACCTCACCTGATCCCAAGCAAGCGAAAAACACATGCTCATCTGCGAATCTTGTCAACTCCGACACTAATATGCCTCAACATGGAGAAACACTTACACAAAGCGATTATATTGTTTCACTTATTTCTTCAAAACTGTGTGACTTTGAAAAGAGATTAACCGAACAAATCAAATCTGACGTATCTGCTCTTAAGAGATCTATTGATGACGTCAACAACCGCATTAGATCTCTTGAAAATAAACTCAGCGAAATTGATGCCGTCAAGGAAGAAAACAAAATCTTAAAAGAGGAGCTAAGAAAACAAGATGAAACACTTAAACAATTATTCATACGCGTTGACCGCAATGAAGAAAATTCAAATTATAAACAAACACAGAGTGATGCTCTAATTCACGGATTACCAAGGTTGCAAAATGAAAACCTCAAAACAACTTTTGATCACATGTGTGGTGTTATAGGAATTGAGCCACTATAACTTCAAACTATTTTTCGCCTTAAAACTAATGATGACAGGGTTCACATTGTTAAGCATTAGTCGTTCAAGCCAAAGTCTGTCCAACAAGTAATTGTACAGTGTGAACTGCTCTATAAGAAAGCAATAAGTTTTGACTTTCATAATGTCAATTTGTATTTTATTTAATTGCGAAGTGTTTTGGAACTGTGGCTCCATCATGGGGAGGATCAACTGGAGTATAGTAGTCATTTTATTCTTATTTATATTCAATAGAACTTCTTCAAAACACACGCTACTTCTTCTTCTTCTTCAACAGTGCTGTAAGCATTGTAATCACAGAAAGATTATAACTTTCCCACTTGTTTTCTCCCCTATAATGATCCGATTGTGGTGTATACAGCAATGACCTTAGAACACCTCAAAAAATCGACAAATTTGGATTATTGATATTTGACGGAATGGCTTAGCCTAAGACGAACCCTAACTGAGCTCTGTAACTCCTGCTATCACATGAAACATCTTCATCATAGCTGCCATCCAACATTATGTACATAAGTGCTAGCCACACAACTGGTTCTTTTTGCTTACGGGCACTTTTTTGCGCTACTTCATCTACCGTATGCTTATCAGATGGTTGATGTCGTCATCACAAATTGCTTCACTATTGAGAACATATTCAAGATATTTAAGCTTTTCACACTCCCAAAGCACATTTCCACTCAAATAAATGTCTGTGATAGGCATGTTTGGATCGGTAACGGGCAGAACATGAATCCAATCTTTTTTGGACTAATGCGTAACGCCTACCTTCCAAAATGTCTACACAAGCGTTAAGAGCTCGCTACAGAGCTGTAGGACCTACGCTTACTATGGCTTCAGAGTTAGCAAAGATTGAGTGATGTACTTTGGTATTTTGTGTTTTATCTAGGTATTCAAAGGCTTGAGCAGAGATCTCAAGAAACTTCCTTGGTGTAAGCTTGCCGTGATATGTGATGCTTCAGTGAATTCAGATGGATATACATATCCTTCATGAACTCCTCGTTGTCTGAGGGAGGACCATTCTCATTAAGTATTCTGGTTGCCGATCGAATGCTTTTTTTTGAAATCAAAACGAATTGGAAATCACCACAACACGAAGTGGACTTACCCTATAGGTAACTTTTTTTTTTTTTGCAGGCGGCTAGCAAAGAGGGGGACAACCGCCCGATCGAACAGTATTTGTCACAAATTCTCTATTGGAAATTGAAACTTCATTGCTTAGCTATTAGGCATTTTTTATGAGCTCTTCTGTCGCAGTTTTTGTATTTCAATTTGCGGCTAGCATCTTTGTGTTTTTATATCCTTATCAGATTAGATTAGATTATATTGTGGGTTGAGCTTGCCAAGCTTAGGGCACTGCGGTGTCTAGATGAAGCCTATTGTGTAAGCCAATTTGAAGTATCAGAGCAGTTCTCTTGCTACTGAATTGAATCAAAAACTAATAATCTTCTGTAGGTAGATGAGTTTGAGTTTAGCTAAGAGGATGATCTCATAGTCAATATTTTCTTAGAGGAAAAGTGCTGGACGTTCTGTAATAATGTGCAGAGATGCTTCTTCACTTCTCAGGAATAGTCTGCAGATTTGTTATCAACTGCATTTGGTTTAGATGTTTTTTTAGAGAACAGTGGCCGGTTAATAGTTCGGTTAAGATATAATGTTTTGAACAGGTTTGACCAGATTACTTACGCAAAGCTTTATTCAATTATTCCAATAGGATGTTCTTAACGGTGTATTTTAAAAGGATTTAACTTACAAGGCAGAATGGTGTGGGGGATGACAAAGTTTTTCCAGTTCGGAGAGTTAAATAATTGTCTCCTGGACTAGTTTCGATTTAATGACAGGTGAATTCAGTACTTGAAGAGCAGCTTGGCTGTCTAAGAAAATGAAGATTGTGTTGTTTTTTGTGTTCGATGAATTTATTATTCTCGAACATTGATTAATGGCTTATTACTGTTGGTGGTGCCTTAAGCGTAATGAAAAGTGCGACTGTCTGTTAAGCGGGAGTTTGAGGTTCTATGGGTATCGCATTCGAGCAGAATTGGCAAATCTTCCTCTAATAATTTCACTGCCATTAAAAGTTGTTACCATATTTTGAGGAATGCACCAGGGCACGTGTCTGCTGGTTCTGCTACCCCACCTTATTTATTCATTTTGCTATTTTTCACTTTAAGGTTTATCTCGTAAGCTCCTGCGACTGTAAACTGTAATGTCAGGTATTTGCGTTACATTCAGCTGTCGAAAATATGGTTTTGAGATGTTTGCTCACTTTTCAAAGAGCTTTTGAAAGAGAGATTGTCCTTTAAAGCGTCAATTGTCTCTGGCTTGTTTGCGTAACACTAATTTTTTACGGCACCCCGAAAATAATAGTCCCCACAAGTAATAGTCCAACGGTGTCAAATCGCAGTTCCGAGGTGGCCAAACGATATCAGCTCTACGGCTGATAATGCTGATTATCTTCAAAAAAGGGCGCAAAACATCGAGAGTATAGCTTCGGCTGTGTGGGACTTAGCGCGTCCTGTTGAAACCAAATGTTGCAAATATTCTCCTCTTCAATTTTTGCGAACAAAAATTCGTTCAACATGGCCCGATAACGACCGCCATTGACTGTAACTTGCTCATTTTCGAAGAAAAATGGCCCAATTATGCCTCTGGACCAAATCCCGCCCAAGATTAGGTTAGGTGGTTGTGGCTGTCAGCCAATGAGTACAGTGCCTGACACACTTAGGCCGCAAGGGCCCATTGTGATACCACAGAGAACAGCAAGTTGATCACCTACTGATCTCAGAAACCCGATGTAAGATTAACGAGTGGGGTTGTCCTCAGTGCACCACTAATACACAGACTAGCCGTTCTTTGAACTTTGGCCAGCTTGTTGTAGTTGATCATCTTGTCTAGTGCTGTCCACCAGACTATCACCCCGTATGTGAGTATCGGTCTAATTACCGAGGTAAACAGCCAATGGGTGGTTTGGGGGGGGGGGGGGGGGAGAAACCCTATTTCCCACCAATGGCTTTTTTGCAGGAGAAGAGTGCCACGTTGGCTTTATTTACTCTTTCCTCAATATTGGTTTTCCAGGTCAGTTTTTTGTCAAAAATGAGACCTAGATATTTAGCCTGATTTGACAGTGTGAGAGTTACCCCTTTAATAGTTGAGGGTCTGAAGTCCGGAATTTTGTATTTCCTCGTAAAGAGAACTAATTCCGTTTTGTGTGGATTGATGTTCAGACCACAATCTACAGCCCAATTGTTAAGCCTGTTAAGTGCTGTTTGTAAAAACTCAGCTAGGGTTTGTGGGTGCTTACCTGAAACGGCAATTGCTACATCATCGGCATAGGCTTCCCGCACCAAACAGTGACTCGTTTTGGGTGTATCGGCTTTTCAATGGATGCGTGCGGGTTTTCTGTGCCCCCAATGCGACAATTTTGGTTGTTTACATACCCGCCAAGATCAAAATGTGCTTCATCTGAAAAGATGATTTTTTTTTTTGGCAAAATCGGCATCTTCTCTTATCTTCTCTTCCAGCGTTGTTCAAGCGTATACTCAACCATATTCGTTCAGCGGAAGGAAAAACTAGTAATCCCCGGATAAATACCCCCCGCTTAGTTGCGTTACCCGTTTAATTGACCTGAATCCTAGGCAAAAAAAAGATCACATAAGAAATATACATAAAATTTCCCGTTTAAATGCATTCCGCTTAATTGCGTTTCCCGGTTAAATGGTCCAAAAATCAAAACTCTTTTTTCAATTTGAAGCAAAATTGCCCGGTTAATTGAAAGAAAAAAACCAAATCATTGAAGTCACTTTTTGCTTACACCTTAAATGATTGATGATGAATTGGTCGCATTGTTGCGCGCCTACAAGTTAATAGTCAAATTGACATGACTTAAATCGTTGTGAGATTTCTTACTCTCTCGTGAGCACTGCTACGAAAAATCGCTGTGCTGGAACAGGATTAGACTGACTTTCACCGAATTTCGGTGCATTTCGTGCGAATTTTCAGTAAAGAAACACACCTATTTATTATTAGGTTTGTTCGTTAAAACCCTGCTGGGGTCGCCACAAAGCGTTTTTTTTTTAGAAACCTACGGTCGCCCTGAATGTCAAATTGAGTGTTTTTTAGCCCTCGGGTTGACCTGGGTTTTCCCTCAACTCACCCTAGGTTTTTGCTGTGGCGAGTTGAGGCTTGAGGGCTGTCAAATGGCATGTATTTTTATTCAAATGACAGGGATGTGTGGTGATTTTGTGGCTTTGCGTTTTTTGAGAATTGGAAAACCCAGGTTTTTTTGACAACTCATAAGATTGTCAAGAAAACTTGGGTCAACCCTGGGTAAAGTTCAACGAACGAGCCTATTGTTTGCTGAAACATCAGAGTTTAGCGACTGCAAATTAAAATCTTGAAAATGTGTAAGGAAACAATGCAGGTGAAAATTACAGATTCTTACCATGATATAATGTTCTAGCCAAATAAAAAGCAAATCTGACTAATTCCCTCTTGTACGCTTGCTAAAGATATACGCACGGATTATGTACCAATTCATAATTTATGTGTTGTGTACATTATGAAAAATTGTTCCTTTTCAATCATTCCTAGGCTGAAATTGTTTTGTTCTTTTTTTATGTCTTACCATTATATGTTAATTTTCCGTTCAATAAAATTTTGATTTTCATTAAAAAGGTTCTTCTTGACTTTCTTGCCAAAGTCGTAAAAAAAATCGCTTTATTGCGTTTTCATTTCAATTAAGCGGGGTTTTTCTAAATGGGACAGCAGATCAGTTAAGCGGGATTCTTTTAATTGCGTTCCCCTGTTGAATGCATCTAAAGTTGTGCATTTGAGGTGACGCAATTAACCGGGGAGCAATGTATCTGTCATGAGCTAAGGGTTATCATTATCATTCACGAAATATGCGCTAGTTGAGAAAAAAACGTTAGATGGCAGACCCTTTACGTTCAAAAGAGCATTTATAGAAATTCAAACAGATCTTCCCCGATGAACGTAATGAAATGAAAAATTATCTTGGATCCAATACTCCCCTACCCCTACGCCTCATGTTTGAGTACCTAGCGAAAGAGTTATAAATAAAAATACCTGTAAAAGTTTTGCAACTGTGCAATCATGCAATTTAAAATGCCATCTACCATAAAACTCATGTCGTCAACAAAGGTAAAAAAGAGACATGCGGAAACTTTACTTTAAAAATTTACAACCCGAAGGAATCAAATAACAACCCAACTACATACATATCCACTCATACACTAGAGTAGCTCGCTCATATCTATCGAGATTTCAGCAACGGAACAACAACTTCAGAGGGTGAATGCATTTCCAGCGCTCCTGAATATATAATGGCTAAAGTACCTTATACCTTCTATGCCTTTCACCAAAACATTCTTCTATATGAAAGCTTTCTGCTTTGGCAACGAACGATGATGGGTGGCGGTTATTGCTGGGAGAAATATGTTTTTAAATCGTCTCTTTCAGTACGCTTCGAAAAAAAAAAATTTATGACATTTGATTTATATTTGAATGATTTATTGGCACTGGCAGCGTTGTGGGAATTGTGTTGCGGTTATCCCATAGTTGTCAATCAGGAGTCAGTAACCCCGGGAAAAGCATTGATTTTGAGTAATTTATATTTATATTCATTTTGTTATGTTTGCTTTGTTGCATTCTTTGGGTAAGACTAATGTATTCATACATAGGATGGATATTAAATGTTTAGGGTTTTTTAACATGTACGAGTATGTTGTTTTTGGCATGGAATGAGGCTTATGATAAACGAATACAATATACTCTTCAAATACAAGTTCTTCCATAGAATTCACAAATATGCTTTTATCTGTTATGGAATAATGCCACTTGACATTCTTTTGTTGACAATTTTACGAAAGAAATCTGTTTTTGAAAAGTAGCTCTTGAGACCAAATCAATATATTTTTTTTTCTTGAGATACAATTTTTTAGTCGACTTAATCAATGGCCCAAATAGTGCGTGGAGAGGTACCAAAGCTATGTCTTCATAGACTTGCTGAGGGTGATTATGGAGTTATAAAACTTAGCCAGCTGATGCCTTAGAGATAAGCGAAAGGAGGAGGGTCAAGAGAAAATTCCACTTTCATGATATTAGAGTGAACAATATCATGCCCCAATTTTAAAAGAAAAATGATATACTCGTAAACGACCTAAGTATCTGTTAAGCAAATCAATTCTGAACTCTTTAATGACGCAACAAAACAAGCTTCTCAGTAAGTGAGCCAGCTGTAGGAAAGATTGTTGAAAATAAATACCATCCTTACTAAACAGGATCGACACCGGAAGGAAATCAAACAAGCAAGGGTTACAAGGGAAAACAATGTGGCATAATTTGAACAAAAAGAAGAGGTTAGTTTCATTTCTAATATTGAAGACATTTGTGTATCATTATCATCACAGTCTCAAAGACAGGGAGTACAGCACAAATTATGAATGACAACAAATTTACTACTAAAGGTTTGAAAGGGACACAATTAATGATGATGAATTTTTCATATGCTAGGGTCTTGCTTTCGGATGCTAACTTCCCTACTTCAGATAAATAGGTACTTGAAATTTGAAATTAAAAAAAAGTTTTTTATTGGCTCTGGTCTACGATCAATACTAAAGCAACTTTTTATGACGGAATGCAACATAAATTCGCATAATTGAAAGGTGAATGAAAAGGAAAGCTCAGAAGCTTACCGCTATTGACCTTCCAGCACTCATTATACTGAACAGTGTGCAAGTTGAGATCAGCTGAGATGAAAATGCTCCATATGACAGAAGGAGTAACAAAGTTTGTTGTAATTAGAAATACCAATATTCGTGGAACCAACGAACCGCGACTTCGTCCGCGTGGAATAGTGAATTTCGGCAGCATTTTTAATTTTATAGGCTACTTATTTTGCAAATAAGACACATTCATGCGTTTTAGTAAAATATTGTTATTTTTATATTATTATGAGTGTATGTTTGCACACGACGTTCTAATTTTTTCCATCTTTCGCGAAATAAAAAGATTTTGTGGAAATGATACACGTGATTCTGAAACATAAAGTTGCCATGGGATTTTTTTCTAAACGAACACCTGCAACTTAAAGCATCTGAGCCTTATTTATAATGACAAATCAGTGGGAATTAAAGGAAAACGGAGAATCAAAACGTTTTCTCCTTTTGCCGTTCCAGTCATTACTGAATTTCTTATAGTGCCGCATCCCAGATGTGTAATTTGTAGCTGTGTACAATTCTGGATTACTCATTATTGGATTACTGTAACACTAATTTGTTGCCACTCCTAATAATCCTAAAAAATAGAGAAACTTTATAGAGTATGACTAGCTGACCCGTCAAACGTTGTTTTGCCTGTAAATGATTTCTAGCTCTTAGATATATTCTAGTGTAGACAAAAAGGGACTTACTTATTATAAGTGTATAAGAAGTATTAGTATGTCCGTGAAATAGGCGTGGAGCACTATAAACGATGAGGGAATATAAAAATAACAAACGCCAAACAATATTATTTTTAAGTTACTATAATTTGTTTCTTAAAATTCCATATCACATAATTAATCTTTTAAAGCTATAGTATGAACAATATTTTTCGTTAGCCCATCTTTAGCGAGCACCAACAAACTTGATGGTTTACCCACTCGAGAGCATGCTACGTACAATTGGCCGTGTGAAAAACATGGTGTACTTAAATCATAGCCACAAATAGGCATCGTTTGGCCTTGACATTTGTTAATTGTCATTGAAAATGCCAATCAGAGTGGAATCTGAATTCGTTTGAATTGAATTGGCACATCTGTTGGTATGATAGGAATCCGTGGTATTAGTATCTTTTCACTTTTGAACTTGCCATTTAAGATGCTGGCTTCGATAACCTTTTACATCAATTTTTCGAATTACTTATCGCGTACCGTCGCACAGTCGTGGCGGGTCTAAATTGCAAACTATATCAATTGATTTGTATGATACCAAGTTCCCTGGCAACAACTGTTGAATCTTCAAATTTAAATTGTCAACGTCTGCATTTTTTGCTGTTAAAATAGTTGTTTCAGCAAACCACTCATGATTTATATACTGTTTGTGTACATCGGGAGATATTTGTTTAATGAGAGTATTTTCCGAATCAGAGATTGTGCAGAAATCGGTCGGAAATTTTGCGGATCCAGTTTCATCTGTAGCAACTTTTCCATCACCGATATCTAAAAGTTGTCTTGAGAATATTTCAGCGGATGGAACTTGAAGCATTTGAACGCGCATGGAGAAGATTTTAAGCAAGCGTTGATCTCATCAGCGTATGTTGAACGTGGAATGACGGGAAGTGTTTGTCTGAAATCACCTGAAAGCACCAACAGAGTAACGCCAAATAGTTTGTCATTGTTTTTAAAATATCTTTCAATGTCCTGTTCAACGTCTCAATTGAATGCTTGTGTGCCATAGTACATTCATCCCAGATGATGATTTTACACTGTTTTAGCACGGTGGCCATGGATGATTGTTTTTGAATGTTACACACTGCGTGGGGGTTATTTTGAATATTAAATGGCAGCTTAAATACTAAATGAGCTGTTCTGCCTCCGTCCAATAAAGTTGCCGCAATGCCAGATGATGCAATGGCCAATGCGATACCATTATTTGATAGTATTTCAGCCAGAATTATTGAAATAAGGAATGATTTGCCAGTTCCACCCGGTGCATCCAAAAAGAAGAACCCACCTTGTCCTGCTGAAACGCGAGTAAAATGCGGCCATAAATAGTTCTTTATTCCTAATTCATTAGTGGGACATTGCGAGTAACAATCGCTGCCGTTTCTACAGTGTTGTACTGCAGTTCACGATTCATTTCAGAGTTAAAAAAATCAGATGCTGGTCGATTTGGCGAATTCTTACCGAAATAAGTGAGTGATAACTTAGTAATGACAATGCAAAGATCCTCAATAGCAATCAATGCTTCATTGTACATAGCGTCGCTGAATGTTATCGTTAGATCGTTGCACCGTGTACGATGTTGATGAAATATATCATCAGGCATGAAAATCTTTGTGATTATCCCACAAAATGTTTGCTCGAGCTGGGAAACATGTAGTCAACACTATAGCGAAAAGTAGACGAATTTGTATTGCTGTACAGTTCAATGCAACTTCAGCAAGCATACGCTCCCACTGGTATTCGTCTTCCAGCAAGCCGAGTGCAAGGCATGCATCTTTATATGTTGGATACTGTTGCCCATTTACTTTACGTATATCTTGAAATGATAATGGGCCAGTAACATTAACCAACAACAGTCGAAGATAAAAGCACTCAGTATGTATTGGACTGACTGTAAATAATCGCCCCAAAGCATTCGATTTAATTAAATTGCAAAGGCACCAAAATTATTCGTACTATTACACATTTCAAAAAACGCTGTGAGTGTAGTTTTAGGTGGATATTACTTTAGAATTTAATTTTAAGCAAAATAAATTGATAAATATGACATTTACACTGAGACTGTAAAATCTAATATATAAAATTCTCGTGTCACAGTGTAAATTAAAGAAACAATGTTAATGGTAGATGGCCCTTATCACTTAGGGGTATGGAAAATAATTAGTAGCCGATTCTCAGACCTACTGAATACGCATATACAATTTGGTAAAAATCGGTAAAGCCGTATCGGAGGAGTTCGGTAACTAACATTGTGACAGGGAAATTTTATATATATAAAGATGTGACTTGCTCAGTGTCCATAATATTGTCTATTGATAGACATTCGCCAACATCCCCCAATACGTCAAACATAATTTATTAAATTATATGGTTAACTATATACTTAGTCGGCGCCGAAAGCGACCTTTCACACAATCATTCCCGATTGCCAATTTTTATTTTAAGATCAAGATAGACATTTCTTCTCGGGCACACTGTATTCTCGACAGTTTGAAAGAAATCACCCCATGGTGGAAGAACTTTTATCGATCCAGCAGTTTCAAGGTTCCCGTTTACGGTATCGATCCCGTAGAAATATAGGGATTACTTATTAAGCCCATGTCCTTCCTCAAGCTCTAGGTTATCTCTGAATAAAATTCCATTCAAATCGGATTAGCAGTCTGGGAGGGAGATGGTAACAAAGAAACACGCGAACAGACAGAGTTAATTTCGGATCTGTAATATTATTAAGGATGTCCATTTTCAGGTTCTAGACTATCTCTGTACCAAAATTCATATAAATCGGTTCAATTGTTTGGGCGGTAAATATAAACAAAGATAAACAGACAGACAGAGTTAATCTCGGATTTATAATGTTACTAAAGTCTTCCATTCCCGTGGCAATATGAGGGCCGTTTCCGGAGGATGACTTAAAGTGTATATTACTCGGGAATAGGGTAGTATTATAACGGTTGAAATTTTTCGTAATGCGTGCTGTATTTTCCAAGTTCCCGTTCCCATGGGAATACAGAGATAAAACATATTGCATAACGTATATGTCCATCCTCTGGTTCTAGACTGTCTCTGTACCAAAATTCATATAAATAGGTGCAATAGTTTGGGCGGTTAATGGTAACAAAGAGAAATAGACAGACAGATTTAGCTTCGTACTTATAATATTAGTAAAGACTCCCGTTCCCGTGGAAACATGGTGACGGTTCCCGTAAGGAATATGGGGATGAGTAAATGCTTATGTTGCTCGGGGATTATGGAGCATTCGAACGGTGAAAGAATTTTTGAAATCGGTGCTGTAGTGTCAAAGTTCCCGTATACGTACCTGCTCCCGTCGGAATATAGGGAAAAAATATGTAGCCTATGTCCTTCCTGAGGTTCTGAACAATCTTTGCACAAAAACTAATTTTAATCTGTTCATTAGTTTGAGCGGGAGAAGGTAACATAGAAAGGTGTACAGACAGAGCTACTTTTGCATTTATAATAACAGTGAGGACCGGTTCCGGTAAGAATATTCGAATGAAATACAGCCTATGTCCGTCCTTAAGTTTAGAACAAACTTTGTAAAAAATTTCATTTAAATCGGTTTATTAGTTTGGGCGGGAGATGGTAACATAGAACGACGGTCAGACAGAACTGCTTTCTGACTTATTTTATTAGTAAGGACTCCCGTTCCCGTAAGAATATGGGGATGAATTGAAGTTTATGTTACTCTGGGATAGTGAAGCATTCTATCGGTGGAAAATTTTTTTATATCAGTGTTGTAGTTTCTAATTTCTCGTTTACGTTCCCGTTCCCGTGGGAATATAGGGATAAAATATATAGCCTTTGTCCTTCTTCAGGTTCTAGACAAAATTTCATTTAAATCAGTTCCGTAGTTTGACGGTAACATAGAAAGTCGGACAGACAGAGTAACTTTCACATTTATAATATTAGTTAGAACTAATTAGAATTAGGACTAGGATTTCAGAACATTTTTGCACACGACGTTCTTACTTTTCCATCTTTTGTCTAATAAAAAGGTTTTGTGAGTTTGATACACTCTTTTAAGCTAAAATGACAAATCAGTAGGAATTAAAGAAATACGGGAATCAATAGTTTTCTCCTTTCGCTGTTCCAGTCATTATTAAAAATTTCATAGTGCCGCATCCCAGATGTGTAATTTGTAGCTGTGTACAATTCTGGATTACTCATTATTAGCACTGGATACTGGGACACCATTTTGCAGCCACTTCTGATAATTCTCTGGAATTGGGAGACTCTATAGGCTATAGGGTATAATGTGACTTGCTCAGTGCCCATAATATCCCCCAATACGTCAAACATAATTTTTTAGTTTATATGGTTAACTATCTCATTAGTCGGCACCGAAATCGACTTTTCACACAGTCATTGCCGATTGCCAATATTTATTTGAAGATCAAGATAGTCATTTCTTCTCAGGTCAACTGTGTAATCGACATGTTCTCTGCACTCGTGCTCATGAGTTTAAGTGGGATAAAGATTAGTCTCCGATGTCTACAGCTATGATGTAAAATTATTTACCTTCATTCCATGTGACTAGTCATCACCATCTTTAAACCACGCATATCCCGTGCAAAACAACAATCAGCATTCACGACTATTTAAGAAATCTTTTCCCCTAACTGAAGAGAAAATCCAGACCTAATCAAAGTAAAGCCATCCACATAAGCCCTGAATTTCAGGCTCACAACTTTTCGCTATCCATCCTTCTTTTTATTACTTCCAGACATAATTACATAAAAATGATTGTGACAACTCGTACAAGTATTTGCATTATTTGCTGTCCTTGGATAGACATCCAATCATAGCAAATATCTTTTGACAACCCAACCGAAACTGCGTAACTGTCTACCTCACATAAAAAAGAAACGAGATAAAAGAAGCAATACTAAATAAGTTGTTCTTTGTATATTAGGTTCTTGTTGACGGATATCCATTTAAATAGTCCATTTTTATTATACCTATGTTTAGTCCTAAAAAAATTCATATTTTCATTATGAATGATTAAGGCTTACCTGTCTAGCTTCGTTGAAATAACACCCTTCATAAATTAAGAGCAACATTATTCTTAACAAACAACCCAACGCAAAAAGTGTATCCTACCATCTGCTAACATCCTGTCTGTGTGTATTCACAGATTCTCTTTTAAAGCCTATATAAATACACAACATCACGATAGCTCCAGGGCATCAGAAAAATGAACAAGTGAATTGATATAAGAAAATTCAAATAGGCAGCTAACTTTTCCTTTCAATTTCAAATCCAAACAAATTGTTCGTGTCCTTCATTTATAAAGTACCTTCACTTTGTTGAACCATTCATCTGCCTAATGATCAACCTGAAAAGTACAATGTTTTAGGAAAACATGAAAAATTATTCCGAAAAGCTTCAAAGTTGATAAGTGTGCAGCTTCACATGTTTCTTTGATGTAACATTAACGCCGCCGGACGTTCACCATTTCAAGGTCGAACATGGTTTAATAAATGATTTAAGAAAAAAATTATTACGAACATGCTTCCCGTTAGCCAAAGCAAAAGGTAATAAGTTGCGTTAAATTTATTTGACACTTAACAGACACAAATAAAGATCAAACGTAGCGTATGTAATGTGGTTCGTCATGCACACCAGCTCACAGAGCAAATAACGCTTCAATTTCCTGCGACACTAAGCTTGCTTTGTGACTAGATGGGCTAGTTAAGGTGGTTACCCAACACACATGGAGTCTTAGTTTGTATATATATATAAGAGAATACGAGTAAACAATAACAAGTGTCTACTAGGCAACCAGAACTAATTTATTGCACAGGAAACTGCTTAAGTTTCGAATGCGAGTATTCTGAATTAAGTTCGTGAAATGCAAAAGAAAAAGATTTGGGTACTTAAGTATGTACATATATGTCGTAGTGCTTAAGAATTTGTGCACCGGAACTAACGCACATTTCAAGAGTCGGAACATTCTTGTTTCATATTCGTTGAAAGGTTTGCTTCAATGCAATGAAAATGACACAAATGACTTCTTTTCTTTGAGGTTGTCTGATGCCATGGTATCACAGCGTTTTTAATGGGCGCGTTCGAGAACCTATCGGATAGCCTATCTCGGATAGCCGTATCTTGGATATCTTTTCGAACGATATAGATATCTTTTCCAGATTGCTGCAGACAACAGCTGTGAAATATTAAAATTCGTCTTTTGAAAACAGAAAAACATTCAAAATATCATTGCTAGAGGATTATAACTTAGTTTTTTTCGATTTCCCATACCTTTTAAAAGACTCTTATGCTAAAATAAATGCACACCAAAACAAAAAATCAACATGAAAAGAAATAAAAATAAATTTTCTATATGTTTGTATCAGCTGTTCGCTAAGGTATCTGAGGTATACCGAAAATTCACAGATAGCTTTGGTTTCTCTATTTGACAGAAATGGTTTGCATCTTTGCTAAATGCTTAACACGTAAACAACAACAACAAGCTATCCGGATACCATTCTCGAACGCAGCCAATGAAAGATTGTCTGGCATGACGACGAGTTTGGTTTCTCAATTATTCAACAAAATTGCTAACAGGGATAGTTTATTTTATAATAGTCTAACGCAAAGGATAATTTCCAGAATCATTGTTCTTCAAGGACGATTTAGAAAAGCTATTCAACTGAGCATAATTCACACTGCGCACTATCAAAGAAAATTATAAAAAATAAAATTTATATTAATTATAAGAAATAAGAAATTGATTGCATTCTTTCCATTGTACGGGAAAATCCTTTCTTCATATATGCGATTGATCTATGGAGTCGATAATTTGTGTTCCGAGAACGACTTACAAAAGTAAATCAGGTTGAATGGGGGTGCAGCCACAAATGGCAGCACCTCACTCGGATCTCAAGGATCCATTGTGCTCTCCGGGAAAACAGAAGATGAGGAGGTGGGAGAAAAGGAGAGGTATAGGGTTGGGCTGGTGGTTGGATTATTGGGAACCCCCACCGAACCATTTGGAGCCCTGAGTAAATTTCGGGACGTAGCTCAATGGAAGGTAAAAGAGCATCCAGTTCGTCGAAGAAGTATTCTCCGAGGGCATTTTTCCTAGTGTGAGCCAAACTAAGGCACTCACAGAGGAAGTGGAATGATCTTTCCTCTGCCTCCTCATCTTGGCATCCTCTACATAAGTCGGACGTGCTAATGCCCATTCTCATTCCCAATGAGTTGTGGAACGTGAGAATGCCAATCGACAGAGAGAGCCGAAGTCTGCTTAGCTGTAGTAAAAATTGTGTTTTTTTCTTGGAAATATCTGGCCAAAGGTTTCAGGTGACTTGGCATGTTTCTAAAGATCACCACCTGTCATTGGCGGTTTTTAGAAAATTGTGTTTGATTATGTTTTTTTCTTGTGCTAGTTTCTAGTGGCTTTAGAACTGAGGTGTTCGTTTCGCTGGATTCGAGTGCTGACCCGTTCTTAGCCAGCTTATCCGCCATTTCATTCCCGATTATGTCACGATGTCCTGGAACCCAGTTTTAACTTACTGTCTACTAGCCTGGATTTTGTGATAATGGATGAGATAGCTTTAATGGCCGCCTGACTGTCTATGAAGAATTCAATATTTTTGTTGATCAAGTTTTGCGTAGCTAGGTGTCTTGCGTCATCGCACACTTCTACTTCTGCTTGACAGACACTGCAGAAGCCGGGAAGCTTTTTTGATCTATTCATGGTAGGGTAATCTGAGAAGATACCAGTCCCTACCCCTTCGTCCGTTTTGGAACCATCTGTGAAAACGGCAATGTGATTTTCTTTTATAACCCTGTTTTCCTCTTAGCCACTGGATTGAAATCAATATGCAGGGTGTTATAGTCTGTTTGAATGTCTGTATCTGTATGGTTCATGATGGTTCTATGGCCTGATATGCCTGTTTTCCAATTGTTGCATTGTTTGAGTCACTGCGCTTTTGGTCGCCATTTCCTTATTAAAAAGATCTAGGGGGCTAGCGACTGGAAGGTTTCCAGAGCTGCAGTTGTTCTTATGGCTCTAGTTGAGCCAATGCATGCAAGCCTTTGGATTTTGGTCATGGTCTTAAGGTTTGAAGCCTTCTCTAGTGATGGCCACTAGACCAGACATGTGACATTTGAGGATTTGTCTTATTATAGATGCATACATCCAGTGAATAGTTTTGGGACCAGGTTCCCATTTTTTCCCAAAAATTCTACCACAATTTATAAAAGTAACCCAGTACGTTTGGGATGACAATGCTATATCCAACGAATTAAATACACATTTATATAATCCTTAGCAAGGAAGCAAGGTTGCCGCCCTAGTTTCACGTCCGAAGAGGTGGAATGTGAACTTAAGAACGAATATGAAAAGCTTAGGGTACTGTCGTCGGCAAAACAATTTAGTGGATTAGTAGTTTCAGACAGAAGATTGTTAATGAAAATTAGAAAAAGTGTCGGAGACAAAACGGAGCCCTGGGGTACACCAGCATTTATTTTGTGGGTTTCAGATTTATAGCCGTCCAAAACGGCTTGTATTGAATGGTTAGAAAGGTAGCTACTAATCCAACGAAGAAGAAACTCCTCGAAACCAAATGCACGCATTTTAGATAAAAGAACTTGATGCCAAACTCTATCAAATGCTTTTGAAATATCAAGCGCAATAATTTTACTTTCTTTAAATCGATGTTAAGACTTGTGCCACTGTTCGGTGAGATATACCATCAAATCACCAGTGGACCTATTGCAACGAATGCCATCATGTCGGTTATTAAGAAGCTTTCGTTCTTCGAGATATTTCTTAAGCTGATAATTGAAGGGAAGTAAGTGCAATTGGACGGTAGTTTGGGGGTGAGGAAGATTCGTCTTTTTTACGAACTGACTGGACAAATGCTGTTTTCCATCCACTCGGGAAGAGACCTGTAGAGTAGGACAGATGGAAAAACTTACGCAGTGGTTTTGATGTTTAAATGTACGGAAAAATAAACTAAAACTTAGCTAATAACTAACTAGTTTATCAATAACTAGTTTATAGCTGAGTCTTCAGGCGTTACTCGGTTCCTGAGCTAGTTTATAGCACTGCTCGAAACATGAAAAACGTCTATTTTACATTTACAACAAAAATTGGTATAAAAAATATCTTTTTTTCCGTTTCGACGTTACGATTATCGTGATCTCGAAAGAAACAGAGCTCTTCCACTGCATTACACTAGTGATCCGTTCGTGGGGTACACGTCAGAATAAGTTCGTAAGCTTCCCGGTTTTCGATTTTTCCATGCCTGAGGCCAACCAAATGCAAATACCAAAAGTGTCTTTTTTTCCTCCCTTCATGACCATGTCTGAAGGTTGTATCTTGATGATATTCGCTATTAATGTTAAGTCAACATTTTTATGAAAGGACATATACTATATTTCATCCCTATATTTCCACGGGAACGTGAAAGTAAACTAGAACCTAATAAATACTGGATTGCTTTCAAAAAATTTTTCACGGGTAGAAATGCTACACTGGTGGTACCCGTGTCGTGAGGGTAAGCTTGTCTGCCTGTTGTCCGAGAGGTTCGTTGTTCGAATCCCAACAGAGGCGAAAATGCTTTTCCACGGGTATCGACTTTCGCGAGGAATTTGCAGGTCCTCCGATAGTGAATTCATTGCATGATTGGCGCTTTCTCGTTTAGCCGTTCGGAGAAAATTGTAGGTCCCTTCCATTTCCTCACAAGGCATGTTTATGTGGCGCTAGCCGTGTGGCTCCTCGCTCTTTTGCGCCACCCTACTTATTTATTTATTTTAGAATGCTACACTATACCCGAGTATCGTTGACTATAGCTATCCCAATATTACCACAGAAACGTGAACTAGAAGACTTTATTGAAACATTATTAATAAATACACTTACATTCGAGCTAAAAGAGACCTAAGCCGCTGGTTCAAAATAGTACGCTACCATTTTTACCTATTCCGTATTAAAGATGAAGAGAAATCTTTATTTTTAGAAATATAAAAGCAGGTATCGCTTTCCGTTAGAAACTAACAATTTCTCCGATAGTATTTTCATCCCATGAAAAGTGTTTTTTCGTTTTGTCTCCATTTGCTCACATTGTGTGGTTGAGAGTCACGCGTTAGGCCCCAAGACCCCCCGCTGTGTTACCCCATCCTTTTTACTTATTTATAGACAGAAGTCACGAGAGTAGAAAGACAGAAAAGAAGACAGACAGATAGAACAACTGAATTTCGGACCCAAATTTTTGCAACCTCTCAATCTTTTCTAGAATGCATAAAACCCATTACCCAAAGTGAGAAATAACTACATAAACTGGCTTGCTGAACTCATACACCTCAGGCTTTGAAATGAAAAGAAAACAGGATACGAACTTATACCTTATTCAAGTCAATGCTATCTCCAACAGCTTTGGAATGATATTTTCTTGACTAAAGAAGAACAAACAAGGTTCTGAGCTCTCTTGAGAAATATTCATACCCAAACTTCTCTTACCTAGTTACAAAATGTAAAGGTCAGTTTCTAGATTACATTAAAGATTTACCTTTTTTAATTGACGTAAAAAAGCAGTTTTCAGTGATCAATAGAGCCATAGTTAAGTAACTCTTCAACCTTTTCTGAAGGATCTGACAAAGCTTAGATTTTTTGCCGGTTTCAAAAGCTCGTGCCTAATTGAACTTCAGATAATAGTCTTACTCCTGAAGCCTGAAGGACATAAATATACATTACAAGCAGAACCACGTGCACAAAACCTTGTTAAAGTTAGCCAATGATTCAAAGCTGAACCTCAATTGGAACATAAATTCAGACGCAACTTAACTGAGGGAATATTTGTACATGTAGGTACATATACCTTATAAGAAGTTGTTTTGAAAAACATACACTATTCAACCATCGAAGGTGAAGTCACCAATGGATACATTCCTTATCTACTTCCAAATTGTGCTACCCATAATTTAATACAATGCATCCACAGTTTCTATTTGTGTGAATTGTTGCCGTCGTAGACATTCGTGCTCTCTATAAAACTAGACTTTGCTCTACCATATCAGATACAAATAAGTATATTGCTTTGCCCATGTAAACATCAGGCAAAAATATATCACTAAACAAATATGTACACAGTTTTCCACCAGGCTAACATAACCAAAAGTAAACTTCTCTATGCATTCTGCTAACCGAAATCTCGGAAAAGAAAAACACAAGTAATCATACGACCTATCTACTCGATATGTTTGCAACCCCTGTTTGTTGTATTAAATAAATCTCCTTACGCAACCATTTTTTCCACTTTCTTTCTTTTTTCCTTTTTTGTTCTGTTTCTTATGAAAACGAAAGTACGTGAGCTCGTGTATATGTTTATAAAAAGGTTTTTTTGTTTAAATATTTCCAACCAAGAGCACAGAATTTTCGGCAAGGAAATCCCATGGCTTTGTATGAAATGATAGAAACATCAAGTATAAGCACAGAACATATGACAGGTGAAGTTGAATGTGTCGTGCTCGTGCCTCCGTTTACATGTATACATTTCTTGAGTACATTTTTCAGAGTGTGTTCATCTGCCTCTCTATCGGTACCTAACCTACTACTCCTCATTTGCAATCGAGCATTTTCGAATAGGACACATATATGTGGGAGGAAAGGTCTCCAACACACCAGAGAGTGGCTGTGTTATAAATTACTAACAGAAACAGGAAATATCCACAACCTTAAGCCAATTCTGGGAAAGAACCTTTTTCCTTCTTCAGCCATTTCGAGCCCGCATTAACATTGTTCTCGTTTGGGTGGGTAGGTATTTTTGTTTTAAATGAAATGGTGGAAACGCATCAGGGTAATGAATTTTATAATTAATTGATGATAACACTTAGTAAATCGTGAAGCCGAAATCGAAATTGAAAATAAATAAATTTGTTTTGCGATGTGTGAATACACTCTTTATCCGATTTCGTTTTATAAATTGAAAGCAAATTGTGTTTAAGTGATAAGCAAAACCTTAAATTTTAATTTCATTTAGAGTTTAAGTGACATCTCAGAGTCCATAAAAGTACGTGCTGAGACTTTAAAGTACGAACGTTAGCAAATCGAAAGCATAACTTAAATTGACAGTCCTGGGACCTTAAGCTATTTACTCAGGAGTCACTGCTTCCAGTTTTCCTAGATTTTTACTTATTCTTCTTCCACTGAAAGTCATCTGCTCTACCAACCCAAACTTGAATGCAAATGTTTGGTCCCCCCAAAAGCCACTATTCGATTTTATCGTCCAACAGAGTTATCATAGACTCTATAGTTGTTGGTTCGGATTTATCAGCGCCTTCTAAGCAGAAACCACCAACTTTAGCGTTGTATTTGTGGATTGTGAAAGATATCCTTTCGCATGAAAGAAAATTAAAGGAGAAACATTGCCTTGTTCAGCCACCACGTTCGAATGCATTTCATGCGCATGGAAATAAGGCGCTATACAATTCAAGTGCCCAAACAAACTGCATCACAAAAGTCTCCTACCATCCTATCCACAAAATTATAAAGGACTCCCTTGCCTTTTCAACCCTCAAATTCGATCAACTATGACACTCCCAACCACTCTCATAAGAACAATATTCTGAGCTCTTTGTTTTGCTAGTTCTATTGCAGTTGCGGTATGTGAATTGAATTGAATTCACTTATTGCGCGAATCCCTAGCTGAGATTGTTTTTTAGTGCACAAAGCGATGTATTGCATTTCTTCGTGACAAAAAAAACTCGTTGTCGTTATGTTGGGTGGTGTATTGTGGACTAAGAGTTTATTTATGCAAATATTCAAATGAGCTGTCGTCCTACGATTGCGAATAAATCTTAAACAAACGGCGACTGGGTTCATCGTTTGCATTCTTATTTTTTTCCTTTTTTCTTTTTGTGTGCACAAAAAACGACTTAAAATGGAGACGTGTTGAAATAGAAATGAATTTCTGAAACCCAGAATCTGTTTTTAATTGAATTTTCAAGCATATTGGCATTCAGAGATTGTAAAATCAAATATTGCATCAGTCCGTCATAACTTCAAAGAGAATCTTTACGAATTGTAAAAATTATTGTCAAGGCAAAAAAATAAAAACAAAAAGTTCAACTTTAGAATGCTGATTGCGGCTGGAATATTCACTCATTCATTTGAAAACAGGAAGACATTCAATTTAACGTTTATGTAGTTTCTGTAGCCACAACCGTTGTTAACCAACAGATAATCTCGAAAAAATATTGAACCTTTAATGCGGTAATTTGGGGACGTCATCCACATCACTTCCCTAAAACCAGCGAGCTCCAGCAACTGCACCATAAACTCAAACGTCACGCCCGTCGTTCGTGTAAGTGCTGTAATAAAATGCAACTCTAGATTTTTTTCATTTGCAAAGTTTCTTGTTTTAGCATCCACCAGGACATGAATACCTCCACGAAGAGATATAAAATTAAAACTTTACTTGTTCGTCTTTGAGAATTTTATTTTTAAACGTGCAACGTGTAGGGTTGGTTGGGTGCACTAGAAGAGCGTAAAACTAAACTTAACAGCTTCTTGATTTCTCGAAATGAAATTGAAGTTGAGGTAATTTCTTCCAGATTTCAACACCATTGTTTTGTGTGCAGTGGATAAATGACAGGCACTTTTGAATAAACAAAAAAACAAGAGAGCACTCATGGATTCCTTAATTAATTTCTGTTGATCTAGTCAACTCTACGACTTGACTCTCTGATGAAGTTGTGGTGCAAACACCCTGGGGATAAAGATTTGGTAAACAAGCTTCTTCTATTTATAACAAAAGTAGGTGGCGTGTTAATCCTCTCAAGAAAAAAATGGAAACAGAAAATAATAGATTTCCCAATTCAATTTGAATATAAGATATTGGAATTTTGAGAGTAGCAGTTTCAAGTGCAAACGATACTTAATGTGCAAGGTAAGCAACATTTTTGGTTAAAACTCTTGTTGAGGGAAAAATTGAAATTGTGTAATGCGTTTTTATCCCAAAGCAGAAAGAATATAAAGTCAGTCAAAAACTTTTGCCTTAAAGGCTTCAAATTCTGTGCTCGAAGACTTCGAAGCGTATATTTTTCAAATACAGAAAGGGCAGAGCTAAGACTCTTCGTTTAGGTAGAGCATACAAATTGTTACACCTATTAATACTTAATATTATTCTAATTTTTAAACTTAGAAACACCTTTATATTACACCCTTATAGAATCTGTTTTTTTGGAAAGCTTACTACATTCAAATAGAAATGTTCATGTAAGAGACTGCATTTAATAGAAGTGATGTAGTTAGGAAAACTATGTAGTTCTGGGCACTCACGATTATTAAAATATCAACCCTTCTCTCTCCTATTTTCTGGCTTCAAGCTATGACCAAAGCTCTGATGGAGTGCTAAAGAATTGGCATAGATACTATCGCATATTCGGACGAAAGGGTTGTTTAAGAATCAGGTAATCTAGCAACACATAAGCACTTGAAGTAAGACAGTTGAAGTATAGCCTAGTCATTATAGTAAGTTGACCTCGGAATTTGAGGGTATCTCAAATTTGTATCTGTAAATTTGTATAAACTTCTATTTTGAAACCACAAATATTGTATCAAAACCTACATATTGTAGGGTGTTAAAGATGATAAATCGGCAGAAGAACTGTTTATCTATTTGAAAACAGGGGGGGGGGGGGGGGTTGGATACGAATCTTTAAATTTTATTCTAATAGCATCCATAATGAGATACAGAGAGATAATCTGTCGTGAAAGTTTCTCTTTTTTGTTGCTTTTTTAATTTATCTATGTGTCTATCGGTATACAGGGTGCTTTCCCTAAGATGCAACAAAGGCTCAGGGCAGATAGATTGAGTTGAGCCAAAAAAATAATCATATTCGATTAGGTCTGTCTCCCTCCGTTTATGGAAAATTTCATAAAAATTTTTCTTAATTAAAAAAAATAATAAAAATCAATTAAACCATTTACTTTTATATACTATACTGCCTCTTGAAGCGTATACTTTTTTCTTCGATTAAAATTTTAGTTTAAATTAATATATTTTTGGAGTAATTAAGTTTCAAAATCAAAACATAAAAAAAAAAAATTTTTTTTAATAAAATTTTTACAATATTTTGCCGTATTTCTCAATTTTTTCGAAATTATAATCAATGCTCTTATTAATATTTTCGTTTTTATGCATAAATACTTTTACGGGTTTAAAAAGGAACTTGAAAGCAAGGGCGTCAACTGTTCAATGCAGGGTATAAACAATCATTTATTTTTGAATTTACAATTTGTCAAAGATATATACCGCTTATTTAAACTGCAACCAATGGGAAAGAGACTTCGAAAGTCTAACTAAAGTAATGGCGCATTCAAATAACCCAAAGGCTATGGTGGTAGGAGATTTAAACGCAAGAGTGGAGTGTGTGGCGGATACAAATAATGCTTTATTGAAGGGTATAGATCGGCGATCTGAAGATTCGTTTTCGATTTCAAGAGGAAACAAAATACTAAAGCTATGTGATACATATGGACTGAGATTGCTCAATGGAACAAGTTCTGGTGATCCTAACGGAGAATTTACTTTCGTAAGTGGACAAGGTACCTCGGTCGTAGACTATTGCCTAATAAGGGGAAGTTGGAATAAATTAATGTGTGGTCGATTTCGAAGTAAATAATGTGCCTTACTCTGATCATATGCCCATCATTGTAAATTTTGGACACACGGTCGAAATAGGAGAAGAAAACCGTGAGCTTCTTCCTGTTCCCAAGTTGAAATGGTTAGAATCTAAAAGGGAAATATACAGAGCAAATCTAAACTTACAACTGATGGCTTACCAGGACTCCAGGGCCCATTAAGCTTTTCCGCGCTGGAAAATATTATAAAAAAATTCATTTTCAACAACAAACTCTAGGAAAAAAACACATGAAGCTCCATGGCTTGATAAAGATTGCACCAAAGCTAGAAACCTGTCCTCTAAATGGCTAAAGCTCTTTCGAGAAAACAACACGACGGTTTTGAAAGAATCGTATCTAGAAGCAAATCGGCGATAAAAAGAAATTTCCAAGGAAAAGAAGAAAGCATATTTTGAAAGATAAGCAATGAAGATGGGAACATGTAAAAATTCTTGAAAATTTTGGAAACTAGCGAAGAAGCTCAATAGAACGGCGCCAACCAATTGCAATTTAAAACCAGAAGTGCTTCGAATATACTTTGTGAGTTTGCTCAACCCCATAGATTCCACGGTATCTTTCCAATTTGCAAATCCAGGATTGCGGAATGATATGCTTGATACAGTTATCACTGAGTTGGAAATTGTAGATGTTTTATATGAGCTAAATGATGGTAAAGCACCAGGTACAGACTCCATCACTACAGAATTTTATAAATATGGAACCGAGTTGCTTGTGCATAAGCTCTACCTTTTGTTTAATGAAGTGTTTGAGTCTGGAACTGTGCTGCAGAGTTTTTTAGAAGGCCTTATCTACCCCATACACAAAAAAGGAAGCTTATCTAACCCGGAACATTATAGGGGTATATCATTTCTGAATGCCAGTTATAAAATCTTTACTGGAGTGCTGAAAAAACGACTATGCAAGTGGGTGGAAGAAGAAAATCATCTTAGTAAATACCAGGCTGGTTTTAGGAGAGGATACTCGACGGTAGACCAAGTGTTTGTGCCCAAAAGCATAGCGAAAAAATTTCAAAAGCAAGGCAAGAAACTGTATAAATTTTTTGTGGATTTTAGAGCAGCATTTGATTTAGTAGATCGAAATGCGTTGTTTTACAAACTCGACGGAAAGGTCATGTCATATAAGTTCGGAAGGGTTTTACAAAGCTTTTATGCAAGTACGCGAGCAGCAGTGTGGAACGGAGAGGAATTATCTGCATCTGATGTGGTTTTGCTGTCCAGTACACCAGAATCCTTGCAGCTAATGATCAATCGCCTTTATGACTACTGTAAGATCTAGAATATAAGCGTTAACTCGTAAAAATCCCAAATAATGATTTTTAAGAAAGGTGGAGGAAGGCGCAGAAAGATGGTACTATAATGATGTAGAATTGGAAGTGGCATAAGTACTTAGGTGTTCTGCTCTTCAACCTTGCAAAAGCATCTTAAAGAAAAATTAGCAAAGTCTAAAAACGAAATAAACGCAACGTGGAAAGGATGTTTTGGAAATCGTTTCATTTCACATAGCAGCAAATATAAAGTTTTTGAAGCAGTTGCAGAGTCAGTGATGTTCTATGCTGCGCAGGTATGGGGGCATAAACAATATGAGGAGGTCGAGAAACTTCTAAGGTTTTATATCAAAAGAATTTTTCATATTCCTTCAAACGCCCCAAACTATTTACTCATGGTCAAAACGGGACTTTCACCTCTGTTTATTAAGACCTTAAAACTGCAGGTAGATTATTTCTTAAAAGTGATGAAAATGTCTAATGAGCGTCTACCAAAAAAAAAGCAGCTATAAAAAATATTGCGGATGGAACAAGTTGGTACGCGGAATAGTTAGATCTGGCACTGCAGTGCGACTTGGCTGTGGACTTAAGTCTAGGAAACAAAGACAACTGGAAAAACAAGATGTATAGGCAGTGGCAGATACAGAAGGTGCATGAGCTATATGCATCTAAATACAGGCAAGATGCTGAATCATCAGTTTTTAGATCTATTTACAGTCGTTTAGATCATAATTTGGGAGAGAAAAACTATTTTCATGACAACAACAGCGTACAAGAAATATCCATGATGATAAGGTTGAGGGGAGAACTTTTGAGCCTAAATTATGTGCCACACAGAGATGATTTACCATGCCTTTGCGAATTTTATAATTTGAAAGAACGAGAAGATGTCCTGCACTTTATTGGAAAATGCCCTATACTACAGGAAACTAGATTGCATGTTTTTGGAAAAAGTTTTCTAACGGATGAAGATTGCTTCAATGTGTTGAACCAAGTCGATATGAAGAAACTGTTTTTATTTTCCAAGATCGCTCTAACATACAGACAAAGAATTTGACCGGAAGTTTCTGAAATTTAAAACTAAATACTTTTTTACTTTTTATTAGTTCTTTTTTAAATTGTCAAGACGGCAAAAGCCAAGTCCATTTGTTTTTGTTAAATTTTGAAAAAAACTTATGATTTAATAAAAACCAAATGAATTAACTAAACAACTTTTTGTTATATTTTGTTATTTTGTTCCAGAGTCATTTTTTTTGGGCATAACAATGCCCAGAACTAAATTCGCTTCCCAAAATGTCCTTCCTTCGTTTCTCTGGCAACAGGAAAAAGCTATTTCTTTTAAATGTGAGTCATTGTCAGTATCCCAATATCCATAGAACTTAAAAACACAAAATTTCGTAACTTCGAAATTCAACAACCTCAAAAACAAGACACCGGCAGCGTGGCGCGAGGGCGCAGGCAGCCGGTGCCGCTGGCGCGGCGTTTTTCTCATTTAACAATGTGATTTTGAATAATAGTCTTTCAATAAGTAGGTGCTCATGCCCAACAGTCATATCGTCGTATTATAAGACTTATTATTTTGACTGCAGTTAACGCTTATCGTAAGAGGCAACTAAAAGAAAAATCACATTTAGACAACTGACATCAAAGACAGTCGAGCAGCTATAGCATCAGCTTATAACCCCTCCCTTAAATATTTAATTTTTTTTCCCGCTTTCACACCATATATGCATTCAGCATATTTACCATTGTCATGGCAGTATCTCACAGATAATTACGATTTCTATCACCGAGTTTTCTCGCAATGATGGAAACTATGCAAAATTTTGTGAATCCTGTTTTGTGTTCGATATTTTTTTTTTTTTTACTGGTGGCTTCCAGACATTGTGTGACGAATAAAAAGAAGTTGCTCGCCTTAAGGAAAACTTTGCCATAAACTTAACTCTCTTTCGATTCCATAGAAAATAGCATAACAGACGCATCCTTCGACTCCTCAAAACATTATCTTTAGTTCACGATGTATTTCTGTTCACCTCTGCCCTAACAATAACATGAAAAATTCTACACCGCGCCCAAATACTGCGACTTTATTACTCGTAAGCTTCGAACATCTTTTAATTGAGTAACTCTGATAAAATAAATTTTTCATCTGCGAGGTAAACATCACAACTTTTACCAAACTAAAACTTTGTCTTACATTACCTCCAACTCAACTCTAAACCATGAACAATAAAGATAAAAACTTTGCTCCTTCCTGAATACGTGCATTGGAAATGATTTAATTTCCAAAGAATACACCGTTACGTGAAACTTTGTATGGTGTCAACAATATTGATTTCATTTCCATAATAGTCCTTTTGAAAAAAATTGGATGCACCATTTTATAACAATGGAAAAAATTAAAGAAAAAGGCAAAAATAGCACACATACGCCCGAGTGAACAAAGACAATTGTATTCATTGGAAGTGCAACCATTTCTTTGCCATTATTTTATCTAATTTTATCGAGAACAGACAAAGTTATTCAATTCACATCATCGAATGAATTAATATTTTGCAAATCATTAAAGCAGTCAATATTGGAGATTCTTAAATTTACAAAGCTCTTGTCGATCAAAAATCTGAATTTAGTGAATTTAACTCTACTAAGCAATTATTTTGTTTCGCTTTCTGTTGACAATAAATATCCTTTTAGTACGTCGTTAATTTCTTACTGCCACTGGAAGAGGGTAATTCAGTCTAGCTTTCAAGATGGAAACTTCCCTTTTCATATATCATATATGCGAATGCAGTCAGTAACGGTATGAAATAAAATACGTAAGTGCTTCTAGGCAGGCTATTGGCCCATTTGTCATTCAGTGATAATGGGTGTATCGCAATCCCACCCATTTTTGAAAATGAAGTAAAAAGTCGTTGGAAAGACTCTCAAATGAAAAGCATTTGACAGTGTCCATTGTTGCTATTCAACTTTGTCATTGGCGTTTGTTGTTGTCATACTAGTTGATTGTTGAAACGCTCGCTTTTTCTATAATCTGTAAGCGAGATCTTTGAATAGAAATGCTGTTTTTTTAAGCAAGGGCTTGGAGGCCACAACAAGGTGTCAACTTTTTATTGCAACATTTTTATTGCGAAAATTCATACCGAGAACAACTTTTGAAAAACTTTAGTACTTCTAACGAGTGATTTTTTTTTAAGCTTTCAAAAATTAAAAACAACACACACACATAAAATTCAGGAAAAAAGTGTGAAACTTTTTTTGGAATCGATAGTAAAATTGATATAATTTAATGTTTGAAAATTATTTCATGCAAATGTTGGCCGCGGCTGTGACTCAAACTGTCCATCCGCTTAATCCCATTTTGGCATACTCTTTCTTACATTTCGACGGGTATCCCACGAATAAATGCTTCAATGTTGCCTGGCTTCCAGTGATTCGAAGCAGGTTTTTTGGCATAGATAGACATGAGACTTAAAATAGCCCACACAAAAAATTGTTAAGAGATTTTAAATCGCATGACCTAGGCTGCTAATTGACCGCCCCTAAAAAACGTTTCACCAAACACACCTTTCAATTGGTCAATTGTTATGGGTGCTGTGTGGCGAGTGGCAGCGTCTTGTTGAAACCTCATGGCAAAAAAGTCAAGTTCTTCGATTTTGCACACAAAAAATTTTGTCATCAACTCACGGCAGGGCTTGCAATTCAGAATTCACAATAGCGTTGCGATACGAATCATCTTTGAAGAAATATGGCCCAATTACTACGCCAGCCTACAGTCCGCAACAAACAACGACTTTTTCGAGATTTGCTTGTTCACGTATCTTATCAACCAGAAATGGGTTTCGTCGCTGAACACAATTTTTTGATAATTAAAAAGGTTCTTGTTCAACTTTTCAACTGCCAATTTACCAAAAACTCAACGTTGTGGTAGGTCATTTCTCTTCAATATTTGTACCAGCTTTATTTGGAAAGGCTTCAAACTCAAGTCTTTCTTCAGAATTTCTCACTTATTGGAGTTACGGAGGTCCAACAATGTAAATTTGGTGGGTAATTTAGTCACAATAGCCCGAATAGCCGGCTTGTTAGGTCAATTGAACTGGCCCTAAAATTCAAGAAGCAGGTGAAGCGTGATGTACTATGTACAAATAGATGTTTGAAATTGTCAGTACTAGAAAATTTTGAGAATAGAAAGCAGAAGGGCAAAACCAACAGGATCAAATGCCAAAATTGTTGACTTCTCTACTAGTTATGACAATCGGCAGAAAGAAGAAGATGTTGTTATCCGACTCAAGCCATCACCGATCACCTGGTGCCAATAGAGCAAACTGTTGCAATTATTGCAACGAAAAACAGAATGTACTGTAACTAGGGATTGCAATCCCGGGATCCCGATTCTTTTTTCGGTCCTGAAAATTCCGGGATTAAGATAGTCAAATCCCAGGATTTTCGGGATTGATTTCTTGATTATTTTGGCTTATTATTTTTATCTACTTGAAACTTTTCCGATAAAAAAATTTTAAATTGGATTCCACTAGGTTTTGAATTAATAATAATTATTCTTTGCTGACGATGGAGCCATCATAAGCGAGGATCCTACATCCCTGCAACGAGCACTTGACGTTTGGATTGATGTTCTGGAAGGAAATGGGTACCGTATTAGCGCTAAAAAGACTGAATACCTGTGCTGCCCTTTTTCTGATCCAGACAAGCCTATTCCAGACATTTATTTGAATGGAAATGTGCTTCCCAAGTGTGAAAAGTTTAAATATCTGGGATCTATGATCAATAGTGAAGCATCTTGTGATGACGACATCAATCATCGAGTAAGCGTTGGGTGGATGAAGTGGCGAGAAAACTCCGCTATCTTCTGTGATCGAAAAATGCTCCCTAAGCTGAAGGGAAGACTCTACACAGCAGTTGTCCGTCCAGCTCTGACATACGGTTCACAATGTTGGACAATGTACAAAAAGTATGAGAGCAAATTGACGGCAGCCGAAATGAAGATGCTTCGGATGACAGCAGGAGTAACAAAGTTTGATCGAATTAGAAGTACTAAGATCCGTGGAAGCCTTCATGTCAAAAGTACCATCTTGGACAAAATTCAGCACGACCGGGTCAGTTGGTATTGTCATGTTCAAAGGAGAGATCCGCAGAACCCCGTCAAAAAGGCAATATCGTACAACGTTTCAACAAATTCGCGACGAAAAAGAAAAGGCAGGCCAAAACACTCCTGGTACAAGCAAATGCAAAAACAGCAGCATTTGGTTGGCCTCAGACATGGAACAATCCAAAACCGGGAGGCTTGCCGACGATTTCTGAGGTCAACGCGGCGTACCCCACAGGCGGATCACTAGTGTGAAGCAGAAAAGTGGGAGAGTTGTGATCGCTTCAAGATCACTACTCGTAACGCCGAAAATGAAAAAGAAAAATTAATAACAATTTTTTCACTGTCAATACCCTATTTGGATGTATTCCAAAACAAAGTTAAAAAGTTTGTTGTTCCGGTGTGCATAGCTCTTTATATCGTAATAGTATTCTCAAGTAAATAATAATAAGAGAAGTTATAATAATGATAGCAATAAATTATGAATAGAACACATGAACAAAGTATTCAAATAAAAAAAAAAAAAAAAAAAAATCGACTCAATATTCACTTTCCTGAGGAGATCTAGGGTTAAAGTGTAGCAAGGAAGATTTAGCATTTTTTTCTCAACTTTATTTTGTGATAATTGTTATTTCTTTTTATTGCAAAAAGCTACTTTATCCCATATTGGACATCCATATTGCATAAAAATAGCTTTGTGAATAAATATCTTGTTTTCATTTGTGAGAGCAGATTTTCGATTTATAAAGGTCTAAAGTATCCTAATTGCAAGAACATATTTTGAGTATCTACTAGACCTTTATCATTGGCTTAAAAATTGTTGAAAACTAGATTGCGTTTTGAGAACTTTCAAACTAGTTCTTATGTTTACGTGCATTTCCTTCATAACTGTCTAAAATGTTAAGCCAATTAATTCCGGGACTAGTTGCGGGATTGACATATCTGAATCCCAAAATCCCGGGATTGGAAAAACCTTTTGGGATTGCAATCCCTAACTATGTAACCCAAGCAACTTCAACTGTCTAAACAAAATTGTAGGATATGTGCTTCATAAAGAACATGAAAAGGATGATGACCATTTTTTTTTCATCTGTAATTAGCCATCTGTCGTCTGTCGTCTGTCGTCTGGTGTCTGTCGTCTGGCGTCTTTCGTCTGTCGTCTGTTGTCCATTTTATATCGCCTGTCGATCGTACTTTACCGTCTGGCTATAGATATAAGCCAACAATGCTCTCCTGCCTCCAAATTTTTCATTGTTTATTGTTGCTAAGCAGCTATGAAAATTATGCCGGGAAATTTTGAAAAATACAAATTTTGAAATATTCCCTTTCTATTAAGCAGCATTTAAAATACAAAAATATTTGATTTAATTTTGTTTTGATAAAAAATAAAATAGGGAACTTAGTTCCAGAACTTCACTTCAATATATCTATCTATCTATCTATATATATATAAAATAGGATGTGTGTTTATGTATGTATGTATGTATGTTCGATTTTTATGAAACTTCCAGGGTAGACATAGTCTGGTCCAGAGATGGTTTCTGTCAAGGTTTGATCCCATATTCCCACTGGAAAGGGGTTGGGAACTGAAAATTAGAAACTACTCCACAGATTTCAAAAAAATTTTCAGCACTAGGGGTGCTACATTATCTCTTTTCATCAGTAACTTAGACTATACTTCATCCCTATAATCCCATAGGAACAGAAACGGGAACGAGAACGGAAACCTTAAGTTACTTGATCGATTTCAAAAATTCTTTCAACTCTAGGATGTTACATCATCTTTCAGTGACATAGACTTATATTTCATTTACATATTTCCATGGGAACAGAAGATTACCACAGGAACGGGGTTAGGAACGGAAACTGAGAAGCTACTGGATAGATTTAAAAAAAAATTTCAACATTAGGGATGCTACATTATCCCCCTTTATCCTTTGTCAGTAACTTACTGATGGCTTTATTTTTTATACCTATAATCCGACAGGAACAGAAACAGGAACAAGAACGGGAACATTAAAGTTACTTGACCGATTTCAAAAATTCTTTCAACTTTCAAGTATGTAACATTATCCCTCAGTGACATAGATTTATTTTTCATTCACTTATTTCCACGGGAACGGAAGCTTCCAACAGGAATGGGTTGGGAACGGAAACTTAGGTACTACTGGACAGATTTCAAAAATGGTTTCAGCACTAGGATGCCACATAGTCTCACAGTAAGAAAGATTATATTTCATCTTCAAATTCCCACGGAAGAAGAAAAACGAAAACGGGAACCTTAAAACTACAGACCCGAACAAAGCCGGGCGGCTCAGCTAGTATTCAATAATTTGCAGGCGGTGCTCGTTTATTTGAGGTCGTACGTTTGACGATTCATGATTAAAATACAGACCGAAGGAAAATGTTGATGACAAGAAACACGAAACGTGCATCAGCTGTCAAAACCAGTGTTGCCAAAGGAAAGTATCAAAATATTCACCCATTATAATCACCTAATTTACGACCCTGTTTCTTCAACTAACGTTTTTATCACTCCGCCTCTGAAATTAACTCAAATTGTTTCACTTGAAAACATAGCAGATCTTTTTAAAGTTGTATTGAAAGAGTTGATATCAAAATGCTATTAAAAAAACTCAACGGCCCAAAGTACTCAATATGACGGAGTGACACAATGGTCATATAGGGCTATGGCCCAAACAGACAAAATGTCCATGGGCATGCCACAGAAGTCCTTCGGAATATCTATAATATACCAATCACATCTCCCGTAAATAACAAAACCTAAAAGATAAAGCAACTTACTAATAACGGAGTGCTACCCTACCTGTAGATTCTTCTTTAACGAATTTTTTTCTTGTACATATATCTTATCTTATTATATATATAAAAGAAAGTCGTGTTAGTTACACTATTCATAACTCAAGATCGGCTGAACCGATTTGTCTGAAAATTGATGAGGAGGGAGCTTAGGACCCGGAGACGGACATAGGACACTTTTTATCCCTATATCCCTATGGGAATGACATCAATGCAATGCGTTACTTTTCTTTATATACAAAACACTGTACTGTAAGAAAAAACAAAAAAAAAATTGACTTATAGTGAGAAATAAATTTGATTTTTGTATGAAATCAATATCAAATAAATATAAAAGCATCTTCTGTAGAAAGCACATCCGGATACCCAGGAACCGCATCGCCTTGCTTCCGTCTTTAAAAATTCTTCGATATAGCAATCCAAGTATAATAACTTGCCACCTCCGAGTAAAGCAAAGTTCGTGCAAACGGATCGATCTGCCATCGCAAAGAAATTGGTCAATGTAGTTGCTAAAAGTATTTCAGCACATTGCATAGCATTCGAAGCCGTGAAATACACTTCTTGACCATTCTCCAGATGCACCGCCAAATGCACAACAGTAGGATGCGTCGTGAATGTGGAATACGAATATACGCCAAATCGCTTCATTACAGTTCACATAACGACCAACTTGATAGCGTGATATTTCATCGTATTTGAGGATTGCAATCCAAAAGCCGCCATATCACTGCCTTTTGTAACATATTTACTGAATTGCAGTACTCAACGTTGCAATGCGTCTTAAACGCTTTAGAAATAAGTGGCGAATATGGAACAATCTTACAATCTTAGTTGTCAACAACGGATAACGAAATCCATTCTTTTCACTTTTGCTGTGACAGTTCGACCGTTGTCATCTGGTGATCGACGCCGATACAGCAGATAACCATCGTTGCCAGTGAGGGTCGGCCGTAAATTTCCGTGAATACCGTCCATGAATCATATTTGTAATAACATCATGTAAATCTGGATCGGCTTCCTGATCAGGAATCTCGGCACATATGATATCATCTATTTGGTCAGGCTGAATTCTTTCCGCTATCCAAATAAGAATGTGGCTTCGCTTTTGGAATTCGATTGAATACATCCAGCATCGAGTATCTTTAAAGACGCGTTGTTTAAAAATGAAGTTCATCAGGGGCCGAATTTTTTGCTTGAATATACGTGCTGTGATGTCGTGTCTATCACTTGATGCTTGACCGGGAAGCAGCAATTGAATAATTTCTATTAATTTTGGATTACAGGTAAAAGTAATAAAGTGATCTGGCCGACCGTAATAACGAACATATGTCATTGTATCTTGCACATATTCATGCATCTGACGTGGACTACCAATGAACGTCGCCGTCGCCGGCAGAATAGTTGATCGACCAATGTTAGCTGCATTTCCTTCAGTAATCAGCACTAACTGCATCACGTAAATGGATGTATTCCTCAGAACGCAGTTTAGCTTGGTTCAACCTTATGAACGCTAAACGTTCCGTTTCTATTTAGCCTCTTACTCATATACCCCTTATGTCTCGACATTCACGGCGTTGCATAGGTCTGTATTTTTATTTTTACATCATCTGCGTTATTTGCTCTCGCGCCTGATAAGCCAAAAAATATCGTCTATCACAAGGTGCTTCTGTGAAAAGTGCAACACATGCACCAAAATAAATAGCTAATAAAGAATCATTAAAATGCTAGATTTTTTTTTAAATATATATATACTATCCTAAGAATTGAAATTAATAAAATCCAAACTCTGCTCATTTAGTGCCTCTAAGGCAGTAGGCAGAACAAAGTTTGCCGGGTCAGCTAGTCTTAGAATAAATTTAAAATCTCGTTCGAGGAACGTATCTACATACCTACATGTATCGAACGAATTAAAAAATCAAAAAGCTCTCAAGTCCATGTGGTTGTAATAAAATTTTCGTTTATCAACCCTAATCAGGATTTGTTTCATTTTTCTATCTGAGCAAAGAGTTTAAACATAGAAATCAAATCAGAACCTGCAAAATCTACAAAATATAAACATTCTTTAAAAGACGGTCATAAATGCGACCTTAAACGGTCAAGTCAAGGTTATTTGAGTTGTTAATGATGCAAAACAGTGCAAAACAATCACTCATTACGAAAGATATTAATTTGGTTAATTTTGATTTTATAAACCTAACAAGCTACTGAAAGATGTTTTCATAAAAGGACAAAATCAAAAAAATCAATACGACCAAAATTATTGGTTCCACAACACATGAATAGAGTAATAGGAACTTCAGTTGATATCAATCAGTATAGGAACTCTCGAAAGTCCCAAAACAATTTCAATTGTAAATAATATAAAATCATATTGAATTCAGTACACACAAGTTATGAGGCGCGTTATGGCGGTGGCAGAGTGTCCCTAATCACAATAACTCTCGCAATAATACACTCTCCTCTATGAGTTCTTGTGCCCGTTCTACTATAAAATATCGAGTTCCGCAAGTTTCCTTCGGATTTATTGCAATCAATCAGGGAGCTCTTTTCGTCCTTTCAGAGTTGCTTAAGGTTATTCCTCGTCGAATTCGAACCTTCAGTGTTATAGATAAACATCGTTGTAATACAACAAACATGAAAAAAGTTGTACGCCATGAGGTAAACCAATTAATGCAAATAAACACCACAACGGGGAAGCTTTTTATTGATTTCTTTCAACATCTTACGGCGTGCGCCAAAATAAATCTCACCTAAGAAAAAAAATGTAGGATTTCAAAGGCATCGCAACGCTACGGCACCTTTAACATAATTATGCCAGCACATGTGTAAATGAAGAAATTAATCTTAAAATAAGGCGCCAAGGTTGTTGATATTCAAAACCCTTCCATAATGAGTCTAAAGACCCCGCATCGTTCTGACTAAGCATTGTCATTGCGTGTCGAAAAATAGAATTCCATAAAATTAGAAATCATAAAGTTTCGTGAAAATTTCATTTAACGCTTTCGGAATTTCAAAGACGATTTAGCTCACCAAATTTATGACACCCCGTTAGAAAAGTGATATAACAGCACAATTCTCACTTCTGAGGACTAAAAGGTCGTTGTGCTTGGGAATTCGGCAGTCTCTAGAGCCACAGCAACAGTTTCTGCTGGAGTAAAATAAAAATTATGGGTTTGTCAAATGTCTTTCTCCTTAATTAATTTTTACTGTCTATGTCTGGTGGGTTGAATGTGTGGTGGGTGGAATATGTGGTGGGTGTTTGCCCGTTTAGTCGTGTCCTCTACATCCCACAACGACTGAATTTCTTACCTGGATCATCAATATTCCTTTCGGCTGTGTGGCACTTTCGCTGGGAATTCGTGAGGTAATTACGAAATTCTACCGCACAGCCACAATTCGTGTGGAGAATTTACTTAACATTGCTGCCCAGAGCATGTCCTGGTTCCAAGTAGAGTAAAAAAAAGTTTAGTTTCGGTGATTTTCGTCTGCTCATTCAGCTCTTTCTATGTTGTCATTAAAAAAGGGATTATTCGGTCCACCCTTTTGATGGTGAAGGTAGAGAAAGAAAACTTCGAGTATAATTCCACTCGTAAAGCGGTATGGACAAATGTCTGCAGATCAAATCTAACGTTAGAACAAGAACCAAACGAACTCAAAAGAGGAAGAGTTTATGAAAACAGTGTGACCAAATGTGTTCAATTTCAAATTTGTAATATTATTTCTGCAGGGCCTGAAAAAAACAGGCTTCATTTAGATACTTGAAAAAAAAAAAAGATTATTTTTCAAGGAAAACCATTGAACGGCTATTCCTTTGTAATGAAAAGGAATAAATACTGGACATAATACACTGGTGAGACCATATTCTTCTCATTAAAATTTCCATCACCAAATTCACGCATTTACGCTTGTTAATATAATGGATGAGTATACTTTAATAGTGAAACGATTTGTGATGATGATATCAATCATAAGGGAAAGGTACATTCTGTGATCGAAAAAACCTTTTCAAGTGGAAGGAAGACTCTACACTGCGCTTGTATTTACCTTTAGCTCTTCCATACATACAAACTGGGCCTCAGACTACATCCTTCTTTAACGAATTCGATTTCGGCCGAGCTCTCTTCAATTTTGAATTCTAAGTCGGTTAAGGTCTTCTTCCGCTTGATTGCGCCACCTAAGACGAGATCTTTCCCATTAGCAATTTCTCTGCAATATATCTTCCAGCTATGCCCATGTCGCGGTACAGCTCACACAGCTCCTAATTGTTGTATCTTCTTCTCCACACATTGTCTTCGCATACAGGACCAAAGATCATTCGGAGAATTTTTCTTTCGAAACGACCAAGAGTTTCCTCATCCGCTTTCGATAAGGTCCATGCTTCCGCGTCGTAAAGCAGTACTGGGATGATTAAGGTCTTATACAAGGTCACCTTGGTTTTTCTAGAGAGGGTTTTGTTTCTCAAATGCCTTCTTAACCCAAAAAAGCAACGGTTGGCAAGGGTTATTCTCCGTTTGATCTCCGCACTGATGTTGTTGTGCGTGTCTACAGCGGATCCTAGGTAGACGAAGTCATGTACTTCCTCGAAGTTATGTCTTTCTACTGTGATGTTTTGTCCAATTCGTCGATGTTCTGTGTCCTTGTTTGATGACAGCACATACTTCGTTTTGCCTTCATCAAACCTATTTTTCCCGCTTCTGTTTTACCACTAGAAAAAACATCTATGACATCACGCTTTTCCCCATTACGTCAATATCGTCTGCTGGGCGAGTAATTGTACAGACTTTTGAAAGATTGTTCCTCTGGTGTTGTGGTTGGAGTTTCTTACAATCCTTTCAAGTATGATGTTGAATGAATCGCATGACAGTTTGTCGCCTTGCCTAAAGCCTTTTTTGACATCAAAAGTCTCGGTGAGTTCTTTACCGACCCTGACGGAGCAGCGCGAATTCTCCATCATCCTGCATAGTTGTACGAGTTTTGCAAGGATGCCGAAACTAGACATGGCTCTGTACAGCTCGTCTCTGTAGGTACTGTCGATACTGTCATACGCGGCCTTGAAATCGATAAATAGATGGTGAATCCGTAATGTGAAAATTTGGTCTATTGTGGACTTCTCTGGTCTAAAACCACATTGATAAGGGCCTATCAAGTTGTTGACGTGGGGTTTCAGACGTTCGTATATTACAGCAGACAAGATCTTATAAGTGACGTTAAGGAGGCTTTTCCCTCTATAATTGACGCAAATGTGAGGGTCTCCCTTCTTTAGGATCGGGCATACGATACTGAGGTTCCATTCATCGAGCACGCTTTCTTCCGACCATATCATGCAGATCAGTTGGTGCATGCTCCTTTCCAACTCGTTTCCAGCTGCCTTGAAAAGTTCAGTATCAAGGCCATCAGCGCTTGCAGTCTTATTTGACTGAAGTTTGCATATGGCAAGTTTAACTTCTAGTTAGGGAGAACGGCATTCTTGATCATCGTCCAAGTTGGTTAAACTTCCGAATCTCATTCCTGTCATGGCACCAGCCAATATCCTCAAACGAAAGCTTCTTATACTGCTTCTTTTTCTTTTTGAGAATTCGGTGTTCTTCTCTTCTTTTATCCTTGTAAATCTCGTAATACTGCTCTTAAGCACCTCTTGTTCGCTTTTGCGAAATTAGACTCTCACGTGCATTTCATAAAATTGGACAGTATCTAACTAAAGTTGCTTTATAGGACAGTACGTATAAAATCATGAGTTAGTTAGTTATTTGAAAACTTTATCTAATTACAATTTTGATAATAATCTTAAGTTTAATAATGTTAAGCCAATAGCCGTCTGCCAGATTGATACTTTGATTAATATAATGTACCAACTTTACAACTATTTGTTTATTTCAAAAGTTTCCTTCGAAGATGTTTTGCCTATATTTGAGTGCGGTGGTAGTCAAAATATATAAAATTTCCCAGTCTAGCTTCCCACATAGAACATCTAACATACTTCAGAGTTCCATAACAGCTACTCCAAAGTACCTCCAGCGAAACTCTTTCATAATGGGTTATCTGGCGATGAAATCTTGTACATCTTTTCTCTCCTTGAAGTTGCACAGAACACATAGAATCGGCAGATCGGTTCGATGTGGAATGTATTTGAATTTTGTAAGTGAACATTGGAGTTCGAACATAACATTTGTCATATTAATGTAAAAACCGTTAATTGAATATGTGCTTTCCCGTGAATTTGTATTTAGTTTTCTGTAAAATATCGTCAGAAATGCACTTCTTTTTTAAAACTTTCATGCATGCAATGACTAAGTTTCTCTAAAATTATGATAAATTTTTAACCGATACCCATCACTGTTTTCATATCGGGAAAAATTTTAAAATATTATCCCACTCGTGAAGCTAGCTCCTCTCACTTTTCTACAAGATCTTCCCTGGATTATATCACCTCCTAAAGAACTTATTTAATGTAGCCTTTGCTCATTTATCTCCATCAGCTTTGATACGTACTAGAATGGCAGTTTAAGAGTCTAAAGGAACAATTGCTTCCAAGTGAATATTATCCTAATCCTAACTAATATTATAAATGTGAAAGTCCCTCTGTCTGTCCGGCTTTCTATGTTACCATCTCCCGCCCAAACTACCAAACTGATTGATATGAAATTTTGTACAGAGATAGTCTAGAACCAGAGGAAGGACATAGGCTATATATTTTATCCCTAAATTCCCACGGGAACGGGAACGTATACGGGAATTTAGAAACTACAATACCGATTTCAAAAATTTTTCCACCGATAGAATGCTTTACTATCCCAAAGTAACATTAACTTTAATTCATCCTTATATTCCTGCGGGAACGGGAGTCCTTACTAATATAATAAGTGCGAATGAAGCTCTGTCTGTCCGTCGTTCTATGTTACCATCTCCCGCCCAAACTAATAAACCGATTTAAATGAAATTTTGTACAAAGATTGGACTGAACTTAAGGACGGACATAGGCTTTATTTCATTCGAATATTCCCTCGGGAACCGGTCCTCACTATTATTATAAATGCAAAAGTAGCTCTGTCTGATCACCTTTCTATGTTACCATATCCCGCCTAAACTAATAAACCGATTTAAATGAAATTTTGTACAAAGATTGCTCAGAACCTTAAAAAGGACATAGGCTATATATTTTATCCCTATATTCCCACGGGAACGAAAACGTATACGGGAACCTAGAAACTACAACACCGATTTCAAAAATTTTTCCACCGTTAGAATGCTACACTATTCCTGATTAACATAAACTTTAATTCATCCACATATTCCTACGGGAACGGGAGTCCTTACTAATATAATAAGTGTGAAAGAAGCTATGTCTGTCCGTCGTTCTATGTTACCATCACCCGCCCAAACTAATAAACCGATTTAAATGAAATTTTGTACAAAGATTGCTCAGAACCTGAGGAAGGACATAGGCTATATATTTTATCCCTTAATTCCCACGGGAACGGGAACGTATACGGGAACTTTGACACTATGGCACCGATTTCAAAAACTCTTCCACCGTTGGAATGCTCCATAATCCCCGAGCAACATAAACTTTTATTCATCCCCATATCCCTCACAGGAACGGTCACCATGTTTCCACGGGAACGGGAGTCTTTACTAATATTATAAGTACGAAGTTAAATCTGTCTGTCTATTTCTCTTTGTTACCATTAACCGCCCAAACTATTGCACCTATTTATATGAATTTTGGTACAGAGACAGTCAAGAACCTGAGGATGGACATATATTATGTTATGCAATATGTTTTATCCCTGTATTCCCATGGGAACGGGAACTTGGAAAATACAGCACCCATTTCAAAAAATGTCCACCGTTAGAAAACTGCACTATTCCCGATTAATGTAAACTTCAAGTCATCCTCCGGAATTGCCCTCATGTTCCCACGGGAATGGAAGACTTTATTAACATTATAAATCCGAATTTAACTCTGTCTGTCTGTTTTTCTTTGTTTATATTTACCACCCAAACTATTGAACCGATTTATATGAATTTTGGTACAGAGATAGTCTAGAACCCGAAGATGGACATCCTTACTAATATTACAAATCCAAAATTAACTCTCTCTGTTCGTGTTTCTTTGTTACCATCTCCCGCCCAGAAAACTGATCCGATTTAAATGGAATTTAATTAAGAGATAGCCTAGAGCCTGAGGAAAGACATAGGCTTAATAAGTAATCCCTAGATATTTCTACGGGATCGACACCGTAAACGGGAACCTTAAGACTGCTGGGTCGATAAAAGTTCTTTCACTGCGGGGTGATTTCTGTCAAACTGTCGAAAATACATTAGACCTGAGAAGAAATGTCTATCTTGATCTTCAAATAATAATTGGCAATCGGGAATGGCTGTTTGAAAGGCGATTTCGGCGCCGACTAATGAGATAGTTAACCATATAAACTAATAAAATATGTTTGACGTATTGGGGGACGTTGGCGAATGTCTATCAATAGACAATATTATGGACACTGAGCAAGTCACATCATACCCTATAAAGTTTCTCAATTTCTTAGGATTATTAGGAGTGGCAACAAGTTGGTGTTCCAGTGCCAAAAATGAGTAATCCAGAATTGTACACAGCTACAAATTACACATCTGGGATGCGGCATTAATAATGACTTGAACGAAAAAAGGAGAAAACGTTTCGATTCCCCGTTTTCCTTTAATTCCCACCGATTTGAGTTGCAGGTGTTCGTTTAGAAAAAAATCCCATGGCAACTTTATGTGGCAGAATCACGTATATCAATCCCACAAAACCTTTTTATTTCGCAAAAGATGGAAAAAATTAGAACGTCGTGTGCAAACATATACTAAAATAAAATAATATAACAATGGTTTACTAAAACGCATGAATGTGTCTTATTTGCAAAATAAGTAGCCTAAAAAATTAAGAATGCTGCCGAAAGTCACTATTCCACGCGGACGGAGTCGCGGGCACAGCTAGTTTAAAAATATGTTTGAAAAAGTACTTGAGGAACTTCCCGAGGTAGCTTTCATATCAAAAAATATAGCACGGCAGCCTTTGCTGGTGATGTCTGTGGTGATGGATGGTTAGCATGTCTTCTTACGCGGAAGTTTCGTGTTTTGAATCCCATCAGAAACCAGAAAATGTTTTTTGACGGGTATCGCTTTTCGAGAGGAATTAGCAATTCCTGAATTCAATGGAAAATACTTTGAAAAACGCACAATTGTGTTTAGGACTCCGTTGGCTCAGGCCTCATGGGATACGAGAAAGAACTGGCGAAAGCTGGTGATCGTTGATCTACATGGCCACCCACTGCCAAACAAAGTAGTAGTCAAGTATCTCGGCATCTGGCTCGATTAGTATCTATATTTTACAAACATAAGGATGCGGCTCTAGCCAGGGCTAGAGGAGCTTTTGCTCTGACAAGTCGACTGTTTCACAGCAGTCAACTTGATAGCAGAGTGAAGGTAATTTGCTACATGGCCCTCATAAGGCCAATGATTGTCTATGGGTGCCCCGTGTGGTTCAATGTTACAGCGTCTCAAATGGAAAAGATTCGGGTGTTTGAGAGAAAGTGTCTGCGTACCTGTCTTGGATTGCACAGAACACCAGAGTCGGAGTACATAAAATATTATCCTAATGGGGTCCTTTACAACGGGGCTCAAATAAATAGGATCGACAACTTCGTTATAAAACTGGCTCATGGTCACACTACAAAAGCGATGACCTGATATTTGGGGCTTATTACCCCAACACTGAATATATGGAGAAAACATGCGTCAGTAGATTGTTCCACCGGAGGCTTTCCTCTATTTTGATATGGAAGGGTTGATTCAGGATTAGAGCTGTAAAAGTAACGATAAAATGACTACCCGTATGTATACGTTACTTTTGATCTGAGTACTCGGTATAAAAATGTCGTTACTTTCGTTACTTTCGTTACTTTTTCAAAAGCTGGTATTAGTGTCTAAAAAAGTACTTTTTATGGCGAAATCAATTGAAAAATGGTATATTTAGCTGTGTAGTTGTATAGGGTAAAATATTTGTATCATAATTGTAGAAAAATTTTGCTTAAAAGTTACTACCTTATATTCAGCCATATGCCTGGCGTTGTCATATAATTATAGAACTGTATTTAAAGGAAGAAATGGTGTAGATACCCTCAAATTTCTGCTAGAAATGCAAACTACCCACACATACCGATTTGATTGATTAACATCAAGACTTTTCAGTTTACATCGTTGCAGAAATTTTACTCAATGAAATTTACACAGCCCATGGAACTTTTTTTCATTGATATGCAAATTTTATGCTTCGCCTACAAATTCAAATATTAAATAATTAACCATAGAAACCTATCGCCAAAATAATAATCTAATCTAACTAGTCTAACTAATATTATAAATGTGAAAGTCCCTCTGTCTGTCCGGCTTTCTATGTTACCATCTCCCGCCCAAACTACCAAACTGATTGATATGAAATTTTGTACAGAGATAGTCTAGAACCAGAGGAAGGACATAGGCTATATATTTTATCCCTAAATTCCCACGGGAACGGGAACGTATACGGGAATTTAGAAACTACAATACCGATTTCAAAAATTTTTCCACCGATAGAATGCTTTACTATCCCAAAGTAACATAAACTTTAATTCATCCTTATATTCCTGCGGGAACGGGAGTCCTTACTAATATAATAAGTGCGAATGAAGCTCTGTCTGTCCGTCGTTCTATGTTACCATATCCCGCCCAAACTAATAAACCGATTTAAATGAAATTTTGTACAAAGATTGGACTGAACTTAAGGACGGACATAGGCTTTATTTCATTCGAATATTCCCTCGGGAACCGGTCCTCACTATTATTATAAATGCAAAAGGAGCTCTGTCTGATCACTTTTCTATGTTACCATCTCCCGCCCAAACTAATAAACCGATTTAAATGAAATTTTGTACAAAGGTTGCTCAGAACCTGAGGAGGGACATAGGCTATATATTTTTTTTCCTATATTCCCACGGGAACGGGAACGTATACGGGAACTTAGAAACTACGACACCGATTTCAAAAATTTTTCTACCGATAGAATGCTTCACTATCCAAGAGTAACATAAACTTTAATTCATCCACATATTCCTACGGGAACGGGAGTCCTTACTTATATAATAAGTGTGAAAGTAGCTCTGTCTGTCCGTCGTTCTATGTTACCATCTTCCGCTCAAACTAATAAACTGATTTAAATTAAATTTTTTACAAAGATTATTCAGAACCTGAGGAAGGACATACGCCATATATTTATTCCCTATATTCCCAGGAGAGCAGGAACGTTTACGGGAACTTTGACACTATGGCACCGATTTCAAAAACTCTTCCACCGTTGGAATGCTCCATAATCCCTGAGCAACATAAACTTTTATTCATCCCCATATCCCTCACGGGAACGGTCACCATGTTTCCACGGGAGCGGGAGTCTTTACTAATATTATAAGTCCGAAGTTAAATCTGTCTGTCTATTTCTCTTTGTTACCATTAACTACCCAAACTATTGAACCTATTTATATGAATTTCGGTACAGAGACAGTCTAGAACCTGAGGATGGACATATATTATGTTATGCAACATGTTTTATCCCTGTATTCCCATGGGAACGGGAACATGGAAAATACAGCACCCATTTCAAAAAATGTCCACCGTTAGAATACTGCACTATTCCCGAGTAATGTAAACTTCAAGTCATCCTCCGGAAACGCCCTCATGTTCCCACGGGAATGGAAGACTTTATTAACATTATAAATCCGAATTTAACTCTGTCTGTCTGTTTTTCTTTGTTTATATTTACCACCCAAACTATTGAACCGATTTATATGAATTTTGGTACAGAGATAGTCTAGAACCTGAAGATGGACATCCTTACTAATATTACAAATCCAAAATTAACTCTGTCTGTTCGTGTTTCTTTGTTACCATCTCCCGCCCAGAAAACTGATCCGATTTAAATGGAATTTAATTAAGAGATAGCCTAGAGCCTGAGAATAGACATAGGCTTAATAAGTAATCCCTATATTTCTACGGGATCGACACCGTAAACGGGAACCTTAAGACTGCTGGGTCGATAAAAGTTCTTTCACTGCGGGGTGATTTCTGTCAAACTGTCGAAAATACATTAGACCTGAGAAGAAATGTCTATCTTGATCTTCAAATAATAATTGGCAATCGGGAATGGCTGTTTGAAAGGCGATTTCGGCGCCGACTAATGAGATAGTTAACCATATAAACTAATAAAATATGTTTGACGTATTGGGGGACGTTGGCGAATGTCTATCAATAGACAATATTATGGACACTGAGCAAGTCACATCATACCCTATAGAGTTTCTCAATTTCTTAGGATTATTAGGAGTGGCAGCAAGTTGGTGTTCCAGTGCCAAAAATGAGTAATCCAGAATTGTACACAGCTACAAATTACACATCTGGGATGCGGCATTAATAATGACTGGAACGAAAAAAGGAGAAAACGTTTCGATTCCCCGTTTCCTTTAATTCCCACTGATTTGAGTTGCAGGTGTTCGTTTAGAAAAAAATCCCATGGCAACTTTATGTGGCAGAATCACGTATATCAATCCCACAAAACCTTTTTATTTCGCAAAAGATGGAAAAAATAAGAACGTCGTGTGCAAACATATACTAAAATAAAATAATATAACAATGGTTTACTAAAACGCATGAATGTGTCTTATTTGCAAAATAAGTAGCCTAAAAAATTAAGAATGCTGCCGAAAGTCACTATTCCACGCGGACGAAGTCGCGGGCACAGCTAGTATGTACATAAATGTTTAAAAATTTAAGATTGATCAATAGTTCCCCACAATTTTCTAAACATCTTTTTTATCATGTTATCTTAACATGCCATTGCTAAACTTTATTGACAGACCTGACCAAAAATCTGCCATTTTTAGAACTCAGAAAAAGCAATAATGCCCGCATAATCGTTAAAATAAATTAAATAAAGCAAGATACAATAAAGATACAAGTAATTCCAATAACAAACCATAACGCATAAAAGCACCATATAAAAAAAGAGGTGGTTTCATCTACATTATGACAATACAAACGCAAATTTAGCTCCATTTAATTGTCTCATTCAAAAAGATATACAAACCTGAAACAATAGAAAAAAGAAATACATTTGTTTCCCAATCAGACACACAAATAAGTCTGTTTGTTGCACCCTTCATCTCTATAGCAGGCATACAATACACTGACTATACACATAACGCAGTACACACACAAGGTACAGGTACTGGTACTGATATCGATACCAACTCGACTACCCACCCGAGTACCAAACTACCCAAAGTAACTAAACATATGAAATGCCGATACCGATACCGAGTAACGAAAGTAACTAAACATGCGAAATACCAATCCGAGTACCAAAATACCCAAAGTAACTAAACATACCAAATGCCGATCCGATACCAAACTAACCAAAGTAACTAAACATACGAAATGCCGATACCGATACCGAGTAACGAAAGTAACGAAAGTAACGAAAGTAACGTAAGTAACGAAAGTAACGAAAGTAACGACAGTAACGACATCGTAAAAGTAACGACATTTTTTTGCGAGTAACGTTTCGTTATTCGGTACAAAAGAGAATACTTGTTACTGAGTAACGAATACATACCATTTGCTACAGCACTATTCAGGATAGATTGGTGGTTCCACTAATCTGCCACGTCTGCCGTAAGTCCGTGGAACGACGGCTCCTTTATAACCGAGACGTCACCGCAGTAGGCGGAGACGTTGAAGAGCTCCTTCGGTTCAGTAGGGCGGTCTCAGATCGCGATCGTCGTGACGTTGCTAAAACGTCAGATATGTTCTGGTGGTTGTCCGAGCAACAAATTCATATTGATGATGATAGTTAGTCGCCAATGGTTGGCTTACAAAGGTTTAGCGTGCAAGTGTTAGGGTAGGGGGTGGGAACAGTGGCAAAAAAAAACATAAAAACCAAAAAAAAAAAAAAAGTTACAAAACAAAAAACGAAAAAGCTATTGTGGCTGCTCCAGTTTTAAGTAGATTTAAGTCGGTGTAATAAGATTTAAGTGATTTTAAGAACAGACCAAAAAAAAAATGATCTAGAAAACTAAGATTTTCAATTTTTCTTAGTTTTAACCATAGCTCTAAGTCGTAAATTTATATAAGTTATACCTAGGCCGAAAGGCATTAAGATTAAGATATTGTTTAATTAAGAGTACCTGCCTAGGGTCAGTAAGTTAGTTAAGATATTATATAAGCTAATTTTATACATTTTTGTTAGCATGTAAGTAGTTATAAGTGAAAATGAATAAAAAATGAATTAAAAAGTAAAAAGTAAAAACCTTTGAAAAACGCTTTGTCGGTTAACCGTTCGGGTTCGGAACCGGCAGAACATTTTTGTGCTAACATAACAAGTGTGCTAGGTCCCAGTAATAGTTTTGGCTCAGACAATAGACATGAAACAATTCAGAATCCAGATTTTTGCCAACATCTTCCAAGACCTGCTCGTACAGACGGATCAATAGGAGGAGGAACAAAAAAGAACAGTGATTCGATTGAGATAACATTGTTAATACTTCCACTAAGTAAAAAGAAGAAGTTCTGCTATAAGCCTTGAAAAAGATGGGTTCAAACAAATACTTCAGCGAGAATATAGAATTACCTTCTTTGTTTATATACAAACAAAAGTTAACTCCTGCTAGCTACACTGTAAAAAGAACATAATTTTCTTTCTTTTCCGTTTTGTAATGAAGTACTTTGTTCCTGGTCGTAGTCACACTGTGCTTTGTAAAGACAAGCATTTTATCTCTAAAAGTGACACACTTGAAAATGTTATACTATTTTTATTATTTTTCACTGAACATTTGATGGTATTCCTATATTCCAACTCAATTCACTGTCTCGAATTGGAAGACGTCTATTGGGTGTTTATTCAAAGCCAAATAGCAAATTCAAATTCATATGCTTCCTTGATATTACTCTTTTCGAATAAAAAAAAAATGTTTTGCTCCAAATATATTGCAAAACCATTAGGTCGTAGAAAATTTACAAAGCGTAACAATAAAATGGCTATAAATTTTAAAATTGTAATAAACTAGCAGGCACTAGTAGAGTTCAGCGAACACATTTTCAACCAAAACAGGGACTTTTTACGAACCATAAATTATATTATTCGATTTTGTTTTGATGTTTCAATCGACTAGAGATACCTGAATTCAATTTTATGTTTTTAGTTCACAAACAATTACATAAATCCAAAATAAAAGAATTTATATTGCAGTTAACATCCATTTGTTTATTGTATGAGTAAAACAATCCATCAAAAGAAAACCTGACTTCCTCGTTTTAATAGAGTTGCCGATGTATGAAAAATAGGAAGGTATTTTATGTGCGCAGCACGCGTTTAAGATCGATGGGCTTGTGTCAATTTACCACAAACATCTTATTTATTCTTTTATGGACATTCAAATATTTAGAGCTTGTAATGAAACTCTATGACTCTATCACTGAAATCTTCACGAGAAATCGATATAAATCGTTGAAATAGAACAGTTTCTCAGTTTTGAATCTTTTCAAGTAAACATACTTGAATAAGGGGCAGGAATCGTACTCGAGGTTTAGAAATATATGAACTTAACAATTTGAAAAGGAAGCCAAATCAAAGAAGTTGAAAAAACCCCGCATCATTTCGTGAAGCATAAGCATGGAGGTTTTTGTCTACTTTAAATGCAAGTGTCTATATGGATTCACTATGTGGGTCGTTTTGGATAGTATAACAGAATCTTATAAGAGTCATCTCTGATTAAAATTGGTTTTATATTGGTCAATCTTTAATGAGTTTATTGCAGCCATTTGAGTGGAAAATCATGTGGTTCATTCGCGCGAGCTTTAAGCTGTTATTAGTTTTGTCTTTGAAATGAAATATTGAAATAAATTTTATATTTCTAACTGAAATTTCTGTAATTTAAGTGCAAGGTTAAAATAATTTAATTTTAAATCGCAGAAGTCGCAGTTTCAAAATTCACGCTCGAATAAAATACAAAAAACACAAAACTACAAGTATACTTGCAATACAAGTGAATTATCACAAGTTTGAGAATTTTCTGTAACACAAAGCTATACGGTTGCTTGATCTTCAACAAGTAGTGTAAAGTGTAATGGACATAATTCTACAAGTGGCTCTAGACTTCTAAACTTGTAGTTTTGTGTTACAGAACCCAGGAGATTTCAACTCAAACGACTCCAATGAGAATATTTTAGATTCACCGATAGGACACCTTTTTTATCAGCAATGACTGAACGGGTACGTTTTGAACGAACCAACACCATCCACACGATGGTGTTGGTTCTTCCCTCTTCCCTCTTAAATAATTCAAAAATGGTGTTCTGTTAAACGAACCTTTTTCAACCCTCAAATGGATCGTGTAAGCTCATATCCACTTTGAAAATATGACCTTTCCAACGAAGATCATCGCATTACTTGTAATGACATCTTCTTGGTTTCGTTTTTGCGGGTACCATTATAATTATTGAATTCTTCTCGGCCCATAGAACAATTCTGTCAGGGCAAAAATTAAATGAACTAATCATACGCATCACTTGAAATTCCGAAGAGGATTTAAAAAAAACGAATATGAGAAGCCGGGCATGGAGCCGTCAGCAAAACAGTTAAAATGAGTTTTTGAAGTCTCAGACGGGACATCAGATCATTCATGAGAACAAGAAAGAGAGTCGGACTCCTGAGGAACACCAGCATTTATTAAATGAGTACTAGACTTTACATAATCTTTCACAAAAGGCAGTACCTATTCAAATAAAACTAAGAAAAGGAGCGATAGCATCGATATGAAAATCTCGAATTTTTGATAATAAAACCTGGAGCTTAACTTTTTTTTAGTTGTCCCATCAAATCGTAAAGCCGTAACGCCGCGTCGCGTCGGCGTCGATCATTTAAGTGCTGTGTTTTTCAAAATAGTTCAAAATATAATAGTTTTCGACGTTGGAATGGAGGGACGTAAATGCAATTGGAGAGTACTTGGAATGGGGAGAAGATTCGTCTTTTATCATTTTGACAGATTAGCGCGGTTTTTTTGCCTCCGTAGAATAAAACTTTATCAAAATAACGGCGAAGAAACCATCTGGCCAATCGGATTTATGGATGAGGTGATGTTTAAGGACTTTCAACTGAGCGAGGTTTGATTCGGTATCTGAAAATTGAACGAAGTTGAAGACCAAAGTCGAAACAGGGCCATATACTTTTTGGAAGGCAAAATCATTTTATTTAATTATAAAACGGGTTTTTAACAGGGATTGACGACTTAGAATTTAATTTGTGAACGCACTCTTTCACTAGTCATCGAAGCGTCGCCGTCGTTGTCAATTTATTCAGTAAACAAGAAACTTCTGCAAATTATAAAAATTCTGAGAGTTCTACCGAAATTGAAGAGCGTTCGCTCCAATTTTCGGTCGTTACTCTCGCTCTAGAAATCAGACAAAAGTTTTAGTCCACATATTCGTTGTGTGATGTTGTAGTGTCAGTGACACAGTGAGTGAGGGGAAGTATTGAAAATATCGCTATCGCTCAAGAGTTCGGAGAATATGATCCAAATCAGTCAATTCCACTAGGGTGGCGTTCTCAAGGATTAAGCAACCCTCTGATTACATTATTACGTATTTTGCGTAAGGCTCTTGGCTTACAACCATACAACTTCAAGCTGACTCAAGAATTGAAGCCCATGGGCGTACGGAGTGACGTATGTTCTCCGACTGCGCTCTGGAGAAGATGCGCCAAGATGATGAATTTCATCGCAAAATCATCTTCAGTGCAGATGTTCATTTTTGGCTCAATGGGTTCGTCAATAAGCAAAACATGCGCTATTGGTGGGGTTTGGTGCTGGTGGCATTATTAGGCCATATTTTTCGTCGACGACAACGATCGTCACGTTACTGTGAATGGCTTGCTTTATCGCGCTATGATTACCGATTTATTTTTTATCGAGTATTTTCATCCGTGGAGCTTTTGCAAAAGTGAGAGAAGTTGTGAAGCTCTGCGGCTGATTACTTCAACGGAAGTGTCACGTAATGACACTTTTTCCTTTTGTGTGTCTATCTGCGATAAGTTAAAGTTAGTAATAAGGGTTCAAGTTATATTTCCCATGTGGTCAAAAAATCTGCAGTGAGTTTAAACAGAAAAGTGTTTTGTACCCATGCAGGTTGCTTATGTCGTTTCCCTTTCACTCCTTTACTTCTATTTCGTAATTCGTTTAAGTGAAATTTACAGATTGTTTGTGTTTGTAGCGGTAAACTAATTAGATTTCTTCTATTATTTAAACGCTTAAGTCAAGACTATTCGTTCGCTTGAACTTTTATTAACTATCAGCGGCCTCTTTAACTTGACAAAAATAAAAACTGACAAGCAGTCAGATAATTAATTTTGTTTATTATTGATATTCACTCCTTTGCCCCGCAAAAGAAAAAGAAGTGAAGAGATCACTCTCAAACTTCATCCCAAATCGACGTTTGGAAAACGTTTCGGAGTGAAGAAGAGAAAATTTTAGTTTTGGAAAACGACATTATCCTCATGAAACTTTATGGCATGGTCATTTTCAATCAATACCACACTGTATCTAAGAATTGCTTTACCAGGGTGTCCTTAGCTTATTAGAGTCTTGCCGCATACTGTTAAAGATTCTCTTCCTCTTAAGAACTTTTCAAAAGAATTTCAAAAACTGCAATGTAAGCCGACAGTTTCTGTGTTTCTAAATTAAAAGATACTGATGAGCAATTTTTTTTTTTTCAGAGAGTGTGGACATCTGTCGTATTTGACACGGTGGCAACATATCTTTTTTTTAAATATTGAAAGCCTGAACCAAGCCAATAATAAATAATATAAAAATAAAATAGAAAAGGCTTATCGTGGAACAACATTTTCCACGATAAGCCTTTTCTCCCAATTTTGTACAGCGCTTTAAGTGATTGAGGAAGGATCGTGGCTATTAACGAGCTTGTCAGTCTCTAAGGATTCTGTCAGACTCCAACGCAATTTGGAATAAAGAAAAACCGCTTTCCCTTCTATTCTATTGGTGATATCCTGCTGTTTACATATTGATCCCTAACTCAAACTGCTTCCAGGAGCAACTGAAATAGTTAAGGGCCATCCATCTGTTGCAATCTTGTTTAACACTTCGAGGAAGGGAATAGGTAATGGAAAATTCATTTTAATAGAAATATTGGCATTTGCTCTGAAGAGCAATCAATGCAAACAAGGGAGCTTACCCAATTTCAAAAATCTGAAACCCCACGTCAACAACTTGATAGGTCCTTATCAATGTGAGTTTATACCAGAAAAGTCCACAATAGACCAAATTTTCACATTACGGCAGATCTTGGAAAAAACCCGAGAATATAATATCGATATTCACCATCTGTTTATCGATTTCAAGGCCGCGTAAAACAGTATCTACAGAGACGAGCTGTACAGAGCCATGTCTAGTTTCGGCATCCCTGCAAAACTCGTACAACTATGCAGGATGACTTTGGAGAATTCACGCTGCTCCGTCAAGGTCGGTAAAGAACTCACCGAGACCTTTGATGTCGAAAAAGGCTTAAGGCAAGGCGACAAACTGTCATGCGATTTCTTCAACATCATACTTGAACAGATTGTAAGAAATTCAAACGTCAACACCAGAGGAACAATCTTTCAAAAGTCTGTACAATTACTCGCCTATGCAGACGATATTGACGTAATGGGAAGAAAAAAGCGTGATGTCATAGATGCTTTTGCAAGTATTGAAACAGAAGCGGCAAAAATGGGTTTGAGGGTTAATGAGGGCAATACGAAGTATATGCTGTCATCAAACAGGGACACAGAACATCGACGAATCGGACAAAACATCACAAAGACAGACATAACTTCGAGGTAGTACATGACTTCGTCTACCTAGGATCCGCTGTAGACACGGACAACAACATCAGTGCGGAAATCAAACGGAGAATAACTCTTGCCAACCGTTGCTTCTTTGGGTTAAGAAGGCAATTGAGAAACAAAACCCTCTCCAGAAAAACCAAGGTAACCTCTTATATAAGACCTTAATCATCCCAGTCCTGCTTTACGGCGCGGAAGCATGGACCTTATCGAAAGCGAATGAGGAAACCCTTGGTCGTTTCGAAAGAAAAATTCTCCGAATGATCTTTGGTCCCGTATGCGAAGACAATGTGTGGAGAAGAAGAAACAACAACGAGCTGTATGAGCTGTACCGTGACATGGGCATAGCCAGAAGAGTACGCATCGCGAGGCTACAATGGTTGGGTCATGTAGATTGGATGGACCCAAACGCTCCGGCTCGACGGGTGTTCGAAAGCACATTGCTGGGAAATCGCGGAAGGGGAAGACCTCGTCTTAGGTGGCGCAATCAAGTGGATGAAGACCTCAACCGACTTGGCGTGCGAAACTGGAGAGAGCTCGCCCGAAATCGAAGTCGTTATAGAAGGATGTTCACCCAGAACTGTAATGCCCACCGAAGTAAGTAAGTAAGCAAGCCTCAAAAATCAATAAGCAATAACGATATTAGTTCTTGTGCCGTAGCGTAACGTAAATGAAGTCAACATAATATAGTTCTATCACTCAATGACCATAAGTATGACTAAGCAATTGTCATGACTTACTTTAACCAACGTAAATTAAATTAATTTATTTGGTCTAACTTCTAACCTTATGGACTTTTGCCTTAAATTTAAAAGAAGTAATTGTTATTCCATAAGTTCATAAGGATGAGCAAGAAATCTCTTAATGCTCTTCACCCACACAATGTAATCTTATTCCATGTTAAACTTCAAACAACAAAGAGGAACCATAATAAATCTAGCTTTGTCAAGAAAAATTGTAAAAAAAAAAAATGTATAATCCCACAGTTTCGCAAAGTCATTAATTTCAACGAAATTGTAAATTAGCTACAGCAGCTGTAACTATTACTTACAACATTGACACAGCAGCTGTCAGTAACGACGTTTGTTTCAAATTAATTCAAACAATCCAAATTGAAAAGCAACACAACATAGTAATCTTTTGTACTCACCGAAGGCTAACCATTTCCTCTTCATCGTCTGTCATCCTGATAAGTCTTTTGTTTGGTTTTCTTAGTAAAACGTCCTTGTCATTCCTTTCATCAAAGCTAAGCAAAAGTCCAAACAAGTATTCTTTTAAATATATCCTTGCTTCACTTCACTTGATCCCTTGCCGTTGCCACTAATTGAAATCTTTCAACCTTTTAATTGACGCTCTAGGGAGTGATGATGCTGGAAACCTACACACATGACACTGCATTGCAGTTTTAGTTCACGACACATTATATCATGGATGCGGTTGGAATCGTATTCGTATTTTCCTTCGCTTTCGTAGCAAAACAATAATTATCAAGCCTTATATGTATTTTGAGTTCGATTAAATTACACTCGTCCTGTGGGTGCTGCATATTTCTACTACGTCAGTGTAAGACAATTGCCAAGCACTTTGTGAAACTGTATACTTTTTCTTGTGCACAACATTGGCGCCCCATTCTGGGCTGTTGACTCATAGAGTGTTTCCTTTTCTTTCTTTTTTATTCAAAAGCTCTTGTATTGGAGTGCTAGGACGTCGACAACGACAATGACAGGAAATATAAATTTCATTTGCAATTGCATATTTGCGGTTAATGGTTGCACAGTGTGAGGTAGACACAGGACAATGGGAGACGAAACGCAATTTTAGTGGCGATGGCGAGTGTTGTTCCTGCAACAAAAAATAAGAATAGACGTTAAACGAAACGATTCTAAAAATAAGTATAAAGTTCTGTGTGCTGTGGATATACCAGGATAGTGTTGCAACTTTATTATTCTGAATAGATCCTTGCAGGAATGATTATGATTTATTATTGTAGGTACAAGACTGTGATGATGATAGGGCATATATGATTGTGCTTTAGATGTGCCAAATTGAAAGGAAGCAAAGAGGAAACAAATGGCTGTGTATCAGGCAGCTTTTGTGTCCATGTCTCAAGTGGTAATGGAACGTAATTGTTAAATGGAGGGTACTCTGTCGGGTTTTATTAGTTTATTCTATCGGGAGAACAAATGAGAATAGAGCAGCTGCAGATATGTGAGTGAAATAATTAAAAATGTAGGTTGTCACAGTCTTGACAGTTCTATTACCGTCTGGGGAGCAATGAGCGAAAGCAGAAAGTGTAGTGATGAATGTGGCTGTTTTGAATTACTTGTTAATGGATAAAATAGATTATATTGAAGAATTGTATAAGTTATAGACCGAGAGCTTACTGCTTATTTTGGGTGTGACTTATAGCACCAATAGTTTATGTTCTTGGATACATATTTGATTTGATTGTTTGAGATATCGAAGTTTTACGGACTCTCATTACGTCCAGTAGGAGTTGTATTGAAATATCATTGTGTTAAATAGGTAAGATACCAAATTGTTACCAGTATGATATGAGATTAAACAACAAAACTTATTTTTCAGGATGTCGCATAAAGAGACCAATTGATATTTTTTCTGAGCACTTTAAAAGTGCAAAAAAAAGAACATGAATGATAACAATGTTTATTTAAGATTATTAGATATATTTTTTGCCAAGCTTACATATTTACGTATATTAGTATGTATATCCAAGGTGTAAATAACGAATGCTTCAAATGTAAATTTTTTTCTGAAGTTGAAAAAACTACAACAGCAGCCAACTCGGCAGCGGGCTACACTGTTTTAACTAATACCGGGCAGTGAAATTTTTTTTCGGAATATAAAGGCTAAATGTATAACGCGTATAATTAAAAAAACAAAATTCAAATATCGTACTGAGAAGTTATTTAAATTTTCATTTGTTTATTTAAAAGTTAATAAGAAATATCATAAAAAACAAATATTTTTTTTTAAATTTTTTTATGGAAACATTAATATTGGACTATAAGCCCTGAAAATTTCGTTAAATTATCTTTAATAGTTTTCTTAAAATTGGTTTTTTAATTAAAAGTACCAAACATTTTTGATATAACAAAAATTATTGTTAATTTAAAAATTTTTTAAAAACTATTTTAAATGGATGATTACTTGTGATGACTATTTCCGATCAATATATTTTAGCCAGTGGAAAATGGGGTGTCCACTTGACGTGATTTGACTCATAATCAAAACTTCAAAAAAAAAATCAAATTTTTTTTCCGTTTCAAAATTTTTACATATTGGGTGTAATTTTTGGAAATCATGAAAACGTTTATTAGTTCTGAGTCAAACTCTAAAAGCTGAACGTAGAAATAGTTTGAATTGTACTTATTATCAGAAAACACCAATATTGGGAATACATAGAATAAAGTCTAGTCGGTAGAAAAGGATTTTCGGAAAATATATACTTTTTTTTGTATTTTTTTCAAAAAATAAGAAAGATTTTCAACGTTTCGAATATCATCAGAATGAAGGAAATAGCAAAATTAGTAAAAGACTAAAGCAGGACTAAGCGCTTTCATAAAACGGGGAATACACGATACAATTATCGTACATCGCATGGGATGATTGTATAGGGTGTATGCAAAAAATTTCGATTGTTTCGACATCGCAATGCTGAATGCCTTGAACTAAAAACCATATTCGATCGTAGGCGAACCAAGTCGCATTCGACGATTGTATCGTGTATTCCCCACTTAAAACAATTTAATGCGATGAGTCCATTCGATGGTCTATTACACGATGTTGTCCTTTGACAGTTTTAATTTATGGTGGACATTCAAGAAACATTAATGGTCTAAGGAGTCACGAATTTTTGAAGTTTTCAAAAACTAAGTAAGTTTTTCATTTTCGATTTTTATTGTTTGACTCAGAAATAATTGAAATCCTGATTGTTTAATGGAAAAATGGCCTTCTATAACACAAAATTTTGTAAAAATTTTATTTGAAGAAAAAAATGGACTAAATCTTCAAAATTTTGATTTTTGTTAAAATTTGGATTTTCAAACCTGAGTACTCAAATCAATCATTTAAACAACTTAAAAATTAAAAAGTACGCTATAGCACGTGGTGAAAGGGGATTTAAGTCAATTTTTGCTTGCGATCATAGGCTAGTCTTACAATCGTGCAGAAAAATTTTGAGATCTTAATTCAATATGACATTTCGATGATAGAAAATACGAAAAAAGTAGGTCCTTCAATTCTTTCTGACTGCTTGTCTGTTTGTCTGTCTGACTGTCTGCCTCTCTGTCTGTCTGCCCATATATGGATCTGCAGCTTGACCGGATTTCTTAAAATTTTGCAGTAAGGGTCTGTGGGGCCTACTAAATAGAGGTTTTTGGAATTGAGTCTCTTGGTCTTGAGATAAAACAACCTGCCATACAACCTCCATGATAATACTTATTTTTGGCGAAAATAGCTCTAGCGATTTCGATTGAGTTTTATGTTAAGGATTATTTCTTAAAGGTCTTTCTCATAATGTAAACATTTTTTGTTAAAATTCTAAGAACGATACCTTCTAAAGTACCGACTTTCTAGTTAATGGCTTACACGATTCTGACGAAATGTTACATTAAATAATTCCTAAGTGGTTCAAAAAAGATTGCCAAAGAACATTTGAAAAATTTTATCTTTGTATCTCTTGAAATTTTTATAATTATTATTATTTTTATTTTTTTGAATAATTTTAAAACTGTGTCTTCCTTTTTTTCAAATTTTTTGTGGAAATATCTCCCGCAACGTATTAAAACTTGCATTCTTTAAAAAAACAACTCATTGTTTTAAAAGTGAAAAATAAAAAATCGTGGCTTTAAGAAAACTGCTAAAAGCGGCGTTTTTAGATTTTTGCTAGAAACCTCTGGAATATTTAATTGAATCTATATTTCTTTATTATTATTCTATATTATTCTATATTTCTATATTTTTTGAGATTTTTTTCAATTTACATAATTAATGTGTAGTTGCCAATCCTGTACCACCAAATATTTTACAAAGAAGGTTAAGCTTTGTACTCAGCCTCAAGACTTTGATATTGTATTTAGCACACAATCGCAAGTTCGTGCGACCCAGTCGTGCCCATTTTTTAATATGAAATTGCTGTTCCCACCTAATCGAAGGAAAACGATTTAATTCTTGTCTTGGTCTAACCTTTTTGTCCTGGGTCTTAACATCCTGAATAGGATTGTTCATATCTCGGCTTCAAGTTTGTACTTTGTATCGAAGAGTTAAAAATAATATCCTCCAAATGACAACCTCACATTTATGGCGGTATCTTAGCCATAACTTGAGTTATGTTGGTTTTCAATGCATTTAGAGGGACTATTTGCAGTAATACGTTCTTATGCGTTGTCCAACAGAAAATATCGATTTTGGTGGCCATTTGACCAACACCGTCAAATTACACGATCAGGAAATTTCTAACGCAATAAAGCTTCAATTGGAAGTGTTGTATGGCCTGTTGCCACCTCTTGTTCGAACCATATATCGCTCAAGTCATGATCTTCAATCGCCACGCCGGTCAAAATGGTTAATATTCAATTATATCGCTCCAAACGGAATGTAACCGTAAATTCAGATCATCATCAAGAATACTACCAGTCTTGCATTGCGATGATGTATTAGTAAAGCTTCCACTGTCCACTTCTGTAGTAAATTGTCATAATTTTTACACGTTGTTCGATTATTTTGTAAACCTTAATCACAAATCGAAAGCATTCAACTTAATATTATAACACCTCAAATGACAGCTGAGTTTGACAGGTGTCAGATGTCAGTGCTGCCAACTCAAAACCACAGAAAGAATGACCCTGTAAAGGAGCAATGCGGCAAAGTATGTGGGTTGCTGGTATTCAGTAAGTGTATGCATTATGTATATGGTTATGGTAAGATGCATTGAGTATAGTTCTTTGTCTTCTAACAATCAAAATGAGAGTTCTGTAACCTTGTGTTGAAGCCGGTCGTTCGATATCCAGTATGAAATAGAATCTAGTTTATTATTTCATTACATAGATGGAATGGCCATAAAAAATCAGAAATCAAATAAAACGATTGTATTAAATACACATCTCCATACTACGGCCAAATGTTGTTTAATTTTCCTGCGTAACATGAAATTCGATAAGAACTTTAAAAATTGCCGTCGAACCTCGTTTTCAATCGACATTTTGCACTGTTTATGTCAAAGGCGTAGGTAGCTCATCATCAGATTCCAGCAATCCTTACTAATGAATTGACATATTCAAACCGTTTAATTAGACAAGCAGTAAAAATAAATTCTTACATAAAAATACTGGAAGCTCAACATACGCTATATTTCTCTCTCATTTTTTAATGACACATAATTAACAAGCTAAACGAAGTTTACTAATTAAAAAGCAATAAAAGCTCATTAAACAATCTTACCATGCCAGGCACCCACATTTTATTTCCTGTGTAAAAGAGCATACATGAGTTTTCTGTAAATATTCCATCGAAAACGTCGTTGTTGTCATACAGGATACCAATGCAATGTGTTACCAGAATATAGATATTTTCATTTTCCAATGAAAAATATTCACAAGAACGCAAAAAAAGATCGGTAACCATAGCCAGATTGCAAAGTTGATTGCATGTTTTATAAAACAATTTGAAACAGGTAAGAGATTGGAAGAGAACTTCTAAACGGGAGCGGGTCAAAATTCTGCTTTTCAAAATTTTGCTTTTAAAACGAAAATTCTGCTTTTCAAAATCCGGTTTTTTTTTTTCATTCTGGCCGACAAAATTTTGCTTTCCAAAATTCTGCCTTTCAAAATTCTGACTTTCTTAAAAGAAAAAATTCTGCTTTTTTCATATTCTTTTTTATTTGCAGAAGAACAAAAACAAAGAAGGAGAGCGACAAGAAAGTAAGAGTTTGCAATTATTATCAATATTCTGCCAATTATAAAGAAAAAGAAGGTTTGGAATATGTTAAAAAGCGCGTGCTTTTGGCAGAATTTTGAAAAGCAGAGTTTTAGAAAGCAGAAATTTGAAAAGCAGAATTTTAAAAGCAGAATTTTAAAAAGCAGAATTTTGAAAGCAGAGTTTTGAAAAAAGGATTTTGACCCCGGCATAATTTTGACCCCAACCCCTTCTAAACGAAGAGTGGCTTCCTTACACTCTAAATATTTGAATAGGGTGAAGCAACCGGGTTTGGGGAGACCCATTGCCAATTTCTCATTTCGTATTTCTCTCAACTATGCCTAGTGGTAGCCGTAGCGTGATGGTTAGAATGTCTGCCTGATAACCTAGAGGTTCGTTGTTCGAGGCAAAAATGTTTTTTCCACGGGTATCGCCTTTCGCGAGGTATTGGCAAGTCGTCCGTTAGTAAATTCATTACCATGAAGAGCGCTTCCTCGATTAGCCGTTCAGAATCGGTAGAAAATTGTAGGTCCCCGCCCCCCCATTCCCTCACAAAGCATGGTTGTGAGAAATGCGTAGGGCCTTGGGCTCCTCGCTCTGTTGCGGTTGCGCCACCCCATATATTTATTTTATTTAGACCTTGTGAAGAAAGAAGGAGGTTTAAAATTCTTTGCCGATTCCGAAAAGCTAATCGAGAACGCGTTTTTCATGAAATGACTGCCGGACAACTTGCAAATTTCGCACAAAGTGCGATACCCGTGGAAAAACAGTGCTTTTATCCTCTGCCACATGAATTATCGTAAAAAATGTAAACACGTTTACACTTCCATATTAGAAAGCTCGTCAAGCTGAAGAATGAAGGAAAACAATTTCTCCAAATTATCATAAATCGGTATTGGTTCCGCTTTCCTTAGGTAAATAAATTATGAAGCATCTTTAAATTAAACTATCTGAGGTCTCACAACAGAGCTCGGGTACCTAGGGAAGGAGCACATTTCTCTTAACCATACCTTGGTTAGGAATGGAGGAGATCAACAATCTCGAATGGCCTAGTGAGAAAGCTCTTTTCATGGCAGTGTATTTACTCTTGGACGGCTTGTTAATTCCTTTAAACTTGAAAAACAATTAAATATTTCTAGGACTCAAACCTAGGTTTCCCAAGCAACAGACAGACATTTTAACTCGGGCACCACCTAATTAAAAATAATGTTGTGCTGAATTTCAACAATTTTAAGAATAAATTTCGTTGCAATTGTTGTAAAACTCATTACGAAGCATTCTTAACCAATTTCAATATTCGAGTACAGACAAGAAATTAAATAAATAAACCGGAGAACCCTAACACCAATATTTGAATGTTGCAAACAAAATATGCACAGATTTATGAGGTAAAACAGCGTAATAAATTGACACAACCGTGTCTCAAATGAAAATCATTTTCTTTTTCTTCAAATACCACTTTGAATTGAACACCCTACTTCTTTTTCTCGTATACAATGGAAACGTAACGTTGCTTAAGATTGTAAACAAATAAATGCCATCTGGAGAATGTTTCTATAGCTATACTCTTTAAGGTAATTTTTCAGCTAAAATAAAAAAAAAGCAATCAGAAAACTCAGAAGGAACAATTTTTGTTGACCTTGTTACATGTTTCGGAACACAATTATTTTTTTAATGATCAACGACAATTTAGAACTTTCAAACACAGCCCAAAAAGTTGTATTGAGGAAAATAAGTGAGTAATTACTGTTTTTGTTTAAAACAATGTTTCTGCTTAAAATCATGTGAAAACATCCAAACATCTTTTTCGCTGGCGGAACTCTGCCCGTCCAAGTAAAGTAAACCAAACTTTCACCTTCTTTATTGAAATAAATGTAATACGTGCACATCATAAAGGATTTTCATTACTTGTGATGTACCTGTAAAGGTTTGCAGCATGGTAAATTGACATTATTCAACATTGCTTGCTATTGCAATTCGAAATCGGGGATCCTTTTTGGTATAACCTTAACCGTACTTGTATCTTTTTGGTGTAGCAACAATTTTAAGTGTGGTAATGCGTGACTACTTGCAAAGCTCATAAATGAACATAAACATAGTGAGACAAATTCATGCTGACAGGATATTAAGTGTGTTTTTGGTGACTGGAGTTGAAATTATTATCAATATAAAAACACAACAATAAACACTGATTTTGTGTGCTGATTCCATTAAATCGTGTCGTGTGGACTGCCTAGAGCCATTTTATTATTTTTGAGAAAATTGAATGAAAAATTATATATTATAGAAAAAACGACAAGTGATTCTAATTATAATCATTGTGAACGGACTAGACAATTTATTCGTATTTGAAGCGTATTTTAGCGCTTTTCATGGCAATGAATTTACAAACGGAGGGCTTGCCAGTTCCTTGCGAAAGGCGATAAACGTGGAATGGTATTGGAATGTAAAAGCTTTCAGTTCTAGGAACTGTTAAAAAATTATGAATTAAAATGGAGACCAACTATGGAAATAATAACATTTGGAAGAGGAAATTGTGGTGAATTGAGGGGCCATCGCAAGGACGTAGAATTTTAAATGGTTCTGCTTTGGAAATCATACCGATTTATCTGAACTATTCACACTAGATGCGACATTATAATCTTCTCTGCGATACACTTCAGAGTCTAAGCTCATTGGGCGTACTCCTCATTTGGGACTTCAATAATGGAATTGAATTATCGCAACACAAGTTTACTAGAGGAAATATCTAATATGCGACCGAAAGGGTCGAATTCCTCGTGAAAGGCAACAACCGTGTTAATTGTCTAACATCTTTGAAAAATGCAAAAAAATTGATTGTTGCGTTTTCTTCCAAAGTATACATTTTATTAATCCTTCACAGTACGGTTTTAGAAATGGGCTCTCTACAGAAGATTCTGCATGGTCTTTGCTCCTTCATCAAAAATATCTGTAACTGGTTTTAGTGTTACCTTCAAAACAGGACTCAATAGGTCAAAGTGGAATACTGCTTTTTTTTTTTTTTTTATAATTAACGCGCACATCAAGGGGTTATGAATACCCTTATAATGTTGTTAAACACAGTGCGAGCATTTAGGAAAATAGGAGAGGATTTGAAAGGAGACACCGATGCACGTTGCTTTTGAATTTTTGTGAATCGTAATGAAGGGGAAATACTGAGCTAGGTAAAGCATTCCACATTCGGGTGGTGCGACTGAAATACGAATCTCTATACTTGACTGTACGCCCGAAGTTGGGCTCAAGGTAAAACTGATGAACATTCCTAGCGAGGCGGGTGTTGCGGCTAAATTGTTTCAGGGGAGGAATGTAACTGGCTACTTCACTAGAGCACTGCTTGTGAAAAAAGCGATAAAAGAGAGTGAGACAGGCAACATTTCGACGATGTTCAAGAGAATCAATTGATTCTACAATTGAACTATCACCTATCAGTTTTAACGCTCTATTTTGTACCCTATCAAGGAGGTGCAAAGATGTTTGAGAGGCACCTGACCAGATATGGGAGTTATACTCCAGTTTTGGGCGGATGAAGGCCTTATAAATTGTAGCCAGATCAGAAGGGGTGAAGAACTTCCTACATCGTCTCAAGAAGCCTAAGCATTTTGCAGCATTTTTGGCGACTTCAAATATGTGGTCATTCCAACGAAGATCATCGTTTACACACATACCAAGTACTGACAGCTTTTCGGTTTCTTCGATGCAGGTACCATTCATGGATAATGGCAATGGGGGAATGTTAAGCTTCAACGACAAGAGACAGCATTGAGTTTTCGAAGCATTGAATTCTACTCGGTTCATAATACCCCATGCAACAATGCTGTCAAGGTCAGAATTCAATGAGCTTATCATACGCAACCGTTCCAGTTCCACATCCGAAGAGCAGGGACGTGAATTTGGAAACGAATATGAAAAGCTGAGGGTCGAGTCGTCAGCAAAACAGTTAAGTGGATTAGAAGTTTCAGACAAGAGATCATTAATGAAAATGAGGAAGAGAGTCGGAGACAAAACGGAGCCCTGGGGCACACCAGCATTTATGAAGTGGGTATCAGACTTGAAACCATCGAACTTGTATTGAACGGTCGGAAAGGTAGTTTCTAATCCAACGAAGAAGAGACTCATCGATACCAAAAGCACGCATTTTCGATAAAAGAGCCTGATGCCAAACTCTATCAAATGCTTTAGAAATATCAAGCGCAATAATCTTACTTTCTCCAAAACAATGTAAAGATTGGTTCCACTTTTCAGTGAGATAAGCCATCAAATCACCAGTGGACCGTTTGCTACGAAAGCCGTACTGACGGTCATTAAGAAGCTTTCGTTCTTCAAGATATTTCATAAGTTGACGGTTTATCAACGTTTCCATGACCTTGGAAAGAAGGGACGTTAGTGCAATTGGACGGTAATTGGAAGGGGAGGAAGATTCGCCTTTTTTAGGGACCGGCTGGACAAATGCAGTTTTCCATCTGCTCGGAAAAATCCCAGCAGAATAGGAAAGATGGAAAAGTTTACGCAGTGGTTTTGCCAGCGTAGAAGAACACCTCTTCAGAATAACGGCGGGGATACCATCTGGACCAGCGGATTTATGTATGTTGAGATCTTTGAGGACTCTCGCAACCGAGCGAGTTCGAAAGAATATCTGCTTCATCAAAGAATTTGCAGCCTCGAGCTCAGGTGGAGCCACTATGCTATGAGGAAGTGTCGAGTTAGCAGCAAATTGAGCTGCCAGCAAATTGGCTTTGTCGATGGAGCTGACATACGGAGAGTCATTGAAGACGAGCGTTGGGACCGATGACGTGGTCGAGTTCTTAATGTTCTTCACAAAAGACCAAAAGTTTTTACTTCCTTTTGGACACAATAGTATTTTTTGCCTTACTTTTTGGTCATGTAAAAATTTAGTCCTTTGTATCTGAGCATTACAGATATTTCTGGCCCGTTTGAACAAATTTCGGTTTTCTACAGTGGGGTTGTCTTTAAATCTACGAAAACTTCTTTCTCTATCCCTAATCGCCTCTTTACAGCTTGAATCAAACCACGAATTCTCTTTGGGGGTGATACTTTTTGTTCTGTGAGGAACAAAATTTCTCATGCCGTTGAGAATTACGTTAGATATCATATCAGCTGAAGCATCAACGTTTCCGTCGAGAAAGCACAATGACCAATTAAAATTTCGAAAGAAATTATTCAGGCCGTCCCAATTGGCTTTCTCGTATTGCCACACAGTTCTTTTGGGGACTTTATCTTTTTTTACCGTGACGGAAAGCGAAAAATCTACCGATATGACACAATGGTCTGATTTGCCTAAAGGAGATGATACTACAACCCTGTATTTTTCGGGATGAGAAGTGAGAAATAAGTCAAGAGTGTTGGCCGCATGGCCTTCAATATCTGGAACCCGAGTGGGCTCATCAACAAGTTGAGTTAACTGGTTAAACTCAGCGAAGATCTCAACACACTTCCCTTCGGGTGTTGTCTGGCCAGAATGTCGAAGCCAACCAGAATTGTGTACATTGAAATCGCCCGCAATTGCGATTTCAGTGTGAGGATACAGGGAAACAATTCTTATTATGGAGTCAGATAGCGCATCAAACTCGTTAGAGGTTGAATTGCTATCTAAATTGGGGCTTCTATACATGAAACAATAATGAATAATATGCTTACGGACGGAGAATTTTAACCACATGAAATTAAAGTTCGTATTAGAACAGAGGCCGTATTGTGGTAGAAGCTGGTAAGCAATATCATTCCGAACATAAACGGCGAGGCCATGGGAAGAAAAGAATAATGGCACCAAGCTATATCCAGGCAGGTTGAACTCTGAGGGATCAGAATCAACACCCACCTGTGTTTCACTCAGTGCCAAAACAGCTGGCCTGCATTTTGCAGTGTGAGCGTACACAGCAAAGAAATTCGATCGCAACCCCCTAATGTTGCTAAAATCGACCCGAAATTTACCCGACATTACAATTCACAAAAACACACAAAACAAAATATCAAACGCAGACGCAACCTAAGTCGAACCAACAAGTAAAGGTCTCGATTGGAGAACACAAGCAAATTACTAGCGGTGTTATGCTTATAGTGATACCAAAATCTCTTACACTGGTGTGCTTCAAGGGTCTGTCTTGGGCCTCGTCTTGTTTCTGATCTACATTAACTCTCTGTTGACTGTTGAGTTTACCCTTTACAGATGAAGTTACTGTTTTTGCAGATGATCTAGGCTCAACATATAACACATCTATGGCTTTGTATCTTATGGCTGATTTAAGCCATGATGTCCACTTATTGCGTTTGCTACTCATAGACTTTGTGTTAGGGATAAAGCAAACGTTTGTACTTCAACTTAAGGATAAGAAATGATCCAGATTTGAATTTCGTTTTCCCTGTCCATTCGTTCTAACCAAACCAAGTTGTCTTATGGCATACACAAAAAAATGTTGTAGTTATTCTTTCAAAATCCAAGAATAGAATGATTTTGAATACCTTGAAGTTTTCTTCGATCCGACGATGAATTGGATCAATCATATATCGGTTCCAAAGCAATTTCTGCTTTCATCAATTAGCAGCTTCTACCTTCCCAGGAAATACTGCAGTAGCAGAAGGTTCTTAAATTTTTATTTTGGTAACTGCAATATAGTTTAAGTTGTTATTAATACACTTCTAATTTTACAAAAATGTGCTGCCCCTCAGTAACATAGACAGCATTTGATCCCAATTTTCCCATTGGAATGGAACTTGGAAACAACTTTACTTAATTTACTCAATTCGATCATTGTAGGGCCCGAGCTACGCTCGCCGCCACCAGATTGGGATTTAAACCTCGAACTTCTATGCAACCGGCAAACATGCTAGCCATTTCATCCACCAATCAATATGCAGAACAAATTTTACTGGCATTACTCAGCTCTTTAGATCTCAGTGACATTGCCATGAGATAATTCGTAATACGGAAACCTCAGAGTGATGACAGAGTTGGTACAGTCATTTAAAACAAAAAAAAATCGATAAAATTAAATTTAAAAATTAAAATTTTTTTTCCATTACTTCCTCGCCTATTTTTTACTTCCAGAACATGTCTTTTTGTTAGTAGGCCTTGAAAAAAAATATAATTATATTTTGAGTTTAATTTTCAAAACAACTCATACATCACAAGGACATCTACTTATTTCTCCTTAAGCCACAAAGGCATTTACCACAATCACTTTTAAACAAAATTATGCTTCCATCCTTCCTTCAGCCTGTTCAAACCATAATAATTTCTTTCATAGATAAACAATTTACCTTCTAACTGAAACCATATTTTATTCAGGTGATGTAATCATAGGATACACTTACACATAACAACAGGGGTAAATTTCTCCATTTAGAAAACCCTTAATTTGTACGTATTTGTTTTGCTTGAGAACTGATGAGATAATTTACAGTGTCGCTGTTTGCTCATGGATTTCCTTGGCGGCTCCAAAAACACTTAACTCCAAATTTTATTGCTATTTGGTGGCCATTCCACACGAGACCAAATGTAACCTTGTTAGCTCTCCGATTAATTGATTTTACGTACACGTGATAATATGAAAAACAAACACACGTGGAAAAGTACCCCAGGGAATTCCTTTAATACAAAAGAAACACACAACAAACAGAAATGACCCCATTTGTAAATGATAATGAAGGATTAAATTCCTGCACGAAAAAGTTGATAAATTAGGTAATATTTATGTAAATGAAGCAATTTTACGATTATAACATTTTAATAGTAAAGAATGCTTATTAAATAAACTGGGTGAAATTGAGGCGTACATACGAGTTCATATGTATTGTAAAACCTGTGTACTCAAGGATTTATTCTATAAGAATTTTACATACATATGAATAAACGCAGAATAGATTTAGGTGAAAAATGTGAAAAATTAAGATAATATCCAATTCTCTTCCAGTTACCAATGTCTTTGCGTTGCAGTGTGACCTACTGTCAAGAGCCTTTTTCTGCATCAAAGGTTTCAAAAAGTTCTTTATCGGCCTTGACAAAGCAGCGTGAATTCTCCAAAGTCATCCTGCATACCTAGTCATACGAGTTTTGCAGGGATGCCAAAACTAGATATGCCTCTGTACAACTCCTCTGTAAATGCTGTCATACGCTGCATTGAAGTCGATAAAAAGATGGTGTGTATCGGTATTATATTCTCGGGTTTTTTCTAAGATCTGCAGTGATGTGGTCCGTTGTGGACTTCTCTGGTCTAAAACCAAATTGATAAGGACCTATCAAATTGTTAACAGCAAACATGAAATATACGCCACGTTTGCTCAGAGCTAGAGGTTCTAATGGCTTCATGGCATTGCTCCCACTTGTCTCCACAACATAAGACTGGCGGTATAGGATTCAATGATAGTTGGAGAAACGTTTTATTGGAAAAGACAATGCCATTTACTTGCGGTTGTAGCTTTCCATAGTCATACAGTTTCAAAGCGTTGGGTCGCGCGAGTTGTGGTAGAAGGTAGTGATCCGAGTCGCAGTTCGCCCCTCGAAAACTTCGGACATCTACCACACTTGAATAGTATCGTGGGTCGATAGCAACATGGTTAATTTGGTTGACGGTTGATTGATCTGGAGATCGCCATGCACCTTTATGAGTTAGAAACTTAACTTATTGTTATGGCTTTCCAGATATTCGGAGAAAAGCGAAAAGACGCTGCCATGATAAGGAGCCTTAGTTACCAGCTCTCACACTGTCTGCGCCAAGTATCTATAACCTCATTCGAAAAAAAAGTAAGACACTCACAGAGGAAGTGCTCCGCGGTGTCCTCATCTTCTCTAGTCTTTTCTGCTACAAGCTAGCAAAAATGTTGCAGTCTTCTTACTAACGTTGGGGAGCATACGTTTGGTCTGTCTGCATCCAATGGAGGCATGCCATCTACGGTTGTGCTCTTCACAGATCCAATCGTTGATTGAAGCCCTCACTGAGGACGCTGGCAGACCTAGCGATGGTTCAGGTCCTGAGAAAGCTGTCTGAGATCCTTGCCTAGCAAGTTCATCGGCGATCTCATTTCCAGTAATGCCGTGATGGCCCGGAACTCAAGGAATTTAATATTCCGATCACATTCAGAGAGTTCTTGTATTCCTGGATCCCTTTTGAAGTGGTTAGAGGGTTGAGAAGGGCCTTAAGCACAGCTTGGCTGTCGCTGCAAACACAGATATTTCTCCTCGTCCATCCATTGTTCGTAACGTGTCTCAAGGCCATTAGGAAAGCATAAGCCTCCGCTTGGAAAACGGATGCGTATGATACTAAAGAGGTATGCAGTTGTATGTCGTCGCTTCCAAAAAGGCACCAGCACCAGAACCCTCTTTGGTTTTGGAGACATCTGTGAAGATTCGATAAAAGTTCTTTCCAGGCTCAGATTCTGGAGCGAACCAGTCCTGAACCAAAGGAAAGTTGAGTGAGTAATTTTGACGCAGTTTGAGCCTTGGGATCATCGTGCCAGACGACATGTCCATTAGAAGTGAGTCAAAAGATATGCTGCTAGCGAGTTCTTCAAAGCTCCAGTGAGAATTGTGCCAGAGACCACATCTTTTCAAACGAAAAATGGTCTTGAAAGTACACCCCATGATGTAGGTATCAAGGGGAGGAAGATTCAACAGTGCGTCGAGAGCAGCTCCCGGTGTGCTGGGGAAGGCCCCCGTAACACCAAGACAAATTGTTCTTTGAAGTTTGGCAAACGAGACAATAACTATTTACGCGAGAGCTTATTCCACCAAACAAATGACGCATAGGAGATGATTGGTCTTATCATAGCCGTATAGATCCAAAGGACCCTTTTCGGTGAAAGGCTCCTTTACATTGCCAGAAAACTGACAGTGCTTTAGTAGTCTTAGACTCGACATGTTTAGACCAAAGAAGTTTGTTATCCAGGATCACTCCAAGATGTTTGACTTCATTTGGAAAGTCGATATTGACGCCTGTAAGCGCATGTTGGGTCAGACCAGTCAATTTTCTACGTCTCGTGAAGAGGGCAACCTCGGTTTTAAGACGATTGACGGAGAGACCGTTTATAATAAACCAGGTGTTAATCATACAAAGCGCAGCCTGTGCTCGGGAACAGACAGCTTGGAGGCTGGAACCAACCGAGAGCACGGCGACACTGACGTCATCTGCATATGCTTGGGCGTGAACGCTAGATCCATGCATGCTATGCTTACCGATATTGTTTCAAAAGATATCTCGTCTTTCTCTTCTGTGGGGGAGTGGACGCATAACAGGCTTATGTAGGTTAATTCAGTCCCGATAATGACTGTCATATTATACGTTTATCAACCAGATTTTGGTTTGTAGACATGCCCCTGATTCTACCTCTTACGACAAATCCGCACCCAAATAAGCTTTGTTACTGTTTTCTGTAGCAGTGGCCAATGTAGATGCCACAGTCTTTTTAATTTAGTTGTGTGCGACCCATTCCTTCGCATTTCTAAGATATGGTATGCGAAAATATTATGTCTCCTTTGCAGCAGTCCAGCACTTCGACCGACTTTCTAACTACACGTAGTTCGGTAAGGGATCTTAAGTTCAACGTGCGATTCGGGTTTTTCTGTCTTTTTTTTTTCAATTGCTAGCATAAAACCATCCGAGGTTGTTGGTTGTTTCAGAACTGTAACAGTTTTAAGTGGTTGGATAGTCAACCACAAACACAACCCAGAACTAAGAACTCCAGGTTCTTTAGAGATCCCTTTGGACGTAAATGCAGAATAATCCGGTTCCAATGGCTCGCTAGGAGCTCATTCGTCGGCATCTTCATTTCAATACAAAACTTTGTCCTTGTACTGAACGACCCTAAATGGCCTTGGAACCAAATATACCAGAGTACCTACCTCATTCGTAGTTTTCTGATTTTTTGACTGCTGAAGTCCACCTATGCCAAATTCAACTACTCTAACTTTTCCCATAAGCTCTTGCAGACTACTGGAATTTTGGCAGTCAGTCATTGCTTTCCCTGTGGCTTATGGTCTTGCTCTATTTCTTCTTCGTCTCTTTTTCAACACTTGCACATACTGGTTTCGCAAGTCACCTCCTTTTAGGCGAGACCAGTATCCCGTAGCAACAGCGAGGGGGTATAGTAAGTAAAATTGAAGTATACTTTAAGTTGCAACATTTGGATGTCTCCAGGCTGACACCAATCATAGCCTTCCCGTATAGAACATGACTCCATGCTTGTCAATACATTGACTTGTTTTGTTATACAAACAGGACGAAGATTCAAAACCGTATAATCAATTGCTAGCAACTGTCGGCGAGATATGTGAACGCTTTCTTGAGCAATTCGTAAAACCTAAAAATTGGAAAAATAAGCCCTTAATGCCACCCTTCTTCTATATCTCAGCTCAATTGGTTTTGCTTTGATACTTAATAAAAAATAATTCTGTGGGGGGAAAATGTTTATTTTAAGGATCTATATTTTTTTTCTATCTCTGTCTCTCTCTCTCTCTATTCGAGTTTGTTAGGAAATTGAGGGAATGTTCAGATATAATTTTTTTATTAAGGGGAACCATCAACATTCTTTGGTAAAGGCGATTTAAGTGAGAGCAATAAATATGTGGAGGATTAAGTGTAAACGAATCAGAAAATAGTCTTTAAAGTCTTTTCAATTGGAATGCTATGGAATGTCTGTACTTTTTAGGTTTCCCCCAAAAATATATCGTTTTTAAGAAGTGACATTTTCTTCCGCAGATAAAGGCTTTTGCTGTTCAAGTCCCTCCAATCTTTGAAGGAGTTTCGTTACGGTATAAAGTAAACCTAATCCGAGAACAAAGAATAATGCTTTAATCAAGTCCATTTTTTGGCTGATGTCAAAAACATCCAACATCCATTTAAGTTGAACACATCGAATGAGATTTGTTGCCACAGATTCTCAATTCACAGTGAGTTTATTGAAACGACAAACGACCAGATAATTTAATTCATTGGTTAACTTAACGAAACCAAAGCAAATCAAAGGAAATCATTCACAAAAACACCAACAGAAATACGGCTTTCCACACCACAACATCCAATCCATTCAACATATCCCCTTAAGACAAACTCACTACAAAGTTGTCCTCAACGTTAATTATAAATTATTCGACTAGGAACTAATCGATTGTGGGTTTCAATCTGATTATAGTGCAAAAAGGTATCAATTCAACATATATTGAAAATAAATAGTTTTAAATAGGATAACAGTCGATATTATCCCTTAAATACCTGTCTTATTTGTTTTACGGCTTAAATGATCGTCTAACTTTAACTTGAATTCCTAACTTTTGTCAATGAAAAATACACAAGTCAATAGCTAGTAATAAATCAGACCCATTCCTTTGTCCTTTTTCCCTCCCAAACAAAAGGACGATCCCAAGCATCTGTGAACAGAGCCATTATGTGGGCTAAGTTCATATGTATCATACGAGTATATAATTAAGATGTACACTTATAGACTTGACGTAGTCGTTTTCCATATAATTACCTCCAATAGCCTCCCTCACAGACCCAATACGTTAGGTGACATATTAATAAGTCCTTAGCGCCAATAATACGAATACCCTCCCCCTGTCTGTCAACTCAATTACTAAACAAATGGAAAGAAAATTAACCTAGTCGTTAATATGGAACTATAGTTTTCGGAAGCTTAGTTTTTATGTAATTTATCTTTTCGCATTAAGTACGAAAATATCTGTCGTTAACCTGTTTTAAGAATGGAATTATGAATTCAGTGTTATCCTTTTGAATAAATAAGACCTTCTTTAGTCTTTTCATTTATTTGGAATATTTTCGGCAGAAGGTAATACTAATGGCCCTTCTTAATTAATTTTTATGCCTGTTGGCTCACGAAGGATTGGAAGGGAAAGAAAACATGTGCTGGCTGAATGAGTCATCGTTGTAATAAATTTATCAAGGGACTATAGAACCACGCTCGGGTTGTTCTGTTTGAGTTTTTAAAACTCTTTCCTACTTTTTTAGTGATTGATTACGAGAATTATTTTGTTTTAGTTGGGGAATGTTTGATAATCTTTAAAAAAATGTAAAATAGAAAGATGAACTATTGATTGTGCAGGCATAAATATACCAACTACATGTGTATTTATAAATATAAAATTCGGTGACAGAAGACGGGATACGGGTTGACATTCTACATTTTTAGATTAGTTGGTTTTGCAATTCTCCTTTTTTTGTTTTGCGTATCAGAGACTGTAATGAACTTAAAGAAAGTCCATTTCACATACTCATCAACGTTCTTAATCATGAATACAAGTGCTAGTAGTGAGCAATACACACAGCAACAATCATAAATGCTTGCCCGATGAGCATTCCAGTTCGGGGTGATCCAGGGCCTCAACCAAAATCTTTCGATAACGAACTGGATTTCCAGTTGGAAAATGTACTGCCAATCTCTTGTGATTGTAGCTTTCCATAGTCATACCTCTTCACAGAGTTGGTTTGGGCAAATCGGGAACACTATATCCCCACTCGCATCCTGGCTCCAACAAGGTAGTGGTCCAATTCAAAGTTGGCCCCTCAGAAAGTTCGGACATTTATCTTGTGTTGTGCGGTGATCGCAAAATGGTTAATCTGGTTGACTGTTGACTGATCTGGGGATGTGCTTTTATGAATTTTGAGATGCGTGATTTTGGGGAGCGTGCATTACTAACAAAAAGGATTTAGACTCGCAGCAAAATTGATTAGCCTGAGGTCGTTTCCAGAGTTTTTGAGTTTTTGTTATGCAGGCTTTGCTTATTGCTTACCAACTGTATTTCTGAAGATGTCCTCCTTCCCTAGCTTTAATTGAAAAATTTTTTTTCGAGCACCTCGAAAAAACAATCTTTGGGATTCTAGTCTTTCTTTTCTGTGGCAGTGTTAGCGCATATTAGGCTAATGTTAGGGAATCAATTCCTGATGCAGATCATTATAAGCTCATTGGCTAGACTTTGGCTGATAATCTTATATACATAAGTCTTCCTCCAACGAAAAATCCGCAGTTGTTTCTGTTACCTGTAGCAGTTCCTGTACTGGATGTTGCAGTTTTTCATCTTCCTTATGTGCGGCCCATTTTGATTGGCGGTTAGCTTTGCAGCAGTCCAGGACTTCGACTAATTTTCCAACTGCATATATAGTTCGTTTAGGGATATAACGTTCAAAGTGCAGATCCACGGAGACTTTTGTCCTTTTTTGTTTGGAAGCATCTTCAACCGTGAAATAATTACTGTTTTTGGAGGCAGTTTATTGAACGGTATAGTTTTTATGTGGTTTGGTTGTTAGCTCCACGCAAAACCACCAGCCTGCAGTACCAGGTTTTTTGGGATCCAGTTGGACATAAAGTGTCGTACAATCCGGTGTCAGTACCTACCCTGCTGCATGGGTTGGCAAGACCTTTGTCATAGTATTAAAAGACCCTGAAAGACCTTTAAATCAAATATATCGAAGTAACTCATTCAGGGGTTTCTGCACTTATAACTGCTGTAGTTCACCGCTTATTCTGTAAGTCGAATTCATTCGCTATAACATTCCCAACAAGCTCTGATAGACCACTGAGATTTTGGTAGTCAGTCAGCATAATTGACGTGTACTATATGTTGCATCATCTAGGCGCCGCCAAGCTAACACCAAGCCTTCCCGAATAGTACATGCCCTCTCACCAAACCACTATTCGCTATAGTGTTGACTATATAGTTTCGTTAGGCGAGCAGGAACCTTGTGGAATTAACACAAAAACTCAAGGGCTCGAGGATCTTTGCGTTGAAACTCACCACTTAGGCTACGCGCACAGTAGTGCGAGAAAGCGATGCGATGCGAGAAGCGTTTAAAGTGAAGTGCGTACAGTGAAGCGATATTTGATGCGACACTTGCGAGTCTGTGGCAAGGTTCTCGCAAGCTTCTCGCACGAAAACAGCTCCGACCACTTTTTCAAGCGATATTGTGCAAAAGTGATTGTTTTGACGTTTAGAGAAAAAAAAAACAAAGTAGTTCAATTCAGTTTTTGTGTTGTGTGGTGCAATTTTGATTGACATTCTCGTGTACTGAAAGAAACTGATGAAGTTCTGCAAATTCTTCTCTCATCATGTCAATTTGGTTAATTTTCATAATTTTTTTTCCTTTTGAAAGGCTTGAATTATAAATTTTCATTTAAAAATTCAGATGACGAATCCATATTGTTTTGACGCAAAACACAACCGCACCTAATCGCTTTTACTATGCGCACTTTGTCATACACTTCTAATATCGCTTGTCGCATTGCTTCTCGCAACGCTTCTCACATCGCATCGCTTTTTTTTTGCATCTCAGAGACTTAAACGGTACTGAACTTAGAGTAAGGTCATTTGTGTACACTTATCTACGCTCTTCATCATTAATGCAAGTGTTAGTGATTAGTAAATAACGCCAACACAAGCACAAAGAGAACGTATATGAGGAATAAAAGACTTTACAATTTTTAACAAAAAAAAAATAACAAAAAAAGTAAATTAATAAAAAAAAAAATAAGAACAGAAATTATATAACAATAACAAAATATCAAATATATGTCATGCAGGTGGCACACTGGTTCTTAGTTTTAATTTTAAACTATTTTTACCAAGGTTGAAATCGGAAACAAAAGGATAGGAGTTAGTTGAAACTAATGTGGGAAAGCAAGTCGAATCGGTTATTAATTGATGAAAAAAAACTAAATCATTGTTAATTCGTCTCTGTGAGAGGGTTTGAAGATTTACTAGGCGAATACGATTTTCGTAAGGAGGAAGATTAAAAGGATCTTCCCAAGGAAGACCTTTGAGAGCGAAACGTATGAATCTGTGCTTCGATTCGAGATTTATGAATACCATAAAATGGTGGCCACACCTGAGACGCATATTCTAGATGCGGACGATCATAACAGTTATATAAAGAGAGGGTGACATAGGGGTCATTAAATTCCTTTGCCCATCGCTTAATAAAGCCAAGCATTGAATTTGATCTGTTAATAATGAGGTTGCAGGTTGATGTGTTCATTAAACTCGAGGTTGGTACTAAATAGAGCACCTAGGTCACGAAATCCAGAAACTTGAGATAGGGATTGGAAGAAGGTCATACTTTGGCACTTGGAAGCGTTCAAACTAAGTCCGTTTTTAGAACACCATAGAACAAAACTGTCGATATATTTTTGTAAGAAGTCTCGATCTGAAGCATTTTTGATGGTTTTAAAAATCTTCGTATCATCAGCAAAGATTAAAATGTCGCTATAGGAGATGCAAGAAATTACATCATTAATTGAATGAAAATGGGACACCAGACATAGCATTGAAAGGTTTTGACAAAACATTTCAAAATTTGACTTCATAAGACCTATTTTTTAGGTAGGAGCTTTGGCGCACTGCTGTGCGCGCAGCCTTAGCCCTTTCAGTATACTTACGTTCGGAAAATCGAAGTTCATCTAATTTAATGAACACCAAAATGAAGATAGATAGATATTTTCATCGCCTCCTAAATGAATCGTGAAGTACTATACAATACTGCAGAAATGGCAACGATCGTTACTCGCAATGTCCCACTACTGACTCGTGGACAAGAAATCATTTATGACCCCAATATTCTGATGGCAGTTTGGAAAAGAGAAGGTGTATTTTTCTCATGCACCAGGGGAAACTGGCAGAACATTTGTTATGTCGCTAATTTTCTGGAATACAATCAAGTAATGTCATCGAATTACATACATAAATAGAGTGGCGCAACAAACTGGGGAGCCCCGGGGCCCGGATTTTTCACAACCATGCTTTTTAAGGGAATGGAAGGGACCTATAATTTTCTGTCGGCTATCCGACCGGCTAATCGATAAAGTGATTTTCATGGCAATAAGTTTACTTTCGGAAGACTTGCCAATTTGACGCGAAAGGTGATGGTGACTTTATTGAATGGAAGCACAAGAGCTCATTCAGTACCTAAGCTTCCTCTGAATATTGAAATTGAATATCCAAAATGGTGTCCATCTCCAGGACTAAAGATCGACCCGATCAAAACCAAAATTGCGCCAAAGTGAACAGCCTCAGCTAATGAGGCATTTCTTTTTATCACAAAAGATAGCAAAGTTTTCGCCAATTAGTTTACTCTAAACATGTCCGATGATTGATGTCGACACCACAAGTATTCAGATCGGAGATATTTAGACTTTTCACACGACAAGCAATTCTCTATACACTATTCAGATCACCGTTCGCTAGTCGGACTAACTATTGGTTGAATTGTATTTGGTATTCAATTTCGCAAAGTTTTTCAGTTTTGAAGAACCATGAGGTGTGAAAGGAACCATGAAAAAGTGAGGAAAAAACCTAATCAGTTTAAACGAATCTAATAAAATGGTATACAGAAAGCTCAAAAACAACGAAACACGAACAGAAATCTGTGAGTCAAGAAAAATTTAATATACAAATGGGAAGACTCTCGAGCATATTTCAAGCTGAAGTCTTTGCAATACGCAAATGTGCGGAGTTGAAAATTGACAGAAATTATAAAAACAAACACATCGCCAATAAAAGCCATAAGATCCAACATAATCGTTTCAAAACACAATGAAGACAAATAGAACGAACTAGGCAGTAGCAATAAGGTAACAATCAACTAGGTAAGAAAACATCATCACGAATCGAAGGAAATGAGCAGGCAGACAAACTATCAAAGACAGGAGCTAGATCACCTCTCATATGACCCGAACCTTTTTGTGAAGAAACGGAGAACATCAAGAACGAAATCAGAAGGTCAGAGTAAGACAACCGGGAAACACGCTGGAAAGCCAAGCTACTACTTCGACACTTTCCACATAAAAGACGTTATAAACTAAAATCTATGTAGGAACAATATAAGAATGAAAGCCGGTTTCCTAACTGAATTTTGAAGGCTAAGAAAACACTTCAAAATACTAGGAGAAAATGATAACCAATGCAGATACTGTACGAACAGGAAGAATCTCCAGACCATCTCTTAGGAGACTGCGAAGCTTTCGTACACCAAAGAAAAAGTGCCTATTATCATACTACATAGAAGAGACGGAATTAAATCCCTAAACGCAACCAGATCTTTGGTTTCATCAAAGAGACTGAAGAACTTACTAAGAAGTAGTTCACCTAATACATAGAACTACAAGGTCGAAGTGCAATACAAAGGGCTTAACCATTCCTTTTCATTCATTCATGGTTTAGAGGAGAAATCCCGCGAAAAGCTTCGAAGATGTATTTTCATAAAGCATTCCGACACAAAAGCAACAAAAAATGAATGAAGCCATGTCAACCCCTGCCATCACCAGCAGAACGTTGCGTTAGCCTCAGTTATGGAATAATCCAAACCCAGACGCTTGTCGGTGCGTTCAGAAGTCGATGCGGCGGCGGTGGCGTACCCCGCAAGGGAATCAATAGTTAAACGCCTTTAATTGAAAGAAGTGGTCGTTTCGTCAAGGAAGAAAAGAAAGGAGAAGTCTTGCTTAAGATTTAATTTTAATCTTGATGTAAGCTAATACATTGGATGTTAGCTCCAATAAAATCAATTAAAAACCATTTTTTACTGATTTCTATTTATTACAAGACTACAGATAAACTCCAAACTCTTTAAGAACAAGCCATACAAAGCCGTATAAAAACAAAAGAAAAGAAACCTTCTGCATTCTTTTGTACTTTAATTATCTTTTAAGAATAATCGAACGGGAACCCTCTAAAACCACTGAAGTATTTATAAAATTAAATTATTTTTCTAAAATCAACTTGTTAAACTAAACTAATCAAATTAAAAACTATCGTTCGGAAACTTTTAATAGTAATTATCTATGCTAATGTTTATGTTATACGAAAAAGTTGACCACATTTATTTGATGTTGTTAAATTGAAATCGCACAACAATAAGCTTTCAATTGGGTTGCTTAGTTTTCCAACAAATGAAATCATCATTTTCCAATGAATCAATAAAGAAATACTAAAATTAGTTTTTGATTTACTCATGTGCAAGGCATCAAACAACGCATAACATGCCAATTGCAAATACAAAGTTTTAAGCTTTCTGACAGGCAAATCCTCAGTCATCAGTGCAATGATTTCAAAAATTACCTTTGATATTATTTCTAGATTGTTTGGCATACGGCAAACCAATGATTTTTATTAATACTGAGGCTTGGCGCTCTCTTTTCATATCTCTAGTCTGCCCGTCGTCGGTGATTTGCAATAAATGTCAACAAAAAAATGAAGTTTTTAGTTTTCAAAATAACACATACATATTTGGATTGTATGTTAGGTACCCATAGCTTTTTTTTTTTTTGTAATTGACTGTTCCGACTACAAAATGATTCTTACATACACATACAGTGGTGGCCAAAATAATTTTGGCGGGGGCAAAACCCCCATTTATTAGATTAATACAAGCTATCAACTTACAAACTAAGAAACTTAATAGCTAAGACTCACTAACTAGTTGGATTGTTTAGGAGACAAGTTTAAGGCAGGGAGTACTCATATTGAAGTCAAAACAAGAGAAGTGGGAATTGACATTCCTCAGCATTCGGGAGATTTGTTCATTGGAGCCGTAAGAGGTTCGATGGGTGGGAAGATAGAAGAGACGGGCATTCCGAGTGTTACGAGAGTTAGTATTTAAAAAAATGGATTCGTTAAGGGCTGGACAGTCAATGGTACCTGTGAAGATTCGGTGAATGAAGAGATCGTCAAATATTTCTCTTCGATCTTTCAGCGTATTGAGGTTGATGAGTTTGATTCGGTCTTATCAAAGGATATTAAAGGAGAACTCCAATTAAGACCTCGAAGAGCAAATCGGAGGAAACAGCGTTGTATGCTTTCGATTCTGGCTATGTGCACTTATTGGAAAGGTGACCAGACCGACCGGACGAACAAATGAAATGTAAAGGGATCGGGTTACGTAGGGGTCTGCAAATTCTTTGGACCATCGTTTCACGAAGGCAAGTGCTGAATTTGCCTTAAGGATTATATCGTCGATATATGTATATATTCAGCTCACGGTCGCAAATAATCCCAAGGTCACGGATGACCTGAACGGGGGAAATGATTTGACACTTAAGAAGATAGAAACGGGAAGGAGATTTGATGCGTTTACGTGAGAAGGTTATTGATTGGCACTTGGAAACATTTAGCCTACAGGCAGTTTTTGGAGCACCATATTGAAAAACTATCGAGATCATGTTGGAGGTGGGAAGAGTCTTCAGAAGAAGAAATAATTCGGTAAAACTTAGTATCGTCCGCATAGAGAGAGTGTTTGATGATCATTTCAATGTCGTTAATACTGAGAATGAAGAGGAGAAGGCCTTAATGACTGCCTTGTGGAACACCGAATGTAGCTAAGAAACGGCTGGATAAGGCGGATCCGAACCCAACGCTGTAAAAACTGTTTTCTAAATAAGAAGAAACCCATCTCAACAGAATGGGTTCGAAGCCGGGATTGGAAAGTTTAAAAAGAATAAGTTTGTGGGAGATTTTATCGAAAGCTTTACTAAAGTCAGTTGAAATTACATCGACCTCCTTTCCATTCTTCAAGTCTAAGAGGGAAAATGAGACAAAGTCAACGAGGTTGTATTATTGTTGTTGTTGACCTGCCTTTGAGGAACCCGTGTTGTGTAGGGGAGATGAGAGATTTGCAACGAAAACTTAAGTTTTCATACAATATGCTTTCGAAAATTTTGGGTATATGCGATAGTTTAGCGATGGGATGATAATTTTTCACGTCGCACTTAGGACCTTTTTTGTGTATTGGGGCTATAAACGCAGTTTTTCAAGCTTGGGGAAAACTCCAAGGGATATGGATAAGCTAAAGATTTTTGAGAGGGGAAGGGAAAGAGTGGCGGAGCATTTCTTAAGAAATATGGCAGGTATACCATCGATCGGGGTCAGGAATATACTCATCATTTAGATGATTTAACTTTTCTTCAATTAGATAGGAGTCAAAGAAACGTGGAAGGAATGGATCAAAAGAAAAATTCGGTAAAAACGAGAAATAATCTGAATCAGGAACAAAAGAATCATTTGTGAAAGACTGTTTGAAGTAATTTGCGAAATTGTTTGCTACGGCGAGTGCATCGAATGAGGTTACGTTATTGAAGGAAAGGGAGGAAGGGTACCCGTCAGATTTTCTTTTGTGGTTGACAAATTTATAAAAAGACTTAGGGTCATTAATAATATTAGATTTCATTTCATTTAAATCGCGTTGGTAAAGGGTGTTAAAAAGTTCACAGAAGTGTAGATAAGAACCAAGGTTAACTAAATAGTCAATAGGAGATCGAGTACGAAGGAAGATTGTCCACAATTTGTTCCTTTTATTTCTTAGAATACGGAGCCTATGGTGGTGAGCCAAGGTGGGGAAGTAGAAGAAGTTTCAAGTCTAGAAAGAGTAACGAAGAGGGATAATAAGAGTGGACTATTATGTTTTTTCACAATAGAATCTATGCATTAAACCTTTTTAATTGGAGCAAAATATATATATACGAATTTTATTTGACCTGACTGTAAAACATCTCCAGTGCTACCAAACATTAATGATGGTCATTTGCAACGTATCGTTAGTTTTACTAAGAAATGTCAGATTTGCAATGGTCAAAAATATAAGAGTGCTATGTAGAATTTCAGGTCTTTTTCACTTCCGATTGCAATTTAATTAATAAATTTACCGTTGGATTTGTGTTTAAGTGTTTAAAACGCTTTAATTTTTTAAATAATAGGACGCGGAAAGCATTGCTCTAAAGAACGCCATTTGATCCTTCCTCCAACTAGGAGATCAAGGCTGAATGTTTTAGTTTTATTCAAGATACTCCTCACCGATCTCAATAGGCGTTTTTCTTTTTTAGTTCCGAACCGTGCACTGAACGGAGAACGAACAGCGTGAACATGCTCTGAACTGAGCTATGTGAAGTTGGCTGCGCTCAGACTCTTGCTCTAGATGCCCCGTCATATTATTTCGAGCACGTAGAGCGCGCTCGCGTAGTGTTCAGAAGAAAAAAGAAAAGCATTTTGAGCGTTCAGATGTCGCTGAACTGAAAAAGAAATACTCTTACGTTTTTGACGTTTCACTTCTCTGTTCGGAACTAAAAAAGAAAAACGCCTAATGTGTTGTTTCTATGGTGCTAATTTCATTTCATAATTTCACCGAAAAAAGAGGACGCCCAAGAACTTTGCTGGACAAAAGGATTGTAAGAGAGGTGCTGAAAAATCCTTTTGCAACATCTAGGGGTAAAAGAGCATATCTATCATTGGATATCAGCTCATGCACGATCCGCAGATGCAGGATAAAAATTTACTTGGTCGGATTGCGACGAAGGATCCGTTACTTAGTTCTAAGAATATAAAGCAGTGTATACGATTTGCAAAAATAAATCTTTCACAATTGGCTTAATTTTTTTTTTTTTTAGTGATGAAACCAAAATAAATTTATTTGGTTCTGATGGCAGAACTTATGTTAGAAGGAGGGCTAGTGAAGAGCTGATGGAAGAGCTAATAGGAAAAATTGGATTCAGTCTTATTATTTTGGCAACCACTGTATATGTAAAAGTCTACATCGTAAGCTTTTCAAAACATTTTGGCTGTTTATATACATATGTTGCAACTATTCACTGAAAGAGAATGAATCTTTTAATGTTAAAGGCAATAGCACTCAAAAGACCCGTGTTAATACTCATGTACATGTACAGCCTGATTCATTCGGTAACCATGATATCGGCATATTTTAGATGTGTGTCACATGTAGTGTTTGAAAAGGCTAACTTCAGTAAGAATGTTAAACCCATCGACTGTAATGGCTATCATATTTGATAGCCAGTTAAGTTTTATAGTGGTGGCGTGGCTATCAAATATGATAGCCAGGTGTACTTTTATAAAATAAGAGAATTCCCAAGATTTCCCAGGAAAACACAAATATATGTTAATGTATTAAAAATTTACAATAAAGCTAAAAATGTTATTGACACCCAGTGAAATATACCGAAAATTGGCTTGGCAGTCAATGTGGTAAGGGTTTAAGTCTCGAGATTAACGCGTTCTATGTTTCAAGAATATTTCTATATTTTTCAATAAAATTTAACACTTGACGATACTATAGCTGAGGACCATAGGTTCAACTAACCAATATAATTCTTAAAACTAAAATATGTCCCGTTAAATTTATACATTAGTGTTAGTCAAGTATACGAACGCGAGCTGCTGCAACTAGCGAACAATAGCGCCCGTCTCACCGATTCTTTTACTTACCTGATATTCTAATTGGCTGTTGATAATGAAATATTTTTAAGATACAATATTTAAAAAAAAAAATGGATTTCTCGACCAGCAATAGCAACCCGTCTTAAAAGCTTGACTTTCTCTGAAGCGGGGAATACACGATGAAATCGTCGGCGTCGCGTCGTCGTAAGCGACTTGGATCGCATACGATCGAATTTGGTTTTCATTTCAAAGCATTCGACAATGCGACACCGGTACAGCGGTTCACTTCATGTACACACACGATACAATCATCCCATGCGATGTACGATTATCGGTACGATAATTGTATCGTGTATGCCCCACTTAAGACATTTGCCGAAAAGCGAAAACTCAGTCACTCATAGTGCGATAATCGATATGCATTTTCCTGTTGATATAGAATTATTTATAAACATTTCGTTTCACCACAAAGCACGTGCCAGTTCTAAAAGAAATCCCACACAATTTCTTCAACTTTGTTTCTGTTTTAGTCGCAGTTGTTTTTTCGTTTTTTTTACAGTAGCAAAGGCGATAAGAAACACGGTAGTTAATTTCTCTTTTACAAATATAATGTTACGTATTTCTTTTATCTCAACTCAAATTTGTGTAATCTTTTGGGAGACTCATGTTTATTGTATTTGTTCTTAAGATACCGGATCTGGAAAGCTAACAAACAGAGCGGTTTGTATGCTTGATATTTTTTTTTTTTCTTGTCAGAAGTCGTATAATGTGTCATCCCCATCATATAAACATAGTTTTTTTTTTATATTTTATTATTTTATAGAAATGCTAATAAAATGTCATGTAATGATACCAATAAAATGAAATGTTAGAACATAAATGCGGGACAATGAAAAGAAAAACCTTGTTTATTTTATATAATTTTTTTCGTGACTCAAACCGAGATTAGTCAAGGTTTCTTATACAGAATGTATTTTTAAAATGAACCAAGAAATTTGTAGATAAACTTCAATGAAGATGATATCATACTTTGAGCATTTGAGATTTGAGATCTAATCGCAGACTAAAAGGCCACATAATACGAGTAATATACGATAGGCGTGTTTTCTTCGCAAGGCTGTTATACATAAATAACATGGTATCCCAAAAAACGCTTTCCGGAAACGCGTCTTTTTTTATTTGGGGATTGATGTTCTTGATCGGTTGTCAAGCCAATAAAAGTCAACAAATAAATTTGTTTGTCAAATTCGCACAAAAACCCAACAATTTTTTAAAAACCTAGAGCAATTGTTTAGAGTGGAAAATGAAAATGTTCCGTAGTGAAACTAAGGCAGGAAAACAATTTTTTTGTCTGTTTTTTGTTAGTTTAGAAAAAAAAAGTAGGTCTCTTGGGTTTTTTTGACATGTTGGGGTTGAATTCATATGAGACTTGTGATTTATATGTGAGTTCTATAAATCATTTTGTTACTTGATTCAAATGAATCAAACTATTGATAATAATAAAAAAATAAAACTATTTTTATTGAATACTTAACAATTAACTACCTTTAAACGAAGTGTCAACATTCACAGAAAAACGTTGAAAAGAAATATGAAAAAATTGCTTTCAATCACTAAACAAACTTTTTTTAATTGCTTTTACGTTGTTTGGAGTCTTATCTCCCCTACTGTGGAACCTGGTCGTTAACAAATTGTTAATCGACCTAGAGGACGAAGGTTTCAAAACCATAGCCTATGCCGATGATGTAGCAACAGCACTTAACAAGCTTAACATCAATCCACACAAAACGGAATTAGTTCTCTTTACGAGGAAATGCAAAATTCCGGACTTCAGACCACCAACTATTAAAGGGGTAACTCACACTGTCCAATCAGGCTAAATATCTAGGTCTCATTTTTGACAAAAAACTGACCTGGAAGGAAAGAGTAAATAAACCCAACGTGGCACTCTTCTCCTGTAAAAAAGCCATTGGCGGGAAATATGGTTTCCCCCCCCCCCAAACCACCCATTGGCTGTTTACCTCGGTAATTAGACCGATACTCACATACGGGGTGATAGTCTGGTGGACAGCACTAGACAAGATGATCAACTACAACAAGCTGGCCAAAGTTCAAAGAACGGCTAGTCTGTGTATTAGTGGCGCACTGAGGACAACCCCATCGGACGCCCTCAATGTACTACTAGATCTCACACCCCTAGATATCTTCAGCTTACAAGTCGCAGCTAGCTCAGCTACTCGACGCAGAGCTACATCACAGTGGACCAAATCGGCCACACTACCATTCTAGATAACTTTAGATTCTTACCGAATCGGTCCAACTACACCACCCTCAAGTTGGTGTTTGATAATAATTTCCAAGTAACAATACCTTTAAGAGAAGCTTTGGGAAAATGGCACTTTTTTGAAAAATGAAGCAATACACTTTTACACCGATGCGATGGTTCAAAAACCAGCGAAGGTGTGCGAAGTGGAGTCTACTCAGAAAAACTGAATCTCAGTCTTTTCTTCCGCCTACCCGATCATTGTAGTGTGTTCCAAGCGGAAATTCTGGCGATTAAGGAGGTGCTGTCTTGGCTCAAAAAAACGCCATATGCTCCACGGATATTCGAATCTTCTCAGACAGCCAAGCTGCCCTTAAATCTCTTGCCTCTGTCTTTACAAAATCCATCACGTTTCAAAATTGTCAGATGTCTCTGAGGGAGATGTCAAATCAGTTTAACATTCACCTTTCATGGGTGCCAGGGCACAGGGACATACCAGGCAACTGTATGGCAGACGAACTAGCCAAAAAGGGCACGACCACTTCCCTACGCTCAGAATGGAACAACATAGGTGTACCTATCGCTACATGTAAACTCCTACTTAGACAAGACGCTTCAAGGAAAACAAACACTAGATGGAATGAGAGTAACAACTGCCTTGCAACCACAAAAGTTTGGCCTTGTGTAGACTCAAAACGCTCGAAAAGTTTGTTAGCCCTGAACCGCCTGTATCTAGGTTCTACCATAGGTGTTCTTACGGGACACTGTCTAATAGGGAGACACGCCAAAAGACTTGGTGTGTTTTCCAATGATTTCTGCAGAAGCTGCTTGGACGAGGAGGAGGAAGAAACCGTTCAACACCTTCGTTGCTCATGCCCTGCACTACTTCATAGGAGGAAAACTCATCTCGGTGAATTCTTGTTCGATGATACTAGCGACTTAGCTTACATAGACTCTAAAAGTCTTTCGAAATACATTAAAAGCTCCGCGTGGTTCGACTAGCAGGTGATTAAGCGGCTAGTCCCGTAATGGAAGTTTAATAAGTGATCAACTCGTTAATCTTACATCGGGTTTCTGAGAGTAATAGGTGATTAACTTGCTGATCTCTGTGGTATCACAATGGGCCCTTGCGGCCTAAGTGTGTCAAGCTATGTACTCATTGGCTGACAGCCACTTCCACCTAACCCTAACCTATTAGCTTAGGTACAAAAAGGGATTGCAATCCCGGCATTTTTGGAATTGATTTGTTGAATACTTCGACTAGCTTAAAATGACACTTGAATCAATTTATAAGTATTTTTTAGAGTCACTCTTGACTAAACATTTACTTAAAACCTTGTTCTAACTAATCTGACGTTTCTCATTTGGTTGACTTTTTTTGTGATTTACATATTTCCGAACTGATATTTGTTTTGAATCAAGTATTTTTACACAAAGACAAAAATTTTCGTTCCTAATTTTCGTCGTCGTGTTTAATTGAGCAAAAACGATTCTAGAAATTTCTTGAGAAGTTCTTGAGTGATTTCTGAAAATGTATTACTTTGAACGTTGTGTAATTATTTTAGTTTAAACCATACCAATTCTGTTGGTTTATAAAGAAATCCAAATAACTGAGTGTATGAAAATTTCTAATATAAAAAAATCTGATATGTAACAATTTTTGAAGTCTCAATAAAGTTCATTCACTGATTCCAAAGTTCAAAAATGTATGCTATTTTTTACGAGTTTGTTGAAAGGTCTGTTACTTTATTTCATTTGCCTGAACTGTCAATATTTTGGTTACTGTTCACATTCATTTTAACCAAGTCCATTTAAAGGTTGTCGCCAGTTAGTGTGATGTTTATAAATCGTTTGTATTTAATGACTCCATTTTAAAGTTAGAGTGAAGTTAACAAGAGCCTTATAATGAATAACAATTCGTCTTTACTGTCAATGAATTTTTTGTGCACATTCCAAAACCACCAAAACGAAGCAAAATAGTTTGTCCCTTTTTCATTATATCTTCATCTTTTTGGTATCGGTTTGTAAAACCACTTTTTAAATACCTACCTATACTTTTGCTTTGGCATTGGCTAAGTAATGTTTGAATACTATTTGTCATGAATGTTGATGGACCTAAGAAATTTGTCCCATTGTTAGGAAGGTCGTGGCTTGACAAACTTCTTCCGAATTGGAGAAGCGGGTTTTTTGACAATAATGCATGCGGTAGTTTGAAAGGAGACAACTCAAAAATAAGCGATTTACTTCAGAGATACAAAAATGTATTCCACGGCGATAAACGAGATTCGATTTTAGACTATAAAGCAAAAATAATTTTAAAAGAACAAAGTACACCGGTATTTTTTAGACCATACACAGTTCCCTTTGGTCTTCGCGATAGAGTGGAACAGGAGATAAACAGGCTTTTAGCAGAAAATGTAATTTATCCTGTTCGATATAGTGATTGGGCCTCACCTGTGGTGGTGGTTACTAAACCAAACGGAAATATTCGTTTATGTGTTGACTGTAAAGTCACAATAAATCCTTATGTGCGCACCGATCATTATCCTTTACCAAGATGTGATGACATTTTTGCAAGTTTAAATAGCTCAGCTTGTTTTTGTGTCCTAGATCTGGAAGGCGCTTATCAACAGGTGGAAGTTGTAGAGGAGTGTCAGGAGTTGTTAACCATAAATACCCACAAGGGCCTTTTTAGGTTTCGACGGCTTATTTTCGGCGTCAAATGTGCACCTGCGATTTTCCAATCTATAATGGACGAGATTTTAAAGAACATTCCGAAAGTGCAGTGCTATCTAGACGACATAATCATAGGGGGATCCAACTACGAAGAGTGTACATCAAACTTAATTAAAGTGCTAGATAGATTAGAAAAGTACAAAGTAAGGGTAAAAATGGATAAATGTCAGTTTTTTCAAAATGAAATAGAATATCTAGGACATGTGATTAGTAAAGATGGAATTAAACCCAGTGTAAAAAAGTTAGAAGCAATTAAAAATGCCCCTAGGCCAGAAAATGTGACCCAGCTAAAATCGTATCTTGGGCTGTTAAATTATTATTCGCGATTCATTCCGAACCTGTCAGCAGAACTTAAAGATCTCTATAATCTGACAAAGAATGATGTAATTTTCAAGTGGTCACCAGAATGCGAAGCAGCATTTTTAAGAAGCAAACAATCGATATTGAATAGTAATATGTTAGCTCACTATGATCCAAATAAGGAAATAATTTTGCATTGCGATGCGAGTCCTTATGGAGTGGGTGGAATCTTATCTCACATAGTTGACGGTGTAGAAAGACCTGTTCTTGTTGCTTCTAGTACACTTAGTTCTGCAGAGAAGAAATACTCACAGCTCCATAGGGAAGCATTAGCCATTATTTTCACTGTAAAGAAATTCCATAAATATATTTACGGAAAAGCTTTCACAATTTACTCAGATCACCAGCCATTAAGGGAAATTTTTAACCCTAAAAAGTCCACACCGGCAGTAACGGCAGCTCGAATTCATCGATGGGCCTTGATATTAAGTATGTATCAATATAAAATTGAGTACAAGAAAGGTACCAGCATGAATAATGCAGACGGGCTCTCACGTCTTCCGTTAACCTGCCCAACAGAAGTTGAGGAGTATAGTTCATTTTTGAGCGCAATAGAGTGCGATAGTTTTTTAAACGTTAAATTTCAAGAGGTAGCGTTAGAGTCGGATAAAGATTGGAAAATAAAAAATGTTTTAAATATGGTACAATCGGGATGGCCAAGCAGTGTGCCAGACCCTTTATTGAAGTTTTTTCATAAGCGATTGCAACTATCTGAAGAAAATGGGTGTCTGTTTTATGGGGAGAGGCTGGTTATACCAGACATACTACAACAATCGATTTTGAGTCGTCTTCATGAATGCCATGTAGGTGTCGTCCGGATGAAAATGTTAGCCAGACAGTATTTCTGGTGGCCAGGCATCGATCATGATATTGAAGTATTTGTGATGGACTGCAAACCTTGTGCTATTTCAGGAAGCAAGCCAGCGTCACAATATCACGAACGATGGCCTGAATCAAAATTTTTTTTTGAACGAGTACACATCGATTTTTTTTATATGAAGGGTCTCAATTATTTGCTGATTGTAGATAGTTACACAAAATGGATTGATGTGAAGGTAATGAAACAAACAAAAATTAAAAATGTTATATCGGTTTTAAGATCACTTTTCACTTATTTCGGGATACCTTCCACCCTTGTATCTGATAATGGACCGCCTTTCAATTCGGAGATTTTTGTTAAGTTTTGCTTGGATAACAATATTAAATGCTTAAAGAGTCCACCTTACCATCCACAGTCCAATGGGGCTGCGGAGAGAGCTGTGCAAACTTCAAAAAACACAATTTAAAAAATTTTGAATGATCCTAACTATAGTTCATTTCCAATAGATATTATAATCAACAATTTTCTTTTGAAGTATCGATCAACCCCATCGACAGTAACCAACTTATGCCCAAACGAAATGATATTTAGAAATAAACCAAAAACTCTTTTAGATGCAATCAATCCCAAAATTTGTAGGGATTTCGAAACTAAAGTTATTTTGAAAGAAAAAGAAATACCGACGAAAGCCAAAACAAAGAAAGTTTCATTCCTAAACGTCGGCCAAAGTAAGAATTATGTAGATTTTAAACCAGATGAAAGAATTCTTTATAAAAATAAATTATCTATTAAGTGGATACCTGGAATTATTGTTAGAAAAGTAGGAAATGTTATTTATACTATTAATATCGATGGGATACATAGAACCGCTCATATATCACAATTAAAAAAAGCTAAATTCAAAGAAGTGTATCTTGCACCTACAAATATTGTACACAGATTTACGAAGCCAGTAGAAAAACGAAGATCGGTTTCATTATCAAGTCTTCCTCGTAGATCTAAGAGACCGCATGTTCCAATTAAAAGGTGGGTGCCAAACGAAATGTAAAACTAATAAATAATTAAAATAAAATTGTTATTTTATTATTTTATTTGAAAATGAATTCTAGAACAAAAAAAAAAAAAAAAAAAAAAAAAAAAAAAAAAAAAAAAAAAAAATTTGGATTGTATTACTTAGTTTATAATAAGTTTGGGGAAGTGTCATGAATGTAAAAGGTACCTTACATTGTAATCACCCTGTACTCTACACAGTGCCAGAGAGCACAAATGTTATCTAGTTATAAGCTTAGTATATAAGAGTTCTATTTAATAAAGTTAGTCTTAAGCTGAACACGAAGCTGTGCGTTTCAATTACCCTCTCTATTCTTAGACACGAAACTATTTTCCACTTGCTCTTGAGCATTGTTGGATTGTGTCTTTTGAGAATTCGCAAACAGATCCTATATTTCGTTCTGTGTGTTTTTTTTATACTTGCATCTCAGAGACTTAAAGTGGCACTGAACTTATAGCAAGCTCATTTGTACATACCAATCCACGCTCTTCATCATAAATGCAAGTGTTAGTGGTTAGTAAATATCGCCAACACAAGCACCAAGAGAACGTTTACGACGAAAAAAAAATAAAAGACGTCAAAGTTATTAACAAAAAATAAATAACTACAAAAAACTTTAGAAAATGTTCTTCGGGTCTTGCAATCTCTTCATTGTTTCTGATTTGTTAAAATAGTAAAACGAGGAAGCTAGTTTTTGGGTATCTTTTTTCGTTTTCTAAGACCCTTTGTGCAATGCTATGTAATTTTGAGTGCCTATGTCGCTGTGGCCAAGGATGGTTTAAATTTGAACTTAATTTCAGAACTAAATACCACTTAGTTTGAGCGCATTTCTTTTATAATATTTTACGATTTTAATTGAAGAAGAAATGTCTGAAATCAAATGTTCAAAGCTCATAGAAATGACGATGATAAAAATCCGTGACTAGTCCCGATATCTCAGGATCGAAATGTCTGAATCCCGAAATTCTGAAATTTAAAAAACCTTTCGGGATTGCAATGTACTTTCGAAAACCCGTCGAGCCGGAGCGTTGATATCCTTCCGTTCCACATGTCCTCCACATGTCCTGTCCAGCTATGCCAATATCGCGGTACAGCTCATACAACTCGTTGTTGAATATTCTTCTCATTCTTCTCCACACATTGTCTTCTCATACGGAACCAAAGACCATTCGGAGAATTTTTCTTTCCAAACGACAAATAGTTTCCTCATCCGACAGGACTGTGATGTTCAAGGTCTTATAAAGAGTCACCTGGGTCTTTCTAGAGAGGTTTTTGTTTCTCAATTGCCTTCTTAACTTCAAAAGTTGAAACAACTGGCCAGAGTTGTTCTCCGTTTGATCTCTGGGCTGATATTTTCTTGCGTGTCTATAGCCGTTTCGTCCAATTCATCGATGTTCGCTGCCCTTGTTTGATGACAGCATATACTTCGTTTTGCCCATTTTAACTATCAAACAAATTTTTGTCCCTTCTGTTTCAATGCTCGCAAAAATACCTTTGACATAACGCTTGCTTCTTCCGGCTTATAATTGTACAGACTTTTAAAAGATTATTACGCTGCGCTGGTGTTGACGTTTGAGTTTAGTACAATCTTTTCAAGTATGATGTTAAATTGTATGACAGTTCTGTGGACTGTCAAAGGTCTCGGTGAGTTCTTTTCCGACCTAAACGGAGTAGCGTGAATTCTCCAAAGTTATGCTGCAAAGTCGTAAGAGTTTTGCATTTGTGCCAAACGTAGACATTGCTTCGTCGAGCTAGTCTCTATAAATACTGTCATACCTTGAAATCGATGAAAAGATACATACACGATTTTATATTCTCGGGTTTTTTCGCAAATCTGCAGTGATGTAAAAATGTGGCCTATTGTGGACTTTTCTGGTTTAAAACCACATTGATAAGGACCTCAAATTGACAATGAATTTACTAACGGAAGACTTGCCAATTTCTCGCGAAAGGCGATACCCGTGGAATAACATTTTTGCCTCTGCTGAGATTCGAACGGACGACGGACCTCTGTCCTCTGGGTTAACAGGTGGACATGCTAACCACGGCTAGATTCATAGGGCAATTGTGATGGTTTCCCTTTTTTGGATCGGCTTACGATACTAAGGTTCCATTCATCGGGCATGTTTTCTTCCGATCATATCATGCTGATCACCTGATGCATGTTCCTTTCCAACTGGTCGAGCTTTACTTTTTCTAATTCGCGAGGACGCATTCTAGATCAGGGTCATTCCATGGTAACACCCGAAACGCACACTTTTCGACTCATAAAACTGTTAATCCTTATGCTGATATTTTAGCGATTCAATTTTTTTTTATTTTCTACGTTTCTAGTCGCCTTATATTAATTGTAAGATTTGTAGATTTTATCAAAAGGATTAACATTATTATGAGTCAAAAAGTGTGCGTTTCGGGTGTTACCATGGAATGACCCATCATCGTCCAAGTTGGATGGGTCATTCTGACTGACAGCGGAATTAGTGTCTTCATCACCGTGAAGCAGTCTGCAGAAGTGGTCTTTCCAGTTCCTCAGTAGCGACTGCGATTCTATCACTATATTTCCTTACAGGCTTGAGTTTGGAGCTTGACACACTGGCATGATCTCTTTACCTTTTGGCAAAAACTTCCGAATCTCATTCCTCTCATGGAATATCTCAATTTCCTCCAATGAGTGTTTCTCATGCTGTTTTTTTTTTCAATTTTAAGGATTCGGTGTTTTTCACCTTCTTTTCTCCTTGTATATCTCTCTACTAAAAACAGTGGAAAGCAGCTTACAGGTATAATACTTCGCAGAAAATCCCTAATGCCTTCACATTACACAAATGAAAGTGCTTTCTCACTCTAACGCCGTTCGGGACCCGCAGAAGGCCTTTGGTCCATCCCTTTTGCTTTTATGCCCATAAACTAGTTATTTACTTCTACCTGTTACTCGAAGTGTGTCCTCTGCTAATAAGTTACATAGTTTGTTCGTCCTTTAATGGTGGTCGATTGCAACAACTTAATTTACATAAAAAACTGCTTTGGTATGAATTGTTGAAATCAACCAAATGTATAAAGTTTTTAAAAGTTATGCGTCAAATCGAAACCTTTAAGTTCAACAGAACATTAAATTACTACCGGAAACAATTGAATTGCTACCAGTTTCTCTGTAAACACGAATTCCGACATGATTTCATGTCTTTTATTAGCAAATAAATAAAATTATGAGCTGGAAGCCCAGGGCCCAGCGCATTTTTAACAACCACACCTTGTGAGAGAATGGAAGGGATTTACAACTTTCTGCCGATTCCGAACGGCGAATTGAGAAAGGGCTTTTCATGGCAATGAATTTACTATCGTTGTCGATTTTTCGCGAAAGGCAGTACTCGTGGAGAAACATAATTTTTGTTCTCTGTTGCGATTCGAACCACGAACCTCCCGCGTGACACGCAGACATGCTTAGCATTCAGCCACGGGTACTAGCGTTATTAAAATGATTTAATCTTTGGAGTTGAAGTTAACTTTTGGTAAGACTCTTTATCAACATGTCATCCCAAAAATGTGTTTCAATTGTAGTACCGACTAATGCAATTACGATATATCATAAAGTCGATATAGTCTCGTTCATGAAAGTTATGTGAACACTTCAATTATAAACTAAGAACGCGTTAATTCTTGATTAGGTATTCATTAAGTTTACTATTTTATAGATTTCTGATGACACAATCGATACGATGCATCTCGAATATAAATATTCTTTTTCAAATGCTTGTGTGATAAGTTTACTTCCGACCACCAACCGCGACGCCTGGCGTCTTCTCCTCAGCTGTACAACGCAAGTGGTAAATAGATTCATGGCGTATAGGCAGTTGAACATTTAGCCATAATTTGGTAAAAATAAATTAATTAATTCTCAGCACAAAGTAATTTTTATTGATTTGTACGAAACAATAAAAAAAACATATCGTCTTACTTCAATGTCTAGGAATTTTAACTGCATAGATAAAAGCTTTTTCTTTTTTTATGCATTGCATCAGCAATTTGAACTAAATTTATGTAATTCGGTGTTATGGTTATTGTTTAGAATGCTAAAAGCTTTTTTTAAGTACTAAATCATAAATTATGATACTTTTTTTCAAGCGATTAATATTTTTGATGTCGGTTTTACTATAACGTTTTAAAAATTCTAATATTTAATAGACACTGCGTGGCTCAAACAAGAAAACCGGCGAACTTGCAGCAAATTCAAAAACACTTTTTTTGATTTACCTAATTATATTCTGGCATTGATAAATATTCGCTTATACCCACCCACATAATTTTTTCAATAATTTAAACAGCAGTTATGAGCTGTATGTTGCCTTTCAAATTTCATGACACGGGCAATCAATTGTTACCTCTTGGGGAATCATATCTCAATTCCCAACAAATGTGCTACTTACTGTTCCTCAATGAAGGCACGAGGGTACCTATGTATAAGTCATTTCAGCTATCGACAGGACGAAACTTTGGCGAAGGATTGGTTGGAAAGAATTCATTCGTTTGAAACTTTTCAATAATCCTTTCAGAGATAAATTTAAGTAGGTTTGCCCTCTGGGATGGATCTAAACCGAAGTCAATCAGATCAGGGAACTATATTCAATTTCGAATTTTTTTAATTTAGTTCAAAGTTTATTTAAGTAGAAACTTCATTAAGTTCATTAAGTTTCCACTTTTACTTGCGATTATAGGTCCTATCGTGCAGAAAAAACTGTTAATATGACAATAAAACATGACATTACGATGATAGAAAATACGAAAAAAGTGGGTCTTGTAATTTGTCTGTCTGTCTGTATATGATATATATAGGTGGTAGATATATATATATCTACCACCTGAACCGCTAATGAAATTTTCATGCAAATTTGCAGTAAAGATCTGTGGGGCAGCACACAGAAGGCTTTTTGGAATTATGTCTCTAGGTTTTCAAATAACTTCACTTGCCACACCTAAAAATATGGAAGAAGTCTAAGCCCAAAAACTCCCATATTTTTTTTTTTTTTTTTTTCAAAATGACTGATTTATACGATTTAATAAAATTTCATATTCAAGAAGTCCAATGATACTTTAAAAATATTACCCAACAACATTTAGAACTTTTTTTCGAAACTTTTCCTAGTTTTTTTTTTTTTTTAATTGTAGTTTTTGAACTTTCAAAGCAACTTTGATACTTTTTTCAATTTTTTGTTGAAATATCTTCTAGCAAGATCATAGGGCTGAAATCTTGGCTTTTAGAAAACGTGTCTTTAAAAAATTTAAATACATATATGAAACCTATTCTTAAAAACAAGGTCCAACGATTTTTATTAAATTTTCCGCTTTTCGAGGAAAACTTACTTTTCCTTCAAGTATCCCATTTAGTTAGTGGTACCCGTGGTGTGATGGATAGCATGTCCGCCTGTTAATCCAGAGGTTCGTGGTTCGAATCCCAACAGAGGCAAAAATGTTTTTTCCACGGGTATCGCCTTTCGCGAGGAATTGGCAAGTACTCCGAAAAGCGCTTTCTCGATTAGCCGTTCGGAACCGGCAGAAAATTGTAGGTCCCCTCCATTCCTTCACAAGGCATGGTTGTGAGAAATGCGCTAGGCCTAGGGGCTCCTCGCTCTGTTGCGCCACCCTATTTATTTATTTATTTTTATGCCATTTAGTCCTGCGTCCTTTAGAATTACCGAGAAGGAATTTTGGCCTTTCAAACACTCTTTTTGTAAAATCGAGTTACATAATAGCACCCCTTGTATTTAGCCTTAGGACTCCAACATTGTACTAAGGAAGCAATCACAAACTCATGTCATGAACATTTTCTAAACAGATTACACCTTAACACAAAGTTGAGAGTGACAAAACTACAAACATCAGGTTGTGAAATCGGGTGCGAAATTTGTTTTTAAAAAGCTGACAAGTCGACGAAACAAATTGGTGTAGCAGAGAAGGAGAACAAGAAAATATTTCAACAAGCCGACCAATGTGAACTTGGTTAATGTTGCGATAATCGAAGTTTGAAAGAAAAGTAGGAACCGTGTAATTTAATAATATGTACTCATAACACTCACTCCAAAGTCATTTAGAAAGAACTATAATGCCTCAAGCCTTCGAGTTCTTGAATTGCAACAGATTTGGCGATTCACTTTTACTTATAAATATAGGTTAATAGCTTACCCACCCTATCGGAACAGCTCAGGTTCTACTATAGCATCGACTTTCGACTCTGCTCGCAATATTCAGATGACATAAAATGTATCTTACTGAGGAATATCAAAGCATTCTAAAGTTGAAATAATTTTGGAAATCAGTTCAGGATTTTAAAGTGCAACTGTTAAGGCCACTGATACTAACAAGTGGTACCCGTGGCATGATGGTTAGCATGTCCACCTGCTAATCCAGAGCCTCGAGGTTCAAATCCCAGCAGAGGCAAAAATGTTTTTTCACGGGTATCGCCTTTCGCAAGGAATTGGCAAGTCCTCCGTTCGTAAATTCATTGCCATGAAAAGCGTTTTCTCAAAAAGCCGATAGAACCGGCAGAAATTGTAGGTCCCTCCATTCCCTCACAAGGCATGGTTGTGAGAAATGCGCTAGGCCCAGGCGCCCAGGGGCTTCTCGCTCTGTTGCGTAACCCTGTTTATTTATTTTTCTCTCTCGTCTCTTTACCAATGCAAGAACTTTTCCTATAATTTGAAATTTTAAAAGCATCCATACGGTATGCGTTTTCCCCTTTTCTCCACAGAAAAAAATGGACACCTCTGAGTCGCACGAATTTGCGATTGTTTGCTAAGTACCATATCAAAGTTTTGGGGCTGAGTCCAAGTCTTCGAGTTTTTCACAATATATTCGGTAGTATAGGATTGCCAACAACACATTAATGATGAAAATTTAATTAAATCACAGAATATATTGAAAAAAATTAAACTAAATATTCCAAAGGTTTTAAAAACCGGTTTTTTTCTTGGCACTTTTTTCAAAAATGAGTTTTTTAAAAATCGAGTACATATGCAAATTGTAAGACCTTGCCAAAAAATATTTCGACAAAGATTTGAAAATAATTAAAGCATCACTTTTGAAAATATTCAAAAAAAAATAATTTCAAAAATTAAAATTTTTCAAGTGTTAAAATAATTTAAAACTGGGGATCGTTTAAAGCAGTGGAAAAGTTGTTCTGTTTTTTTATAAAAAGTACTTTTCGACTACCAAGTAATGCTCCAAACTATATGATTCCCCTTGAGACAGGTATAGCATCGCTATTTTTGGACACACTTAAACTACATTTTAATTACGTGACAGGAGTTATGGCAATGAAAGAAGAGAAGATCCCGCGAATAGTATTATCACAAGTTACGAGGGCGGTCTGATAAGTCAGTGACTTTTTGAATTTCTCGCGCAGTTACTCCAAATGCCACAGTGCTGCCGTCAACTGTAATCTATTAGTGGGCAACTGTCAAATTTTGAGCAAGCTACGTCATGCATTGGTGTTTGATAGCCATTCAGAGCAGACAACCTCGTGAACTTTTACGAAAATGGAAAAAAGGGAATTCAGTGCGCTCATTAAACATTACTTTTTACGTACAAAGTCCATCACTGAAACTAAGAAAAGGCTTGATAAATACTACGGGGACTCGGCACCATCAATTTCAATGGCAAAGCAGTGGTTTACAGAGTTCCGTTGTGGTCGTACCAGAACTAGTGACGCCGAACGTTCAGGTCGCCCGAAACAAGTGATCACGCCGGAAATTGTCGATAAAATCCATGAAATGATGTTGGATGATCGGAGAATGAAAGTGCGTGAGTTGGCTCATGCTGTAGGTATCTCAACTGAACGGGTACATCATATTTTACACGAATATTTGGACATGAGAAAACTCTCCGCGAGATGGGTGCCGCGATTGCTCACACTCGACCATAAGCGCAATCCAAAAAAGTGGCCAAAATCCACGAATTGAAATACGAACTGCTACCCCATCCAGCATATTCTCCAGATTTAACCCAATCCCCAATGCAACTATTATCTGTTTCCAAACCTAAAGAAATGCCTAAAGAGTTCCGAAAGCGCTTCTTCGGCGTTGAAAATCTCAATTTAGAGGAAAGAATTAGAATTCTGAATAGAGAACCAGGGTGGGGATCGTCTTTACGAGTATTGTCTGAATGCCTTCCGTTACAGAACATGTATAGCACGAGAAAGTTTTTAATGCTTTGCTTTCATATTTAGTAAGAAAAATAATAATAATGCATATTAGTTTTTTCATATCTTTTATAAAATAAATGTTAATCTGGTAGACGGCATTCGGCTATGTACTATGGGGGATACCGTTTTTAGACTTTTTCCAAAAAAATTGTTTTCATCGTAAAAAGACCTTTGGGAAATAATCCTTGACATGAAATTTTATCGAAATCGTTGGAACCGTTTAAGTATTATCATGTAGGAGTTGCATGACGTAGAGACTCAATTTCAAAAACTCCTCTGTAGGCTGCCCACAGACACTAACTGCAAAATTTTAAGAAAATCGTTCAAGCGGATGAGATATATGTATACACGGGCACACAGACATATTGACATACAGACAGAATTGCAGGGCCAACTTTTTTCGTATTGTCTATCACCACAATGTCATATTTAACTGCTATCTCAAAATTTTTTTCCTGAGCGATTGCAAAACCTGCTTTATCCCTTTGTTGACCAAGCTTTAAAAAACCTTCCAAAAAAAAAAAATTCTTAACAATATTTGATACTAGCTGTGCCCGCAACTTCGTCCGCGTGGAATAGTGACTTTCGGGAGCATTTTTAATTTTTAAGGCTAATTATTTTGCAAATAAGACACATTCGTTTAAGTAAACTATTGTTATATTTTTTTTTTTTTTTTTAAGTTTATTTCCATCTTTTGCGAAATAAAAAGGTTTTGTGGGATTGATACACGTTATTCTACCACATAAAGTTGCCATGGGATTTTTTTCTAAACGAACACCCGCAACTTAAAGTGTCTGAGCCTTATTTATAATGACCAATCAGTGGGAATTAAAGGAAAACAGGGAATCAAAACGTTTTCTCCTTTTGTCGTTCCAGTCATTATTACAATTGTTATAGTGCCGCATCCCAGATGTGTAATTTGTAGCTGTGTACAATTCTGGATTAATCTTTATTGGATTACTGGAACACCAACTTATTGCCACTCCTAATAATCCTAAGAAATTGAGAAGCTCTATAGGGTATGAGGTGACTTGCTCAGTGTCCATAATATTGTCTATTGATAGACATTCGCCAACATCCCCCAATACACCAAACATAATTTATTAGTTTTTATTTTTAACTATCGCATTACTTGGCGCCAAAATCGACCTTTCACACAGCCATTCCCGATTGCCAATTTTTATTTGAAGATCAAGATAGACATTTCTTCTCAGGTCAAATGTATTTTCGACAGTTTGACGGAAATCACCCCGCAGTGAACGAACTTTCATCGATCCAGGAGTTTTAAGGTTCCCGTTTACGGTGTCGATCCCGCAGAAATATAGGGATTACTTATTAAGGCCATGTCTTTCCTCAGGCTCTAGGCTATCTCTGAATAAAATTCCATTTAAATCGGATCAGTGGTCTGGGCGGGAGATGGTATCAAAGAAACACGGACAGAAAGAGCTAATTTCGGATCTGTAATATTAGTAAGGATGTCCATCTTCAGGTTCTAGACTATCTCTGTACCAAAATTCATATAAATCGGTTCAATAGTTTGGGCGGTAAATATAAACAAAGATAAACAGACAGACAGAGTTAGTTTCGGATTTATAATGCTACTAAAGTCTTTGATTCCCGTGGGAATTTGAGGGCCGTTTCCGGAGTATGATTTAAGGTTTATATTACTCGGGAACAGTGTTGGGACTTTACTGCAATTGCAGTAGATCTACTGCACTTTTCTCGAAAATTAAATCTACTGCCTTTAAATCAAATCTACTTCACTTTTGATCTTACTCAGTCGTATTTATTAGGTTTCGCTATAACACGCTTAAAACGCATAATAGTTATGCAGTGAATAAGAACTTATTAAAACTTTATTCAGTGAATAAAAAATCCTTATTTATAATCCTTTTTATCACCCATTATAGTTATTCATACCTTATGTCAAAATCATAAAGAAACTCTCTAATTTGGTTTCTGAATGATTAAAACTGACAACAGAAAGTTTTTGTTTATATTGAAGATGAAATATAGGTCACACAATGTACGTTTTTCTATTTATTTATGTACTTCTATATTATTATAGATTATTATATTAATTAATTATATTATTAAGCCAAAAAGGCTTTAATTTCTAGTTGTTTTGTCAACGTTTCGCAACTGGAAAACATGTAAGAAACCAATTTACAAAAAAGGAAAACAATGCATATTTCTTTCAATTGAAAACACATTTACTACATCCAAATTATTTATAAAGTTAATGTAGTTTGATTATATTTCCATTTTAGTTATAGTAAAATTCTTCAAGTTGTAAATAAACAAATCAATACTCAAAATCAAGTGACATATATGCGCTTAAGCACGCATATCGGCGTTTAAGCTATTCAGTTCTTATTCACTGACAAAAATTGATTATAAATACGATTTTTGTTTTATTCAATGAATAAGCGTGTTTTAAAGTTGTGCGGAGTTTATTATGCGATTATAAATACGGCTGACCATGTATAACTAAACAGGTCTTTACATTGAAATTTTTAAATATTATATTAGTATGGAATTAGTCAGTACCAATGCAGGTTTAGAAAGTACCTTACATTATCTATCCTATACGGATATGAATTTTGGGATCGAGTTCTAGCAATATATTGCTTCTAACGATTTTGAAGAAAGCAAAATTTTTGAAATAAAAAAATGTTTGGTTCAATTCAATGTAGAAATTTGTGATCAAATAGAAAAGCGTTTTAATTTTAATAATACACATATCTTAAGTATTTAGATGCAAAGGTAGTGATAGTTGATAGAGAGTATACAATGACCTCGTTTTGGCCATTGTAACGTCTTTTCCTTTCTTTAATGAAAATTTTGAAGAACTTAACATTGTTTGGAGGTCTTTGTTGGGAAACCAATATACTTTAGATAAATATTATGATGCTGTTGACATAACAGCTCTTAGGGTCAAACTTAAAAATTAAGAAAACACTTTTGGGAAAAAAAATTTAATAGCTTATGTACCTACATATATGTTAATTTTTTATGATCACTGCCACATAGTAGTACCGCAGCAGATCGGAAATTTTCGACAGTTAATTAAGTGGTGGATAAACTTCCCAAGAAATTGAATACAACCACACTTTAGAAAATGCTATACTGTGTAAGGAAATGGACGACCTAAACAAAGATTGTTGGGAACCTTCGGATTCCGTGGGCCATATAGAGTATTTTAATAAGTTTTTATTTGTCGACGCACAGTTAAAAAAAAAGAAGCAATAAATAGGTAGCAATTATGACAGTACTTTTTTTAATTCAAAGCTGATGTTAATATTAGTATATGAATTTTTAAGTAATGTTAATGTTTAAGTAATGTTAATGCTTATTTTGTTATCTTAAGTTATTTATGTATGTGAATCTTATTTAAAGTTGTTCATGTTTTGAAAATGAAAAATCTACTGCAGAACAGTTGAATCTACTGCATTTTTATTTCAAATCTACTTCGGACATTTTTCCAAAAAGTCCCATCACTGCTCGGGAATAGTGCTGTATTTCCAAAGCTCCCGTTCCCATGGGAATTCATTGATAAAACATATTGCATAACATATATGTCCAAAGTTCCCGTATACGTTCCTGCTCCCGTAGGAATAAAGGGATAAAATATATAGCCTATGTCCTTCCCCAGGTTCTGAACAATCTTTATACAAAATTTCATTTAAATCTGTTTATTAGTTTGGGCGGGAGATGGTTACATAGAACGACGGACAGACAGAGCTTCTTTCACACTTATTATATAAGTCAGGACTCCCGTTCCCGTAGGAATATGTGGATGAATTAAAGTTTATGTTACTCTGGGATAGTGAAGCATTCTATCGGTGGAAACATTTTTGAAATCGGTGTTGTAGTTTCTAGGTTCTCGTATACGTTCCCTTTCCCGTGGGAATATAGGTATTAAATATAAAGCTTATGTCTTTCCTCAGGTTCTAGACTATCTCTGTACAAAATTTCTTTTAAATTAATTCAGTAGTTTGGGCAGGAGACGGTAACATAGAAAGCCGAACAGACAGAGTGACTTTCACATTTATAATATTAGTTAGGATTGCGGCATTTTAAACAAAATAACACATTTCAAAATTTTGTAGGGATATCTAAAGACTCAAATTGATAGTAGAACTCAAAAACTCCGTGGGGCCACAAAAAAAAATACATCATCAGAATGTTCAAAATTTATTCTCGTTTTTAATTCAATATTATTCTCATATCAAAACAAGCTTGGATAGACGATTCTATTTTTGGATAGACGAGTGCTATTTTTTGGAAAAATGTTGCCATCGTTTATTGCATATCTTATTACTCACAAGCACGCATTTCAAAAATTTAGCATGTTGTCGAAAAAAGTTGGAACCATGCCGTAAACTTAGATAAGAACAAAAAAAAGTTGAAACATGGAGATTACATAGTTCTTAAAAGTAGCTTTGGTCGACAGTGTCAAATTTGACTCATATAGGGACTTTATTTGAAGTAAAATTAAGTGGTATTCAAAGTATACCGTCGGTCAACAAAAACTTATAGCTCCTATAATCGCAAGTAAAAATGGATTTATAGTTAGCTATCGTATCTTTTAGGTTCAACCTCTGTTTCACTTTGTAGATAAAGGTTCATCCAATAAAAATAAAAGAAATGTTTCTCTTTGCTTAAGCTGCTTTTTAGCAATTGTCATAACTTAAACTCTCACTTCTTGGCAGATGAATAGAAACTTATAAAAGTTGGAGTTTATGAGTAAAATTTATAAAAAACTAATAAGAACTATAAAAAAAAACTTTTAAATGAAAATATGGAAGCAAATTTTCTACCCAATTGTGAAACATGTAGAAAAATTGAGAGCTGATTGTTGATGATGTGAAGAATTGAGCTGTTACAGGTCGCTGAAGAACAACTGACAATTTTGCTGTTGTAGCCCATTGCGTCGAAGTTTTTCCATTTCTCGTCGATCTTAGGAATCGGGCACTACACACAGGCGCAGATCTAGAATTTTTCTCCGGAGGGGGTCACGGGATGAAAAAAAAACAAATATTACAAAAATAAACTGTTGTTTATATTAAATTATAAATTGTTTATATGTATAAAAAATTTACTTTTAAAAGAAAGAAATGTCTTAGCCAATAAACTTTTTTCTGAAACGTTTCCTCGTGTGTTTTCAAATGGCTTCGCCTCATTTATGGCATCTTGGCTAACTTCACATCAGTTTGCTATCAAAACATTGAAAGCACAACAGTCCATTGTTGATTTCAGTGTCGTTGAAATCAGGATAGTTTTCATTGTGTTTTGCGATAAACATAGAAGGAAACGGAACAAAAACCAGAAAATAAACAACAAAAGTAAAAAATATAAAACAAGGATTCATTTGACGGATGCTTTAAGGTAAATTAATTTGAATAATATGGAGTAAACATCAAGAGAACCGAATGTATGAGCATATTTGTCTGATTTTCAAATTTAAAAAAAAGGTGGTTTCCTTCATAAAATCTAAATAACCATTTAATGACAGTTGTTTGTTTGCAGTTTTCTCTACGCAGCTTTGTACTATTTGTACGGTTCTTTAAATCAGGAATTATAGTGATAACAGTGACAAAGACACGAAGGTTTGCAATTGCAATTTGATGAATATTTGGTTAACATATTTCAACAGTTGTATACCATCATTAGATCTGAAGAAAGCAACCGCTTACATACAAGATACTTTAACTGTGCTTGAGAAGAAAAGAAGCGATGCTGATTCTGTTTTCCAACGGTTGTTTTCTGAAACTGAAAATCTTGCAACACAGTTGGGTGTCGAGTTGAAAGTACCACGCGTTGTTTCTCGTCAAAAACATCGAGTGACTATACCAAACATCGGTGATTATACCAAACAGAGCAAACCCCGGAGGAATATTTTAGAAGAGGAGTTTACGTTCCTCTTTTAGACAACGTTTTAACGGACCTCAAAGAAAGGCTTTCTCCAGACGTAATGAAGCTTTTTGGGTTGAGAGTTTTTCTGCCTCGGACTTCTTATACAGAGGAGGACATTGAAGAAGTTAATCTCGTAGCAGTCATGTACCAGAAGCTTCTGAACACTCCTCCTGCAAGCGTTATTGCAGAATTTGAGTTGTGGGTAGCAAAATGGAACCGAATTGTTGAAAAAAGCGGTGAACTTCCTGATTCGGTTTCTGCCGCCCTTGATGCGAGTGATAGAGTACTGTATCCGGCTATTCATACCCTGCTTTGGATTGGTGACGCTTCCTGTTACTGCAGCCACTGCAGAAAGGAGCTTTTCAACTCTCCGTCGCCTCAAAACTTGGTTGAGATCAACTGTGGCAGAAGACAGACTCATCGGTCTTGCATTGCTACACATTCATCGCAACATTGAATTGGACATCGATGCGATTATCAACAGAATTGCGAAACAAAATAGAAGATTGGATTTTGTGTTAAAAATTGTTTTTACTTAAAACTTGTAATCAAATGTTAAGATATTAAGTAAAGCTACTAGCCAAATATAGAGAAATTGATACAAAAGTCAGTATTGTGTGAGAAATTTATTCAATTTTGAGTCAGTCATGTTGAGTCAGCCATTGTTTGATTGCAAATTTTCCATAGTGCAATAAAGTAAGTTGATTTTGGTCGCTTTAGTTTTCGTTTTTCAAGTTTACAAAAATTAGATTTTGTTCGGTTATTTTTATTTTTCTTTTTGTTTTCAGTTTCAATTTCGATTGGTTTAGCTCTATTTTTTGAAATGCGGGCTGTTTTGGGAGGTGGGGGGGTCATGACCCCTGTGACCCCCCCCCCCCTTGAATCCGCGCCTGACTACACAGACAACATTACACATTTTACATAAAGACTTGAGTATCAAGGCTTTTAAAGTTCAGTCAACGCATTTAATCCATAAGTACCGCTCTTTCCTGCTCCTACTATCTAGTTGAATTAATACACTTTATGAAATTGCTTTTAAATTTGACGATCAAAAACTATTTTTGGTCTTAAAAGCAATTATAATAAAAAATGTTAAAATTTATTGCACTATTAGTGCCATACCGACGGCATCACGTCTTAGTAAATTGCAACAAAACCATTCTTACCCCTTAATTTTAACTGATTTTATAACAACTTAAATTTGCGTACAATCTTGTGTCACAAGACAAATACGCCCTCATAAATCCATAAACAGAAACAGTTAAGGCGAAAGAGGACTCTTAAGGCCTACAAGGATAAACACACATTGCAACAAATGTAAATACAGCTGTTGTGTATCGAGGTGAAACAATGTCAAAATATTATGTCTACTAACTGATGATCCCAACGAAAAAAGGACTGTAGCACACAAGGAAAAACAATACCTGCTTTGGCCTTTACCCACTAAGAGTTAGTGTTTAATTCGAACGTTTTCGTTGAAGCAGCACAAATTGTAATCAATACTTAAGGACATTTGGGTAAGACATACACATCCGAACACAGGCTAATTCGCAACATACTTACAACGTTCATAAATCGCCATTATTATTTGTGTTATCGATGAAACATTAAGTTCCTGTCCCCGCTCAATATCCGTGTGCCCTAAGGGTCTTTACTTTATTTTTTTTTTTTTTATTATTTTTTTACTATTTTTTTAGCAAAAACACACATAAACACTTCCTTCCATTTTTATTGGCAATTAATCACCATGATTTCCACCATTTAAGCACGTAAGCACAGACCAACCTCTTGAGGGAGGCTTTCACTTAAATTGCACTTCCGGTCGAGAAGCTTCGCACAGGATATCCCTTTGCAAAATCAACAGTTTCGATCTAAATAAAACGAATAAACGAGAAGCAGTTTGTCTGTTGGTCTGGTATGTACCTCGAAGCTACATATTTGTGAGCTAACACGTCCGACACTACACGATGCCCGAAATAGACTAAAGTAAACGTTTTCTCGCAAACTCATGTATCCTTGTTTACCATAGCAAATATACACCAGAGACGCGAACTAAAATTTTTCAAGGATAACGAGCGTTTTCAGTCTAGCCGCGATGATGTTAACAGGAAAACTGAAAGTAACGGTCTTGATTTGGAAATGCTTACAAAATTAGATCGTAATTATGAAAATAATGTCGTAAGAAAGTTTTTTTATCGTAAAAAGCTTTGCAACTTGTTCAACGCAACTCCCAGTCGCAAGACTGTTCCAGCGCTAGGTTTTTTGTGATTGTATGGATGCTGTCGTGATGTGAAATGAACTTTGTTTGAAAACTGAACTTTTTGAAAACAAAAATTTAGTTATTAGAACTGACAGAGTTTGTATTGAGCTTTTATGAAAATGTCTGAACTCAACCAGAAAAGAAGTACGTACTTACTAAGGTTCAATGAGAAATCTTGCAACTGAAAACATTTGCATTTACTATCGGCATTTTATCTTTCAATTTGATATAACACAAAATCCGATAGCTCGTTGCACAACATAGATTTCCATTTAGTAGGGTTCATGAGGAGAACAAGTATTTGGTACGATTCTTTTATAAATAAAAATGTTACAGCCGAATTGAAAACAGTTTCCAGTTTCTTAAACTAGGTTTTAAATCTTCGTGAGCCTTATTATTGTTTCTATTCTGATGATGGTAAACTTTTCTGAAATTAAAAGATTCCCATGGGGGTAAAAAATAAATAGTGAAGTTTTCGCGTGAACGTCAAATCCATGTTTGCACTTGAAAGTGTGGCTGCTCTTGCGATATACAGCAAAGTGCGGGTAAACGTGTAAAAGTACTGGTAATCGTTTTAGAAATCACGCGTGTGAGTGGCGTGTACAGTGCCCTAAAGCACTTGTGAAAATGCGTTTTCTAGGCTCAAACTTCGTGCGTAAAAGTTCTATAGGAGGACTTGTTGATTTGAACCATGAACCTCCCGGTTAACAGGCAGACATGCAAACCATTACACCACGGGCACCACAATTTTGCTAGAAGTGGTTTAGAATACGTCGATGCCATGGTGAGGCAACATGTATGGCGCTATTCATAGATAGATAGAACTCTGAACTATCACTACCCTGAGCTTATTGGCGTGTGAGCGTAGACGGCAAAATAAAAACAATACAATTCAGTTGATTTTTTCGAACTCGCTTGGCTGCGAGAGTGCTCAAAGATCTCAATATACATAAATACGCTGGTCCAGATGGTAACTCCGTCGTTATTATGAAAAGGTTGCGCTGGCAAAACCACTGCATATTCTTTCCTATCTATCCAATTCTTCTCGACTTTTCCCAACCAATTGGAAAACTGCATTTGTCGCTAAATTGGCGAATCTTCCTCTCCTTCCAATTATCTCCCAATAATACTGTAAAGTGCGCTTAGTTCGCAAAATAAAACTTCACCTTTCAATTTATTTCTACCTCTTTTATTCAGTATCTATACTTTATTCGATCTCAACTCGAGTTTTGGACTATCACTTGTAAACAACAATTCACTCTTCACTTTATCACTCTATAATCAAAACTGCCATCTGGTTGCCTCGGGCGGGCTATTTATATCGAATGACATTTCATCTAGAACTCTCCAGTAATTTTCACATGGTCTCCACTCTCCACTCCTGTCAAACATTATCTCTCCTAGTATATTTCTACACTTACACTAGTGTTGCCGCTTGTGTTTTCGGTTGAACGTTTTCGATTAGGAAATTGGTATTAAATGTTGGGTTCGCGTTACAATACTAAAATTCCTTCTTTCCAATATCATTGAAACGTTGATAAACCGTCAACTCATGAAATACCGTGAGGAAAGCTGCTTAATGAGCGACAGAACAGCTTTCGTAACAAAAGGTCGACTGGTGATTTGATCTCACCAAAAAGTGCAACCAATCTTTACACTGTTTTGGAGAAAGTAATATTATTGCGCTTGATATTTCTTATGAATTTGATAGAGTTTGGCATCAACCTCTCTAGTCGTGCTTTCGGTATTGATGAGTCGCGTCTTCGTTAGATTAGAAACTTCCTTTCCGGCCGCTCAATACAAGTTGTATTGGATGGCTTTAAATCTGATACCCACTTTGTTAATGCTGGTGTGCCCCAGAGCTCCGTTTTGCTTCTGACTGTCTTCCTTATTTTCATAAACGATCTGTTGATTGAAACTTCTAATCACCTCAATTTTTTTACTGATGACTCAATTTTCAGCTTTACTAGGTTGCTATGACAGGCTCATTGAATTCTGCAAAAAAATTAGTTGTAAGAGTATTGAAAACCGCTGTTGTTTTGACCCGACATCCAATGTTTTCAATTTAACAGGAATATGGTTGTGATCTTGAAAACCTAATGGTGCATATTACAAAATCTATTGCAGATTTCGCAACTAGAAAAGTTGTGGATACTAAAGCATTCGCTGTTGAGTGTATAGCATAATTTGCAAAGGGCACAATACTTACGTGTTAAAACTATAGGCTTTTGTTGTATTTTTGACAAAACTTCCTTGGTGAGTGGAAAGCTGAAGATTAGCCGTCATATTCAAAACTCAACGAAGTTTCAACATAAAATGATTGTTAATATGAATGTTCTTTTTTTTTTTTGTGTGTATTACAACATTTGATGTAGTTTCCACGGCTTTATGCACGTTTAAAATTGTCTTTAACTTTTTTTCCAAGCTTATGAAATTTGCTGTAGTTTTTACAACCTGTGCCCTAATTCATCAAAATGAAAGTTACAACCACAAATTTGTACTTGTAATTTACAATTATAAATTTGTAAATCCGGTTTTTTGTTTCACCAATTGCAAGATCTTATTTCACAAACTTGTGATTGATTCTAATAAAGTTGTAGAAAAATGAATAGTGGGTCACAAATGTTCAAAATTCCTGTTGCACCGGCATCAAGAATTACTTCTTGTTATTTATAGCAGTTTTTTCACAATATTGTTGAACGTTGTGCTGCGTGGACATCAAAATGAATAAGGAAAATATAATATTTGATAGATAGATAGATAGATAGATAGATGTTTGTTTATTTCTTAATAATCCTTATTTAACAATACAAAATATTTTAAACATTTTACAATTAATAAAGAAATATTATGTGACAAAGATATTTTTGTAAAAAATAGTGTTATTGTCACATTTGACTAAATATTAAATGTTATACAATTCAAAATTATTGATAAATGGGTGGGGTGCCCCTCGGTAGCAAACAAATGAAAAATGGAAAAAAAGAAAAATTACAAAATTTAAGTGAATTTTTTTTTTTTTTTTTATTAGTTACATATATTTCTAATAAAAACAAGAAATTTCACCAAATAATCAGGAGGAATAATTTAACAATACTTCAATATTTACTAAATCGACAGAAAAAAGCCATGTCCTTAAAAGTCTTAAAAACTTAAAACAAGATGCTTGAGCTCTGATAGCGGGTGGAAGTTTATTGAATAAACGACATGAAGTAACACTGTAGAAGTTACGGAAAGCTGTTGTGCGAAAAGCCGGTATTGGAACTCGGTTCAAAAAATTTACCCGCAAGCTATGGCTAGCAATTTGTCTAAAATTAAGATTTCCCGATCTAGCAAAGAAAACCATTAAAACTTTATAGCAGTACAGATGTCGAACTGGAAGAATGTTCAAATCCTTAAATAGAGGAAAACTAGGAGAGAGACGAGGCTTTCTACAAATTTTTTTAAGTACGTGTTTTTGTAATATTAAGAGAGGATAGATTTTATTTTTATAGGATCCTCCCCAACAAGCAATTCCATATTGCAGTTTTGAATCAAAGACACCGTAGTAAATTTTCATAAGCAAATTAATGGAGCAAACTTTGCTAAGATAATAAAAATTCCTGAGTGTGGAGCGAAGATACTTTCTTAAATTATTAGTGTGTTTAAAAAAACTCAAACTGGAATCAATGGTTAGTCCTAGATATTTAAACTCATGTACATTTTCTATCTGAAAACATTTATCGCTGCAGTTGTTAGAGTTAAAGAAAGAGCCGAATGAATTGCATGTGCAATGAAAAAGTCTAAACTTTTGACAATCTGAGGCATGAAAAATGAGATCTGCATCTGGACGGTTCCGTCTAGACAAATTGAAAAACATTGCCTTAGCTTTCGAACTTATTATAAGTTTATGCTCAGCAAACCAAACCCTTAACAAGCTAAGATCACAATTCATATCTGATACAAGATTCAAATAACTATCAGTGCCATAGGTAAAACCAATATCGTCAGCAATTGCTGTCAGAAGGCCCTTAAAAGGTAAGCTGAACAAAGAGTTGATATATATCAAGAAAAGAATAGGCCCCAAAACAGACCCCTGAGGAACCCCAAGTTTTATAGACCTAATATCACTACTAACACCAAGTAAGTTCACCCTTTGTGTTCTATCTTTCAAATAAGAACTAAACCAATCAATCATGAAGCCTCGGAACCCAGCATTTTCAATCTTTGTTAGCAACAAATCATGGTTAACCATGTCGAAAGCTTTTGAAATATCAACAAATAGTCCTGACGTATTTTTTCTATTATCGAGATTAGCAAATACCTGCGAACAAAAATTTAACAAGGCATCTTCGGTTGATTTGCCACTTCGAAACCCAAATTGAATATCGCTAAAGAAACCCGTGGAATTCAGAAAGCTAACCATTCTATTTTTAATGGCTTTTTCAAATACTTTACTTAGTGATGGTAAAAGCGAGATTGGCCTATAGTTACATAATTCACTAGTATTACCTTTTTTGAAAAGCGGAAGAATATAAGCACATTTAAGTGCATCAGGGTATACTCCAGACAAAATACTGTTGTTAAAAATATGAGACAGAACATCTATAATAAAGAACGCTATATTTTTGACACAAATGTTAGAAATATTATCAATTCCAGAGGAATTTGTGTTTTTTAATGTTCCAATAATTCTAAGCAGTTCGAGACCGGTTATTTGATCAAATACAAAGCTACGGGATGAAGAGTGTAGTCCTAAAGCAAAAACAGGAGTACAATGTGAACAATTCAAATCGGATTGTGCATGTGCATCATATGATATGGTTGAGAAATACTCATTAAAAGAATTAGCGATATCAATTTTTTGTGAGACCACACGATCATTAACTCGGATTGCAGACACCTGATTTCCACCTTCTGTTTTATTGAGAATACTGTTTACAATTTGCCATTCACTTCTTATATTGCCTTTAGCTTGATTGAATTTGCTTTTATAATAGTTATCGCGACAACAACGTATTTCTTTCTTTAGCTCATTACATAATTTTTTATATTTTTCTTTAAAGAACTGATTGTTAGGGTGTTTTGCACATTTTACTCTTATTTTGTTTTTATATCTAATTTTGTTCAGTAATATACTAGACATCCATGGTTTGAGACGTTTGTCGTGTTTTTTCGGTACAACTGAAAAGGAACATTCAGATATGTGTTTAGCTAAAGTAACATAAAACACATCATATGACTTAGACGGATCATTTTCAGCGAAAACATCTTCCCACAACTCAAAGAATAGATTCTGTTTAAGCCTGGCAAAATCTATTTTTGTTATTGTATCAGCAGATTCAGACTCTACTCGAATGCTTTGCTGTCCTATATTAACAATAATACCTGTCATCGAATGGTCGGTTATCTTGAAATCAAATACGCACTTCTCGCAGTCTCTGAGAGATGAAGAAGAAGCAAGACGACCATAAACATGATCGAGACATTTACCAGAAATCGGTCTTGTGACTTCGTTGACAAATGAATAAAGTCCATGAGTGGCTAACGTATCAAGATATGTTGCCACAAATTCATTATTCTCCAGAATGTCGATATTAAAATCCCCCAAAATCATAACATTTTCTGATTTTTCACTACTCAAAAAATTTGAAAATTCTTTCAAAAAAACTGTACTGCTAAACATAGAAGCTTATAAACACATAAAATGACAAACACTTTATGGTTGACTTTCAAACTTATTTTTAATACATCCGCGCTTTCAAAATAGAGTTTAATTACTTCAATCACTTCATGTACTTTTTTCACAAAACATCCTACGCCTCCAGCAGGGCAATTCTCATTAGAATTAAGGTGAAAACTAAAATCATGCAGCTCATAATTTTTTCTCTCTGAATCATAAATCCAAATTTCAGAGACCAGAATGATATCTGGAATGCACATAAAGGACTCTATATGGGAAATGAGACTTGAAAAATTTTCTCTCAAGCTTCTGATGTTTTGGTGAATTACAAAGAGTTTGTTTAAAGTATAATTATTATTAGTAAAAATTTCTTCACAATTAGTATTAATGAGATCTAAGGTTGAAAAATCACAATTTAATTCATTTAAAAAATTCATAATTAAGATAATTTAGTAATATGAAAGCTCTAAAGAAGTTCAAGATCATTAAAGGATCGAATTACAATAACTTTTTCATTTTCAACCTTTCTCAAAAAGATTTTACCATTTTTAAACCACAAATATTTAAACCCCTTTTGCATTTTAGCTAGCCTCTTTTACCCTAACAAATAAAGCTCTCGAATAATTTGTAAGAGCATTGTTGATGTATGATGTTGCACCCTCTTTGATAAGAGACAAAAAAGGTATATTGTTCGGAAAGTTTTCCGATTACTTGATACATTCAGACAAAGTAAGAGAATGGAAAAACATTTTTAATTTTTTGCAGTCTCAAGCGCTTCTCATCAGTAGAGACTGGAAAAATTAATGTTCGTATGGCCAGCATATTACGTTTTCGAACATTAAACTGAGGACTACGGTGCAAACTCTATGTACGCATTCGCAAACTGTTGACTTAGATATCCCATGCATGTCGGCAACTCCATGGTATTGTCCTGTTTTAAAACACTTTTTTTTTTGCTCGAGTGGGCTCGTTGCAGTCCAACAATTAAAATTATTTTCTCTGCCTTGCATCGACTGAGTTGAAATTTTTCATAAAAATGAGGTAACTTAAATATACCATAGTTTATACGCGGCCGATAAATTTTTTTTTCACTATCAAAATATCATCACTTTGGCTGTTATCGCTGCTACTGTGCCTTCGTCGCAAAGACATTTTTGTTATGAAAGCAAGGAATTACAAATTTGTAGCAAAAATTACATGTCTACCTTCACCTGTAGAATATTCTCACAAACTTAAAAAATTTTGCAATTCTATTTTCTATGGTGAAATGAAAACTCACAAATTGGTATTATATTAACAAGTTTGTTGGCAGCATTGTTTCATGGGGTAGAATAGAATTCAATGCTTCAAATACTCAAGGCTGTCTTTTGTCGTTAAAGCTAAGCATCTCCTACTTGCCATTTTCTATGCATCCTGCATCAATGAAATCGAAAAGCTGTCTGTACTTTCTAAAGACGATGCCAGAAGCTCTTCACCTTTTCTGATCTGGCTAATATTTACAAAGCCAACATCAACCCCTAAAACTAGAGTATAACTCCCATATCAGTGCTGCAGTATGTTATCTTAACTCGTTTCGTTTCAGATGAACACGTAGCGTCATACATTGACCTCAAAATTTGCGTACTCATTTGTGGACACCTGCAGTCGTATTTATAATCCCATTCCAAAGTATGTCTAACTTTGGACAGCTCTTAGAACAGTGTCCAACTCCAAATCGTATTTATAAACACTTTCATCGCTGTCTAAGAAATGTCTAACTTTAGACACCGAAATTGGTTGTCTAAACTATGGCTAAAGTGACCATTGATACAGCAAAAAACAATTTTGTTGAACATGTTATAAAACACTGTTGAGAGTGTTAAGATCGAAAAAATTTGAGTAGTTTGAGGTGCAAAAATACTACTTTCAATAATTCCATTTATAAATTGCACAAATTTGATCATTTTATGAGACTTGGAAAAGCTGAAACACAAAGTCAAATCAGCTGTTTTTTCGGTCAAGTTCAAGTCCTACGCCACTCTCTTTCAGAGCCTTATAGTTGTTGTACTCGTATACCAAAACACAGACAATGGTACTGCACGGATACATCATGAACGCTGCCATTTAGTTTTTCATTCGAAGTTGACAGTTTTATGGCGCTTTCCATTGGTTTCACTCAGGGAAGCACTCATTTTAAAAACCAATGGAACACCCAAAATTGTTTCTATTCAGTTTAACGTTATTTTCTTTGTGTGAGTGAACACTTATGGCCCTTAAAAAATATTCCTTGAAGAAACTTTTCATTTTGACATTTGAGTAACATGTGTTAGTGCTTCTGAGTCGATTCTCACTTCAAATCGAGAAGCGGCTGTCACTCCTCAGAATCATGAGAAGCGATCTTTTTGCACCAAGGGAACGGTTTGAGAATGCTTCTGGACGCTCCTGGACGGTTCTTTTCATCCAATGGAAAGTGACATTAGGGGTTGCTTAGACAACTGTTGGAATGCATTTATAAATACAAAATTGGATAAGGCTTGTCCAACTCTTTAGACACCGTCTAGCTGGACAACTGTCTAAGGATGTTCTAAACAAACTTTATAAATACGACAAACTTTATAAAAACGTTACTAAGCCCAGGCGACTGTGTAGAAAAATCAACGCAAACTAATGTGTGCTCGTCTGAACACCCTTATATAAAGCATTTGTGTAGGACTTTCAACTTCTTACATGACGTCAGAACTGCAAACTTGTGCAGCTTTTTGTATACCGTCTACACGTTGTTTTGATACTATACATATACTGAATACTGATAATGACAAACTTTTCTCAAATCAAGAGGTTTATTAGAGGGATAAAAAATGAAAAGTAAAAGTAATCTTTTGCGTTTAGTGTCATGTCCACGTGTGCAACTTGAAAGTTTGCCTGCTCTTACTCTTCGATGTAAGTGCATCAGCGCTAGTGAAAGTGCGGGTAAACGTGTAAAAATCGCACCCGTATTAGAGCAGGTGTGCGTGCAAATTCGAGCGTGTAAATATACATAAAAATGCATCTTCAGGGGCAAAATTGCATGTAAAAGAGCAGCCACGCATACGCACCTGAAAGTAAGCTGGCGCAGTCGCGTGTAAATGTGAGGTTGTGTTACTAGTATAAAAGTTTGAATCCGTGTGTTGAATTTGTATGCCTCCAGCGCAGCGTTTAAAAGTTCGGGGGCGTGCGCTAGCCTGTAGGATTGATTGTGTTTAAGAGTATGAAAGTGCACGTGAGCTTGCGCATGAGAAAATGATAGTGCGTTTGCGAAAGAAATGTGAAACCTTAAGCATCTTGAAAAAGTTTTGTGGGCGTACTACAGTCCGCGTGTGCTTGGAAGTGTGTATGTGAAAACTCGAGTTTGTTCGTATTTAAGCTCCAGAAGGTTTTCACCTTCTGGTCCCCATCAAGAGGAATAGAGAATTGATCACCCTCTAATCGAACCAGGACTAACAAGCTAATCACCTGTTCTGTTAGTCAAATCATTCAGAAATTGCTTAGCTAGATCGCTTGTGAGTATGGTCAGTTTTCCATCTATTAACGAGCGAAGGGCATGAACAAAGGAGGTGTTGTTTGCCACTCCTCCTCGTCCATGCAGCTTCTACAAGTCATTATTTTTGTAGTGAAACATTTGTGACATTAAAATATTCCCAGATAGATAAAATCTGAAGGAACAGAATACTACCCTGATTGTCTTGGCGCAAAACTGTTCGTTGTGCTGGCAGTGTAAGCAATGCGAGAATAGTCTGCAAAAAACCGCTCTTAGTATCTAAGCGATGGATAATGCAAAAATCGCTACTAAAATGAGTAGGCATCAAAACGAAAACGAATTAATTTTAAACGTTACTAAGCCCAGGCGAGAGTGCATTTCTAGAAGCTTAAAATCGAATTGCGAAAGGTGCTAGCCAGTGGAAACCATATAAATTTGGGTTATGTTATAGGATTCAAATAGTGATACGTTGATCGGCAAACCTCTTTTAAGTTCCATAGGCTCTATAAGTAGGTAAACTCAGCATTGTGTGCGGCTTATGAGACTTGAGAATGCGTGCATTCATAAAAATTTAGTATTTTATATAATCTAACTTTTTAGCCTCTCGTTGTATCAAACTTAAGAAGGTTATAGTGGAGGACCGTAACCTTTTTACATAGGAGTCCAAGGCCAGTCCATGGATTTTCATGAAATTTTCTGAAAAGAATGTTTTGAATGGCGTATAGAAAAAATTAAAAAAAAAAATTCACCGCTCTCAATTTTTTAAAGTTTTTTAAAATTAATTATTAACTTTTAGAATTTTATTTTATTTATATATTGTTTTTCAGATACGGTTTTCCAAAGGCTCAGGATCAATAGGTTTGGTCAATACAGAAATAAAATTGTATGGGTGGGGGTCTGTATCCCTCCGTGTAGGCGCGAGGGGCTATTTTATATGAAATTTACTCAATTTTGAAAGCTAATGCTTTGTTCTTTAATAAAAACTTTAAATTGAGTTCACTTAATGAAAAGTTTTTGAGAGATCAAGCCTCAAAGTCAAAATTTTGAAAAAAGTAGATTTTTTTTCTTAATTAAATTTTTTTCTTAAATAATTTTACCTCATTACGGGCTATTCAATGCTTTTATTAATTTTTACTCAAAAACAAAAAACCGAACAGAAAAATTTTTCTTGGTTTAAAAGAAATTAAAAAAAAAACCAAAGGTACTTTTTACCAGAAAACAAAATGTCGTTAATTTCACGCGAATTGAACTTTATTTCCGGAAGTGAAATATGAAATGTGTTTGAAATAGCATATAAAAAAAGTTTAAAAAAAATTCCATGCGATCTTAATTTTAATATAAATTATAAATAATTATTAAAATTTTATAGTTATCTTTTAATTATATTAGTTTTAAGTTAAATTTTAAAAAGAGGACCTATTACAAATTTGAACTTTGATCTCAAAGGACAGCATATGTACTGATTTGTGTCCTAAATGCTGTTTCCGATGAAAAGAGTGGATGAAACCGAAAAATATGGTTTTTTGCCAGATAAATACTCGCGAATTTTTCTACGTGCATTCAGTATGCAAACAAACATATATCAATAAGGGATGCATTAATTCTTATTCAAAAGAAAGAACACTCCATCAGCATGCTCTCCACTCAAAAAAAAACTTCGAGCCGTGAATTTAACTGATTAGGATATCTTTGATTGGTTGAAAATGATCAATTTGGCAAGAAACTCTCAAAAACTTTTTTAGGAGAGGATTTAATAGGATACTTCGATACACCTTGCTTTTGAACCTTTGTAAATCGTAATGTAGTTGAAATACAAATCCAGGTAAAGCATTCCACATACGGGTGATGCGACTAAAATAAGAATCTCTATACTTGACTGTAAGCCCGAAGTTGGGCTCAAGGTAAAACTGATGGACATTCTTAGCAAGGTGGGTGTTGCGGCTAAATTTTTCAGGGGAGGAATGCAACTGACTATTTCACTAGAGCACTGTTTGTGATAAAAGAAAGAGAGAGAGACAAATAACGATGATATTCAAGAGAATCAATTGAACTATCACACATCAACTTGAACGCTCATTTTTGTACCCTTTCAAGTTGGTGCAAAGATGTTTGAGAAGCACCTGACCAGATATGGGAGTTATACTCCAGTTTTGGGCGGATGAAGGCCTTATAAATTGTAGCCAGATCAGAAGGGGTGAAGAACTTCCTGCATTGTCTTAATAAACCTAAGCATTTAGCAGCGTCATTGGCGACTTCAAATATGTGGTCATTCCAACGAAAATCGTCGTTTACACACATACCAAGTACTGACAGCTTTTTGGTTTCTTGGATGGAGGTACCAATCATGGATAATGGTAATGGGGGAATATTTAGATTCGTCCTCAAATTCTCCCAGGCACGGTAATGGGAACGGGATCGGAAATTCAAAAACCACTGAAACGAATTGTAATTTTTGTCGCTTTACAGTACGATGTCATCTCCATATCCCACGAAAATGGGACGAGAACAAGAACATAAGCGGGAACTTGCAAAATACTGGACCAATTGCAAAAAATTTTCAATGTTAGAGTGTAAAGTGCTCCTGACTAACAAATACTATAATTATTTTCTGTACATATTCTTTCGGGAACGGAAGCGGGAATGGTGACATAATCAATAACCTGGAAAGTACTTAACTAATTCCAAAAATTCTTTCATGGTTAGAGTGCTTCAATGTCCTTGAGTAATATAGACTATATTTCATCAACATTTACCCACAGGAACGGGAACCGCAATTCAAAAACCAATGTACTGATTTCAGTACGGTTTTCGTCATTATAATACGGTGCTACATCGACTATATTCCATCCCCATATGGGAATGGAACGGTAACTGGGACATATTCGGGAACAAATTCTGTCATCGTTAGAGTGCTTAATTGTCCCTGAGTAACATAACCTATATTTAATCCTCACTCTCCCACTAGAATAGAAACTTTGAAACTACTTTACTTAACTTTCAATTTGATGAACGTAGGGCCTGAGCTACGCCGGGCGGGTCAGCTAGTATATAAATAAAATAAAATTCTAAAAGTTAATAATTAATTTTAAAAAACTTTAAAAAATTGAGAGCGGTGAAATTTTTTTTTTTAATTTTTTCTACACGCCATTCAAAACACATTTCCGAAAATTTCATGAAAATCCATGGACTGGCCTTGGATTTCTAGGTTTTGCCTTTTTATTATTATTATTATTATTATTATTAAAGAATCTTTATTTTTTTCCATAATAAGTACAATTTTTGATTAAGATTTACAAGCATGGCTTTAAGCCGTCTGTCGGAAAGTTTAATACTCTTAATATTTCGAGAGAAAAAGGTATACATTTCTTGGGTATATAAAGCAAAAGTGATAAGCTATAAATACAGAAAACAAAAAAAATAAAAACAAAATAAAATATGACTCTTCGAATTGGAATTTCAAGATTGTTCAAAGATATTGTTTACAATTTTAATTTTCAAATGATTAAATTAAATTTTAAAAAGATGCTAGTGTTCAAAAACTTAGGGCTTTTAGTTTAGCTAAAACAAAATTAGGAATGAGTTTCAAAGTTTTGCAAAATCATTTAAAAAGCGCAAAAAAACGAAAATAAATTGAGCTTATAATTTAGCTAGAACAAAATTTTGTATGAAGGTTAACCTAAAAGTCCTCGTACAAATTTCTATATGAAACCGCATGTGAGCAATAACGTATAAGTAATTTCCAACCACTCTCTCCATTAAGAACGCTTAAGCATTCCTCCAACGATAGGGAACTTTTATTGAAATATAGACGTCGGATTTCTTGCAGCACTGGACATACGGCCAGGAGGTGGAAAATGTTTTCTGGTTCGTTGAGGTTACATAGTGTACAGTTCGGGTTAAGATCAGATCTATGTGGCCTGTAGTTTAACTGTAACATTTCCGTACGGGCCTTAAATATAAGACTCATCTGCGTTACAGAAAATTCATTCCGAAAGTAATTGGTTTCTCCTAAGCTGTGATTCAATCTTTTGTATATTGATCGTGAAACAGTCTCTCCAGCCCGATCAAGAAATGATCGGTACACGTTTTCATCAATGCAAGAAATGCAGTCATAAAAAACAGACCTCCATGAATTTAAATTATCCACGGATAGGTTAAGAGAAAAGTTGTGTGCCGACGCTAGTTCATACCAGTCTTTAAAAGGCGTATACCGACACCTCAAAGACTCTAACATAATTCTTTTCTGCAAATTGTCGTCAGATCTTTGCATGACTTTAAGAATGTAGTCTTGCATTAGCTTTTAAATTTTTTACAAATATTGTAGGTAACCCCGATTCGACGTGTATCGCATAGTTAGGCGTGTTTGCCGGTAAGCGAAAAATGCGTTTGAAGAAATATCTTTGTATGCTTTCGATTTCATCTATTTCCTTGTATCCATAGACTTCATTCGCGTAACAAAAACAGGTTTTGATTGTTGCATCGAAAACTTTAAACTTTGACGCTGGATCAATATATTTATTCTTAAAAAAATTTGACCACATGCAATTGATTGCAGCTTTTGCACTCACTAACTTTTCTCTTATGTGAGCTTTAAGATTTAGATTATGAGTTATTTTGAAACCTAAGTATTTGAATTCTTTCACTACCTCAAGATTGGAACCATCAAGTGTCCAAGTGCGGTCATTAGCTGTGCTGCGACTTTGAGTTCTAAAGACCAAAATTTTTGATTTTGCTGTGTTAATTTTAAGATCCCACAGATCACAAAATTGTTTTAACTTGTTTATCTGAAGCTGCAGTGTCACTGGATTATCCGTCAAAACTACAACGTCATCAGCGTACAACAAGACTTTGACATTTAAATCACCAAAAGTAACACCCCCTGGTAAATGATCTTCAACATCATTTATAAAAAGTGAAAAGATTAAAGGACTCAAAATACATCCCTGGGGAACACCCGTATCAGAGCGAAACTCTTTGGATTTGCTACTGCCATTTGAAACAACAGCAGTCATATTTGAGAGAAGCTGCTCGTATATTCTTATGAATTTGGTTGATAGGCCGATAGCTGCCAGTTTAAACAAAAGCGATCTTCTGTTTATGGTATCAAAAGCGGACTTAAAATCCACGAAGAATGCATAAAGATTAACTTTTTTATCCAAATAACGCCTAGCAATACTTGTGAGGGTAAAGATTTGGTCAGCTGTCGAAAGGTTAGCCCGGAAGCCAGCCTGAAAGCAGCTTATTTTCTTATTTCGCTCAACCCATGAAACCAGTCTGAAATAGAGAATTTGCGTGAATAATTTTCGAAAGGAGCTAAGTACAGAAATACCTCTATAGTTTTCGGGTAAGTTAGGATCACCTTTTTTGAAAATTGCTGAGATCGACGAAGTACGAAAGCACTTCGGAAAATTTTCCTCGTGAAACATTTTGTTGAAAAGTACCAAAACGTGTTCTAAAAACAGAGAGCTGGCATTTTTGAAGAATTCAGCTGAGATGCCATCTGAGCCTGCTGCCTTATTATTTTTCATTTTTTTTTAAAGCTGCGAGCAGCTCCAACATTGAAAAAGGAGAGTCCATTTCTTCAATATATACATAAGGAAGTGCAAAATTTATAGACAATTGGTTTGGATCTGGCAACAAAAGTTTTTCGAAGTGTGATGCCAGAATATCAAGCTCTAGAGGAGACGAAACTGAATTATTCCGCCCACCTAAAATACGCACATTTTTCCAGAAAGATTTTGAATCACGACTTTCAAAGATTCAAAGCTGATTTTCTAAAAAAAAGTTCTTTTTTTCGTTTGCATAAATCCTTGAAAGCGTTGTTGAATTGTATATAAAGCTCTTTCATAGCTACATTATTGGAGCTTCTAAAAAGTTTTAAGAACTTGAACGATCTGTCTCTACTCTTCCTACACTCTTCGTCATACCAATCTGATTTGAAAGACCTTCTAGTATTATTTGATGCAAATGGTGCTGACTGTCTTACTATTTGAAAAACTAGATTTGTTGCTTCATCTACCGAGTTCGTAATGTGATGTGGCAGATTGACTGACTGCTGGGTAAGATTTCTTTTGTATAAATCCGATTTTTTCTCTACCCAGCGAAGTCTGTTGGTTCCATTTTCTAATTGGGATCGAACTGATTTATCTTGGCTATCAAACTTACAAGTTACAACGATTGGTAGATGATTTGAATAATTAGCAGTAGTGACTTCGAAATCTTTCACAACATTGAGCCAATCACCTTTTATAAGGCAATAATCGATAACAGAGCAACCTTGAGCTGATATAAGCGTTAAGTTTCCTACACAATCACTTCTAGAGATCCCATTCAAAATTAAAAATCCAAAGTCTTCTACCAAATTGATAAGACGGTAACCGTTTGAATTCATACTAGCGTCTAAAGAATTTCTTTCAGATAAAAATTGTCCATCGTTTAAAAAAGGAGGGTTCTGAAAGTTACCTATACGACCGTTTAAGTCCCCAACTATCAAAATATTGTCACAATCTTCGCTAACAGGAAAGCCATGAAGATGTTCCAAATCAGTATTCCATGCGTTAAAGTTAAGGTAAATTGGGACAGTTAAAAAATGTTTAAAATTAATAGTAAGATCAATTACGATTTTGCTCCCACTACTTTTAAAAGCGATATTTTTGGTTGATATATTGTTTTTGATGCCACACAGTATGCCACCGCTCTGGCTCTCCCAAGTCTATTATTTCTAATAGCTGGCATCCATTTCAAATTAAAACTTTTAAAATACTTTGAAAATTGCAATTCTTTGCCCTCTTCCACAAATGTTTCTAATAATATAAAAATGTCATACTTTGAGATATAATTAAAAAAATCTGGCATTAAAAGTTTGTTTTTAAGCCCTGTAACATTATAAGAACAGATATTAAAAATTAAATTAGTTTTATGGCAGACGGCAGCTCTATCCTATGATGAATGATGGTGTGCGTTGTAGCTGGGACCCTTTTTATGTCTAACGCCCTTCCACTATTAGACTATCTGCATAACTTAATGCGTAACTTAATGTAACTTATAGTACACGTCAACTGTGCTTACTATACCTCCAAGCGGTATCCACTGGGACCTGGGATGCTCCGTCCAGAGCTGACCTGCTAAACTAGTAAGTGCGAGTGTTGAGATAAGGGAATCCGGAACAAAGAATTGTGATCGATCAACACTATAATTGCTCTGCGAACAATGACTGACTGCACGAATCTCAGTGGTCTACGAGAGCTTTCGTGTAAATGTCCCAGCGGATGAATTCGAAGGACAGAATCAACGGTGGACTTCAGCAGCCATAAAAGCAGAAACCCCTGAAGGAGCTACTCCAACATATTTGGTTTAAAGGTCTTTCAGGGTCTTTCAATACTAGGACAGGGTATTGAAGTAGAGATGGTGGCGGATGAGCTCCTGGTGAGCCAACGGCAGCACTCACACCCCTGCAGCAGGGTACTGACACTGGATATTCCAGCCCTTTGTGTCCGAAGGGATCCAAAAGGACCTGGACCTCCAGGTTGGGGGTTGTGCGTAGGGTTAACTACCCTACCACGGAAAAAATAATTTGTTCCGAAACAACGAACAGCCTCGGATAACGATAATGATTTCAAAGTTGACGACCCATGCAAACGAAAAAAGGACAACGACCTCCGGATCTGCACTTGGAACGTAAGATCTCTTTACGGACTAGGTGCAGCTGGAGAATTAGCGGACGCCCTGGACTGCTGCAAAGCAGACATAACCGCCATCCAAGAAGTGCGATGGAGTGGACCGGGCATAAAGAAGATGAAAAACTGTGACATATACTATGGCGACTGCTACAGACAACAGAAACAGCGTTTATTTGGGTGTGGATTTGTCGTTAGAGGAAGACTCAGGGATAAGGTGATTAGCCAAAATCCAGTCAATGAGCGTATAATGACCATCCGCATCAGGGCTAAATTCGCCAACATTAGCCTTATATGCGCCCACGCCCCCACAGAAGAGAAAGACGACGATTCCAAAGACTGTTTCTACGAGCTCCTCGAAGAAACATATGAGCAATGCCCTAGATACGACGTGAAAATCGTTCTTGGCGATTTCAACGCAAAACTAGGGAAGGAGGACATCTTTGGAAACACAATCGGTAAGCATAGCCTCCACGACAAAACCTCCGAAAACGGATTGAGGCTAATCGATTTTGCTGCGGGGCTAAATCTTGTTGTAAGTAGTACACGCTTCCCGCATCTCAAAATTCATAAAGGCACATGGCGATCCCCAGATCAATTAACCGTCAACCAAATTGACCATGTTGCGATCGACGCAAGGCACTCTTCCAGTGTGCTAGATGTCCGAACTTTCCGAGGGGCCAACTTTGACTCGGACCACTACCTTGTTGTAGCCAAGGTACGAATGAGGATATCTTGTTCACGACCAGCACGAACTAACGCTGTGAAGAGATATGACGTCGGAAAGCTACAATCGCAAGAGATTGCCAATGCCTTTTCCAATCGAGTGTCCCTTCAATTATCCTTGAATCCCATGCCGCCAGCATTAAACATTGAAGACCAGTGGCAGCAATGCCAAGAAGCTATCAGAACCGCTGCCTCTGAGATTCTGGGTTTCACTCGGCCACCAACACGAAACCCATGGTTCGATGAAGAATGTAGGCAGGCAAATGCAGCCAAGCAAAGAGCACGACAAATGCTTTTGCAAACACGAACGAGGGCTGCTCACGATCGGTATAACGAGATTTACAAGGAGAGAAGAAGGGAAGAACACCGACTTCTCAAAAAGAAAAAGAAGCAACATGAGAAGCGCTCGTTTGAGGAAATAGAGAGGTGCCATGACAGGAACGAGACTCGGAAGTTTTACCAAAAGGTAAAAAGATCCTGCCAGGGTGGCAAACCCCGAACTCAAGCCTGTAAAGACCAGCAGGGAAACATAGTTATAGAGTCACAGTCGCTACTGAGGATCTGGAAAGATCATTTCTGCAGACTGCTTAACGGCGAAGAGGACACAAATTCCGCTGTCAGGCAGACTGCCCCATTCAGCCTGGACGATGATCAAGAATGCCGTCCTCCCGACCTAGAAGAAGTTAAGCTTGCTATATGCAAACTTAAATCAAATAAGACTGCAGGTGCAGATGGCCTTGATGCCGAACTTTTCAAGGCAGCTGGAGATCAGTTGGAAAGGAGCATGCACCAGCTGATCTGCATGATATGGTCGAAAGAAAGCATGCCCGATGAATGGAACCTCAGTATCGTATGCCCGATCCTAAAGAAAGGAGACCCTCACAACTGCGCCAATTATAGAGGGATAAGCCTCCTTAACGTCGCTTATAAGATCTTGTCTGCTGTAATATGTGAACGTCTGAAACCCCACGTCAACAACTTGATTGGTCCTTATCAATGTGGTTTTAGACCGGAGAAGTCCACAATAGACCAAATTTTCACATTACGGCAGATCTTGGAAAAAACCCGAGAACATAATATCGATATTCACCACCTCTTTATCGATTTCAAGGCCGCTTATGACAGTATCTACAGAGACGAGCTGTACAGAGCCATGTCTAGTTTCGGCATCCCTGCAAAACTCGTACGACTATGCAGGATGACTTTGGAGAATTCACGCTGCTCCGTCAAGGTCGGTAAAGAACTCACCGAGACCTTCAATGTCGAAAAAGGTTTTAGGCAAGGCGATAAACTGTCATGCGATTTCTTCAACATCATACTTGAACAGATTGTAAGAAACTCAAACGTCAACACCAGAGGAACAATTTTTCAAAAGTCTGTGCAATTGCTCGCATATGCAGACGATATTGACGTAATGGGAAGAAAAAAGCGTGATGTCATAGGTGCTTTTGCGAGTATTGAAACAGAAGCGGCAAAAATGGGTTTGATGGTTAATGAGGGCAAAACAAAGTATATGCTGTCATCAAACAAGGACACAGAACATCGACGAATTGGACAAAACGTCACAATAGACAGACATAACTTCGAGGTAGTACAGGACTTCGTCTACCTAGGATCCGCTGTAGACACGGAAAACAACATCAGTGCGGAGATCAAACGGAGAATAACTCTTGCCAACCGTTGCTTCTTTGGGTTAAGAAGGCAATTGAGAAACAAAACCCTCTCCAGAAAAACCAAGGTAACCTTATATAAGACCTTAATCATCCCAGTCCTGCTGTACGGCGCGGAAGCATGGACCTTATCGAAAGCGGATGAGGAAACCCTTGGTCGTTTCGAAAGAAAAATTCTCCGAATGATCTTTGGTCCCGTATGCGAAGGCAATGTGTGGAGAAGAAGATACAACAACGAGCTGTATGAGCTGTACCGCGACATGGGCATAGCCAGAAGAGTACGCATCGCGAGGCTACGATGGTTGGGCCATGTTGAGCGGATGGACCCAAACGCTCCGGCTCGTCGGGTGTTCGAAAGCACATTGCAGGGAAATCGCGGAAGGGGAAGACCTCGTCTTAGGTGGCGCAATCAAGTGGAGGATGACCTCAACCGACTTGGAGTGCGAAACTGGAGAGAGCTCGCCCGAAATAGAAGTCGTTATCGAAGGATGTTGGTTGAGGCCCAGGTTCACCCCGAACTGTAATGCCCACCTAAGTAAGTAAGTATAACTTAATGCGTTGAATCCCCCAATGTCACAGGAGCGGAATTTTTGTAGCTTCAGAATTATGTTTTTTTTTTTTTTGTTAGATAGTGATGTTAATAGTAATCAGAAAAAGGAGAGTTGAACACAAAAAACATTGCAGTAGCTTCTTATTTTTTGTTTTGCCTTTATTTTTGATAAGACCGACTAAAGTCTTTTTTTTTTTTTGGTATATTGAAAAATAATGCTAGGGATACGAAATTGAATTTATATAATTGAATTTTTTTTTCAAAGAACAAAGTCTTAAGAATCGTTTCCCAAATATTGACACACAACTGTTGAGCATTCTGTATAGTAAAAGTTTCTTGTTCCTGAGCACTAAGAGGTATTTATTTATTATTTTTTGATCTTACAGTTGAGTGACCTGACATGTTACGCTGTCGTCCTTACAACAATCTCAATCATCTATAAATAAAAATAATTTCTCAAACCTTTGTGGCATGCATCATTTGGATGGTTGTTGGCAAACAAAAACCCAATTACCGCTGGACTACAACCCAATGGCTTTGAGCTTATTGAATGGTTTAAGTCAACTGTCAAACTGAGAGATTTCCTACCACAGCAACGTTTGGAATGGTCGAAAACTCTAACCATTTGTTGTTATATAATCTTTAAAACAATCGATAACACAAAGTCACATTCATCAAATTACGAGTACTTCAAGCGGACAAATACATTTGAAGTGTAAACACTTCAGAGACAATTTTTTGGAGAGCTGCCTAAAGATCAAAGACTGAAATATATTTCTGTTATCAAAAAAAAAAAATTCATAAATCATCAATTTAAAATTGTCCACTCTCACAAATTCTTAGACTTCAAGCACAACAAGCTGTTGATTAATGCCATCCATGACACTTGACATAGTTTTGTCGATACACTTCTGTGAAGTTTGATTGTTTCTAATGAAACTTGAACTTACAACAACCATCTCCAGTCTCTCACAGGAAACCCCCAAAAAGCATCAGTGAAAGGGCAAAATGCCATTTTTAGTAGTTAAAGCCGCACTCTACCGTTTGCCAAAAACTATCTGCACTTGGCATCAAGCTAAGCAAAACAAAAAAAGAAGTCAATGACCATGTTTTACGTAAAATACTTGCCTAATGCCTATCAATGGTGTGGTAATTTGAAAGTTTATGTTAAAATTAATGAGTCACTTACACGCTGCAAGGAAGGAGACTTGAAATTTCATTTGAGCACCTAACTTAATGATTTTCATTTTGAATTTCAATACGACAAGTAGACACGTACTCCTAGCAGTTAAAAACCCTTGAACCAATTATGTCCTAAAATAATCTTTAAGGAAATTAAAAATATTTGTAGGTACCCAAGTATCATCTTTGCGTAGGCAGAAGCAAATAGCCAACAAAAGTCCCAAATGGTAATATTTTATTTTCTTCATGGGAGACGAATACAAGTTTGAAGTAGTCCCATTGTTGAGATTAGGAGGAGCAACAGAATGTTGAAGACCAAGCAAAAAGTGACAATGGTGTTCAATTTGAATTCTAACAAAAAAAAAATTCTTGCCTTGTATTTCAAAGTTCTCGAGAAGCAACCAAAGTTCTTTCGTATTGCAAAAGAAACTCTCCTATCGTATTTATTCTATCTCCATTGAGTTTGGGTTTTGATCATGAATGGTGGCAATTCTATTAAAAGGACAAAACGAGACATCAATAAAAATAGGAAAAGAATAAAAAAAAAAAGTCCTGACCGTATCGAAGCGGTTTCTTGAAGTAGCGTGTGCCAACTCTGGGACTCTAAAGGACCGGAAAAACTGCTATATTAGCATATCAAATTGAATTAAATGAAATTTGTATACCCAGTCGTTGTTGGTGATGATTTAAATAAGTATTTTTCAATTTAAACTGTAAATGGATTGATATCGAAGGAGACATACATACTCAAGAAGGTGAATTGATCAATTGTTATATTAGAAACTTGGGTGAGATTCATACCAGTAACCTTGAAGAATTAAATTTAATCGTCCAATCCTAATCCAATCGGGTTTCGTCATCACAGAATAATTTTGAATGTAAATAAGAGGGCGATGACTGATGAGTATGCGGAAGGAGTTTTTCACAGATTTTTTCTGTTCATTGATGATGTTTTCGGTATGCAGTGTACGTCTTCTAACGGAGCATTCGCGAATTAATTCTAAAATGAAATTAAATCGCAAAAAAAACTGACACACGAAAAATGTTTTTCTTCTCTTCTTTGACAGGACTTTATCACCACCCTCATTACATTGTCCTTAAGGCTTAATAAAAATTGACAAGTATAATGAAATTATATTTGCGATGTCATCATCACTCATAATGTTCTTGTCGTCTGGGCTTTTGCATTAGCCTATCCTTTTCTGTTTACCCATTTAGACGGGTAAGTGGGTCGTCCGTCGTTCGGTAAGTTTTTGTTGGTTTTGAGCTGGTTATTTTCAAGATTAAAGTTTGTAGGTGTGTGCGTATTTATTATATGGTGAACGCTTTTTATTCTGCTGAAAGAGAAAACAAAAAAAATATGAACAAGGAATTGGTTTTGAGACAACAGGTGAAGTGGCGCAGTAGTTTCTTTTGTGATTACTTTCTTCTTCTTCCTCTTTTTGCAAAGTAATTGAAGTGTGTTAGTAGAATGTAAGCTCGAATGTTTTATTAAGGAAAAGGGAAATAGGTAGTCAATAGTTCAATAAAATGTGCGTTTGAATGGTAGCATCTATGGCTCGTATAGCATGTGACAGTGTCAATATGTAACTGTGCTTCAATTGAAGATAACTGTTAAAAGAAACCGGTTATTCATGGATTATTGTTAGAACCAGTTATCCAATATCGATTTTAACATACATAGAAATCGACAGTTACTTGATGTCTTAGGTTAGTATTTATATCAATTTAATTTAATTTTGGTTTTAATTTAATTTCGATTTGTCAGTTATGAATAATATACCTTCAAGTGGTAACCATTAGGTACAGGTCTGGTCCAATCGAACGTTACTTGCCAAATTCTCGAGTACGAGTGTTTACCAAAGAGCAACAATAAATGCTCTGAGAGCAATGACTGACTGCTCGAATGTCAGTGGTCTGCCAAAGCTTAAGCGGAATTTCACAGCGGATGGATTCGACTTGCACAACCAGAGGTGGACTTCAGCAATCAAAAAAGTAGAATCCCCTGAATGAGCTACTCCGATATATTTGGTTAAAAGGTCTTTCAAGGTCTCCTAATACTAGGACAGGGTATTGAAGTAGAGAAGGTACCGGATGAGCTCCTGGCGAGCCAATCAACGGCAGCTCTCAAACTCTTGCAGCAGTGTACTGATTACGGATTATCTGGCCCTTTATATCCAAGGCGATCTCAATAGGACCTGGTTCTCCAAGTTTGTGGTTGGGCGTGGAGTTATGTTCCCAGCAAAGTAAAAATTTTACGGTTCCGAAATAACCAACAGATTCTGGTGACAAAAAAGATTTTACCATTAGAGGTGTTCACACTGTACAATTAGTTGGACAGACTTTGGCTTGAACGACCAATGCTTGACAATGTGAACCCTCAGACGACCGCTTGAAAAACTTGTTGGATGATTTCAGTGGCGTAGCATAGGGGGGGGGGGGGGGGTTTGGAGCGGAGGAACATATGACATAAAGTTGGACGACAAGCTTCATAGTCTGAACCCAAACTACATCCGACAATCCAACATCTGTCAACAATCTGTGAAGTGCAATGAATGGGCAGTCCATGATCAGCATAAGACAACAAAAACTACACTTGTTTGGTAGCAGATTTGTCATTAGAAGCAAACTAAGGGGTCGTCTTTGGAAATACTATCGGTAACACAGTCTGCATTGAAAAAAACTCCGAAAACGGGATAAGGCTAATATCGATTTTCCTGAGGGGTCAAATCCAGTTGTCAGAAGTACCCGCTGACCGCATCTCAAAAGTCTTAAGGCTACATGGCGATCCCCAAATTAATCAACCGTCAACCAAATTGCGATCGACGCAAGACACTCTTCCGAAGTTTCACAGGGGCCCACTTCGAATTGTACTTGTTGTAGCCAAGAAAAATTAACTGGATCTAGTGAGTGTCTTTATTCCTACAGGAAAAAATTAGTTTTGAGGCACCGCACATTGGCATATTTAACGCGTTTTCAGAATTTTTAGCACCTCGGCCCTTGTCTTACCGATGGTGTGAAATGAGGACATCATGTTCACAACTCGCTGGAACTTAAGCTGTGGAACGATATAACGTCGATATAGAACTACATGCACGAGAGATTGTCACTGCCTTCTCCAATCGAGTGTCCCTCTAACTACCATTGAATCGTATGCCGTCAGCATTAAACATTCAGTGGCAAAAATGCCAATAAGCTATCAGAACCGCTGCCTATTATGTTCTCGGTTTCACTCGGCCCTTAAAACGAAACCCAATTTTCGTTGAAGAATGTAGTCAGGCAATTGAAGCCACACAAAATGCACGACAAATTTAAATGCAAAAGAGGACCAGAGCTGCTTCTGACGTTCTGACCTTTATGACGAGGTTCACACTGCTAAATGAAGGGAATAACACCAACCTTGCAAAGAGAAAAAGGGGCAGATGAGCTCATTTCAGGAAATTGAGAGACGCCATAAAAGAAGTGATATTCGGAAATTCTGCTTAAAGTTGAAAAAATCAAACCATCGAGCCTGTAAAAACTAACAGGGAAACATAGTAATAGAGTCGCAGTCACTACTGAGAATCTGGAAAGCCCACTTCTGCGGACTTCAGACACTAATTCAGCTGCCAGGCAGAATGCCTCATTCAATTTGGACGATGATCAAGCATACCGTTTTCCGACCTAAAAAGAGTTAAAGGGGACTACCTTTTTTGTACATTTTTTATTGTTTTAGTAATTAGATTAACCATTTCAAGTAGTTTTAGCCATATAGGAAGTTTCAGACAGCACTGAACTGATAGGCTGCAAATCTACCGCACAAGGCAAAATTTGCGCACCCCGCTTAAATTGCGCACGCCCAAACAAAGCAGAACTGTTGAAGACGTACACTTCATGGAAAAAAAGGCTTTAATACTGTATTTTCCTGGCATTGCAGACTGAGTCCAAGTAAGCAAAAAAACGAGCGAAAACTTTGAACGCTTTTTTTTTGCAACGCGTTTATTTCACTTCCTGCAACATAACTCCAAAACTAATGAATTGATTCCTTGGAAATTTTAAACGAATACTTTTCAAACTATTTGCAGTTACATGAGCTTAAAATTAGTAATTAATCAATTTTTCAAAAAAATGTTTTTTTACGTTTTTTTTTTTTTGTTTTGTTAAAATTAGGTTCATGCCAAGCACAATACCGTAGTATAATAAAAAAATTTAATCGTTGATTAAAGATCGTTTCCTAAATCTGGGCTTTGCACTATGCTTGCGATTTCAATAAAAAGATGTTTCCTTATTTCAATAAATGCTTTAAATTTTCGTAAAAAGAATTTGAACAATCAGTAGTCTACAAAGTTGACCGACCCCCTAAGCTTGCCATATGCAAACTTTGATATCAGATAAGACTGCAGGTGCAGATGCCCTTGACGTCGAGCTTTTCAAGGCAACTATAGATCAGTTGGAAAGAAGCATGCACAGCTAATCAGAAATAAGTCTCCTCGCGTATGAAATATGGTCTACTGTAATATGTGAACGTCCGAAACTCAATGTCAGCAATTGGATAGGTCCTTATCAATGTGGTTTTAGACCAGAAAAGTCTACACAACAGATCTTGGAAAAAAACCGGGAATATAATATCGGTATATACATTTATCTATTTCAAGGACGTGTGTGACAGTATTTACAGAGGTAAGCTTTACAGAGCCACGCCTAGTTTCGGCATCCCTGCAAAACTCGTACGACTACGCAGGATGACTTTGGAGAATTCACGCTGCTCCGTCAAGATCGGTAAAGAACTCACCGAGACCTTTGATGTCGAAAAAGTTTTTAGGCAAGGCGACAAACTGTCATGCGATTGCTTCAACATCGTACTTGAACAGACTGTAAGAAACTCAAATGTCAACACCAGAGGAACAATCTTTCAAAAAACTGTACAATTACTCGCCTATGCAGACGATATTGACGTAATGGGAAGAAAAAAGCGTGGTGTCATAGGTGCTTTTGCGAATATTGAAACAGAAGCTGCGGAAATTTGTTTGATGATTAATAAAGGCAAAACGAAGTATATGCCGTCAGCAATCAAGAACAGAGAACATATATACGAATTGAACAAAACGTCACAATAGACAGACATAACTTCGAGGTAGTACAGGACTTCGTCTAACTAGGATCCGCTATAGACACGGAAAACAACGTCAGTGCGGAGATCAAACGGAGAATGACTCTTTTCAACCGTTGCTACTTTTTAAGCTAAGAAGACATTTGGAATGATTAGGTGAATGCAACTGGACTTCTTTCCTTTGTCCTTGCTCCTTCATAGGTATATATTCCCTATCGTCCGCCCATACATAAGCGTTTGGAACTCTCCGTTGGAGATCTACATATATGAGATCGCGAATGTCCAACAAATGATTTTGGCTACCCTATACTCGATCAATGATCTGGAAAGCGTGGGGGATCAGCTTGGAACGTTAGTTATCGCAATTTCTTGCTCCCTTGGTAGAATTACCTCAAATTTTAAAAGCTGATGTTTCATAAATTCTTTCCAACTGTTTAGTGCTAATGACCATAAAATCTCTGTGTATAAGTTTCATCAGCTCCCAAAATTATTCAGTCTAGAAAGGGCGCACAAATTTGAATTTAGATACATAAATGAACTTGCCAGCAATGTAGAGTTACTATAACAATACTGTTCTGAGTTATAAAGGGTCCGCCATCTAGTGGCTTTTTTTAATCATAGGCATATTTGACTGCACCCACGCTTTTCGGAAAGAAGCTTTAGCCGAAAAAAAGCGAACTGAGGTTCCCTCCATAAATGCCGCAAAACGGAAATTTTGGATGATCCAGTCCAGAGGACAACTTTTTTCGAGGCGTCTTTCAAAATCTTCAACCATCGAATCAATTTATATATATGAAAAAGGATATATATGTATGAATGTATATATGTATGTATGCCCGGTCTAGACTCCTAAACCACCCAACGGATTTTTATGAAATTTTCAGGGTAGACATAGTTTAGTCCAGAGATGGTTCCTGCCAAGGTTTGATCCCCATATTCCCACAGGAACGAGGTTGGGAACGGAAAATTTGAAACTTCAGCACTTCGAAAATTCTTTCAGCATTAAAGGTGCTACATTATCTCCCTTCATCAGTAACTTAGACCATATTACATCCCTATAATCCCACAGGAACAGAAACGGGAACGAGAACGGGAACCTTAAAGTTACTTTGCGAATTTCTAAAATTCTTTCAACTCTAGGATGCAACATTATCCCTCAGTGACATAGATTTATATTTTATTCACATATTTCCACCGGAACGGAAGATTCCAACAGGAATGGGTTGGGTCCCACAGTAAGAAAGATTATATTTCATCCCCAAATTCCCACGGAAGATAAAAAACAAGAACGGGAACCTTAAAACTACAGACCCGAGCAAAGCCGGGCGGCTCAGCTTGTTCATTAATATTTTTGTTTGAAAAAAAAAAATTTCATTTATTTAAAGACATCACTGTTTAATTTTTATTACCTGTAGCGTTTCGAAAATTCATAATAATCGAGCCTTTTTTGCAAAACTAAATTTACCTTCAGGCAATTTCATTTTTGTTGAACTCATCGCAACCACTTCTTAGTAAAACTTTTTTTTAGATACGCCCTTCAAATATGAACCTCTCAATGTATATCTGAGCTTGCTGGTGACAAACTCAATCAAAAAATAATTAAATGTTCGCACAAAGAGTGTTTGTTTTGATTTGCATCAAACGCCAAATTACCAAAAACCAATACCAATCAGTGTAAATATTTTTGTAATAAAAAAAAAACAAGCAGCGAAGCTCATGTTGTTAATACAAAAGATAGAGTGTTCAACGTTAACTGCATGTAGATTAGTAAGGCATATGCATTGATATACATATACGACATGTTGAGATACAAATTTCAGAATGTATAGAATTTACACTCTCCTTGGTATCATTTGACATTGCTTGTTGGGATTGTTTCAATCAACAATGAGTTGAAATACATAATTGTGGATTGTGCCATCCAAACAACGCAACGGCTGCGGACAATGAGCGGGAATGGAATAGGTAGAACTTGCTCCTTTCAAAGCTATCAAAGACAAATCCTTTTTTAAATGGTTATTTTATATCTTTTTTCTTCAATTCACTTTGTTAAAGTCTTTTCACATAAAATTCATGACCGCAACAATGGCTTTCAAAACAATTTTTCAATGCCAGAGTAGTGTACAATGAGAAGACAGCGATGGATGTCAACTATTTACTATTTTTATGTTTTGCTTGAGGCTGCCATTAATCCAAAAATATCTGTGCTGAATCAGATAGACTGAGATATAACCCCCCTTTCTGTAGCCCTTTACTCGTTGTGTGTATAGAATCCCTAAACATCACTCATTTCAACAAAAAGGACTCACGTCTATTTATGGACATAGTCTGCCTATATTTAAACACAAAATTTTAAAACGGAAGATTCCATTGAACCTTACATTAAAAAAATGTGCCCTTCATCCATCCAATCGATAATATTATGGCAACGCATGCATCATCAACATCATCATCAAAATGAAATTATTTTCTGCACACAGCCTCTAGGCTCTTTGGGTTAAGCCACGTGGATAGACTAGCTTCACCTAACTAATAGTTTTATTAAAGAGTTTGACGTCACCAAAGTCTAGAAGGATAAATAGTCCTCATTTGAGGATATTATTAGAAGATTATTATTGTATTAGTTTGTGACATATATGAATAAAAAATAGAAGCATAAAAACAAAAAGCTAAACGTGGTGTTGTTGAGCAGAGTAACGGGAGAACATTTAACGAACGCGCTTTAAAATATACAAGAGAAGGGGAGGTAAACACTTCTTACCACCAAGCACCAATTGTATATATAGAATTAGAATACTTTACTTTTGCCACCTTTATCAACAGATGAACTGACTGTAAGTAGAATCCGCAAGCAATATCGTTTGTAGGCTTTATCGTAAGAAAAAGCTTTCAAAGGGTTCGATTCAAACATGTTGTGTTCTTTTAACTTTGCTGTCGCGACTCGCGACTTGCGATACGACTTACAATTTTGCTATTAGGGTAATTGTCCATAGTAGTAGTAGTTTGCGACTGATCATACGCACCTATGAATAGTTGACAATATTGTAGGATGGGCCAACTTGCGAGTCCCATGGCCCTACCTTTTGCTATGCTTTTTTTCGAAGCAGTTCACATTTATAGACTAACTAATGGCTGGTCGCTATTCGTTAGTAGCTAGTGCTTGTTTTTTCTTGAAAATGGAAATAATAAGAAAACGTTTTTTTATTCAAACACATTTAAATTTAATTCAATTTGGGCACGAGAATAACTCATAGGTAGCAGTTATTGAAATAAACAAATGCATTCATATAAAGAAACTAATAATGATAAACAATTGTTTTAAGTTTGTGAATAAATAAAAAAAAAAAAAATAGGGTGGCACAACAGAGCGAGGAGCCCCAGGGAATAGCGCATTTCTCTTTTATTTTGTGAAGCTTGAGGTAAAATTTGTATATTTTAACACAAGCGAAATGGCGCAGAGGGTGCTTCTTGAATAACGGGTTTGTTTTTTTTTTTTAAGTCATTAGATTCTTCAGTAAAAATTCCGGTAGGAGGGGCATATTTCATGCTTTTCGAGGATTTGTGTAAGGTATATAAGGGTGAGGGTTAGTGATACCCGTGACGTGATGGTCTGCCTGCTAACCCATAGGTTCGTGGTTCGAATCCCAGCAGATGCAAAAATTATCACGGGTATCGCCTTTCGACAGAAATTGGCAAGTTATCCGTTAATAAATTCATTGCCATGAAAAGCGTTTTCTCGATTAGCCGTTCGGAACCGGCACAAAATTGTAGGTCCCCTCCATTCCCCACAAGGCATGGTTGTGAGAAATGCGCTAGGCCCAAGGGCTTCTCGCTCTGCTGCGCCACCCTATTTATTTATTTTATTATATTCTATTTATATAAAGGTGAGGGTGAGGATCCTGAAAAAGCTCGGAGAACGGAGAGAATGTCGTTTATTTCTTTTCGAGCCCTTTGAACGTATTAAATGTAGTCAGGTTTAAAATTTGTAATTTGATAGAAAGGTAGAATCAAAGGATTATTTCAAGGATATCCTACAACAAATTAAAAAAATTGGCACGGCTGGGTTGCACGAACTTGCGATTGTGTGCTAAGTACAACACCAAAATATTAAAAGCTGAGTAAAAGGTTTTAGTATTCGCTCTAAATATATTTAGTGGGCTCAGGGTTGCCAACTACACTTCAATTATGAAAATTGAATTAAATCACGCAAAATATTGAAAAAAAAATTAAAATTAAATATTGCAAAAAAAACGCCATTCTTTTGCAGTTGCTTGTACTTATAAACGTTGAAGATCTAAGCAAAATCGTCAGAGAAGTTTTTCAAAAAACCGGTTTTTTTATTTATCATTTTTTTTAACAGTTTTTTAAAAGTTAGGTATGCAAGTTTTAAGATCTTGCCAGAGGATGTTTTGACAAAAAAATTTAAATAAATCAGGAATAGCGTTTTGAAAATATAAAAAAAAAAAACTAAATTTTTTTTTAAATTAATAAAAATTTCAAAATTTAAAATTTTCTAAATGTTAATATGCAATCTTTCTTAAATCACTTACGACTTCTGAAATATGAAATTTAGTCAAAATCGTGTCAGCCATTAACGAGGAAGTCCGTTTTGAAAAACCGTTTTTAGACTTTTTCCAAAAAAAATTTCATAAAATGACAATTGAAAAATAATCCTTCACATAAAATTTTATAGAAATCGTTAGAGCCGTTTTCGAGGAAAAAAAGTATTTTCATATAGGTTGTATGGCAGGTACCGTTATTTCAAAACCTATAGACCCAATTCCAAAAGCCCCTCTGTAAGATGCCAAACAGACTGAAGAAAATCGGTCAAACGGTACAGGATGTAGATCAATATACGGACATACAGACGCAGACAGACAGACATAATGGAGGACCCACTTTTTTCGTATTCTCTATCATCGTATGGTCATGTTCAGTTGTTATTTCAATTTTTTTTTCTGCACGATTGCAAAACTTGCCTTATAGTACTTAAAATCGCAAGTAAAAACGGCATTTGACAGGTGTTCTCAAGGAGCGCGCGAACAAAGGCAATGTACAGCAGTGATCGGGTTACGAACGAATCGAAAAATCTCTTGGACCATCCATTAACAAAAGCAAGTACTTAATCGCCTTTTAGTATTAGGCTCGTTCGTTCAACTTTGCCCAGGATTGACCCAGGTTTGCATGACAACCTAATAAGTTGTCAAAAACAAAACTGAATTTTTTATTCTCAAAAAACGCTGAACCACGAAATCACCACACATTTCTGTCTTTTGAAGAATAATACATGCCATTTGACAGCCCTGTTCGTAGCCTGAATTCGTCCTAGCAAAAACCTAATGCTACTTCAAGGTGAGTTGAGGGCAAACCCGGTTCTAAAAATACACTCAGTTTGACACTCAGATCGAGTTTAGATTTTAAAAAAAAAACGATTTGTGGAGAACACAATGCAACTCCAGGGCTTGAACGAACAAACCTAATATACTATCGTTATGTGAAAGTAAATTGAGTTTCGGTCATAAATGAACCCGAGGCGACGAATTAGCTTAGTTGATGTTTGTTTACGAAGGAGATAGATATGGGAAAAGAGACTTGAAAGGTGCTTAAGCGAAAAAGTAATCTATTTGCTTTTGTTGGTAGTGTTTAGTTCCAAACAGTGTTTATAGAGCACCAGATAGAAGAGTTGTAGAAATCCTCTAGAAAATGAGAAAAGTTAGTAGCTGGAGAAATGGTTTTTAATCTAATAACGCTTTCCATTGGTTTCACTCGGGGAAACACTCATTTTTAAAACCAATGGAACACCCAAAATTTTTTCTATTCAGTTTAACGTAATTTCCTTTGTGTGAGTGAACACCTATGGCTCTTAAAAAATATTCCTTGAAGAAACTTTTCATTTTGACATTTGAGTAACATGTGTTAGTGCTTCTAAGTCGATTCTCACTTCAAATCGAGAAGCGACCGTCACTCTGTCACTGAGAAGACATCCATCAAAATAAATGGGTTCGTAGCCGAGGTTTTAAAGGTATGAGTCTTAGAAAATTATATCAAAGGTTTTGTTGAAATCAGTTCTTTTCCTTTATCCTTTGACCCTTTCGGGACGCTTACTAGGTACATGGTACACATATGTACCAGCAAAAGTTTAAACATTCCTGTAATTTGATACGATTGCTGTTTAGTCTTTCACAGGGTGAATATTACGCCACAGTACCTACCACAAAATATCAGAAATGGTACTAACCCCAACCTGACACGCCTATCAATAACTTCAACTTTTTGTTATTGGTACTACTTTTAACCCCATAATTTATTCCAATATGAAAAACTGACAGGTTGCCTGTCACCTATATTGCGACAAATTCAACTAGTTAAGTGATTGTAAAACTGCCGTTGAGAAACCCATGTCGAAACAAATTGAGGGATTTACTATGGAAACTCAAAATTTTATACAAACTGCTTTTGAAGATTTTGAGTATATGCGAACGGTTATATTCAACATCGCTCGATTTTGGCTTTTTGTGTAGACATTTTGAAAGAGGTTTTCCGTATTTTTCTTTGCGAAACGAGTGAGGTGAAGACTTCTGAGAGGGGTAGTGAAAGGGAGAACGAATATGAATTTTCGTTAGGGATATGGGTCGGATATCATCAGGATCAGGAATGAAATCATCAAAACAATTATTTCACTTTTTCTCAATGCGAGACGGATTAATAGTGCCAGGAGGAACTACACAAACGTAGAAATTTGGTAAGTACTCGAAATAGGCATCGCCAGAGACAAAAAAATCATTGTGAAAGGTTGCGGTACCCGTTACGTGATGGTTAGCATGTCTGTCTGTTAACTCAGAGGCTCTTAGTTGTGAGAAATTCGCTAGGTCCTGCCGCTCCTCGCTCTGTTGCACCACCCTATGTATTTATTTATAAAGGTTTTTTTTTTAAAGAAGCGAAAAAGTTGGCAATTGAGTGTGGATTAGTTGATGTTTCATAAGGTAAACATCAGATTTTCTTTCGTAGTTGACAAGTTTAAAAAAATATTTTTTTCAAAATGTTTAACACTTTAATGAAAGACGTTAAGAAGGTTTTAAGGACTTAAAATAGGTGTCTGTGTATCTGTGTTTTGTCAATCAACTATAAATGATTCAAGACCAATTTTATGTTAGTGCCAGCACTAGATTCATTTCAAAATGATTATTATAAATGACTATAGATTTGCCATTTGCGCTATTGATTGCGACAGTGGTATCTCTTTAATTGAATTACAGGTAACATTATAAGGTAATTAAATTCTTTGCAGAATATGTAGCCTTTATAATCCCAGCTTCTACATAGGGTGTCCACTAATTCATATACCATTCTTTGTAACGTAGTTCTTGGTCATATTCTAAGAATAAAAATCGTTTGGTACAGAGGGCCTATCTCATTCCCTTTAGGCGGGAAGAGCAATTTTATACAAAAAAAAAATAGTGCGTGCAGTCCCTCCGCGCGGTAGAAGTGAAACTTCCCAAAAATGAAAATAGGAAGAGGTAGAAATTGATTTTTGGTGAACTCATATTGTTTCTTTAAAAGAAAAAGAAAAGAAATGGATCAGAGTTAACTTTCATGGGATAGGCACTTAACACCATTTCATAGAACAATTTTTTTATTTTTTGGTGGAGATTAGAAGGACTTTGAAGATGTATGTATCATGTATGGTAGAATGTATGGTATTGTATCCATACTTATGTATGGAATACAGTACCAGGAACCTTTCTGAAACCGTTGATTGGCTAGTGTAAGTGGAAGCTGACTGACAGACTAATGAAGACCGCAGTCTTAACACCTAAGACGAAGACGGAGAACACTTACATACATGTTTAGACATGATCAAACATGTTTAGACATGATCAAACATGCTTAGACATGATCAAACACGTTTAGAAATGATCGAACAGTTTAGACATGAACAAACATGTTTAGACATAACAAACATGTTAGGACATGATCAAACATTTTTAGACATGATAACATGTTTAGACATACATTTTTGAGCCGGGCTTAAATGGAAATTGCTTACATATACATGATTATGCCTCCACTAACTACTATGTATATACTCACTACTATCTTAAAATTCTAATAACACCTTACATCTTATCACCAAAAGCTCTGATTTGTATATTGTCTTCCAAATAAAATTCCGCAGTCAACACATTCGAGGAGAAGCTTCACAAATTATTTTTTGTTAGAATAATTTAACTTAATCGATTTACACAATTAGTAAGCACTTATCTACGTACATCATACATACATACATATATTAAACAAATTAAGAGAAACTGCATTAAATATTTTCTATCATTTCATTGGAGAAGAAAAGAAAACACAACACTGATCGATTATTCACTGAGCAATTGATAATATGTTTAACACGGAAGTGTAACGCTGCATGTAACACGGAAGTGTAACGCTACATGTTTGCAAGTCGCATAAGAAGTTTCACTTCAATAATTTTCGCACGCACAGACATGATTTTCTTCAAAATATTTCCACCGAAAAACACATTTTACTACAATGAAATCGTTGGGATGAATGGCGCGGAATTGATGACAGCGTTTAACACGGGAGTGTAACACGGGAGTGTAACACGGGAGTGTAACACAAGAGTGTAACGCTTTCATGTAACGCTTTCATGTTTGCAAGTCGCATAAGAAGTTTCACTTCAAAAAAACAGAAAGTGACCTCATTTAAAAAAAAAAATTTTAAAAAGTTATTTACTACCACGTTCTATATTGTTTTTGAAAGCTAAAAAGTCCTTTGATCAACATTTCAGTTCAAGTCAACTTAGAGGACAATTTTTGAGTAAAGGTGAGAAATTTTTGAAAATGATTTTTTTTTCTTTACCTAAGTAAAATTTGCCCTACTGTCACTTTTTCTTTGAACAATCACTGCTGTTTTAAATGAAACAGCGAAGAACCCATAATTCGATTTTCAGATAAATAAAATAGGGTGTTCCATTTGTTTTTAAAATGAGTGCTCCCCTGGTGAAACCAATGGAGAGCGACATATGTTAGTTCACGTTGACGTTCCCGTTCCTGCTCCCGTTCCTGTTCCGGTTTCCGTTCCTGTTCCGGTTAGCGTTCCTGTTCCCGTGGGGATATGGGAATGAATAGTATTCAGATGGTCAAAGAATTTTGAAACCGGCTTAACTGTTTCCAGGTTTCCATATATGTTCCCGTGTATGTTCCTTGTATATTCCCGTTAACGTGGGAATATGGGGATAAAATATACATGTGAACCTTTTTCTTTCTTGGATCACTCTATCTATTAGAGAAAAAAAAACCACAACAAAATCCGTTGAGTAGATTAAAAGTTCTAAGCATACAGACGGACTTTTTCTTTACTATTCAATGATAACCGAAAGTATCATAGGTATGTTATGTATGTAACATGAGAGAAAGGAGTTACAATTATATCGCTCATGCGTAACTGTCCTATCGCTCCCCACTGATGAACAAAGATCCTTGCATTCTTTGCAAAACCAATCTCTTTCAGCAACAGAAGAAGAGTCCACCTCAGCGCAGCTGTAATGAAACCATTTTTTGCATCTGGAGCACTCCACCATGTCCTCGGTGTCATTACTCCTCTTGCATGCCATACAATCATACCCTTCAAACATCTTAAGTTTTAGCAGCGTCCAATGTTTTTTTAATTTTTAGAAATTGTTGGCTGACGATAGTCGAGCAGACGATTTTCTTTGAAAATACGTTTATTTCGATTTAAGTAAGCTTTATTTGAAACAAATTATAATAGTTAAGAAATATGAACATAGAAATAATGAAATAAGTAGAAGAATTACCTAAAAATTCTTTTCTTCTCGACTTCTTCTCAGCTTCGATTTAATTGCAATAGTAAAATAAATTGACATTTAAAACAAAGAAAAAATTCTTCAAGGAAGACTTGATTTAAAAATATTTGAAACTGGCTGAGTTATTAAAGAAAAGTAATACTCCCAGACGACTTTCTTTTACTTCTCAAAAAAGATAAACTAAAATTATATTTGGCTTTAAAAACTATAAAAAATGCTACCTAAATTCATTTGGTCGGAATAACTTTTAAAATCCTCTACCTTATTCCGTTCAAGTCCGCAAATGTTCGCAAAAGCAAGCAAAAGTTCTAAATATCCGCAAACGTCCCAAATGTTTGCAAATATTCGGAGTGTTAACAAGTAATATTGACAACATAATATTACGAAATAAAAGAAAATATAAAGATTAATTTTAAATTAAATATTAACAAAGTTTTTCTTAAAAATAAGTAACAAGCAAATGTACTTCCTTAATTTATCTCTGGAGAAGGCCAGATCAATATGACCAAAAGTTTCATTAAAGTTAACAAGTAAGCTCTCGAATCGATCGAATTTCAAAATGCAATTTTTTCGAATAACTTTCTATCGAAATAGATTTTCAAAATAAGTCTAACAAAATTTACACTTTTACTCATTCTTTTTTCACCCATTTATTCTAGGGCTTATTTCCGAACTTCTTTTCTTTGCATCTTCGTCTTTTGTAGAAGAATGTAAGCCCAAAATCAAACTGCAATAAATAAGGAATATTTTAAAACTAGGCTAGGCAATACAGTTCTTTGCATAACACCGAAGAGCTGTCTTCAGTTTTGCACTTGTTAACCTGACGAGATTAATCTGGAATCTTTCATTAGTAGAACAAATCACTTTACAAATCTCAAAATCAAACAATCACTAAAATATTTGGTAAAGACTTAAACGTCTTTGAAATTTGTTTATTCGAAATTTTATTGTACACTCAAATTGAATTGTTCCTCATTTTGTTTCTTATATTTTTGAGACCATGAAACAGCAAATGGCAAAACATTCTGAAAAATGCATGAGACCCGGACGAGTTACAAGGAATGGTTACTTAAATTTCTTGCGCGAATTTCGGAAAACATGTTGTGGCAAGTCTGCCGTGGAGATAGTTAAACAAGGAGCACAAGCTTGGAATTCTATGAAACCCAAGGAAAAGTTAAAATACATAGAGATGGTAAAACTAATTTATTATTTACTTTGTAAATACATAAATGTATGCAGTTACTACAATTTGCTCTTTTGCATTAGGCAAAAAATGCTCCAAAAGAAAAGAGACGAAGTCGAAAGAGTATTAACCGCAGAGGAGGCCGCCGCCGCCGTAGCAGTACACGATTACAGAGTCACAGACGCCGACGACGGTCTCATTAGGCTAGGGTCATGGCGTTTATTTACATAAAGACTAAATTTACTGTATATTGTAACGGAATTCTTTGTTTATATAGATTTTTCTTCAAATGATGACGGTTTCTGTTTTATTCTTTTCATAATTCATTAAGTTTCATGTTTTTGTAAAAAATAAATTGGTAAATTGTTTGTGCTCTTCTTTTACGGACGCAGTACTCAAAGTTATGACCCCACATACTGACGAGTAAGGACCAACGATGGGCGATACCTTGGCCGGTCCTAACTATTATGAAAATGTATGAAAGTGCACACACTTTCTTCAGACTTCTACATAATTTTGCAGCTCTTAAACGCTGGCACACAACTAATGGAGTCAACTTTGTCGATAGCTTCGTTTGCTAAAAACCTTTACTCGCATAAGCTCTGTCTTACTTGTGGATATTCCTTTTTAAATAAGAGCTAACTGCAAATTTTGGGTGTGAGTTCAGTTCGCGGTACAATGGTGGTTGCTGATAATGGTGTCAACTTGTCGGCCCAGATATTGCAACTTTAAAACACCGTCAATTTGTAAATCGTGCTTACTATACCTCCAAGCGGTTGCCATTGAGTATTGGGCATGACAGAATGACAGGGAATTGAAACAAAAATAAGATACCTGTGAAAAATGTTTTTGGCATTTGAACTTCGAGCTTCCAACTTAACAGCAAATTTTTAGACGTGAAGAGCAACAAAAATTCAAGTATGCAGATTTGCAAATTCAAAAGTCTTCCACACCTAGTTATTTCACTATTGGTAAATGTGACAAATTTTTTTGTAAATTCTGTAAAAATTTTACTGTTACTTTGTTATAAAAAGGAAACCCAATTTTCTTTTAAATTATTTTAGAATTTTATTCAAAATGTTTCGCATTTAAATTATTTCTTATTGCTAAGTATACTATTCATTTAAATCGATACATTCATTTTGAGTTCTTCAATTGAAATTGAATTCGAAATCAAAAACAAAATCAATTCTTCTTATGAAAATAGCCTTATGACAGTTGCTCTCTTATTATAACTTTTTAATTTATCACTTTAAAGTAAAATAAAAAAATAAATCTTTTGCAATACATAACATCTCTTGTGACACTACAATTTTCATACTTTTTCTACGTGTACCTTTTTTCATTTTGTTCTGCTTTATCGATTATAACCAGTTTTGGCATGACTTGAGAATTTAGTTTAATCAAAGCTTCAATTTAATTTTGTCTTATTTATTTGGTTTCTTAAAGGTTTTTCCAACAAAATTTGTATGACCTATAATAAATTAAATTAAAAACAAGTTTATAACTAAAGCTTTAAACAACAACAAAAGTTTTGGTAAAATCGATTAGAAGAATAAAAAATACAAAATAACACAAGTCCAATAAATACTTGTTCGTTTTCCTATTGAAAAACAAATATTTTTTAAAATGCTTACAGATTTTATTTAAATAATAAATTCAACAGAATAATTTTAAATTGCTGCAAAAATAACTTATTTACAAAAAAAAAATAATTAAAATTGTTTTATGTAGGAACCAGAGAAGCACAGTTACGCTCTCATTGTAGGTTTGTAACTTTTCTTTTCGACCCTTTTCAGACTAATTTTAAGACTTTAAAGGAATAAGGAACTCCTCTTTTTCATTTTATTTCAACGTTTCTTCATACACCGAACATTAAAAGATTTATGATGCATATTTTATGCAACGAGCAAATAAAAGCTTATTTTGTTGTTGATTTATATAAGAATTGATGCTATATGTTGTAGAGAGAGAGAGTGAAAGAGAGAAGAAGGAAAAGAATCGAAATTGAAGTGTACTATTTTAAGCAAGAACATTTTTAAGGAGCTCTATAGAATATCCACTTCTTTTTTTTTTGAAATAGCTTTAGCAGCTACTTTAATTACTTTTTCTTTCTTCATAGTCATCATCTTCTTCTCGATCTGAGTTATGTGCTGTTGCAGTTGCCGATGTTTTGCTCTTACGGCTTTCCATTGTCGAGGACGGTGCCACTGTGCGGTAGGACCTCCTCGGTGATGGTGAGTGATCCACACTTGCATCTGCATATTCTTCGTCATCATCAAACTCATCATAGTCTCCATTTACAGATCCACTGGGGCTGCCAGGTGGGCTTAGAGCTTGTATTAATTTACCCTTTGATTCGTTCCATAAATGGTTAAGGCGCTCACGTCCAAAAAGTAACAGGAACGCATCTATGAATTCCCGGGACTTTTCTTCCCATTTGGTTATTATGTCCCCCTTCACTTCAGTCATTACACGACGTCCACGATCTTTGAGTTCATCCATTTTGTTTTGTAACCGAAATTTCTTCTCCGAAAGGAATGATACATTTAGTTCTTTGGCCGAGTAGCCTCGTGCAAGGTTTCGACGAACGTATAAATCGTAGTCTTTGACAATGCGTGCTACAATGTCAGACGTGGAAACACCTGAAATAAAGAAAAACTATTATTAGTTCATTTCTTTCAAACATTTCTAATAAATTGAATGATGGCTAGGTATTTTACAGTTCATCAAAAGATAGACATGGTTGTACACTCTAAAATTTGGCAAATCTCAAACACAACTTACCTTCTGTGCGTTCGGTAGCAACAAACATTCCTCTTGCTTTTAATGGGGCATAGATATCATCAACACCTTCACCGGTATATGGAATGTCATCGTGGGCGACAAAGTCAATTTTATGTTCGTCAATGAACTCATCTGTTAGTTCCCATGGAGCTTCTGGGACAACCTTGGATAAAAATTAGAATTTAATAATTTTATAAACAGAAATACTAGATGAAATTAACAAAATACTAACCTCATCGACATAACGGCAATGGCGAACACCTTCATAACGTTCCGAGTCATTCATAACTGTACGTCCTTTTTTACTATGAGTAAGTTCATCACTGCAAACTCCAACAATTAAATAAACGTTGGGGAAGAGGTTCTTAGCCTGCAAAGAACAAAAACAAAAATTAGCCATCTTGATTTAGTTGTTGAAATAACTAATAATAGGTTAATCTGTCATGATATCGAATCCAATTGTTTGGCAATTTTGTCGCCAGAGCAGTTGTGAGGATGAGCTATTAACAACTTTTCTTGGAAATCAAGCTTTTTGCTTTAAGCGATATTTTAACGGTCACAAAATTATTCAATTGCTGGTGTTAAGGCTAACGGAAAAATTGATTTCCTCATCTGGTTTAGTTGTTTCTTTTCTATGTTATGTTCGACTCTATTATTTAGATCGGGAAATTGTTTTTACGCGGTTTCAACGCGTTCATCTAGAGCAGACCCATTTATGTCAATGAAACAGTACCGAGTCTCTCCTTGAAATTCTCGTATACATTAAATTTGGTTATGCTTCCACAGTAACTAAAAACTTCTTAAGAAATGAAAGAATAGATCTTTGGTCAAGCAACCGAAGAAAGGCGATCTCCTATAATAAAGATCTCAAAAACTGAAATACCTGGAATTTTATTACTGTTTTATCCGCCTTTCCGAATTTAATGGCCACTGGAAAGTTCAGTTTTCTATTATTACTTTTCGAATCATCATTAAACTCCTCTATCTCATGTCTGAGGAGCGTTGTCTTCGGAAATGCTTAGATCTTTTTAATCACATCACTGGGAATCGTATGGTATTTTATTGGTTCCTTACCAATGATGAAATTGTTGGTATTGTATTCCGGGATCATACTTTCAAAACTCTGCTTTAAAATGAAAGACGACTAGGTAGCTGTAGAACAACGTAGAGATCACATGTAAAGTAAGTGGACAATGTGCACACAGAGGGAAATGATAGCATCTTTTTCGAGAAGTTGAAGCGTTGCTGCCAAATAGCGACCGGAACGTAAGAACAAAAAAAAAATGTTAGATTTTGATTTTGATGTCCAAATAATGTTCTTCAGGTCCTCCGTACAGAGAAACCGCTGTTCTATGCAAGCTAGCCCCTTTAGATGCTCCTGCCATAAACTTGTTCGATCTATGAAAAAGAATGGGTATGAGCATGTGGATTGGGGGGTAAGCAATCTTACGACTTTGGAGTCACCAGTTTGTTAACGCTGACGCTTTTACGTCAAGGTCGATAATGACCTTGGCATTGCTACGTCAAGGTCAGTAATGAACTCTAATAAACAAGCGTAATGTCATAGGTGCTGGTACTACACTGAAGCAGAATGTGTTTTTGCGAGCATTGAAACAAAAGCGGTGAAAATGGGTTTGACGGTTAATGACGACAAAACGAAGTATAGGTTGCCATCAAACAAGGACATCGAATATCGACGAATTGGGCAAAACATCACAATAGACAGACATAACTTCGAAGCAGTACAGCACTAAACACGGATAACAACAACAGCGTGAAGATCAAAAGGACAGTAACAGTAACCAACCGGTGCTTCTTTGGGTTAAGGAGGCAATTGAGAAACAAACCCTTCTTTGGACAAACTTAGGTTACCCTTTATAAGACCTTGATCATCACAGTTCTGCTTTACTGGGACATGTGGAACCAACGCTCTGGTTCGGCGGAAGGGGAAGACCACGTCTTAGAACAAAACTTGAGGAGCTCTCTCCCGTAATCGAAGTCGTTATCGAAAGATGTTGGTTGAGGCCCAGGTTCACCCCGGACTGTAAAATTGGGCTTTAAGTACATAAACAAGAAGATTGAAAAATAACGCAAATTTGACTGGACAAAATTTAATGAATTAACTTTGAAAACGCAAAATACGACAAAACTCAATTGTTCAGGGGGAGAATTTATTTCCAAGTAATTGAAAGTTGAGAGCGATTTGTTGCTCGTCTTGTTTTAAAAGAGCAAAATTTATAATAGATTTTCTGTCTCTCCCTGCAATAAACAATATGCTTTCAGATTTTTTAAAAACAAATAGAATGGCGCAACAAAGCTCAGACAACCCTGGGGTCTAACGATTTTCTAGGATCTACAATTTTTTGCTGACACCAAACGGCTAAGCTAGGAAGCTGTTCCATGATGGTGTAATTACTATTGGTGGGCTTACCAATTTCTCGCAAAACGGATGCGAAACTCGAACTCCCACGCAACAGGCAGATATGCTAACCATTACACCAATCAGATTTTTGGGCTATTAAATATAAATAAAAAAGTAGATTTAGTACTACACTGAAGCAGACAATCTACCAGCCCATTGTAGTATAAATTTTTTGTTCCTTTGTGGCACTGTACATGGAAATAATGTGGAGGCTCAAAGAAAAGAAGTCTAAAGACTCTACCAATCCACCACTGCTGCCATAAAAGAATTTACATTGCCGTTATTGAATGAGACAAATGGGCGCTGAGATGGTATTAACTCTTTCTGTAATTAATGAGATATTTATTTTGAAAACATTTACTTCCTCGAACCTCGAATATTGGGGGGAGGATTCATTATATTTACAATCTTTTGGCCAAATTTCACGTTAATGTAGGTTCATATAGTGGTTAATAAGGAAAACGGTTCCACTAGGACTTGAAAGGCATGAACGATCGATATCTAGATCGTTGGAGGTTGGAATGAGCACATGATGGCTGATAACTGCTCGTGCATCATGAGATATTGTCTTGTAAGAAAATCTCAAAAAAGCATTCTTCATGTTGAATAATGAAGTAAACATAAAAAATGGCAGATTTGTATTAAAAGAACCTGGATAGCTTGTAATAATAGAAACGGTTCTTTTGCACGAACCTTTGTTTTTTTTTTTTTTTTTCTTGTTGTAAACTACTGGTATTGGAAAAGTGATGTCATTTATATTTAGCTGTTGAGTTTCGAGAGCTGAGTACGTAATTAAAACAAATCATGACTAGTGATTGCGATTACATATCTAGGCTTTGACCTCAGACATATTTAAAGAGATGCATGATGTTTTCATATTTATTTTTATGAATGAGCTTATGATTCATTCAGACTTTTTCTCAGTTTTAAACTCGCTTCTTGAAATTTCTTTTCGATTCTTACCTGCATCAGCTGTCTGGCATGGCCTTGATGAAACAAATCATAGATTCCATCAGCATACACACGAACACGTCTCGGTGTCTGTCCAGCACGTGCCATTTGGTAAGTGATTCTTTGCGTATAATCACATCGTTCACATTCCAGTATTGCTTCTTCATCTGTCGAGAAAGGTGCTGGCTTGCAAATTGTCTAAAATGATTAAAAAATGTATTATGTGTTTAGTAAATGCTTAATAAATTATTTTTTGTACATACATAAGACATTTTAATATAATTTAATTCAATGAATACTATTTCTCAAATAAATCTTAATTTCTGTATTTTATGATAAACACTCTGTATTTTTTGATAAACAAGTTTGTTTGTTTGTTTGTTTTTTTTTTGCGAATGTTCTCATTCCACTGGAACGACACGCTGCGAATGTTTTCGAGGTCAACTTAGTGAGCTTGGGGGAAAAAGGGGTTGAAAAAGGGGTAGTTTGAGTATCACCTGATTCTTTTCTTTCTCCCACATATTCTTCTTTAGAGACATTTAAAACCACTTAAATTTGAAACGAAAAAGAAACACTTTTCTTTTTATTATTTCGTGTGTGATGTATACTCGTATGTGCCTATCGGCCTCAGGGTATGGTCTTGACAATGATTGTATTTTCTGTGCTCTCTCCACTGCAAAGAAACAGTTTTAGCTGTCTTGCAACTACGACATATCATTTGATCATCCGCAAACTTAAAGTGAATGATTATTCGCCATCCAATTGAAGGTTTGCTTTTCGCAAAGTAAAAAAAGAACAAAAGAAGCGGAAAACTTTTTATTTTTAGACCAAACTACGTAGTAGATGTGCTCTTTTTTATTATTTATAACTATATTTATTTGGCTGTTTATTTTGTTAGCGTTGTATTTCGTATCGCCTGATTCGGAGCAAAGTCTTTGCCACTACTTCGACTGTAATCCCAGGTGATTATAGAATTTATCAAAGTCATTGCATTGCACAAGCATATTATAACGAAACGATTGGGATCACAGAAAAGTTAATTGAACGTGAAATTGAACAATTTAGAAGATTTAGGCAGTTCAGTTCTGGGGGCCATGTAAGATAGAGGCATGCTCTCAAAACCTGCTGCAGGCATATTATTGATTGATATTCGTAAATGAATTTAAATAAACGCACTCAAAAATTATGTGCGAGGTGTATATCTTTTTTACTCTTATTTCTTTTCTGAGGAACTGTGACATTGCTTTATCTTTTCTCATAACTTGGTCTCCTTTCGACAATGTCGCCTTCTTTGGCCACTATTTTGCAGACTTTATAGTAACGGATTTGTTGATATGTTATGTTTAATTAGTGATGCGATTCGATTGATTTATAGTCACATTGATCTTCAGAACTTTCTTTCACTACAATAATCACTAAACGTTTCATTTAAAAATAATGGTCAAAGTAAAACTATTGAAGAACAGAGAATAAATTATAGTAACACAATATTACCGTGCCCTTTTTTAAGATTTGGTCAGTAATTACTCGACCCATTCTGTCTTTATTTTTCTTATATGTCACAGTTGCATTAAAAACTTTAACGAATTCCAAACTTCAGAGAAAGCTTTTCAGCTATTTTTTATATGTACTTGTAGAACCGGCGAATGCAAACTTACAACTGATTGTATGCAACGCTTTCAAATCTCGCGATAGTAAACACAATGACTTTTTTTTTAAGTTTTTGGTTCAGCTGACATTGCATAGTTGCACCGAATATAGCAGAATAAACGAACCAACAGCGCAAATTAATTACATCGTTGGTGTGGTTCTCCATACAACATGCTACCTTTATCACTTTAGCTTAACCAAGTATGCTTGCTAAAGAATATTTTTAGTTGTTTTATAACTTTTCGTACACATTTTTTTTTAGTTTTGATGAAGCAAAGAAACATTTTGAGAGAAATGATAACGAATGATACATCTACAGTTAACAGGTGCAATTGTTCTGCAAAAAATAAAATAAAGTGAACAAACAAAACGAATACACTCGGAGAGTGCGGTTATTTCAATTCATGAGTAATCAGATTTCATGTAATCGGATACGATAGCAAAACAAACAGATTTGTAGTGCAATTCTTGAAGACAATACTTGTGGAATGTTTGGCAAGGGATGTTAGCTCCCTTAGATTGAAGTTAGTAAAATACACAGGAAGAAGATGGTTTCGTAATACCAGCGTTTGCACTTCAGAGAAAAATTGATAAGAATTCACATTTTTGTACCCTGTACATTGGTTGGCACTGAAGCAGTAGAATAACTCAATTTTAAAAGTGCCTGATGATTTTCATTCCTCTGGAAACAACAAAAAACGAAAAATACATCCGACAGTACTTCAATTCTAAGTCCTGCAGCAAAACCGCCTGAGTGGCATCGCAAGTGTTTCTGTGCTTTGCTTAAACCCAAAATGATTTTACTTATTTTAAAGAAATTAAAGTTTAGTTTTAAGTTAATCTTTTATCTTATCATTGAGCTTACCTAAGGTGGAATAACAAATAAGTTAATAAATCTGACTTTAAAGTGTTTGCAAAGCTAAGCGCAGATAACTTTTAACAAGAAGCAACGTATCGGGAGTTTGATAAAGTTTTTTTCATTTAAATCATTTTCAGGGCATTCTAGTAAAGATATGAAGACAACGATTTTTTATTTATTTTTGCAAAGAGATTTTGATAAAAGTAATCACGATTGGGACACATATGTAAACGACAACGGGTTTATTGATTAAAGCTTGCAAAAGTTATCTGTTCATGCTTGTCTATGAGTACCTGTAGGTTTTTCAATCGATTTTTAATACGCGTGCGATTTCAACATGTTGTACCGATTATTTACACTTCTCTTCCTCGTAAGATAAGTTTCATTAGACCATGGGAAGTACTTTTAGTACTTCTGAGTAGATGGTTAATGAATAGAACAAATTCATTTTATCAGAAAATGACAAATTTATCAATTGACAAGTGTTTGACCGATTTGGTTGATTTTTTTTTTTGTGATGTAATTTTGTCAGAAGTATTTTAGGGAAAAACATTTTTTTTTTAAATAATGATTGTTTGGGTTGTCAAATGAGAAATTTTTGAATGAAGAATCGAAAGATAGTTCTACCCATACATATGCATCGTTATCAATGGTTGTTGTATGTGAACTTCAAACGTTCATATCAAATGTTCAAATTTGGCTGTCATAATGAACCTGATTCTATATTCAATTTCAGGCTTAGAGTAAACGCTGTCTACATTGTTCTTCCAGTGCATTGGTAGCGTTTTTCGTACCAAATAAAACATGAAATTAAATCAATTGAAAATTTTCAACAGACGAAAAACGAACTAAAATCATGAAAAGTTGACGGAGGTCAATTTGCCTTATAATTTAATGTGGATATTGTCATATTTATAATTAGCGGGCACATTAAAAAGTTATAAATACCCTTATAATGTTATCAAACAGTGCGATCATTTAGGAAAATATGAGAGGATTTAATAAGAGACACTGATTGCTTTTGAATTTTTGTGATTCGCAAGGTGGGGGGAAAATCAGATTCTGGTATAGCATTCCGTATTCGGATGGTGCGACTAAAATATGAATATCTTTTCTTTACTGTACGACCGAAGTTGTGTTCGAAGTAAAACTAATGAGCATTCCTGCCGAGGCGATTAAATTGTTTCAGGGTAGGAATGCAACTGGCTATTTCACTAGAGCACTGTTTGTGAAAAAACCGATAAGAGAGAGAAAGGCAACTAATGTTTCGACGATGCTCAAGATAATCAATTGATTCTACGATTGAACTGTCACCTATCAATCTCAACGCTCTGTTTTGTATATAAGCACTTATGGAATGGATTGTCTTAGGTTTCAAAACGCGACTTCGATCGAGTGAACTAGGGTGAAAAAAAAACATAGTGTAACTCGTGTTTGTTCGTTTAAAACGAAATCTCATGGTGTTGCCAGAATTTTGCGTTGCCGTATCCGCCAATATCAGAATTGAAAAGGATAAAAGCCGTGTTCATTTATAAAACTGATCGAAACAGCGGGAATGTTTCGACAAGCTTAGATACTAGATGTCTTTATGAAGGGATAAAAGATCGACGTGGACATTACAAGCGACCCTAAGTCGCGTCGGTTTTATGAAGCCCGAGGAACAAAATATAACTTAACGATTTCATATTCTTGACCAATTAATAAACATCAGGAAAGCATGTAAAGCTAAATCAAATCATGAATGTGCAAGTATAAACCAAAACCTATACTTTGGACTTCATGACATGACAAAATTATGAAGAGGTTGAGAAACTCGCCAGAAGAAGATACAGTCTTCAAACGCGACGCGCAGTACCATGAAGAATTAAACTTTTCATTCAACGGTTTTAGTTGAGGATGATGTTTTCTCACACTGTTTACCACAAGCCAATCGTATGTGGAAAGTTTATCAAACTGCGAAGAATTTAGAAAGAAATAGTCTACTCGATTTATGGAAATCTTATGCAAATGTAAAACTAAAATAGCCATAGCTAAAGTCATTGTAATCAAAGGATGACAAGAGAGAAAGATTGGTTGATCAATTCATTTGCTAAGTAACGGCCCTGCTTAAACCAGAACGGTGCTTTGATTACTAGGGGATGCTCACCTCAACGGTCTTGATAAGCGTTTAGAAAGACCAATAGATGCGCAGTCCATTCTTAACGCGAAAATTTGTTATAAGTGAGGTTTTTCGCCAACTGATATCCTTGTTTCATAAAAATCTTGAATTTTATCTTCACGGGCACCGACTGCGAGTTTCATTCAAAAATGATTATAGATGCCCAGCTTACTATGTTTGAACCCAACGGCTTCGTCATGGAAGTGACTCTTTCAGAAAAGAAGAACTTAAGGACCACCATTTAACATTCCACCTGATTACAATTTCTTTTATTCACAGCTTGATAGCTTGAACCGCACAACCCAGCACTCATTGGGTTTTTTCGGCCACTATGCCCAAAAATGGGGTTTTCTATTCATTACATCAACTTATTGAGATATTCAACTCTAAAAATCATTAAAAACTGGTGTTTTTTATTTTCAAGTTCATGTTGTAAGTTCAAATTGAATCCCAATTTGAACTCACCAGTGGTGGGGGTGAGCGACTCAAATATTTGGTTTTTCATGGATGACCTGATTTTATTTTATTACCCGTGGCGTGAGGGTTAGCATATCTGCCTGATACGCGTAAGGTTCGTGGTTCGAGTCCCAACAGAAACCAGAAAATTTTTTCCACGGGTATCGTCCTTTGCTTATTAAAAGCGCTTTCTCGATTTGCCGTTCGGAATCGGTTCGGAAAATTGTGGAGGGGACTCCATACCCTCACAAGGCATGGGTTGGGTATGGGTCGAAAGCGGCAACACCTCACTCAGATTCTCAAAGAATCTGCTGACTGAATTCTTGGGTTTGGGGAACCTCACTGTAGCACCTAAACCTAAATGAACTTTAGGATGCTGTCCAGTGAAAGGTTAAGATTTCTACTCTACTTTTAAAAAAATTTGATATCCAAATAAAAAAATATAGAAAACAGTTTTGAATACAGAGCTCATATCTGCAAAGCAAAAATTTCTTTAAAGTCACAGCTCAGACGATTGAAATATCACCGCATGAAAAGTTTTTTATTCTGCTTTATGACTAATTATTTGTTAGCTTTTAAAAAATCACAATAAATTTTCATAAGCTGTAGGCACTATTTCTTTCTGTAGCTCTGGCGATAATCAGGTTAATTTTTTTTTAAACCCAATTTAATATCTCCATTCACATTTTTTTTTAATTTTTAAATTTACAATCACATCGTCACTTTAGGTTCATTGTCAGAATGTCCAACGATATGCAAGGTAAAGCTTAGTACAAACGACCTCTGTGCATATAGCACATATTTTGTTGAACTAGATGCGCACTAAGCAGCTATCTGCATTATGACAATCTTACGATAACTTCACGTGTCATTTGCAACTTAATCTAATTGTAGTAAGTCTATTTCTCTGTGAGTCATAATCTGCTTTTGTAGGCATTCAGTATTTTTTTTTTCTGATAAGATTTATATGATGAGTAAGGTGGTTAACCAGTTTATAATAACTGTTTAAAGTGTTTCAATTTAAAAACAAACTAAACTTTTCAAGTAGGTCTTATTAACGTATTAGAATGTAAAACTTTATTTGCCTTTTTGCAGGTCGTTGCTTTAAACATGAACTTGAACTTATTCACACCACTTTTTGTGCAGCCATTAATAAGCACATTATGTGCTTTCGTAAGAAATTAATTATTATTTGCCTTTCTTCTTAAGAAAATTAAATATTCAAGCTTATTTTAAAAGATAAGCATTCACATTCAACAAAAAAAAGGCAGGCTATAGAATTGTGTAAGCTTCATTCGTATGTGCTAGCAAGTTACGGCAATATTCTGACAGTCCAATCTTCTCTTCTTATCTGTTACCAAGCTTAAAAAGCTAAATTTAATCCAAATACTTTAGTATTCTAATTCTAATCAATTGAAATATTTTAACCATTGTCATGTTTAGAAAGCAGCAATTATCACCGTCTCACCGACTCATTATAATCAATTTATGTCACAGACATACCATCAGTCATGATTTAATGTCGAAAGTGTCTACACTATTTATAAGTAGTTTGTGTGAAAATAGTTTGTATTTCAATTCAATCAGAGAAACACACCAACACGTAATTGACGGCGACAACGCCAATAAATTGCAGTTTCCTAGTTCAAACATTCACTACTCGCACGCAATCAACACGTGACTAAGAACTACATTTTTTTAACAAATACTCACCGGAATTTCAATAGACTTGTAGTTTGTACTTTTGGGTGGAATATACTTCTTCTTACTACTTGTCCCATTGGAGAATGTACTGGCTACTCCTTTGATCACATCCACATCGTTGGGTAGCTCCAATTCTTCATCACTATGATGCGTATCCAAATCGAATGTTGATGAGGATTTTGTGTGAAGTCCTGCTTCATCGTCCAAAGATGTGGCCTTCATTGCTGAGGTGGGCATCGAAAGAGCACTTTTGTAAGTCCTTTTACGAGATGACGACGATGACAACGAAGATGTATTCGAAGAAGAAGATAGTTTTGAAGGAGACGAAGATGAAGACGAAGAAGCAGACGTCCCAAGAGTTGAGTGAGTTGTAATCGGATTGTTAGCTATCACCGACGATGATGCCATAGCAGATTTGAAGATGTCGTGGGTATTCAAATACTATTCTGTCAACCGAAAAGTAATACACTTTGGGAGTGTTTTTGTTTTCTTTGTTTGTTTGATTTAAATTTTTTTTTTTTTTTTTTTGTCTTGTGCAGAGCTTTGCGCAAGCAAATCTGTTTTGTGAGAGGAGAAATCCTCTAGTGCGATGTGTTTGAAGTTGATATTGTTTGTGTTTTGTTGAGCACTTATGTTTCTATATTCTTTGATTTGTTTATTGAAGCCTACGATCAACGATGTAATATGATTCCGTATGCGGACCGTTGACGTCGGATCGTATGATCGTGGACGAAGAATAATGAACCTGAAAACGAATTAAAAGGAAATTTTTTTTAATTGTCTTTAACCGTTTATTGTTTTTTATACACATAAGTTGTTTAAAATTCTTTTATTATAGATATTTTTTTTTGATTTGAATGTATTTCATATATTGAAATAAACTGTGTACTGGAGAAAACAAAGATAAAAGACGATTTATGTTTTCACAAATATAGGGTGCGGCATGGAAACCGAAAGGATTTTATATCACAATAGTGCCATCTATAGTCAACGTAGAAAATTAATCTTGATCCCGTCGGAAAGAGGAAAAAAGAGCAAATTTTTCTATATTTATATAATATATTCGCCATATATTTAACATAGTTTAATAATATGGCGAACCGCATTTCCAATTTAATTAAGAAGGCGCAAAACAAAATTATCGCAGAGTTTAACCAAATGAGTGGTCGGAATTGCAGTGGAATGACGTCGAATTTCAGTTTTCGGGGATTCTGGAGTGATCCGAAGGCCACAAGATTCCGAAAATTGAAAATTTTTAACCAATATCGGAAATGTTTTTTTTAGAAAATATAGAACTTTCGAAATTCATGCAACGTCAATACGTAAGAATCATTAATTGTTCTACGAAAAATGCGCGCTGTTCAACAGTTCACTAGAAAAATGGATCTTTTTTAAATAAATATACATATATGTACATAAAAAAAATCTATGTCTTTCTCTTTCCAACGCGATCAACATTGTTTCTCTACGTTGCCTATAGATACTGCTATTACGATTTAAAGTCCTTTCGGTCTACGTGTTGCATCCTGTACAGAGCAAGTCACTCGATTTTAAACATTCCAAAATCCACCTTTTGAAACATCGAGACTTATGCTTTCTATCGAGTAACGCTCAAACAAATTCATATCAGGTAGAGTCTTCCCCTCAGCTTACTGCCATTTTTAGATCCCAGAAGTTAGATTTTCACCACATGATCAATATCATAAAAATGTGTTCAGGGCCGTCATAGCATTTACTTAAATAGGAGAGATTGTAAAGGAAGTTACGATATAGACAGATAAATAAACAGATTGTCTGGTGATTGTAGCCTTTCTGGGCAACACGTGTCGTTGAAACCTATTGCGCCAACCCATGGGAAGTTAGAGAGAAGTTCTGTTACTCCTGAATTAGTCTAGTGTGGATGAGTTTAAGTTTATCCAGAACGGGTCTGACGAGAAGAATTAAGCCTAGTTTTCTTACATTCTTCCAAAAGGATGTCCCCGGCTATATATACTTGAATTAGATACCGATTTACAAATCTCTGTTGAATCGTGTGAAACATTCTGCATTCCGACTGAAAGGCTAAAATATGAACTTCTATACTTGATTAAAAGAGAATGGAACTGATATTGATACAAATACTGCGATGTTAAAAAGAATCAATGGATTCTTCAATTGAACTATCATCTATCAGTTAAAAAATTGTAATTGTTTGAGAAGCGTCTGGACAGCAGGCGATTATTACTTTGGTTTCAAAAGCGAATGAAGACTTTATTAATTTCAGCTAGATCAGAAGAAGCAAACAAATTCACACATATTGTCAAGAAACTTAAGCATTTTGCTGCATTTTTAGCAACTTCAAATCTGTAGTCAGTTCGAAGATGGTCATCATTTACACACGTACCAAAGATCGGTACAATTTCGTACCATTCATGGACAATGGTAACGAGGGCACGTTGAGCTTTAACGAAAAAAGCATTGAATTCTATTTGGTTTTAGCTACACCATGCAAAAATGCTTTCAAGATCAAGTCTCAGGCAAGAGATCATTTAGGAAAATGACAAAGAAACTCGGATTCAACACAGAGCCTTTAAAAATATTCAGCGTAATAATCTTACTTTCGCAAAAACAATGTATAGATTTTATATAACAATAGTATAGCACCACTTTTCGGTAAAATAAACCATAAGATTTTCCCAGAAGAAGTTTGTTACAAAAGTTGTACTGTCGTTCATCAAGAAGTTTTTTTTTCCTCATACTTCATTGACGGGCTATCAACGCAACGGTTCCATGACATTAGAAACGGGGGACTTTTAAACAATTGGATAATAATTAAAAAGGGACAGGTTGGACAAATGTTATTTTCTGTCTGCTTAAGAAGAATCCAGAAGAATAGAATGAATAGAATGAATAGAAAAGCAGTTGTTTTAAAATTTAGGAGAATAATAGCGCCGCATCGATTAAGACAGCATCTGCTTCAGAGGGTCTGTGCATATTGAGATCTTTTAAGACTTACTATCAAGTGAGTACGGAAAAAAATTTTGTTTCCCCCTCATACCTATCATATCTGGGCCATTCAAAATTAAAATTCGTTTTTAAAATCGAGTAGAAAAATTTCTTCTTTTAGATGGTTTAGACCAACATGTCAATATTTACCGGCATTATATTTACAAGATCACGAATATTTTTTACAATCTCATTTAAATACCAAAGTTCTGCCAAAAATTCTATGTGAATAAATATTGTCAGTTTGCGAAAAAAAAAATTAAGGGATCATCTCAGTGCGAGCTCATTCTCACTTCAAATCGAGAAATGGCTGTCACTTCTCAGAATCATGAGAAGCGATCTTTCCGAACCAATGGAACGTTTTGAGAATGCTCCTGGACGGTTCTTTTCGTACAAAGCGACATAAATCAGTCGACAGTAAGTAGAACTAGAGGCCACAGAGTAGAGCCGAAGAGTCGACTTGTCCTTCCCCCGAAAACCGTCAAAGTTTTCATTTTAGTGAAAAGAAAACTGCTGAAATTTTTTGCACTCAAAGTGCAAACTTCAAATTAGGTGGGGGGGTAAATATTTCGGTCATGTTGTAAGTGCGGTTTGATACAAAAAAAGTCAAAATAAATGGAATTGTACGCAACAAGCAATCGACAATGGTTTATTTAATATTCAGAATGTAAGACGATCATAAATTACTACCAAAATGTTCTTTTAATTTGATATTTGAATGAAAAGACAACTGCTGCACTCAAAGTGGCGTTTTATTGAGGTTGGGTTACGAATGTGCTGAAAGCTCTAACACAACGTCTTAATTTTATTGTAAACTGAGAATTCAACGGCTTACCCAGCTTTCTGCTACTCATTTGCATTTGTAAACTTCGGTCCCTTTCACGAAATCTCACCTACTGATTGCAGGAAAGAATTCAAGTGAATTTGTTCAGTTTTGTAAAATTAAATTACATATGAGCTTTTTGAAATGAAATTTCATATGGTATAAAAAAAAGGTGATCACATGCTCCACAGTCAAGAAAACATGTGATTCACATAATCTGTATGAACGGCAATGGCAACACAAAATTGATTTTGAATTAAATACTAATTGCTTTCAATTGATGGATCAAGAAAATTCAAATGAAATAATGCCATCGTGTTGCGTCAGTCTCAGCGAATATATTTCAAAGTTTTGTTGATCATTTAGTGAGCTGAATGGTTCAGTATCCAGCAGTTTATTCTTTCGCTGGCATGCTTTCAAAATCAACCTCACTTGTATGAAATAGAACATTCAATTCAGGCCACACTTTCATGCCAATGCATTCGAAGACTACAGATATTACGTCTTAAATTCATTTGATTAGCTCAACGTGGGCATACATATGTACCTACTTCATAGAAATATGTTCACTAATTTTACTGTCAGAGGATAAAAAAGCATAAGCGTTGTTCCATTTGGGAAAAAAACCAGATAAGGTATCAAGAAAAAAGGAAGTGAAGTCGGCATTGGTCCAATAGCGTTTTTGTGATTGACGTTTAAGAACGCAAATTAGAATAGGGTCATATCTACACGTATCATGGTTATGAAGAAAGAAACTTTACTTCTTTCTCTTCCTCAAGAAGTTTGCTTGCAACATTCTTGAGCGTAAATGTATATATAAAAATATTATCAGTTTTCTACGACATTGATTGCGATTTTCCTTAGTTCAACAATAAACAGTTACTATATGCATTTCTATAAATATATATAAAAATCAATTGCTGTTCGTTAGTCTGGCTTCAACTCGAAAACGGCTGAACGGATTAATCTTATCTTGGTCTTGAAATGTTCGTGGAGGTCTGTGGAAGGTTTAAAAGGTGAGTAAATATGAAAAAAAAAAAGAATTGGAATATAGTAAAAGTAACAATTTCTTTATTCTTAACTGTAATGAATAAAAAATTAAATTCAAACAATACTTTTGTTTCTTAATCGTTTTTGACAACAAAAAATTAAAATAATAAATAACAAATAATAAGATCATTTAATTGTTTGGTTTTGAAAATTATTTTAACTTTTTGACTGGTAAGAATTTAATTTATTGCCCAAATTCCCACAGGAACGGAAATGGGATCATCAAATAGTCAATTTATCAAACTAGATTTCTGAAAGCAACCATAATATTTGATATTTGACAATCAATCTTTGTGAGTGAAGATTACCGATACGTGCGCGAGAACTTTCTGTACTTTTGTGATTCTTTGTGATAGTGACATTCCAGGTAATGTGCATTTTCCAATAAATTTTTTTTTTTGATAGTCTTTAATAGTGACAATTTACTACTAATTTAGCAATTTACGATGACATGGAGAAGGCGACCTGACTTAGGTCGAGGATCTCATAGGGACCATTCAGCTGGTTGTGAAAAAGCTGATGAATAAAGTCTTTGAAGCAACAATCATAAAAGGACAATACAAAGGAGAGGATGTCTTGATCCCGCGAATACCGATGATGATTCTTTGTTTATTTACGCACCACAAAACAAAACAAAAAATATAGTTTATAAGAAAGCTTTAAATCGACTAACAGACCGTATAATAACAGTGTGTGTCTACCATCAAATTTAAACCTTCTAAATAGCCAGTATTTAAGAAAAACACTGTTTTGTAATTAAGCAACATGATGTGCCGAAAATAATAATAATATTTCCATCCTCATAAATAAAGCTGATGAATAAAGTCTTTGAAGCAACAATCATAAAAGGACAATACAAAGGAGAGGATGTCTTGATCCCGCGAATACCGATGATGATTCTTTGTTTATTTACGCACCACAAAACAAAACAAAAAATATAGTTTATAAGAAAGCTTTAAATTGACTAACAGACCGTATAATAACAGTGTGTGTCTACCATCAAATTTAAACCTTCTAAATAGCCAGTATTTAAGAAAAACACTGTTTTGTAATTAAGCAACATGATGTGCCGAAAATAATAATAATATTTCCATCCTCATAAAAAAATGCTTTTTTATTAAATACGGATTCGTTTTGTTGGTTTTAAAATTAATTTATACAAAATTATAGGTCTTTTATTTATTGGAACACAAAAAAGCCATTTTTGATACATTTTCCTAAGTATAAATGTATATACTATTGACTCTGGCGTATACGTACTGTTTTTTTTTTTTTTTTTTTAAGTTTTATTCTGACTTTCAATACATTTTATATTTAATAGTTCCATGAGAAAAATGTTAGTTGCTGATTGTTGCTGAATTAAATTCGTCTGTATCAATTCAAATTTGTTGAACTTATCCCTCAGTATGACATAAACTTATATTTCATTCACATATTTGCACGTGAACGGAAAATTCCCTCAGGAAAGGAGTTGGAAATGGAAACTTAAACGCACTACTGGACAGATTTCAAAAATTCTTTCGGCTTTGGGATGGCACATAGTCCCTCAGTAACTTATAAAGCCCCTACACTACACAAACCGTTTGTGCAAACATATATATTTTGTTTTTGTAAAAATCTTTGTGCAAACTGTTTGAGTAGTGTGTAGCGATCAGAGATCAAAATGAGTATGTTCAAATCAGTTCAAACACATCCAAAATTTCTCAACGATCACTCAGACTTGATCATTTTCCACCCCTATTCACAAGCAAATACCTCGCAAGCATATTTACTCACAACAAAAATGCTTCTGAACAAACTAAATCAGTAAGGATGCTCACAAGTCATTTTTTCAGTATTGCACTCACAAGCAAATGACTTGCAAGCAGATTGACTTGTTTGAACTTACTTGAATATATTCAAATACTCATGAGCACGCATAATGTTCACAAGCAGGCAGTGTGTTCACAAGCAGGTAGCGTGCTTACAAGCAGGCAGTGTGTTTATGAGTAGGCAGGGTATTCATCGGAAAGCAATGCGTTGAAGATTTATACCTAAACAACAAAAAAAAACGCATACATAGAAAGGCATATAAAGGCATAAACTACCCTTTTTGGTATGATCACATTGCTTGCTTATGAAGACACTGCTTATTCACAATCACACTGCTTGCTTGTGAGCTAACTGCTTGTTTACGAATAAATTGCTTGTGATCACTTTTACTCACAAGCACTTTGCTCACAAGCAGTTTAACTCAATGTTATTCAAACTCATTTTGACTTGCAAGCAAGTCTACTTGTTTGGTTCGTTTGAAAATAGGGGTTGTTCAGAGTTGCTTGGTTCACAAATAAGATTGTTCAAATTTACTTGCTTGTGGGTTGACTCAGTTTGTTCAAACTCGTTTTTTTTTTTTTCAAGTAAATACTCATTGTTCACAAGCAGACTTAGTTCATTTTAATCTCTGGTAGCGATGTTGAGTGTTTGCGCAAACGGTTTGAAGAAATTCAAAAAAATTTAATTTTCCGTGTAACATGTTTGAGTCGTGTGTGTTGAATTTTGCTCAAATAGCTGTAAATTTTCAAGAATTAAAAATGGATAAATGAGAACAAATTTTTTGGACGGAATTTATCGAATTATATAAAAATTTACCGGTGTTGTGGTTCTGGAAATCGCTCATTGATCATAGGTTTTGATTGATATGAAAAACGTCATCTTTCAAGCATGTTTGTGTAGTGTGTGCCGAAACTATGTTTGCACAAACACACGTTTGTACAAACGTGTTTGCGTAGGGTAGGGGCCCTATTAGCGTTTATTTTATCCCTCAGGATTAAATCTATAGGCCCAAGCAATTTCGGACGGCCTGGACCTATTCTAAAAACTGTGTCATCGTTAGAACGCTTAATTGCCTCTGAGTAGCATAGACTATATTTTATCCCCACTCTGCCACTAGAATGAAAGCTTGGAACTGCTTTACTTAACTTTCAAGTGATAAAAATAGGGCTGAGCTACGCCGGGCGGGTCAGCTAGTTGAATATAAAAAACTTAACAGTTTATAGTTATTCAAAATATAAACAATAAATTAACGTTAATTTAAAAAAAAAAGACAAAGTTTACCCATTAGTCTTGTTTGACTATCTCTTAAGACATTATTAAAATTTGTTTACCTTTTTGAGTGGGTTAATCTAACGATTGTATTAGTATATAACGCAAAAGATCTGATTAAAATTCTCCTCGGATAATTCAAATCTAATGAAAAATATCATCTGTACACAACAGTCACGATCAATACTTATACAGGTGTTTCATACTGAGAAACTCATTGTTCTCATTTGCATCACCAAAAGATAAATATGGAGATACTCAAAACTCAATTAATAACCTCTTTACCAACACTCAAAATACATTACTATAAATTAAAAAAAAAAGTTTAAAAACAATACAGTGCAACAAAAAATATAAGCATATCTGCTACCACCAGCATTCAATGTTGATAAAATGAAAGGTAAACATATAAATCCGTCTGCTGCGTGTGCTCGCTTTTGCGAAGTATGTAATATTTTCTCTTTTGATGCCTTGTTCTGTTTACGTTTGAATTTATTAGCAACTCGAAATCACCGCCTGTTTTGCCAAGAATTTCGCTCAGTCGGAATTCAGTTGTATTTTTAAATCGTCTATTATAAGAACTATTTTAATCGACTTTACTTGCTTATCTTTGGCTATTGTAAAAAGAAAACATCGTACGATTCGAATCACCAGACCACTTAGTTATAATTTGAAGAACCCGATTGGCTGGTTCCGATGAAAGATAAGAGTTTATAATTTTTATCGGACATTTTCGTCATTTTTTTTTTTTTTTTTGCAAATAACATTGAAGAAGGAAAGTAATTAAAAATTTGTGTTGTAATATGAAAACCTAGACAAACATCCATTTTATTTTGTTATTTCAACTACATAAGATTTCTTTCCAGACTGTGACTTTTAGAAGAAAAAATACCTAAACTTCTCACTCCAATAGCATTGTGATAATTACAATAATTAACCACACGAGGGGCATACCGTAAACTGAGTTAAAAAGGCAACTGTTCAAATTAAAGTTACCTACTTACTATGTGAGTTGTTGCTTTGGCTCTTGATGTTGCATTTGTTAAGCAAAAGTTGAGCACACTGAGTCGTTGTTGTTCGAGATGAAACATATTGCTATAAGAACCCAAGTGTTTAATGGTCCAAGAATAATAGTTAGCCAGCTTGAAAGTTTAAATGAATGAACTAGGTAATGTGCAGTTGACCATCTTATACATTCAAAGTGTGCATTAAGTACACTAAGTGGCGCACTCAGTACGACGAACTGCCTACTCAAAATGCTGTTGGAGTTAGGCGCCTGAACGATTAGGGAAGACGATCACCCCTATTATCAAATTTTTATATTTGCCTCTTGTCGTTTATTTTGATTTCGAAGGCTTTTTAACACGTTTGCTTGCTAAAGTTTGCAATCTTCTGTCCCTATTATGCCATCATATTTATCGGAGTGATGCCCTGATGTTATAACAAAAAGAACACGTCAATCAAGCCTATATCATGCCTCTACGCATACATTACGCTTTAATGCGAAGGTTGACGAAGAAAAAAAGCTTCTCGACTATTAACTAACTGTTCGAGAGTTTTTGGAAGATATCAACGCAAATAAACTAGACTTAGACTAGATTAAGAAGTCACCTGAATCAACTTACTCCGACACATTCGGATTTTTAGGTCATCATGTACTTTCAATTTGAAGACAGAAGATGCCCGTTTTAAATTCGATATCTTCTCGACTCGTCTCGATTTAAGTAACCAATTACATATAAAATTGAAGGTTTCCAGTCATTAGACAGTTAATATCCAGGAAATATTTTTTCCTGGAAAATATCGTGTGCATGTTTGGTTTCAGCTGCAAAAAAGAAATACAGTTTTTTTCCGACAAAGAAATAGCAGTCGAATTTCATACGAAAATAAACGTTTTAAATTCGCTATCAAATTAATTTAAATTAATACCAAATCTCAATTTCGCCACCAAAAACGATTCGCTCGAAAGGCATAATCGCACCCCACGGTATTGAAAACGAAATGGTGACGGATGAGGGTAGCTATACTAAACACCAACAGCCACGTTGGGTACTTTAACAGAACGCATACCCCGTGATAGAACTACATAGTCAAAGCCGACTAGGTATTTGATTTGAAAACAAACACCGAAATTGAAATTGGATTAACTACTGACACTACATCATAAAAACGCTTCAGAAATTACAAGGAGATTAGGCGTTCGGGGAATTGCTCCCTCAAGAGACTCATTGAACATCGTGCAATATGCGCTGTAGCTCCGTCTTGCTGAAACCACACATCCCCTAGGTCCAGTTGTTCAATGTTTGGAAAAAAAAGTTCTTCAGTCAAACGTCTGTAGCGAGCTGAAGTAACCATCACAATGCGCTCATTTTCTTCGAAGAACTAAGGTCCGATTATCTTTCCGCTCGAAATTGCTGAAACTGAAACTTACCCTAAATCTGTCCAACCAATTAATAATCGATTGGCGACCGGGACCACGACCTCCAGGCGGAATATTGAAGTGAGCGTGGAAGGCACGTTGAGTCGCCACGAAAGAGTAGCCATTCGAAAAGAACGTTTCGACGGCAAACACGCGTTGATCACCCGCCCACTGCATGATTGTTACTGAGTGGGTAACACATGAAACTTTAGCTCCTTCCTTTTCTAAAGACACCAAAGCCACCCTTCTACGAGCACCACTCTTATCTTGGAGTCCAAGACAAATCAGCAAAGATAACTGCCACACCCTGTACATATCAATTTCCAACTATTTGTCTATTTTTCTTTAATAGCAGGGAATACCAGCTTGAAAGTGAATGTTTTATGATTTTGTCAGTAAGAGAAAACATTTTCATCAATTACGAAACACAAGGTCATACAAATGGCTGCCTAAGCTGCGATGACCAGTTAGGCAATCTGTCACTACAATTTTCCAAAAACTTGTGGATAGTTTGTGGCTGTAACCAACGAATTTCTTAGATGATAGCCTAAAGTGCTTGAATTTTTTCCTGAATTTTTGGAATAAAATCACCATCGGTTCAAATCGCAGCTCGGAGGCGACCAATTTCGCGGTGTGTTTCATTTCGACCAAAACTTCTTTTCAAGGAACTCACTATTAACACTTTCTGTCAGATTATGACTTTTGTTTTGCCTCGAATAAACATTGCGTCTTCAAATTGTACCGCAGTTGCAAACTGACGTCCCTGACTAAACGCGCTTTAAAGTTGATAAGATTGATAAATGATTAAAGAAGTAAGCTATTTTATTAAATATTCTAAGTATGTATATGTAATTTTCGAACTGAAAGAGAACTTTCACATGCACCGCTATTAGCTACCTTTAAATGAGTTCAAATCAGTTCTCGGCACTCAGTTTAATTTAATTATTTGCATGGTTGCAATAGGCAATGCCCTTAACTTTTAATGTTGAGTTATTACTGCATTAGCAATCCAACAATCACTTGCATTTGTTAATATATTCCATATTGTTCCGTTTATTGATCTTTCTGATATTATAGGTGCATTGTATTCCGTATGAACATATATAATTTTCAACTTTTTTCAAAGGTTATCGCGACAACTGATAGTCTGGTGAAGTTTTGGTTGATAACCGGAAGTGTTTTATCAAAATCGAGCAAATGTTCTCAACAGTTTCAAGGTTTTTTTTTCATTCAATGCACACAAAATAATTTAAAGAAAATAAAAAAATTCTATAATTGGAGGGCTAATTGAAAGTGTAATGATTTATGATCAAATGATACACATTCTAATCACTATTTAAAATGAATTTGGTGTTTACAAATTAAAAATGGTGCTTGTTATTTAGGTACTGTCCTGTTTGAGGGATAGCAGAACTGACTAACAGAACTGGATTGAGAATTCGAATATAAGGCATCAAATCCCGCACGGGGTATCTATTTTTCTTTTAGCCGAAGAGTTTTATATAGAAGCCGCCGCGTCGGCCGCCACCCTTGTTTCCATCTACTGCGACAGAAAAATATTGCTACCCTGAGGAAACAATGTACTGGTATTTCGTCTGAGTTTTCCAACTGTTTGCCTGTTACCTGGGAGTTCTAGATTCGAATTCCAAAAACATCCAAATGTTTTTCTACGGGTATCACTTTTCGCAGAAATCCGTATGTAATCCGACTGTAATTACACTCTAATGAAAAGCTCTTTCTCACTCAGTCGGCGAAAATTTGAAGATCGGCCATACATCTGATATGCCAACCTATTTGTTTTATTTATTTAAGTCCAACGCTCCGAAAATCAGATTCTTCACAAATCTGTGTACAACGTCAAAAAAAATTACTATGACTAAGTCAGAGTCATGGCAGACGGCTTATGCCATGTCGTAAGATATTTGTTAACTGAATTTGTAAACCATAAGCTTTTGTAATATACCTTACTACTACTACTACTATGACTAAGTGGATCTTTGAAGATTATATTTGCTTTTAGGGGAATCTTTATTAAAATTTTATGCTTCACAATTTCAGTAAACAAAAAAATAAATAAATATACTTTGTGGAAAATCCGTTTGACTTCTTAACTTTATCCAGGGCTAGCCAAATTTTCTGTGGTGCCCTTGGCGTAATTCTTAGCATGTCTGCCTCTTACGTGGCAGTTTCGTTGTTCGAATCCCAGCAGAAACCAAAAATATTTTTACACGGGTATCGCCTTTCACAAGGAATTAGCAAGTCCTCAGATATTAAATTCATTGCCATTAAAAAGTGAAAAAATTAAAAGTGAAATTTGGTATACAAGTAGAGCATATGGGTTTTGTATGAAATGAGAGCGTAAGCGTTTCAATATCTTAGTTTGTATGTTTAGTATCAGTCACCTCTGTGAAACTTTTGACTCTCTAGGTGTCTGGTATTGAAAGTACAAAATAAGATATCTCAGCGAGATATCCAGCGAGAGGGTATTCTCATTTATTAAAAAAACTCCCTGCGCTACTTTTATTTCGCTCTGTTGCACCGCCCTATCTATGAATGTTACTAAGGTTTCTTGACTTTCGGTTTGATTGCAAAACAAACTTACATCGTTTTACAATTTCAACATTTAAATCCCTCTGCAGCAAAGACCTGATGCTCAACAAACATAATGAAATTGCATCAGGAAAATTCAAAAATACAATTTTAACAGAAGATTTTAGTTCAATTGAATATTTTCTTGGAAAAAAATGCTCTGGATTGTTTACCATCGATTGGTATAACATTTGTTATTCAATTATAACGAAAACATTGCTATTACACATTCCATTTTTAAAATTTTTCCTAATTCGTTTTTCTGATCGATATAAATGGCCACTTACAACAATTTGTTTACTTACTTATCCTCCACTACTATCCTTTCTTTATTAGACCTAAGGAGACAGACTTAAAGTTTTTACAAAATCCTAAGAACAAGTTATACAGGGTGTTCCCTAATTCGTGTTACATTCTTTGGGATGTGATTTTTTGTCATATTCTAAGAAAAAAATTGTTCTACAGTAAAGTCCGTTTGTGAAAAAAATTTACCTCAAAGTCAAAACTTTGCTTGGGGAAGAAAATTTGAACACCATTTAAAATTGAAAATATGGCAACCCTAAGCCTATAGGAGCCTAACATATGTAACACGAATTACGGAACCCTATTTATAAAACCTTACCATTGCGGTTCTGCTCTATAGGACAGTGGAATGGATTCTGTCAAAACTGGATGAACATATGCTGAGGTTGCTTGAAGAGTAAGATTTCTCTGGTAAAATTTGGTCTAGTCGATTCAGACAAATCTTTAAGATAAGTAGAATGAATGAACAGTAAACCATAGCTTGTCCATTTATTAATTCTTCACCTGAGGGAAAACGCAGAAATTAATAATTGCAAACTAAACGTGGAGCGCATAAGTGAAGAGTAATCTCAATTAGCATAATGTGAGCAACTAAAGTGGTCTAGAAAAAAATCACACAAAAAAATCTAGTTTCTCAAATGACACGTTCAACGTTATACAGCCGAAAATTCCTGACAACTCATCTAGTGAGTCAACATCATTACAATATTAAAAAACACATGAATCGTAAAGATTCTTATCTTCTTATCGTCCATTAACGTATACACTATTTCTTTAAAATACCGCGAACTTCAGCCCTGATCGGATGTTTTACTTTATGCGGAATTGCCTTTTCAAATACAAATAAATTGCAAACAAAAACAATCGAACACTCGTGTGAATATGCCAAAAAAAAATATTTGTTTTTATTTCAATAGGCAATACCATTAGAGAGGCAAAGTAAGAAAGTAGGTTTCTACCGCTTCGCTTGCTGAACAAATAAAAGATAAGTGAGTTAGTTAATGGGCGCGTCATCAATTGCCAGACTTTTGGAAAACGTCACAAGTGTTGAATAAATTGTTATAAATATCTTAATACAGCTTACCTAACTAATGCCGCTTTAATATATCCGCGCGTGTCATAATCGCAAAATATCTTAATAGATGAACTTTTTTTGAATTAACTTACTGCGCTGTTGGCTTTAATATAATCATTGGGGCAACTTGAGATGAGCTTTCCTTTTTATTTTATTTTTATTTTTATTTGTTTCCAACGCCTTGAGCTCCAGAATACATTCCAATCTTTTTAATTCGAATTCAAAAATTCTTTGTACCGGGCTAAAGTAAATTAATTCAAACGTGCGTTCCACTCAGAGGTTTATTGAACTTTGAGTAGTTTGTATTTTTTTGTACTTGAGTTCATTTCATTGCACTCTCGAAAATTATGTTGTATAGAATTGTTTCAGAAGAAAAAATTAAGATTCAGAGATCTGCATGTTCATGGACAAACGCAACCTTCAAAGTTTGCAATTATCAAACGGGGAAAAAGACTCTTGACACTATTTCATATCAAGGTTGTTTTTTTTTTTTTTTCATTATTACGTCCGGGTGAAGGTTTTAACTTGGTATATATGCAAGAAACGCTTTATTAGCCCATGTTGGTTAGCTCAAAGAATTAAATAATCGTATCTATTTAAATATCTTAAAAATTGCGGATAGTAATTTTTGCGGAAATTATTTGTGTATATTATGAGTATTGATTTTTTTTTTTTTTGTATGTGAAAAATATGTAATCTTAATTATTTTGGGGGCCAATCTATATCAGCTAAAACCATCACGAAAATAATTTTAATTAAGAAATGTTAAAAGTCTTAAGGTCTGGACTTTATAGACATCATTCTAACTTTAAAATGGGGTCATTAACTAAAAAGGATTTATAAACACCACACTAACTAGTGACAACTTTCAAATAGACTTGGTCTTGGTCAAAATGAATGTGAACAGCACCGCATTTTGAAGTTCGTTTAACACTGCAATTTCTGTTAAGATTTCCTATTGATCAATATTAAATAAGTTCATTGCCCTCGTTTCATTTGAAAATTTCCTGGCGTTTCCAGAGTTCGCTCGAATTTGAAAATGTTATTAGTTTTGTTACTGAAATGCAACATTAAAAGAGCGCCCGAGTTACACTTTTTAAGTCAGGTGTTTTAATCAAAAAAGAAACTACCGTTCGCTTCAACTATCAAAAATCCACACTTCCTCTGTAACTATAAACAGAATCTGCTTAAACACTAATCGCTTGCACAGCAGAGCAGCTGATATGCTGGAATTGATTTACCTGCGTTTTTAATGTTTAATTTCAACCAAGAAAGTGTTTTGAACTTGTCTTCGGATTTGTTTTTGCCGGACTCATCATTTTAGTGGTAAGGTACAATATATGTATGTAACTTGCGCGCGAATTTCAAACCATTATTTTTCTAACTGCAGTGTGTGGTTAAAAAATGAAATTATTTAAATTTTTTTTTTTTAATGACAAAACTAAAATACGCGCGAATTCTGGCAATGCCATGAGATTTTCAACTTTCACGACTGCAATAAAAGGCGGTGTTAAACGAACCAACACCAGCCTACACCACCTTTTTTGCAAACAAAATGCGGTGTTACACCAAACAACAACAACTACGCCGCGGGTGCATAGACACTTCCAATTTTTAAAAACATTCCAAGATTCGGTGTGCAGGAAAATATTTCTCTGTATAAAAAATGTTCTAGTTTGTAAACAAATGAAAGTACTAAAGTGTCCAAATATAAAGATGCGTCTATAATATGCCTGCAGGGACGTCGACCTTCTTACATACCGAAATCCAACCCGAATTTGAATTAAATGGATCAGATAACCGAAGGAGTTGCTTAACAATCAGTTAAAGGTAAAAAAGAACAGCTTTTGGTGTTCAATGATATTTTTCTTTTCTTTTTTGATCTTTTCTGATCCTTTTTGTGTTCAATTTAGGACAGTTAAGCTCAACTTTTTTCCACCTTTTTTTGAGCAGAACCAAGTTTGGTGAAAACTTTCAAAAGCAACTGTTGACTTTTGGCACGTAGTTTTTTCAATGCAATGTAATTATAGATTTTTAAAATTCAAAAACATAAAAAAGAGTCAGAAAAATAGAATCTAATTATTTGCTGAGATTAACACATGAGTAATATGTGTAGAACGCTTGTTGTTGATTTGTTTTTCTTTTCTTTTTTTTAATAAAAATTATGGTAAAAATACAAATTCCATCATTTTATTTGACTTTTATGGTTTTGAAATATTTTTGCTGGTGAAACATTCTTTTAAATGGGTGATTATTTTAAATTTTTTTATTTTACTCTTGGCGATTCCGATCAGGTTCGTTCTTTGAACTTTACCCAGCGCTGACTTAGACTTCCTTTAGAACCCTATGAGTTGTCAAAAAACCTGGGTTTTTTAGTTCTCAAAAAACGCTCATTTGATTACCTCAACTCGTCCCAGCGGTTCGTGGCGACCACAAGGCTTCAACGAACGAACCTATGTATTTTTAAAATCTGACAACCCTGTTGGAATAGTTTTTCTGAGCCTCAGGAATTAAATAATCCAAAGGCGGGAGACTTGTTGACAAGTCCTGAGTAAAAGTCTTGAAGAACGTAGAGCACAACCCAGTGACTATCAAACTTAAGAAAAAAAAAAAAAATTGGATATGGACCCCAAAGCAACAAAATCAGAAGTTATGTTTTTGAGCAACAAAAAAATAGAATGTTCGTAGTCAAATTAGTAAACATCACGAGGCAAAAGTTATTCATCAGTCCAATTTTTTTGGACAGTATCATACACCACGGCCAAATAAAAAATTGTTAAAAAAATTTAACTCAACCTTGCAGCTAGCCTTGGACAAACTCATCTCACAAATGCTCAATTTGACATTTAAGGTAAGTTAGTATTTAAATTAAATCTTTGTGGCGACCACAGGCCAACCCCAAGGCCTAAGCAAATAAACCAATTGATTGTAGCACACAAACATATTTAAACTAATAGCGTTTTTCATTGAATTTCGAAAGATTTACTCTCAAATCGAGAACTACTCCTTTCAATGAAACATGCTTTTAAGTTTTTTCCTGGTATTGGAGGTTAAACTGATGTTCACATACAGGAATTCACATTTTCATGTTTTGTAATTTATTTTATCCTGCAAATTACTGAATTCTTACTTATTTACTCGTTTCCTCATAATTAATAGCAATTTTTTCAACCTAACACTGGCACAACCAGTTTAAAATAATCAAAATCAAACTATTTTCGATTTAACGGTCGACAGAACAAATGTTTTTGCATGTGTGCGTGAATACAGAGTAGATCTCCCAACCAAATGGGAGTAGATCTTTTGCGTTTAGAGCAACTCCGGATTTACTCCTTTTTTCAATGAAACATGGAAAATGGAAAAGGAGTAAATCTTTTCACAAATAGAGTAATTCTTTTTGTCAATGAAAAACGATATAAATGTCAACAGCTGAATTTGACCGTTTCACTAATCTGAATCTGAATGAAACTAATCTTCCTCGAAATTGGCTCCAGATACTGTTTTAAACTGTTTCCGACAGAAAAAGCCTTAATCTTTTTAGTAGATTTAACTAAATTCGGGGTGGGATTCGTTAAAAGTTGTCAGGTGAAAGTTGACTTATGATCAATTAGAGGTCGCATTTAGTTTGACATGTCATAAATTCCTTCAAAAACTTGTTAAGCTTTTCGAAATAAAAAATAGAAACAATAATAATAACAATATTTTATTTATCTGAAAAACTTGATTGTGTAGAATACGCTCAAAGTCATTAAACTCAATAAATAAATAAATAGGTTGGCGCCACAGAGCGGGGAGCCCCGGGGTCTAGCGCATTTCTCATGCCTTGTGAGGAAAAAGGGGGGATCTACAGTTTCTTATCCATTCCGAAAGACAAATCGAGAAAGCGCTTTTCATGGCAATAAATTAACTATCGGGGGACTTGTTAATTCCTCCCGAAAGGCGAGTTATTAAACACCAAAGGCTTTTGTTCAGAATAGCGAAGTTCGCACTGTACACTTAGTTGAAAAGACTTCGTTTAATGGATTTTGGATGGTGGGATGTATCAGACTTGTCATCCAACATTATGACATATATTTTCCCACTCGTGCAACTTCAAAATTTTCAAAAATATTTGGAAACTACAAGTTGGACAAGCAGTCGTCTGAGCGTTCACATTATTCAATATTGGTCGTACAAACCAAAGTCTGTCCAACTATGTAATTGTACAGTGTGAACTCCGCTCATTGAAACTTGGCCATTTGTTTGTTCCGAACAGTTTAGACTAAAGTCTTTAAACAAAGCTGTTGTTTGAGATGATAAAATCAATTGGGCATCCAACGGAGTTTAAAAGGACTTAAACAAGTAAGGGCACGATTACGGTATCCGTGGTCCCTCAAGTGCTTATGTGCAATTAATTTCCGTATGCAACAGCTTTCCGCATGGCCCGCTTCGCGGGGCTCATTATTTGAACCCTTTTTCCGCAGGGTTAAGCTGCTCATGCTAAATATGGAAATAGCAATTGTTTTCCGTAAGCAACAGCTTTCCGCATGGAAATAATATAATATCGCGGGACCACGGATACCGTAATCTCCCCCAAGTAAGTAGTCATGTCGTGAGGAAGTGAGAAAATGATGTCAACCTAAAGGAAGACTCATAGAAACAGATCATTTGCATATCATCTCTATTCATCAATTAGGAGTTCAATTGATGTACTTAAAGATCTGAACCAAATACCTACCCTAGATAAACTACCAAGCGAAGCCGTATGAAACAGTATGAAAAAATTTGTTCAGAAAAGCGATGCTCATACCGCTTAGACTGCAATGCGAATATCTATTGCCTCACGGAATCCATTAAGGGATTTACAATTGGACTTAAGATAACTTATTATCTTATCCTGAGCACTACTCGACAATGTCACACCGTCAAAATAACTTATTAGAAAATTATATAGAAAGTATTATGTATTATTTCTGCTCGTTATGTTTACAATGCAAGTGTGTAAAATTATGAGCGGCCTGACACTTGACCTCAGCCTCATTTTTAAAGGGTTTATGCAACTATACAAATGCAAAGAGAAAGTTATTCACACGGCAACTCAGACTATTAGTCACAAATTCGAAAAACTATTTTCGAACCTTCGGTCTTCATTGATACCAGGTTAAGTTAAAAAAAAATACCTTTTTTTACATTTAAACTTATTAGAATGGCCCTTGAATATAATTAGCATATGGCAATGGGTATCGAAGATGCGATAATTATGCAAGAAGGTGGGGCTTTTCATTTTTTAATCTAGAGTCAAATCCAACTTCCAACTTACCGTGTTTAACAGAAGAAAAAAAAACAAATATTGATAGCAAAAAATAAGCAAATAAAATTATTTTTACTTTATTTTCACTGGCTTGCACTAAATCAATAAATACGTGTACGTTTTTTTGCCCTGATTTGGTTATTTTATTGACGTTCTACGATTTGGTTTCAGTAGGCGGAAGTTTTTGTTCGATTCAGTAATGTCACTTCTAACAAATATCTTCTGTTTATTTGTTTTTTCACATACAGACTATATTACGCGAGAAATAAACAAATTAACCGAAATGCAATTACAAATCTTTAATTCCGCGACAAGTATTTTTATTATACTTGACGGTACTACTTTCGCTAGTATACTTTAGAACGATGAACAACCAACAACCGAACGAACAGAAACCAAAATAACGAATAACAAATGAATTTTCTTGAAATCAAGTGGATGGGTATTTTTTTTTTCTACGGTTTTATATCAGCCCGATTAAAACACATTGGTGTGAAGAAGATGTAAGTACTTTATTTCTTATTCCTTTTTGACAAATCGGATGACATTTTCGACAGCTCATCGATTTGTTGGTCGTTCATTTTTGGATGAACCGTCTTTTTTCAGAGATGGTACATGTACTTTGCACGGTTGACACCACGCTTACACTAGCTTACACTAAGGGTGGAATCACACTTCAAATCAAAGTACCACCCGACTCTGCCAAAAAGACACAATTCACAATAGCCCTGTTCACACTGTACAATTAGTTGGACAAACCTAGGTTTGACAAACCAATGTTTGACAGTGTGAACTCTTCATACGACCGCTTGTCCAATTTGTTGGATGGTTTTCAAAAATTTTTGAAAATCTAGAAGTTGGAGGGAGTTGATAGGTATGTGACATAAAGTTGGACGACAAGTTGGATAAGTGTGAACGCAAAGTTCATCAGACCATCCAACTTCCATCAAACGAAGTCTGTCCAACTAATTGTATAGTGTGTACAGGGCTAATCAAGTTATTATTGTGAGGTTTCACTGATGTCTGGCTAAATCGGGCTATAAATGTCCATTGATAAAGTTCACATTGATCGATGTCTTGAAACTTCGTGCGAATAAATGCGACTGTTTTCTTGTTCTCCTACTCTATTACACCAATGTGGCGGTATTGACTTGCGGTCGATTCGTTGAACAATGTAATCACTTTGGTCGATTTGTTGCTTCAACTTTAGCCCTGTTCACACTGTACAATTAGTTGGACAAACCTAGGTTTGACAAACCAATGTTTGACAGTGTGAACTCCTCATACGACCGCTTGTCCAATTTGTTGGATGGTTTTCAAAATTTTTGAAAGTCTAGAAGTTGGGGGGAGTTGAAAGGGTATGTGACATAAAGTTGGACGACAAGTTGGATAAGTGTGAACGCAAAGTTCATCAGACCATCCAACTTCCATCAAACGAAGTCTGTCCAACGAATTGTATAGTGTGTACAGGGCTAAATCAACCAAAGTGAACTTCGTCTTAGGGAACGTTCAAGAACCTATCGGATAGGCTATCTGGGAACTAAGGGGTACCCGTGTATATACCGCTGCCAAGTATACGGACGTGGTTATGTGGGTAATCCTATTTCGATTTGATCTGGGAATGCAAGCCCTTAAGCCTTGCGCAAACCAATGCGGTGAGATCGTACGATGTGATTGCGATAAGTCAAATCCCTATGCATTAAGTCAAACTTTTATGGAGGTTTGACTTAATGCATAGGGATTTGACTTATCGCAATCGCATCGTACGATCTCACCGCATTGGTTTGCGCAAGGCTTTAATGTCCTTGGGCAAAACAAGAAACACAATAGGGCTATTGAACTACCCGCTATTTTGTAACCATCGCATCGATAACTTCGATAGTATCGGTACAGAAACGATGGAAACCGGAAGGAACATTTTCAATATTTGTGTTGTCTCCTATAGTTTTCAAAGTTTGTTTTGATAACATCTATCGTGCAGCTATGGAAATCTGAAAGCTATTCTTCTAAGTTCCTAGAGTGGTTTTTAGTTTTTAGTTTCCATCCTTTATGAAAGAATTTAATAGAGATGGTAGTTATAGAGGACACTCAGACTCGCAATACCTCCGTTCTGTAACTATTGCATCGATAACATCAATCGATAAACGATGGAAACCGAAAAGAAATTGTTCAAAATTCGTAGAGCTTTCCTAATTTACACTGATTATCACCATATTATGTCTATCCAATGGTTACAGAGGAAGCACAAAAGTACACTACACCCGTTCTGTAACTATTGCATCGATAACATCGATCATTTTATTTCCACCGTTTATCATCGAATTCTACTGAGATTATTTCAACAGAGAAAATAAAGAGGCACAGTCCCTCTGTTCTGTAAATATCACTTCGGTTACATCGATTCAGTTTTTCAAGGATGAAGTTCACATTAGCCAATTTGTTGAAGCAACAAATCGACCAAAGTGATTATACATTGTTCAATTAATCAACCACAAGTAAATACCGACAAATTGGTAGGAGAACAAGAAAACAGTCGCATTTATTAGCAGAAGTTTCAACACATCGACTAATATGAACTTCATCGAGGAATTCGAGAAGAAATTCTTCTAAATTCGTTTTTTTTTTCAGATTCCACCTTTCATCGCTGGATTGTATCTAGGCAATAGTGACAGAATTGTCAAAAGATGTGTCAAGTCTTATATGAAAGGATATTAAGACCAAAGGAAGAAAAATTAATGCTAAAAAATGATTCTCAATGTAACAAATTTCATGCAGTTTTTTGGTTTTCTAAATTCGCAAAAATGTATATAAAAAAAGGTGAAGTAAAATAAGTTTGTTCATTTCAACAATTACAGCACTATGAGATTTTTAGATCATGACTCCTATGAGTATGAGCATTTCGTCAAACGTTACGTTTAAACGTTTATAAATGAATGAATGAATTATTATTTATTGAGACTTTTCTTTCTAACATTGGTTTTTTTTTATATGACAAGAAAATTTAATTGCTGACCTAGAATTAGTCTTGCTCTTACATAGTGGGTGTATATTTATAAGGTACAATGACTTACTAACATAATTTTTTAAACGTTTATAAAACGTTTCATACGTTTGACAACTATGACCTTAGATGAATAAAGAACAAGATGGAAAACCACACTAACACATTGATACCACCCCACAAGCTGGTGCACGCACTCATTCACAAAACTTCACTAGCACCACCTTATATTCGGATCTCAACACTGGGCTTACACAAAATTTCACTAACACCACTTTATATTCGGATCCACACACAGGGCTTACACAAAATTGTATCGTAGTATTGGTATTCTCGTTCTGGGAACCGGTTTTTTGTTTTTTTTTCTTTACTTTTATTCACCTTAAGGCTACGTCTGGCAGAATTTTTGGATTTAAAACTTTTTTTTTGGTTTTGTAAATAAAATTTATTTGTGATTATATACTTTTTAAAGTATTTGGAAATAAAAATTTAAGCATCAAAATATTAAAATATTTTCTTTTTTGTTAAGCATTTCTCTGAGTAGTCTCCTCTCTTCTATTTCTTCTTTTTTAAAAAACGTTTCTTAAGAGAAATAGACAGAAAAGTATGACTGTTAAAAAAATATATACTTAAGCAAAACTGTTACCAATAAATATGAATTCATTTTGCATTTGTTTGATGAAAGAGATTCCAACTTAAGCTTTCGATTCTCTTCTTGAAGCTGAGTTGAAAATTTAAGAAGTTAATTAATTGAATTAAAAAAAAAGACAAAAGTAAAATAATTGAAAGCGGATATCAAACTATGTAGACATTTTTTGAAAAACTTATCTCAGTCAAAATTATTGAAATGCAGCAATCTTGCAGACATTATGGAGAGCTCAGAAAGCCTTCATTCATCTCTGTAGCACAATTATTAACAAAGCACCAACACTTTTAGTTTTAATTTTTTTGAACAAATTGAAAGTGGACATGAAACTATGTACACATTTTTTGAAAAACTTATTTTATCCAAAATCTTTAAATGCAGCAATCTTGTAGACATTATGGAGAGCTCAAAAAGCCTTCATTCATTTCTGTAGCACAATTATTAACAAAGCACCAACACTTTTAGTTTTAATTTTTTTTTGTGTTAAAAAAAATTGAAAACTTAAAGCGTTGGCGCTTTGTTAATAATTGTGCTACAGAGATGAATGAAGGCTTTCTGAGCTCAACAGAATGTAGACAAAAATTTCACATTTAAAGATTTTGATTGAGACAAGTTTTTAAAAAATTTTCTACCGAGCTTTTAATAAAAACAAAAAATCAAAACTAAAAGTGTTGGTGCTTTGTTAATAATTGTGCTACAGAGATGAATGAAAGCCTTCTGAGCTCTCCAAAATGTCTACAAGATTGCTGCATTTAAAGATTTTGGATAAAATAAGTTTTTCAAAAAATGTGTACATAGTTTCATGTCCACTTTCAATTTGTTCAAAAAAATCAAAACTAAAAGTGTTGGTGCTTTGTTAATAATTGTGCTACAGAGATGAATGAAAGCTTTCTGAGCTCTCCATAATGTCTACAAGATCGCTGCATTTCAATATTTTGACTGAGATAAGTTTTTCAAAAAATGTCTTTATAGTTTAATATTTAGGTTTTGGTATTCATAAAAAGTTAAGACAAATAACCGAGCTGAGGGAGCGAATCACAATATAATGAGTCCCAATAGAATCAGTATAGTTGCATTTTTATGAGTTTTCACATTTTGCCTAGCTTTACAAAAAAAAATTGAGTTTTTAAAAAACTATAACTTTGGTGTTGTTCAAACCCTGCCCTTAAGAATTTTTCAGTGTGGTGAAAATTAAATTTCAGGTTATGTTTTAAATTGACAAGCAAAAACAATAGTTTCAAACATGAAGGCTGATTTTTATTATCCAAATACAAAAACATCTACTTTCGATGGGATATCAACGGGTAAAAAATAAAAACTTAATAAAAATATTGTTTTTGAATATATATCACTGTTTCAGAACTCCAAATTAAGCTGCATAAACGAGATTATGACTTCTCGAGATGTAAAAAAATTCTTTCGGATTGCGATCGACGAAAGGATGAACAGAAGAAAAAACAAAGCGGCAATAAAAGTGACCAGGAAGAAACCAGGACGGAGAGTGATATTATCAAAAAAGATGAAAGCAGCGATAATATCAAAGATGTGGCAATGGAAGCAGATGAAACTGACCAAAATGTAGAACCTAATCAAACTAGAAGTGGTGCTGTGGAAGCGAATGGAAATAAAATGTCTGTTGGATGCGCTGTTGATGAAGAATCCCTAGGTCGTGATGCTGCCATTAAGAAGAACGTAGACTTTTTTAACAAATTGATTCTAATTCATGCGACTCATGGGCATAAAGTCAGCACATAAGTCAGGCGACGCCGACGGTGATACTGCAACGGCAGTAGAAAAGCACGGTCCTGACGTCAAGTCAAGACAAGCAATGTTTTCCAGCATGGAGCAGCAGTATGAGGTTGCACGGCAGGTCACACATACAATGCGAAGTGTCGGACTAGGGTTTTGCTCTCACAACAATGTTAAACAGAGTTATACTACGTTTTCACTTGGGCAAATGAGATGATTTTGACCAAATTTTCAAAATTAGGTCATAATTGACTTTGTTACCCATACAAAATCTTTCATCAAAATTACCTCAACTTGAGGTGATTGGGCGGAAATTATGCGCTAACAACGTGGGAAAATTGGAGAAAATTAACCAAACAGTACTAAAACACAACCTATTGTGAACTAACCGGGAAAAAAGTGACAACTTGACAGAACACGCTGTCACAACAAAAGTCTTTTTTCATTTGTGCTACGCAGCTACGGGCTGGTTTGGATTTTGGTAAGCTTTTTTATTGCTATTCTTTCAGTTTGTTATTAAAATAACCAATAATTTCAATTTTTACAGGAGTGCCCTGCTGAGCCAAGCCAAAACAACACACAGAGTAGCAACAAAGGTAACGAGTAGGACACAATTGAAAACTAATATTTTCATTTTCTTTTTTGCATTTTCCAGTTCTGCCAATAAATGTGAAATGGTTTTTTTCTTTTCTAAAAAGCGCATTGCCACTTTGGTAAAAGCAACAATCTGATTCATCGTCGAAAGGTTGGGCTGGAAACCTTCTTGAAAACAACAGATTTATTAACTATTACTTCTTTTCTTTGGTCGGTGATTTTTTGTCTTTTCGTTTTTTCGTGATTTGGGACTTGGTTTGCAACCCCGTCACATACACCGTTCCCAGCCTCAAGCCTCTATTCGGGTGCCTCTTGCTTTAGCTCTTGCTGCGGGAAGACTTCTAACAGATCGATGTGCTGACGGCAAAGGCGAAAGTGCAGTGTCAAACATCGGCAAAGACGGCTTCCAAAGTTTGTATGGATGTACAGCATTTCAAACCCAGTGAACTATCTGTAAAAGTTAAAGACAATTCCATTGTAATTGAGGAAAAACACGAAGAAGATGACCATGGATACATTTCTAGACACTTCGTTCGACGTTACAGATATATCGTCTGGTCCTGAATACAATTGCGGTCTAGCAACGTATCAAATGTTTAAAAATGTTTTTGATTGTATTTTTTCAGATCTTCATCTTCAGGTGGGTTCTGTGTATTTGGTTTGCATTAGAAACAAAATTTATGATATTTTTTTTTAATTTGTAGGACACATGGGTTCACCTGGAACAAGTTCTTCAAATCTGGCTAACGCTTAATAGTGAACTTTCGGACAAACCCTATAACTCTGGCCCTTGTCCTAACGATATTCCAAAAATACCTTTTGGACCAAATGCAGTTCAGGGATTGTTACTAGCATTGGCATGGCAAATTGACATTAAACTACGTACCTACTTGGTGTCTTGGATTTCAGTGTTTGCTTTTAGCTTGTAACTCACCATCAAACTTTGAAAGTGGTAATGAATACTTTGGGTTTTTTTCATTTGTTTTTGTCCATCAGCTAACAACAAAACAATTTCTAGGAGAGACAAGCAACAATTCTAGAATTGGTGGTATAATTATCAGTGATGAAAACTTCGAGAAGATGCTAGGTACTGCGTTTCTTCTCTGGTTACGGCATGAGCTGTTCAATCATTACAAATCGTTGTGTAAGCATTGTTGTTCTTTTATTCTTGTAGTTTATAGATTGGTCATAACTTTCTTTTCATTTAAAGGCTGGCCCAACAATCTGTAAGCACCTGCATGAGCTGCTCCTCTGGCTACACAAAAAGGCTGAATATACAGAGTCTGGTCCATCAATGAAGAAAAAACTAAAAGATACATTGTTAAATGTCATCTTACAATTAGTTCAACCTGGTGGAGCGATATGCAATCAACAGGGTCCAATAGATGCACAGAGTCAGCTTGTTAGAGACTTGTTACTCATTCAGTATGACAAAGCCGATTTGAATGTTTCGTTGAGTATAATTGAAAGTGTCTGTGAGTAACCTCAAAAAAATGCATTAGAACGGAGAGTAATATGAAAATCTTTTTAGCATTTCTGGTATATAACAACATTTCGAATGCGGATAAAATTCAATGTCAACGCTCTTCGGACACCAATAGCCAAAACACTATCGGGACTATATCATGGAGTTTGTTCTAAATCTCTTTGAAAGAGTTTGCGATCCCAGCAAAGACAGTGAAAATATATACGACCCCATGTTGGCTAGATTCCGTGAAATGGCAAGAATTTTAGCGACCAAACGAAAGTAAAGACTGCCAACGTACATTATATCAACCAAAAAGCCTAAACTACACAACAATGATGGCATTCCTCCGACCAAAAGAGGTTTTAATATTAAAAAAAAAAAAAAAAAAACTAACTTTTTTTAGGATAAGTCCAAAGTAAACAAGTAGACAACTCGCAATATTTTGATATTCTATTTTATTGAAAAGCTTCTTTTTCAGTAAATTAAAGTGCAATTTTTTACAAAAGTAACTGTGTTATATAAAAAAACGAAGGATAATGAGTTTCTAGAAAAGAATAATTCGAAATGAAAACAAAAACGTTTAACAATAACGTTGAATCTCTTTCTATACTTTCTGCTGAATGTGGTTTAATTTTTTTTTTGGTTTATGTTATATAAGCAGATTTTGCATTTATGCTATGTTATAGTTATTGTTTTATTTGGATTAATATATAATATATATCTATGCATCCAATTGGATGCCAATGAAAACGATTTGTCGTCTATGTAACTCAATTCTACCTACAATAAACATGTTCATAGCTAAAAAAATTATTCATAACTAAAAGTTGCTTAGTCTTGTTCTGGTTCCAACTCTGCTCGGATGTAGGTACACCAGTGGCCTGTGCTATAACACGAATCGCGAATAAGTCTCCACATAACTCGTCTAGATCAACTTTTGCATGCAAAGAGTAGCTTATTGTATACAAAAGACGAGGTATTGGAAGACTAGTTTTAATCTAGGTAAATGGAAAAGCGGTTAAATAAATAACTTTTGGGGATGTAAAAGTGTTTATAGTACAACCTTAGGATAGTATATTTCCAAGAAGTTTCGAACGTACTGATCGTTCAATGATATACGTTCATCTCTAAGAATAATATGAACATATTCAATTAAGTTTGGGTTGGCTAGCAAGAGCTCCACGTATCTGTAACGAGAAAATGACGAAGACATTGACAAAGCATATTTCATTTTAGTAATTATTGCAAGCCGTTCGTTCGTTTTACTCACTTGTTTGTGCTCTTGTTGTTGTAAATTCCAACCCAGAATTTTGGAAATAGATTAAAATGCAGCGGTGCTGCTTCTATAGCCGCTAAACAACTCAGCTTGACCAGAGACTCATTCAGTTGGTTAGTATTGACAGCCATTCGCATCATTACATCAAGAAAATCATGGTAAGGTCTATAGAATGCCTCTAATCGTGCATCATATTCTTTATCGACACCCCTTTGGATGATTTCATTCTGAGGTATGCTCATTTGTACCATTGGACGGGGTGGACGTGCATTCTTTGATAGCGAGGGCCACGGTGCTTTCGTACCACGTCTTGGAAAGTATGGACCAAGAGGCCCAACTGAGTTCGGTGCATTTTGGGCCGATATATGGCAATTCGTAAATATAGGTGCAAGAATATTAGTTACGTCTAAGTTTGGGTTGCGAACAAGTTCCTTAAGCACATCCAATGAAAGATTACAGATCTCTTGAGGATTAGGTATTTAAAAATGTTGCCAGTCGTTTCACAGCTTCTGGCAAACCCTTTACAAGATTATGTTGTCCTAATGGTTGCTGGCGCTTCTTGGGTGGACTATCAATGCGTGTACTTATACTGCAAAAAATTGAATAATAAAATTTGCAAATAAATAGTTTAATTGGCAAGAATCTTACCAGTTAGCAATACTGAAAGAAATGAAATAAAATTTTGAGTTTTAGTTGTCAAAACTGTCAAAAGAAAGTTCCTGTCATAGTGCTGCCAGATGTCAAACAAAATTACCAACCTCTAATGAGAACACTATCTAATTGAATTTTCAAAATTACGTTATTATGGCCCAAGTGAAAACGTAGTATTAGTTGTTACGAACAAATTAAACGAAAAAAAGTGTTAAACGAAAAAAAATAAAGATTTTTTATGATCTAAAATCAAAAGAAAGGTTATCTCTTTTTATTTTTGGAAATTTGAAGTTTATGTTTGGTTGGATGTGATGATTCTTCCTGTTCGTCACTAACATCTAATTGTTCATCATGTTCGCTGTTTTCGTGTAGGTTCTATCCGTACCTACATCATGACAAAAAATACCAGAATTAAACTCACAATGATACTAGTAATAAATTAATCAAAGGTTATCCAAGTAATTTTTCATTGTTATTTAACAAAACATTTTGAATGAACAATAAATTTTTGTAACTATTTGGGTGAGTTCTATCAGTTCGATCTCTCAAAAACACCCATTCACCATTTCTCAGTGTGCTTTCAATAATTTTGCCTTGAAGATCTTCAAGATACTTTGTGTATATCTCATTTTGAAATAGTTGACTCCTTCCATTTCTTCAACGTAAATGTAATTTGTAAATGTTGTTTAAGATGACGCATCAGTTCGACTATTATAAGCATCCGTTCTTTTTCAATCATGATATTTGTGGGAACCTTATTTTTCCTTTATTTTTCTTAGCTTGTGAATTTTGTGATGTTATTGCAAACTGTTCATGACACATAGACAAAATAAACGCATTAAGGGATAGAATCTGTAACAACAAAGCAATCAAATTAATTGACAATTGAACCAAAAGATTTTTTTTTTTAAATACCTCAATTGCAACTGAAATCCTTTGCTGCACCGACCTTCGACACCAAAGGTTATCTTCGCTGTTATTACTTTCTTTAATAGCATCTAAAAACACCAATGTTGGATCATCGACACTATTGCTTATCACTTTGCACTGCTTCATTTTCATATTGCCTGTATGCAGGTCTATAATGAATTTATTAGAAATCTTCTACGTAATACGTAATTCATCAGACGTATCCTCTGGAATAGGGTATTCCAACCTTGTTGCAGCAATTCCACAGTGTCGGTATCTTTTGTTGGGGTCATCCTTCGTCTTACTACTACTGCTGTTGCCGTTGAAATGGTAGAGATCCACAAAAGAAGCAACTAGTCTCAACATTAACGATCGCAACTGAAGTGATTCAAGTTCTTGCTCAATGGTCTCCCGTTGGTGCTGCTCATGTGTTACGATATGCATAGGATCCCAGCGAACGATTGCAGGTAAGTCACGATTATCTGATAACTCATTCCAATTGATACGATCCTCTTGGGGTTCTATACTCATCAAATTTTATGTATTAAGGTTTTGCTGCACAGATCCGAAGAGGGCGACCAAATCAGCGAGCTGAGCTTCTACCGAAATAGAAACGTAATGTAAGAGCGGATTGGGAAATACCCTTGCTGTGAAATTATACAAAATAAAATAAAAATTGCCGATTAAGTACGAGGGCAGGCGATGAAGCACATGTATGATAACTTCAAAATTCACATCAAAAATGCAACTTTGACACGGAATTTTTATCTTCGATTGTCGAAGATAGAATAATGGTCACTTTAATATACAATTTTAACACAATTTATGGCATTTTATTAGGAAAAAATGTATTACGATCCCGACTGTAAAGAAATTCCTCTTCTGAAAATAAATAAAATGACTGAAATGTGAAACGTCAAATGAAAATAAACTCACCACACATATACTTCCACAACTTTTTCGCGCCATTTTTCTGCAGCTCACACGTATTCACAGATGGAGGCTGCGATTACAAAAACAACAATGTAAACAAATGGAAGTTGCGGGGAAGGAGACGTAATGGTTTTCCATCTTGTTCTTTATTCATCTAAGACTATGACGTAATAAGAAAAATATACACAAAAACTCAGTAGTGTGTTGTCGACCTTATCAGTCTTCAACGTTGAACGTTTAATACCTTCGTTAAGTTTATACAGTTCAGTAGCACATACACATCAAATTTTCAATGGCGTTTTTTGCAAGCACGGAGTAGAGTAGTAGATGTAAAAGTGAATTCGTATTTATTTTATATCCAACGCCGGACAGATTTTTTGCTATAAAAGCACTAAATTGATCAACGTTGACCATAGAAAGTCTATTTACGAAACCTTACTCCACCATGGCGGGAGGAGGAGCAGCATCAGGAGCCAAAGTGATTCAAGTCACTAACATTGCTCCGCAAGCCACCAAGGACCAAATGCAAACTTTGTTCGGAAACATTGGAAAAATCGAAGAAATCCGACTATACCCAACTGTTCGTGATGTTTCGTGTCCTGTGCAGTCTCGCATCTGCTATGTTAAGTACGTTGAAAATTCTTGCGTTCCCGTAGCACAGCACTTGACCAATACGGTGTTTATTGATCGAGCATTAATTGTCATTCCCGTGCTGTCTATACCAGAAGAATATCGTGCGTTAGAAATGTCTAAGAATGGAACTATAGTTCCAGGCTTACAAAAACCTGATTCCAAGCTACCGCCGGAAGTAATTAATCGCATTGAAGGACAGTCACCACAGCAGGTAGGTCGATGCAGTCGTAATAAAGAAACAAAAACAAAAAATCCTTCTTTACAGGTAATAAGGACATACGATCCCAAGTTGTCTGAAAACAACCTTCCCGAATACCCAGCTCTTCCATCATTCTACGATTCTAGAAAGATTGAAGAAATTCGTCGAACCGTAATTGTGTGCGATGTGAAGAACGAGTGGCGTCTAGATGACCTAATGGAGTGCTTTTCCCGAGCTGGTGAGGTTAAGTATGCCCGCTGGGCCGAGAAGGATTCTAAAACGTATTGCATGATTGAGTTTTGTGAACAGCAAAGTGTTATACATGCACTTCGTATGCATGGTATGGAATTCAAGGGTGGATACTTGAGTGTATACCATGCAACCGACTCAATTTCCAAGCCAGAAGCAAAAAGCAACGAAGCTGCACAGGCAGAAATTGAAGAAGCAATGACTATAGTGAAAGAAGCCCAGAATATGATTTCGGCGGCTATTGATCCAGTGATTGGGATGTTAGCTAAGGACAAGCGCCGGCGTTCGAGATCGCGTTCTCGTTCTCGAGATCGGCGAGCTTCACGTTCACGCTCGCACCGATCTAGGTCAAGGCGTAGATCGCACTCCAGAACGAGATCGAAACGTTCGCGCAGTAAATCCAAACGATCACGATCTCGCTCCAGACGTTCGCATTCGCGCAAGCGTTCGCGTTCACGCAAGCGGTCGCGATCTCGTCGCAAGAGCCGTTCTCGTTCGCGTTCAAAACGTTCGAAATCTCGTGATCGTCGCAAGCGTTCTCGATCCCGTCGCCGCAGCGCTTCCCGAACATCCCGATCACGGCGATCCAGGTCAAGAAACGTTAAACGTTCACGTTCTCGTGATCGTAAACGTGCTCATCGTACTCGCGAAGAAAAGAGAAGAACAACTAGGTCGCGCAGTAAGCGCCGTTCGCCATCGCGCACAACCTCTAGTCGCACTAAAGAAGTTTCTGTGGCTAAATCGAGTTCCAAAAGACGCTCTCGTACACCCGATTCTCGCAAACTAAAGAAAATTGTTGAAGATACAGTAGTTCAGCGAGACTACGACGCTGAAGAGAAGATTGGACTTCGGTCGAGTACCGACAAAGCCAGAAAGTCTGCCAGTTTGGAGAAGTCGGACAACATGGACATATCCAACTCTCCATAGATGTACAGAGAGTCGGTGACACTTATCAATCGTAAGATACAACATAATAAATATTGAATTGCTTTTTTTCTCAAAAATAAAAGATGACTTATGACATCATACTAATAACATAAAAATCGTTTTTCTTTTTTCTTTTTTTTTTTTAAGGGGAAGATGCTTTTTGCTGCAATGGTTTTTCAACAGATGCGGGATCCTTTTCTTTTTTTACTTTCATTTCAGATATCAGTTTTTATTAAAAGGTTAGGTTGGATGTGCACCCCATCTTTCATTAGAAGGTTAGGAACTTTTAATTGGAATTATTGAATAGATCAGCAAAGTTTTGTTGGGGCAAAATGAATTGTTCTACAACAAGCAACTTTTTTGAATATGTAATTATGACATCAAAAAAAGATTATTGGCTCTAAGGGTTAGCTTCATCTCCTAAAATCATAACACAGTGCCTTCACTGGGCATGGTTCGCATTATGTCGACTCGAATACATGAAATGTCCAACAGAGACGAAAGATTTCATGTTATGTATATGTCGATGCTTCGCGTTGCTATCTTTGATTTTGATTCAACAGAGAAGGTTAAAATAATTTTTTAATATTTGTTTCTGTTTCAGAGCTGTTTCTGGTTGTTGTTGCAATAAAAATGAGTCGTCTTTAATTTGCCAAGTCTCGTTAACGTAAATCCGTGTAAGATGTTCAGCATGAAATGTTAGACAAAAAAAAAACAGCAAAAACTTCCGTTATCGTTTCTTGGCGATTATGTTTTACGATACTCGCTGCCATTTACTACTGTTTTTGGTGGTAGTTTTGGATCGATGCAGAATCGGTGTATTTTAGCTGGTGTTTCGTAATTCGTAATATGGACCCTATGGAGGGCCCGTGTAAAGTTCATGAACTTTTACTTATAGTACTCTGTTCTCTGTACTAGTTTCTCGTTTCCAAAAAAGAACCATATTCGAAAGCTCACTTTATTCCAAGCAATTTTCCATCTGCTCGGGAAGAGAAGAAGCGGATAGATAGGAAAGCCTACGCGGATTTATTTATATTAAGATCGTCAGGAACTCCCGCTGCCGATTAAGTTTGAAAAAATATCTGCTTCATTGCAGAGTTCACAGTTTCAAGCTTAGGCGGGACCAATGTAATGATAGGAAGTGTCTACATGGCAACAAATTGAGCTGCCAACAAATTGGCTTTGCAGATGGGTTTGATATATTGGGACCGATGACGTGGTCAAGTTCTTAATGTTCTTAACAAAAGACCAAAAGCTTTTGTTTCCGTTTGGACACAACATTATTTTTTGTCTTATTTCTTAATTATGCAAAAACTTTTGTAGGCATTATGAGCATTGCCGATATTTCTAGCCCGTTTGAATAAATTTTGCCTCTTTACAGCTTTAATAAATCTTGTTCTCTGAGGAACAAAGTTTCTCATAAAGTTGAGAACTACGTTAGATATCATATCAGGGCTTATTTTTTTACCGAGACGGAATACGTAAAGTCTACCGATATGACACAATGGTCAGATTTGCTAAGAGAAAGTAATACTACAACCCTGTAATTTTTTTTTATAAGGAGGAATAGGTCAAGAGTGTTGGCATCAACGTCATCAACAAGTTGAGTGAAATGATTCAACTCACTGCTACAGATACTTTTTTAGATCTTTACACTCTCAATCAAGTTTTACAAATATACTCAGCAAAAATGTTGTTTGTTGTATCAAAAAACGTTACTTTAACTTTAGTCATTTTTTTTTTTTTTTATGTTGGAGGTTTTTAAAATACCAGCTGGAGCACTCAGACCTAAATACCGGTCCATTGTACTACCAGATAGCAACTTTCTATTTGTTATAGCTTTCCAGATGTTCGGAGAAAAGCCAAAAGACGCTGCCATGATAAGGAGCCTAAGTTACCAGCTCTCACCATGTCTGCGCCGAGTATCTGTAACCTCATGCGAGAAAAAGCAGGACATTCACAGAGGAAGTGCTCTGCGGTGTCCTCATCTTCTTTACAAGATTCACAGAGTGTGGTGTCGCTTAAGCCTAACACGTTTAAATGCTTGGCAAAAGAGAAGTGCCCGCTGGCAACGCCAATAAGCTTTCTACAGTCTTTTCTGCTACGAGCTAGCAAAAATGTTGCAGTCTTCTTACTAACGGTGGGGGAGCATGCGCTTGGTTTGCCTGCATCCAATGGAGGCATGCCATCTACGATTTTGCTCTTCACAGATCCAATCGTTGATTGAAGCTCTCACTGAGGATGCTGGCAGACCTAGCGACGGTTCAGGTCCTGAAAAAGCTGTCTGAGATCCCTGCCTAGCAAGTTCATCGGCGACTTCATTTCCAGTTATGCCGTGATGGACCGGAACATAAATGAGACTCAAGGAATTTAATCTTCCGATCGCATTCAGAGAGCTCTTGCATTCCTGGATCACTTTCGAAGTGGTTAGAGGGTTGAGAAGGGCCTTAAGCACAGCTTGGCTGTCACTGCAAACACAGATACTTCTCCCCGTCCATCCATTGTTCGTTACGTGGCTCAAGGCCATAAGGATAGCATAAGCTTCCGCTTGGAAAACGGATGCGTATGATCCCAAAGATGAGTGCAGTCGTATGTCGTCGTTCTCAACAAAGGCACCAGCACCAGAACCTTCGTCGGTTTTGGAGCCATCTGTGAAGATACGATAACAGTTCTTTCCAGGCTCAGATTCTGGGGTGAACCAGTCCTGAACCGAAGGAAAGTTGACTGAGTAATTTTGACGCAGTTTGAGCCTTGGGATCATCGTGTCAGACGGCATATCCATTAGACGTGAGTCAAAAGATATGCTGCTTGCGAGTTCCTCAAAGCTCCAGTGCGAATTGTGCCAGAGACCACATCGCTTTAAATGGTCTTGAGAGTACACCCCATGATGTAGGTATCAAGGGGAGGAAGATTCAACAGTGCGTCGAGAGCAGCTCCCGGTGTGCTGGGGAAGGCCCCCGTAACACCCAGACAAATTGTTCTTTGAAGTTTGGCAAACGAGGCAATAACGTATTTACGCGAGAGCTTATTCCACCAAACAACTGACGCATAGGAGATGATTGGTCTTATCACAGCCGTATTGATCCAAAGGACCCTTTTCGGTGAAAGACCCCATGTCTTGCCAAAGGCTCCTTTACATTGCCAGAAAACTGACAGTGCTTTAGTAGTTTTAGACTCGACATGTTTTGACCAAAGAAGTTTGTTATCCAGGATTACTCCAAGATGTTTGACTTCATTTGAAAAAGGAATGTTGACGCCTTTAAGCGTAAGTTGGGTCAAACCAGTCAATTTTCTACGTCTCGTGAAGAGGACAACCTCGGTTTTAAGAGGATTGACGGAGAGACCGTTTCTAACACACCAGGTGTCAATCATACAAAGCGCAGCCTGTGCTCGGGAACAGACAGCTTGGAGGCTGGAGCCAATCGAGAGCACGGCGACGTCGTCTGCATATGCTTGGGCATGAACGTTAGAACCATTGAGCATTACGAGTAGAGAGTCGATCAACATGCACCACAGAAGAGGAGACAAAACGCCACCTTGTGGGCAGCCCTTATTCACTCCCGTTGTAACATATTGTCCACACTCAGCCTCAGCGATTACGGTTCTATTTACTAGCATTGCTTTAATCCACAACACTAATGACTCGTCCACACCGTGTTCTCTGGCAGCATTACACATACCATCGAAACTTGCATTGTCAAAAGCACCTTGAATGTCGATGAAAATACCTACCGCAAATTCTTTCCTGTCAAGCGCGCATTCAATCCTGCTAACAAGATTTTGAAGTGCGGTCTCGCAAGATTTTCCTCTTTGGTAAGCATGTTGCATCTGAGACAGAGGGTGTAATTGGAGTGAGGTTTTACGAATGTAAATCTCAACCATTCTTTCCAGCGTCTTAAGCAGAAAGGAGGTAAGACTGATGGGTCTAAAGCTCTTGGCGAGTGAGTAGTCTTGTTTACCAATTTTTGGTATGAAGGCGACTCTAACACTCTGCCATGGAGTTGGTATATACGCTAGGGCCAAGCTACCAGTGAAAATATTTTTCAAAGTAGGAAGCAAAAGGTTTATACTTTCCTGCAACATAGCTGGGTAAACACCGTCAGTGCCAGGTGACTTGAAACTGTCAAAAGATGCCACGGCATATTTGATGGCTTCGTCGGTAACAACTAACGATGACGTGTACCAGCTAAGTCGAGTGGATTTATCGGATTCACCTGATCTAAGGGAAATAGATTGCTGTGGTCCGATTGATATCTGGTTTCCTGGAAAATGAGTTTCCAGCATAAGACTGAGTGTCTCTGCTTTGGACTCGGTATAGGAACCGTCTGATTTCCTGAGCGTTTCTAGTTTGTTTACCTTGCTCCTTTTAAGGGCTTTAGTAAGTCAACTAGTTTCACTGCGTGTTTCTATACTTTCACAGAATTCTTTGTAAGAGGCATTCTTTGATCTTCGAATTAACCTTTTAAAGTCCTTCTGCTTAGATCGATACAGGTTCCAGTCGACATCTGATTTGGTCTTGAGGGACCTATTCAAAATACTTCTGGTTTCCCTGCGAAGTTTCTGTAGTTCATTGTTCCACCACGGAACCATAGATCTACTAGGTAATTGTCTAGCTGGACATGCCAGCTCGAAGCTACTTGTAAGGGCACAATTCACTTCTAGAACGGCATCTTCCACTTTTTGTGATGTTGAGAGCTTAGGTAGGGTTTTGACGAAATTACCGAGCTCATCGTTGAAAAGTGTCCAGTTAGTTTTTCTGGGGTTTCTTGTAACTAAAGGAGTGGGAGTCACATTTGCTACATGGAATTGAATGTATCTGTGGTCTGAGAGTGACACGTCCAGCAATACTTTCCAGTTGGTAATCTCCTTGGCATATCTGTTAGATAGTGTCAAGTCAATTACGTCCTGTCGTATAGCCGTAACAAAAGTTGGCGTATTACCAACATTGTTAATAGGTCTGTTCGTTGAACTTTCCCCAGGGTTGACCCAGGTTTTCTTGACAACCCTATGAGTTGTCAAAAAAACCTAAAAGGAGGGATGTGGTGATTTGTGGTTAAGCGTTTTTTAAGGACAGGAAAACCTGGGTCAAACCTGGGGAAAGTTCAAAAAACGCTCTGCCACAAAATCGCCACACATACATGTCATTTGAATAAAAACACATGCCGTTTGACAGCCCTCAAATCGCCACAGCAAAAACCTATGGCGAGTTGAGGGAAAACCCAGGCCAGCCCTAGGGCTCAAAAAACATTCAATTTGACATTCAGGGCGACTTTAGGTTTCTCAAAAAACGCTTTGTGGTGACCCCAGGGCTACCCTAGGGCTTCAACGAACAAACCTATTGTTGTGGCACAAAATAAAAAAAAAAACCAATAGAGCTGTCAAAAAGTTCTCAAGCATTTATTGTACCGGGAAATAAATGATGATGATTAAGAAATCTACTACAACGAAAGGGACACCGAAATTTTGGGCTTGCGATTCCGTCCTGTCATTTTTGAATGCAATTTTTTTTTTGGTTTCAGCAGCTCAACTGTTGTGAACCCTCCTATTCGGAGTGCAAATTGATACTTACGTTTGTCTCTTTCAAAAAAAAAAACAAAGGTAGGAATGAGACGGTCGTATTATTGTTTAGCCAATCAACACGACCCAGACCCATCTATTCCTACAAAAAAGAAGCGAATTCGTCAGATGTCACACATCTGACTTGACTTAGCTGTCACAATTCACAAAATAGAACCAAGAGCTGCGTAGTCAAAAAATTATAAATATTGCAAAGCTGGAAGGAAATATTTTTGTTCTGTAACTGTTTCCTAAAAGAAGAAATATTGAAATTGAATTTAAAATTAAAACTGAGCAACAAGTTCAATTCTGAATAAAGATTTTATAAGGTAACAGTTCTGTGAACCTACTCCGGGTCGGTCATTTGGACTAGCTGTTTGTGCTGACAAGTTAGTAAATAAATAAATTACCTGATTTCTAAAATTCTTTTATTAATATAACATATAAATTTTTCTTATTTATTCATAGGATGCAAATCTCTACGGTATATCTGTCAACGTTGACCCTTGCGTTTACTAGTATCGTTACTGGAAATGCATTTTACAAGAAAAAACAATTCTACCCCTCGGTTGTGTACATCACGAAATCGAATACTTCGATGGCTGTAATATACATCCAGTTTTTTGTTGTAGTTTTTGTTTTTGGAAAATTATTGAGAAAACTGTTTCTGGGAACACTACGTTCAACTGAATTCGAACACTTGTTGGAAAGATTCTGGTACGCACTTACGGAGACTTGTCTAGCGTTCACCGTATTCCGAGACGACTTCAATCCACGATTTGTTGCACTATTTACGGTTTTGCTTTTCTTGAAGTCATTTCATTGGTTAGCTGAAGAACGGGTTGATTTTATGGAGCGGAGCCCAGTTTTAGGATGGCTGTTTCATGTCCGAGTTTTGAGTTTGTTGGTCGTCTTAGGTTGCATGGATTATTGTTTGCTAATGCATGCTTATAACTCAACCATTGTTCGTGGACCAACAGTACAACTGGTCTTTGGATTTGAGTATGGAATACTCTTGACAGTAATTGCAAGTATTGGAATAAAGTATTTACTGCACGCCGCTGAAATGCAAACAGAAAATCCTTGGGAAAATAAAGCTGTATTCCTTTTGTATACAGAGTTGGTAATTGGACTGATCAAAGTTCTGCTCTACGTTCTGTTTGTGGTGATAATGGCCAAAATATATGCATTGCCCATGTTTGTTTTTAGACCAATGTTCTTTACAATTAGAAGCTTCAAAAAAGCTTTAAGTGATGTCATCATGTCCAGAAGAGCAATACGTAATATGAATACCCTATACCCAGATGCAACTCCCGAAGAATTAAGATTGTCAGATAATATTTGCATTATATGTCGGGAGGACATGATTGGCAACTCTAAGAAACTACCCTGCGGACATATTTTCCATACGAGCTGTCTACGATCGTGGTTCCAACGCCAGCAGACTTGCCCAACATGCAGACTAAATATACTACGTAATACCAATGTCAATGCTACTGCTGCAAGAGAGGACGCAGCACCTGTTAATAACGTACCGAATATTGATCCTTCTGCTAGGACAGGTATTGAAGAAACCATTCAAAACACCGGTGTACCAAATGTTCACAATATTCCGATACCTGGAATGCCGATGTCCCAAGCACCAATGGTCTTCCCAAGTCCTATACCATTCTTAGCACATTTTTCAGTACCACCGCCTACTATGCCTCCAAATTTGACTTCCCTTTCCGACGAAGAACTAAGAGCGTTAGAAGGTAATGAACGACGCAATATTGAAGAACGCCTGAAACTTTTGGGAAACATAAAACTTCTCATTGATGCTTCTACTGTTCTTATGAATCAGTACTCGTTGGTTACAGCATATAACCCTCACGTTTTACCAACATCTTCCGCTGCTTCAACATCCAACGCTTCGAAAACTGAAAAAGTAGAGCAAGAGGTTCCGTCAACATCAAGTAAAGACACGACTAAAACTGACGCGTCTATTGAGGAGCCAACTATTAAAAAGGAACCTGACGAAAAACATCCAAATGCAAATATAAGCGATGTGACTGTTGAAGATATCGGTGTCGAAGAAGATCTCAGCCATTCCACTAATAGTACTGTAGGCGCTGATTCAACGGAACTAAACGAGCTTCGGAAAAGGAGGCTAAAGTATCTGCATGGAACTACTCAGATGTAAATTGGTAATTGATTTTTTTTTAAATGAAGCAATTAACTGCACCCAGCTTATGATGGTCAAGGTGGTTGGAATCTATCAGAAAACGAAAAAACTTAATCTTATTCTAAACGAAATTGATAAATAAAGTAAAATGCTTTAAATTGTAAACATATAAATATGTGTTGTTTCTTTGGAACTGAATTTCGTCGTCAGAATAATATGCATGCCTACAGTCTGTGACATTTGGAAAGCCTCAGGCGGAGCTAATTGTTTGCATGACAAGGTAAGACTAAAATATTAAGCTTACTACAAGTCATTGCGTTATCTACTTCGCGTGGTGTATTATGGAACTGCCCTTATGTTTAAGTAGTTGTATTTATCTATTGTTCTTTACTTATATGGACGATGGATATCCAGATCAATTTTTCTGTTGAAATTAATTATGGTTTATTATTTTTGAATTCTTACCATCATTCTTATCATCAAGTACGTATTCGAGTTAGATCTGTTAACCTTTCAAAGAGAATCTTATGAGTTATGACTCAATAAAGGTAGTTTTTGATAATTTTTTAGGAAAAATAAATAGCAAAGACAGGATAATGATTCTTCATATATCTGGTCGGTAGTAGGTTTGAACAAAATAATATGAAAAAGCCCTAAAAAGTACACATGTCAACAGAAAATACGGTTGGCGAGCGTGATATCACGTTGTTAGTTTGTTGCAAGTGTTTCTTTTTCAATACGAAAAAGTCTAAAACCTTAAAACCGTAGACGACTATTAATTTTGTTTAGAAAATTAACTTTCCCATTTTGTGTCCTTTGCAGTGAAAGAATTACTTTTTATTTCTCACTTACAGATGTTCTACAAACTGCATTTTGAATTGAGCCAGTTTTTTTTTTTATCGCGTCCACTCAAAAAACAGAATTTCAATAAAGCACTCAACTTGTAATTTTGCATTAAACATATATAATTCGCGTGTTCCGACTAGGTTTACTTTATAATCTAAGATCTAGGAAAAAGTACTTGTTAAATATCAAACAATAATTTCACTTTTGCTTGCTAACTTGGTTAATTATGGAGGCTTTGTCTCATGAACTAAGAATCGGGCTTAGGATTGTTGTCCGTATATTTTTTATTCGATAGAGACTGATTTTGTTATTCATCTCAACCTTAACTTAAATAACGTACATAATGTAAGTGGAATCGTCAATACGATCACCACTTAAACCTGGGCCTGGTCGTAACTTTAAAGACGACGCATTAAAAAAATGTGTTTTAAAAACCTGAAAAGACTATTAACATTTACATACATATAAGACAGTAGTAAAATAGCCATCCTTCAATCGCTGAAGGCGTCGATACAATCGACGATTGGACGATAACCGTCTGAATATTTTGCAGTTAGTTGAAAAATTTGCTATAAATTATAAGGAAGCAAATAAATAAATAAGAATTCATTAGCCTGCTGAAAAAAAAAAAATTTAATTGCTATGTGTAAACATCAGCTTTACCTCCATTACTCGAAAAAAAAGTTGATATCGATTTGAAAGTAAATCCATTGTATATAGAAACTATAGTATTATGTAGACTTTTTGACTGGTAGCGAACCTATTTTCTCCGTTCCAACTTAGCAGTTTCCCTTCCAAGCCATTTGTTTCACCATTGTGTGTAGAGAAGCGAATGCTGCGCCACGGTGTTCCCCCGGTCCAAAGCATTGTTAAATCGTATTTTGAGCTTACTATAGTTTCTATATACAATGGCAAATCTTACGAATTACAGAATCATCTGAACCTCGGTTGAAAAATCATATTTGATATCTATTCAGCTGTTTCAGTCAAAATACATACATATTTGCAAACATTGATTAACTAGTGATGTTAGTTCAACTGATTCCATGTTTAATTTGATTTCAAATTTATTGATTTAAAAAACAAAAAAATATACAAAAAACTCTTTGTAGCAAACCCACTTTACTGAGTCTGCTATTACTCAAAAGGACGTGCAGAACTGCTCTAAATTTATCAAGAATAAGTCAATAAACAAACATTCTTGCTTGGAACAGAAAGTTGGTCATTAAACACAGATTTGACGAAGTAAATAGTCGGTAAATTGACGACTTTGTAAATCAGCCATTACATTACATGGTCTTCACAAATCGGATCAAAATCAGTAACAATCACAGGCAAATAGTGCAGTCAATGAAGCAAAAAAATAGGGCCTTACCTCCGAATTTTTTTACTGTGAACCGATTTGCATGAAATTTTGGAATTAGGCTCATCTTACCCTTAACTTCAAAAGTGAAAATGATTTGAACACCGCCACCACCCTGGGGGTGGTTGCCACCCCTTTTCGGGGGTGAACTTTTTTTTGTTCAAAATAACCTCGGATATCGATAAAAGGCCTAATTTAAAGCAAAAAATCAAATATAAAGTTTTTCATTAAGTCCAATACTTTTCGAGTTATTGGCAATTGAAAATTCGCATTTTTTCACGTTTTTCATCTATTTATTGCAAATATCTCCAAAACTATACGTTTTATCGAAAATTTTATAAAGAATAAAATTGTAGCAAGTAAAACAATAAACAATTTGGTTTTTTATAAAGAAAGAATCTAAGAACAATATTAAGCTAGATATAAAAGACGAAAGCCATTTTTTATTTTGTCTGAAATTTAATCGTTTTGGTCAATGCCATTTAGCGGCGAGCAGATGCATGTTATGCATTCTAATACAAGAGGATGTTTTGTAGTGCTTGAAATAAGCTTTATTAAAAGTCTTTTGCACGTAAAATAAGTGAGCTGTAGTGCAAATAAGGAGAGCATCTAATGTTTTTTTCATTTCCGTTGGGTTGTCATCTGTAATAGGGGTGTAACACCCCTTCGCTTCCAGTCGAACGTTCGATTCGCTACTCATCATAGGTAGGTACCTTAAGGTAATTGATTTTTCGATTTCGCACAACGTTGCGGACAGTTCTCCGGATACCTCGATAGGGCCGAAAAACAAGGGTTTGATTTGACAAGCAGTCATATAAAAGGTTTTTTTGTTGATATCAAAACATCACACTCAGTTAAATTACTTAGTTTTTCATTCCACTATAAATTTATGAAAAACATATTTTCCTTTTAAGACTTTTCATTATAAAATTTTCTAAGGCTTAATCTAAAAAACATTAAACTTGAAACATAGATTAATTTCAAAATATATGATCCATTGTTTTATTTCAAAGAAAAAGCTTCAAGAACAAATTCAAGATATTCAACATTTTTTCAATGTGTTTTTTACTTACTTATGTAAAACTGCATCAATGTTTTTTTGTTTTCATGAACCTGACCTTTACGAGTATCGACATACTCGCCATAATAAATATTAATCAAAAAGTAAAGTATTTTGACGCCGGAAAAGAATTTCTTAAATAAACTAAGTCAGTACATCAAACTGAGTATTCCACATGTTCCTTTGTACATACGGGCGTATTTTCGTAGATTGACTTCAAAAGTTTATATTCAATTAAATTTATTTGATTTTTAAACCAGGATTTCGGTTCATAGTGCTTTACATCTGGATGTAACTGAAAGACGCTACTTAAACATTTATTTAATAAAAACACATGAAATTGAAATTTTTGATAATTTTTATTCTGTTTTATTCTATTCATTTTTCATTTTCACAGTGAATATTAGAGAACTACATATACGTACATACATTATTATAGTGGATGTAATTTATTATAATAAATTTTTCTATATAAATTCTCCTTAACTAATGCTTAAGTTATTACAAAACAATCTTAATTCAATCAAAGATACAAGATTTTTTATTTATTGAAAAAATTAAGAAAATCAAAGTGAAACCAATTGTTATACATTACGAAAGTGTAAGAATTGTATTGATGAAAAAGTCACTAGAATATTTGCTCAGAAACAAAAAATAGCCATCAATTAAAATTGTGTTATATATTTATTTTAATTAAATATTGTTATGAGTGAAAGTGAGATCAATTAAAACCTATTTTTTACCTTTTTATTTAATGCAGACCTTAAGTTAGTTTTCTGTTCTGGTTTAAAGTTTATTTATCATACTCGTAACACAAACTTGTTCTTGACTTTAGTATACTTTTCTTAGAATTTTTTGTTTTGCTGTAAGGTTGGGTTTCTTTTTGACGAAAAAAGAAAACAAAAATGGCATACATGTATTTGTAGCTATTTCAATATATATATTTTTGAATATTATTGCATCAATCATAAATTTTGTTGACAAATTTGCAAACAATCATAATTTATGTAGTAAATTGATTAAGCTTAAATGAAAGAGTTCAAAATAAAATTTTGATCGACATATACCTATACATATGTATATATGATATATATGTATTTGTATATACATAATGTATATTTAAAAAAAAAAAATTAAAAAACGTTCCCACGAGAGTTAAGTTTACTCGAAATAAAATCAGTAGTTATTAAACTTGATCTAGATTGAAAAGGGATTGGACAATTAATGACTTTAGTCTAGTATCCTTAGGGGTTTACTTATTTATTCAGTAAAAACATCAAAAGTCTGTTCGAAAAACAAAATTCAATTAAAACTTTGCTTCTATACCACAAATCAATACAAACCTGAAATTGATTGCTTTGTTTGAAAGCAGACGATTGCATTCCGAACTGTCTGGAAGTGGCAGAGGGTAGTAATCGCTTTCAGTGTTCTAAAAAAAAAGAAGCAGTTAGTTGTATATCTTTAAAAAAACAATTATATAGAATAAATATAAAACAAGATGAAAATGTTAATAACTTTTCGCCTTATCCTATTTAAGAATTCATTCGCGTTTAATCAGAAGAGTTTTCCAAATATCTTTTTGGAAATGCTTAGCATTTAAAGGAGTATTGTTCCTGTAGTGTTATTTATAGCGATCAGGGAAATCCATCAAAGAAATTGAAACATGAAAATTATGACAGTTGATAAGTTTCACAGTCATAAAGTTTGTTCGTTGAACTTTCCTTATGACAACCCTATGAGTTGTCAAAAAACCTGGGGTTTCCAGTCCTCAACAAACGCTAAACCACAAATCACCAGACATCCCTGTCATTGAAAAAATAATACATGATCAACCCTAGGTCAACCCTAGGGCTCCAAAAACACTAATACTCGGTTTCAAACTGACAGAAATTATTAATCTTTGATGCGAAGAAATGAGTTGATACCGATTTGTTTGTTATTTTCAGGTCTAGTACCACATCTATCGTTAGTTTTGTGTAAAGAAATTGGCCGTAAGTTTGACATTCAGGGCGACTTTAGGTTTCTCGAAAAAGGTTTTGTGACGACCGGTCGCGACCACAGGGTTTCAACGAAAAAAACCTATATTCTACAGCTTGGCTTTCTTAATGCGATGCAACCGACATCGTGTTCAATTCTGTGCATCAATGATTGTTCTCTTTCATAGCGTTTTCGTTTGTGCTTTCGAGTCTATCAAGACAAGCATTCTAAATGCTTCTGAAAGTCCACCAAATGGTAGTTTTAACTATTAAAAGAAGAGAGAATCCACAGAATCAAAAGAACAGCTGTTAATATAATTATGTCATCATAATCATAGTCCAGTGTCAATACGGACCAATTTTTTTTCAAATGTTTCACTACACACATTACAAAATATGAATAGTTATTTGTTGCCTTTTCTGGAAGATTATATAAGAGCGATAGCTACCGTTCGTTCAAGCTTATGTCTTACACTCTGAAGATCGTTGAGCTGGTATTGGGTGGTCGATTGAGCGAAATAAAATAGCTATCTGATAGTGATAGCCAATTCTGCGATAGGTAAATAACGGGTTCTATCCAAAGTATAAGGATCCTAATGGAAAAGCATCGTGATTCCTTAAGAGGATCTGCTGCTTGACTTCGAAAAAGAATTCGATCGACAACCACGAGATCTAATATAGCACAACTGCCTCAGTTGACATTTTCATGTTTAAAGGTGGTATCCAAAGAACAAAGTCAATATCATACAAGGTTCAGAAACAATCGCAAAGAATTAAAAAGAAAGGCAGACCAAAGCACTCCTGGGATACGGAAAAATGCAACGACATTTGCATTTGGTTGGTCTCAGAAATGGAACAATCCTTATGAAATAACAAGTCTGTGCATTAAAAGGAAAAACTACATACATATTTCAATTTCTTACTACTCTTAAATGACCTATTTATTAAATAAATAAATAAATAAATAGGGTCGCGCAACAGAGCGCGGAGCGTTGCCTAGCGCATTTCTCACAACTATATCTTGTTGGGGAATGGAGAAACCTACAATTTTCTGCCGGTTCCAAACTGCTAATCGAGAAAGCGCTTTTTATATTAGTGAATTTACTATCGAAGGACTGGCCGATTTTTCGCCGAAAGGCGATACCCATGGGAAAATAATTTTTATTTTCTGTTGGGATTCTAACCACGGAACATCAAGCGGAACAGGCTGACATGCTAGCTAATACGCCACGGGCACCACCTGTTTAATCTAATTCCAATAAAAAAATCAACATGAAATTTTGTTACAGAAATGAAGAACAAACGACTGGTGTAGTTAGAAAAAATAGTTGAAGTTATTCCCTTGTAACTGGCCCCTTAACATGATTAGATTAGAGTTTTGATCTCCAAATTGCGCGTTATTGAATACAAAAACAAATTTATCTTTTGACAAATTTAGTTTTTAATTTGAATAAAAGTAAAAACATTAAAACAAATGTTTGCTAATTTTATTCAATTATAATGCACGACGCGTTCGGAAATAATATTCTATCCTCGGGAACTATGAGTCACCCAGCTCCGAGCTCATCAATATTTGCGTAAGCATTTGCTTTTATATTTTTACTTTTATTCAAATTAAAACTAAATTTGTTAAAATATAAATATTTCTCTTTATTCGCTTTTCAAAAATCGAATACATTCTGATTATATGGATCGTATCAAAAATACTTACTTGGTCTGTGAAGTCATGTTTGTAGATTTGTGTAGAGACTTTCATATCGGAAAAAGGTCCTTTGAGAGCAAAAAAGTGAATGCTCAACGGAGTGCTTGTTTTGGTTTTTAAGACAAGCTGTAAATGAACCAATGTAATAGCATAAATGGACTATTTAGATAAGATTCTTAGGAAAGCCTTACTTGATAAGTAATCGTTCTATCATTTGATTGGTGTGGATCTCGTTGACTGTTATTTATTCTTGACTTAACAACCCACTGTTGGTTGAATGCTGAAAACCTAGCGGTTTCATAGAAAAGTTTGTGAACATACTCATCGGTACGGTATGTCTTCATTTGAAGGTCTAAAATAAATCATCACATTTATGAAATGAAAATAAAGAATATACCAGTTCTTACCATTGAAAATGATTTTTTCATAACTCAATAGATCAATAAGAGTGCTGAACATTTTCTTCTCGTCTTTCATCTTAGCATCATAGGCTTCCAAGGCCGACATAACTTCATATCCAGGTTTATGTGGGTGCAAACAAACTCGCTCATGTTGTGTAGCTAATAATATTGGTATTCATTGATATATAGTCTTTATTTTATCCCACCCACAAGTAACTTACTTTCATGATTGGGTCCACGCCATTGGCAGCCGATTCTTGAGTACTTGCAATTTGTTGGACGTTCTTGGCATTCATGATGTTCGTGCCGTTCCAGAGACTTGTATGGAAATTCTTTGTTGCAATACTAGGCAAAATTTTATTTTTTTTATTAATTTAAGTAAAAGAACAAGTCTTTAACTTACTTGGCATTCGCTGGGAAGCTCTGAAGCTGCCTTTTCTACTGCCAAGTTTCTTGAAGCAGTACTCTTTGAGATTTCCACCCGACAATTGGGGCAAGTAGCTATCTGATCTCTTAAGCTAAATAATACAAAATACATAAATAAACAAAAATAGCATGAAAAAAAACAATAAAAAACAAGAAAGTTATTGCATATTTGTTAAAACAAAAATTGATCGGTAATTTTAAGAAAGAAACACTTTACATATCCGAATTAATCATTTTAAACTGTTTGAATAAATATCCACCCAATCCCACATACCGTCCATCGGCCAAAAGATGGTTGAAACAAGCAGCGCACATCAAATGACCCATTTGGCACTGTAAAACATTAAAAAGAAAATTAATTTTAAAATAAGCATTAACAACTAATAAAATATATAAAATTATTTTATAAGTTTTGATTTAATTAATTTTCATTTAATTGCAACTCACTACATTATCTGTTAAAAGAATAAAAAAAAGAGCAAATTGATTAATATTTATAGGTATATTTTTATTATTTGAAAGTAAAAATATAAAAAGGTATCTTTGAATAAACTTCCTAGAGTAAAAGAAAATAAAATGAAATGTTAATTTTGCGAAACAATTTTTGATTGCTTTCTTCGAAAATGTTGGGCGACGTTGATAGAGGAAAGTTTTCAATAAAACAAAAATATTTTCTTGGAAATAATCCAATTTAGATTGCTTTTTATTTGTTATTTTAGATTTTTTTTATGAGTTGAAATACAAAACAAGTTACATAGAACAAAATATATGTAGTTACATTTATTTTTGATTTTCACTCCATTTTAACTTTTATCAGCATATATGTATTTTTTCTAAATCCTACGTTTTAACATGATATTGACAGACACAAAATAAGTTAAACAATATAGAGCATTCCTGTGTATTTATCAAAAAGAATATTATTGTAGAAACACTTAATCATCTAAATTGTTTTATTGATGTAATGCAGTAACAATAGTACTTATTTTTTACTATATTATGTTTTTAAAAAATTACTATTTTTTGATTCTTTACTTAATGTTTGAGTAAAATTTCAGTAGAGACACTTTTCTCATGTTTCGCTTTTTATTTTATTGTTGAATTCTCATTTTAAAATCATAATTATTAATTTGAACTTATATTTTAAACTTTTATAGGGGGATTTAATTTAGAAGAAAGAATTCGAAAAATGAATAAAAAAAACTATAATTGTTAATTTTTTTATGAATGAATAATTTGCTGATGAGATCAAATTTAAAAAAAAAAGACTGATAGATGTTATTGATAATTATTCTTGTTAAGTAATTTTTTTCTTTATGGAAAATGAAATCACTATGAATGGTGACGGTATAAATAAAATATATAACTGGGATTTTGAAACTAAAAATGGACGCGTTGAGGATTGTAAGTTTTTAGTAAAAAAAACAGCTGCTGGATGTGTGATAATAAAATAAAGTATATATGTACATATATACATATATTTGCGAAATGAAAAGCAAAATAAAATGAAAAATAAAGCCAGCCTATATTTGGTTAAACTTAAATTAATGTGTCTATAATGACGATGACTTTATTGCTTTACTCATAAATTAAGCTAGCGACAATTTCAGAAAGAAATTAAGCCAATAAATTTACCAACTTTTAACTTAAAGACTTCTTTTTCAATTCTTATGAAGTCTTACTAAAGTAGCGATTCTATCTTTGTAAAAAAAACCGTTGATAATTCAAGGTTGACCAAGGTTTCCGTGACAGCTCTAAGATTTGTCAAAAAAACCTGGGTGTTCGATTGAAAATAAAAAAAGGTAAACCACAAAATCATCACATATCCCTGTCATTTGAAGAAAAAACACATTCCATTTGACATTCCTGTTCCTAATATAAGCTCGCCCCAATAAAAACATACAGCTAAGTTCCAGAAATCGAGTGAAATGAAACCGAAACCGAAAATGCAAATCGAGTGAATTTATTTTCAGTGTTCTGCATTTCGATCGATTTTATCAGTTCGAAAACTTTTCGAAATCACTTCACGTGGAATTGAAAACAGCTGATACCTGTCATCTAATCTGAAATTAATTAATTTGATTTCAACAGTTTCTTGAGTTTCCTGGTCAGAGAATTAAATATGAGTGCTGTTCTTATTGCTTCAGTTTTGAAAATCAAAAGGAAAAGATAGATATGCTACAGAGAAAATAAAAAGACGTAGATTGAGAGACATTTCTAATCCAGTAGAAATTGCAAATGCAACGTATGTATTGATATGTGGCAAGTAAAATTGAAGTGTTTTCATTGATAAATTTGTTTCAAATGATTCTGTTTATTATTACTGACTTTTTTCCATCTTGTGTCTTTCTGTCTTTCCCACAAAGAATCTGCGACGACACGATCTCCTTTCATGAGTCTTTGGGCAAAATCTTTATGTTGGCTCATAAAGTTCATAAATATTTCCTTCTGTGCAGTATTTTTAAGCTTTTTCTTATTCAAAACAAATTTCTAGTAAAATAAACAAATTTTGTGTGGTTGCAACGGAGTTTTTTACTTACATTTTTAAACGCGCCTGCTTTCTTCTACCATTCCACAAAGATAAATTAGGGTGATTTCAAATCACTTGGAAACCGACGAAATCGAATTGTGTAACACAGCCGATTTCGTTTCACTTTGATTTCGAAAAATATGAAATCGATATCGATAAAAGTGAAATGCAGAGAACACCCAATCTTAATTTCGATCGATTTCGATTTCATTTCACGTGAAAGTTAAATGTGGAACTAGTGCAACTTTAAGTTGCCTGATACGAACGAAGCTAATGACTTATAATAACAAAGTATAAAACCAAAGCGATACATCAAACATAATACATTTAACATTTCTTTCAACCCTACCTGGGTAAGGTATATCTACAGGTTTTTGCCGATTCCGAAATGAGTTTTTTGTGTCAGTGAAACAGCTATCGCAGTATTTGCCAATTACTACCGAAAGGATACCGTGGTTCCCCGGGCATGATGGTAAGCATGTTTGCTTGTTACGCAAGAAGTTCGTGGTTCAAATTTCACGAAGATTTGGCAAGTCCTCTGATAAATTCATTTTCAGAAATGAAAATCACCTTCTCGTTTACCCGGAATCTAGTTCGGAATCTACAAAAAATTGTAGGTCCAATCCGTTCCCTAACAAGGCATGATTGTTGGGTTTGGGTACCCCGCTCTGCTGCGCCATCCTATTTATTTTATTTTATTTAACAAAAAGTTAGAGGTGATTCTCGTGGAAAAAGAATTGGGCGTTTCTAGGATTCGAACCTCGTACTCACGACATGTTAACCATTATGCCACAGGTACCATAATCTTCTTTGGTTGTTAAATTTAATTTTAATTTTTTTTTTCTTTTTCTAATATTAACTTTTTTATATTTTCCTCGCTTATCAAGAATTTATCCGGTGAAACCCTCATTTTAAACTTGTCGCATACATTCGACAGATTCGATTGAAAACAACCCTCATGGTTACATGCATATTTTGCTATATCATCGTAACCTGCGATTGGAAAGAATACAGACAATGAGATGTTTTCTTCGTGAGTTGCGGATAACTATTTTGCTGCAGCAGAAAAGTTATCATTTTATTTTTTTTTCCAAAATACTTTCGATCTATCATTACACAAATATCTTCCATTTCATACTAATGGTAGAGTATGCATCTCTTTCCGATGGATTACAATGATATCGCAATTATCACCATCCGATAATTATTGTTGTCATTCTCAATTTTATGCCGAGTAATATTTACAAAACTTTATTTAGGTGCCTACTGAAGCTAAAATGATTTCTTTTTCCATTCAAATAATTTGCAAACGTTTCAAAAAAATGTAAAAAAAAACACATTTGTTATGAAGAGAAAATAATAATTTGTGTCTGCATTCAATATGCATTTACTAGGTTTTGACCTCGTTTATTGCTACCTAATAGTTAACGTGGAATGTGCTTTGTTTTGGTGAAATCTTGTGATGAAATGTTTGTTCAATTTCTGATTTGTATCAACAAATGCTATTGGGATATTTATACATACATACATATAAAATATAGTACCTATTACAATCTTCTACTCAAAGCATTTAAAACTGGTTTTAATGCGTAGGTATGTAACTTATACTGAGAAATAAAGGTATAAGAATCACGAAAACATGTAGGTATACGTTTGTATATTATAACGAACTCCTTACCGCATTAGTAGAAAACACCTGTGTTTTATCGATGGACAAGTCTAATTTTGAAGTTGAAGTAGGTACAAGTGACGAATCCACTGTATGAACAACGCCACATAACATAGTTGCTTAGAAAACTAATCGCCTCCATTGTCAGTAGTTAAGTTAGACCGAAAACCCTTCCTTTCTTTATTTTTTGTAAATTAAGGGAAATCGATGCATGTTATCACTTTGATCGATATTCTAAGTAGGTAGGTACCTACATACTTGTAAAGATTTTAGCACAGACTTAATTTATGTTCGTTCTCATATATTTTTTATATAAGTTCAAACCCCAATTGTCATAGAAAAGATGCTGAAAATTGGTTTTTAATCTGTACATTCAAGGTTAGAGGCATCAAAATTAACTGACATTTCTCGACCGTACACTTGTGATTTGTGAATGCGTTGTGAAAGTTTGACGATTAAAGCGCATTAGGTACCTGGTATCAAAAATTTACTGGCGAGTTACAGAGAAAAAACTAATTTGGTTTTGACGCAATAAATATGTTTCGTTGGGAAAACCTTTCACCAAAACACATCTTTATGGTTTACTTTTTGTTTAGATTACACTAATTTTGTTTACAAAATTTATTATCAAAAAACGTCGTCTTTAGCTGTAAATTAATAATCTTTTTGCCTTTCTTCGCAAACAAACAACATGTCAGATTCATCTCAAACAAACAGCTGTTTTTTTGGAGCAGAAAGTATGAATTTACAAAATCCTGTTTCAGAGATTTCTTTAAAAAAAAGTTAAGTCGTCTGATTTTTTTTTTGCTTTTATTGTACTTAAAAAAGTTTTCAGAGACCTCTTAGGTCCTCTTTGTCGGACGCGCATCACTGCTCCTGAGCGTGAACGAAAAATTTCCACATTTTCAAAATGTTGTTTTCCAAGTGTTTTGCTTCACTCCATTTCCATCGACTTCTTCAATTTATTAAAGAAAAATTAACCAATTGGGAGTGATTGCGTTTGCAGTGGGGAAATTGCTAGTTTACTTCTTTTATTCAATAAAGTCTAAATCAAGACTAAAAACTATTCCCTTGAATCTTAAAAATTGTTTTGTTGTTTGTTAAAGTAGTCATCGCGCCGGAATAGTCCGCATGTCTGTCTGTAACGGATTTCGAGGTTCGAATTTTAGAAACATCCAATAGTTTTTCTATGGGTATGACCTTTCTTTTTTTCGCGAGCAATTGTCAAGTCCTCTGATAGTAATTCAAATTTCAAAAACTTATAGGTCCCTTTTAATCCTCGCCAACGTATGGTTAAGAGAAATGCCCCACCATTAGTATGTATTTGATATGTTGTTGAACAAAAGTTATTCATGCTTATTTTGACATTCTATTCGATAGAAAGTTTGTCGAATTCGAAAGAAGTGCATTTTGAAGCTCGAACGATTCGAAATTTCTACATGTTCAACATTAGATTCATTCGAGTCTCAAATAGCACTTCTTTTGAATTCGACAAACTTTCTATCGAATAGAATGTCAAAATAAGCATGATTAACTATATCATCATCTTTTTGAGCTTGCAAATTGCTTTGATAAGCAATTAGCTAAAACGTTTGTTTGTGTGTTAGTGGTCACTCAATCATTTGCAAATAGAAAAAGGAGTAATGGAATAACTCCCAATCTTAACCCTTTTGGAAAAATTTTTTGGGGTGAATTAGAGACTTGAAATGGAAGATCTTTGTATTGTTTTTCTAATAAAATTTGAATAAAAAGATATTAGAATTTAAATCTGTAAGCTGAAAATATCGCTAAAAGTAACAACAGAACTGTCACATAATGTACGAATTATACCTAAAATGTATTGAATTGGTCATCCCTAACAAACGCCACCTAATCATGCAATATTTTTGTAATTGCTACAATGAAAAGCGGTCGAATCTTCTGAACCCCGTATTCATTGACGAAAAGAATTCCCTTTCTATAAAAATATTTGCCTAGACAGTAGACACCTTTCCAATTTTCAATGTTTCTTTAAAAAAAAAATTAACTATAGGTGGTTATTAACGAAGTTCAGGCCAATATTTTCTATATTATCAGAAAATTTTACATTTTATTTGTAAGTTGTTTTAATCTCAATTACTCGATTTAGGAAGGCACAAAACGCTGAGAAAACGATGTTATGAACTTAATCATCAATTGGTTTTTAATCGCTCTTCCAATTCAACAATACCATTGTTAAAAGAACAATAAATTGTAAATAAGTCTAGATAACTTAAAGGTGTTTAATGACCTACTTTCTGTCCCGAACAAACTCTGTCTGGATCAGTTTAGGACAGGATTTTGCATCTCCTATTACTTAAAATAGATTGGTAAAAAGTATCAGAATATATGTATACTTTAGAGGCTATTTTATATTACAATCAATTTAAAATCGCATTCAATAAGAAATCAGTTGAACTAGGTACTAGATTAGATGTTACTGAATCCAATATTTACAAAGATGCATATTATAAAAGCAGAAAAATCTACGAAATGGTGGTGCTGCAACCCGATGTATTTTTGTTTGAATATAAACCTACCGAATAGACTTTTTTACAAAATTTTATTGTAATTTTTTAAACTGAAACACTGACTTTTGACACCAGCTGAATCTCTCAAGTTGCCTAACATTTTTTTATGATTTTTTGTCTTGATCTGATCTGTTTCTTTTTTCATTCAACAAAGCTAATCATAAGAGGTTTGTTGGTTGAAGCCCTGCGTTGGCTCTCAAATCGCCTTGAAGGACAGTTGTTCGGGTAAGGAAAAATACATACCATCGTTCATTATTATCTTAGAGTCCAAAACTGGACAGAGCTTGCCCGAAATCAAAGTCGTTATAGAAGGATGTTGGTTGAAGCCCAGGTTCACCCGAACTGTAATGCCCACCCAAGTAATTAAGTTCGTTATTATCTGAAATCGCCCCAGCAAAAACCTAGGGTTAATTCAGCGCGAGTTGAGGGCAAACTCAAAGCTCAGTTTGACATTCAAGGCGAGTCTAGGTTTTTTAAAAAAACGCTTGTGGCGACCAACGAATAGGTAAACCTAATAATTCTTTTGTTGTATCGTACCTATATCACTTTAGCCATAGTTTATAAACAGCAGATTTATTAGATCTCCCCAGACGGCGACGAAAGTGTCAATAAATTCGTACAGTACACACTCTTCTAATTACTATCTTAAGACATACATATCTTGGAATTTGAATATAAATAGGTGAGTCCTCCCTACTTGGAAAAAATTATTAAGTCATTTAGGAAAGTTCGTAGGTATACCTACCTATGTACCTATTTAACTTTAAGGGCTACTATATTCTTTTTAAATGGCGAAACTAACTTTCTTAAATTAAATATTTCCGTACCTAGGTACCTACCTCCCTACATACAATATGAATGTGTACCTACCTGCAACGCAGGTAGGTAGGTATGTATGCATTTCGTAAACGCTAGACAGAAAAGTGTCACTTTCATTCCCATCAATTTATAATTATTTAGGTAGGTAAGGTATGAATGTATAGGCATATTTATGAGGGTCCAGAACTTACCCATTCTACATTATACTAATAAGAACCTACTCGTGTTATGAAACATAGGTATTTATGTTGGTGTCCTAAGACCCTGCATGCCAATCTGGCTTCTCGTTATAGGCCTATCTACATACCTACATAAGTTTGTAAGTTGGAATTGCAAGTTGCAACTGATAAGGTTTTTGGTTAAATTCACTTATCACGGTACCACCTAGGTACCTACAAATTTTGTTTAATGATGTCTACATCTGGTAGACGGCATGCATAAGAAACCTTTCAAATAGGTACATGGGTATGTACAATTATGTACACAAGTAGCTACATATATGTATATTTTTATATAAAAAAAATGAATCACATTGAGTTTTTAATGGCTTAACTTCCCCTTCATCGATTTTTTTTCTTCTTTTTTTTGTAAAAAAAAAATCAAATTGATGGAAAACTACAATAACGCTCATATTCTTGAGTACAGTGGATATTTACCACTCCCTTGTATGCCATAAAAAGAAAAAAGAATTCTCGGAAACAAATCCCAAACAAAGAAATTTGTTAAGTTGAAATGAGATAAGTTTATAACTCAGCTGTTTAAGGTGAAAGAAAGAGGTAGCAATAATAACAAATATAAGTATATGAAGCACTTTGTTCATGTTCACTATCGCTAGAAGCTAGATTCTCATTCTACATCTACATACACCATGTGATGTGAGCAAAAAATAATTTTCTTCACCCAGCTGATGACGATAAAATCAACACAAGCAAATCGGATTATATATACATATATACATACATATAAAATGTATCGACAGTCAGAATCAGAAACAGCTGAGAGCTGACCCTTTCTATCTTTGCAGTCTGAACAATGTGTGAGTGAAAAACCGATCTGGGAGATTATGTGTATAGAAAATTTGAGTATCTCTATCTCAAAATCGTAGTTCGTAGGTATTCAAGTTTGGTTTTGTATTTGCACATAACAAAGTAAAAACAAAAACAATTGAAATACGGTTGTTTTTCCATTTTAGCTGCTCTTTTTATACTAGACAGATGAGTTAGTACAGTAGATGCTCCAAAAAGAGATGGCTACAATATTTTAATTTTTTTTAACTAGATTATCGTAAGCAAGCACAGCGCTTCGCATACACACTGCGACCTGCGAGTAACTATTTTTATCTGTTTATAAGCGAATGAATGTTAGTAATGCCAGCGTTTGTTATTATCAACAGAAGGAATTTGTCTGCTCTGATGAGTCTTGGAAATCGGAACCTCATGCTACTCTTCAAAACTTATAGGTATTAGAATCAAGACGACATCAAATTATCAGCCGAACACAGAATATAATAAGGGTCATATTTTGGAATTAATCTTCAAATTTGTGGTTATTTTTTATTCCATCATATGATTGACCTCTCATATTTACATATACCTATCTATCCTCAGGCTATGATTTAGTAATACCAGCATTACCTATAGATATGGAACTATATACCTATTTATCAAATATTTACCAAAACAAACTTTTCATCGAGACTGTATGGAAATAGAGCAGTGTACCTCCCTCTGCTCACCACCAAAACTGTTACTTCCCTTCAAGTGTTCAAGTCCAAAGTTAGGCATATATACATCTATACGTCTATGTAGACGTATATAATACATCAGTATTTTTCTACGACGTAGTTTTAACTTTTACATATTAAATGCTCTTCGACTATGGTCTCAACTATTCCTTCCCCTGCATTAATTTACAGATTACGTTATTTTTTTTTTTAACTGCGCCACACCACTGTTGCGTCGTTGCACTATTTCGTATTTCCCTTGCCTTTTCTCGCTCTTGCGTCCAAAGGTCTCGATAACAAAAACGGGACGGAGGAAAAAATAAAAACAAGAATTTAGGAGAAGCGCAGTAAGGAAAAAAAAAATTTCCTGTATTATATATTCTATTTACATGGCACAGTCTAGCCATATCTCTTTCTACTACAAAATGCACCGACTTTTCCTACTTTTGTGTTGATTTTATTTTAATCGACTGTTTAACCATTTTGTCTTTCTTGGTAACAAAAAAAAAAAATGTGAGTAATTTTCAATCACACCCTTCTAGTTTCCTCTATTATAAAATCGACCATCTCAAGGACGTTCTTGTTTATGGAATTGGAATGCAATGGAAGGAAACCTACACGAAATCATAGGGTACACACAAAATCTCGCTACACAAGCCCAACAAAAACAATCCCTCGTACTCACCTGATACATAGCAGTCTTTGGTAGATCCAAACACACAGCGCAACAAAGTATCCCACCCAAACGATATTCCAACTTCTCATGTTGTGTAGTGGTGGCTGAGGTTCCAGCTGTAACCAAGTCCAGCTTGGGTTTCTTTGCTTCTGGCTCATTTGAATCACCACCAACGACAACCGACGAAGTTCTGGTCTGTCCCACACTTGAAACTGATGAGTTAGCTCCAGATGACGACGAGGCGCTAGACGAACCACCAACTCCCGAAGAAGATTGGGGTTGTAATTGCTGTTGCTGAATGTTCACTTGAGCATTGTTATCTACCATAAGCTCAGCAGCAATCAATGGTATCGAATTTAAGTGACTCGTCGAAGTTGGGGGCTGTTGTACAGCTGAGCTAGACGACTCAACATCCGCCATATTTGATTCGGGAATGACCAAAAAAAATTTTTCCTCTCCAGGGAGGGTTTGTCTTTTATTCCAAATGAGACGTCTGATTTTGTATGAGCAAAAAACTTTTAATTCGAACGAAATTCGAATTTCCAACAGCAAACACGAATGGAGATCCCAAAAACAGTTTTACTCCTCTTTGCTTTTACACCACCCACGGGAAGGATCGATTACCTCTTTGCAATTAAGTTTTATAGCATTTATTGCTTTCAGTGTTGAAAAAAAAGAAGTAATAATTAATAATTCAACACAAAATTAAGATGAAAACAAATTGGTAATTTTAAAAAGAGAATTAGATTGAAAGAATTTTTTCCTGGTTTTGCTTTGCACACTATTCTACAATGAGCGACACAAAGTAATACGTCTCACTTTCACAGAGATTAAACTGAGAATGAGATGAGAATGAAAAACGAATATTGTATTGAATAAACTTGTGTATGAATATTAACAAGGTGAATTTTCAAACCACACACACCCATACACCAGAGTGTGATGGTGTGATCTCAGGTCTAATCCGTTCATCTCCCTTTTCTTAGTGCACTTGCAATTATATAATTGGTGGTATTCTTGTATTTCTCATTTTCATAGGTTTTGGATTTGGGAAATTTGTTTTTGGTACGCATGTGTGGAATTTGAGTGAATGTAGTATGTAGCTTGTCATTGTATTGGATTGGGACTTTATTTGTATGGGAAGCGAGTGAAACTGTCGCACTGGTCGCACTAGTTCCGAACGAAGAAGTCAAGTATAGTCTGGCTTTCTTCTAGGATGAGTGCGACAGCTTGGCTACTAGAAGCGGAAATAAAAATAGCAGCAAAAACAGATGATTAGGTGCGAGAAGGAAGGTTTGATGAGTTCATTAGGTACAAACAGTGCTGCCATAGTGGGGGCCAAAGAGAAGATAGACTACTATTACACGATGAAATTTGATGCACGCAATTTCATCGAATTTTTCTTTGTTCTGACATCCCGTGTCGCAAGTGCTATTAGTGCCGAATTACATTCAGACTGTTTGCCTGCTGCGTGTTTCGTATATTTTCTTTTGAACCCTCATCCCGTCAGTCTCTCAGTATTAAAGCCATAACACAATAGCGCGTTTGCCTCGCGTCGACCTCATTTGACAGAACAATCAAAAGTTCAACTATACGAAATCTGTAGAGTCGCACACAATCACGCTTTGTCCTCAAACGCGTCGTTTGACAGACGTAAGCAAACGTAACGAGGCGACCAAAAGTTCAGCTATGTTGAACTTTTGCTCGCTTTCTGACATATCCCTCCATTTCAGTTTTGCAATAGGGAAGAGTAAAAAAATCGATGTAAGTAAAACATCGATTTACGAAACAAATTATCGATATTTCGGTATCGATGTCGAAGTGTGTTTCAGCTGAAATTTATCGATGTTAAAACTAGACAAATATTTAAGTTCTCGTCATTACAGCTGTACTAAATTTAATTTTTGTTGGATTATTCAATGTAAGTGTTGTTGAAGCATTTAAACTACTTTGAATTTGCAATAATGTTTTGAAAAATTGACTTATATTTTATGTAATATTTTTCATATCGAGGATTTCGATGAATTTTCGATATAATGAGTAAGTATTTAGTCGATTATAGATTTTTGTGGCAAACAAATCAATCAAATTGTACTTCATATTTTTGCGTGAATTGTACTTAAGCTGAATTTTAGAGTGTTTTAGCAGAACTTTGTCGATGTAACTAGTATATAGATATTTCAGCTATCGTTGTTAAACCTGTATTAAACTCGACTTTTGCCAGACGAAGGTGATGTTTAATCACTCAAACTACTATAATTCTGAAAAGATGTTCTTAAAAATCGAGATTTCGATTGATTTTCGATACATGGCCGCATGGGTTAATATAAAGTCAATCAATATGGGCAATATTGAAGGATTTAAATTATTTTATTTTTGTAAAGGTGCTCGACCAATTACTTAAGCGATAATTTCATACCGTATATTGCAATAACATTTTTGATATCTGTATGAATATATCGATTATGTTGAAAAAATCGACAAGTTTTTCATTTTAAACAGCAAATGTTATCACAAACATGTGATAACACAGTATAGAAATGCAACTACGCACATTATACTTAGCTCAATTGATTACACTACACATTTTACTTAGCTTTCATTTCTTTGTCAGAAGTAATTAACAAATTATCAATCGATTTAGTTTTCCATGTATTTAATACAAAAGAAAAAATCGATTTTTGTTATCGATAGTTACTGATAACGACGATGGTCGTTCGATACTTCAATCGATATATATTCTTAATTTTGCACAAGCTTAGACGAATGAATGACAGTAGGGCGTTTTGAGGATTTCTCATGTAACGTGAAGCCTACGTGAGGTCGACGCGGCGCGACGCGCTTATGTGTTTTGGCTTTTACACTCAGACGTTTTGCGGCTGCGTGTTTTTTGACACTTCTCTTTCATTTTTTGTTCTCACCCACAGAGTCAAACTGTGAAAATAATCAAAGAAGCTCAGCTGCATTATTTATAAATCCATAAAAAAAATCTCATAAAGAGCAAAATGTTATTTGAAGTGGTAAATAATTTAATTAGATTTTGCAGCAATGATTATTGACATCCTGGTAATGGAAAATACATGAAAATACATGGAAAATTAAAGAAATTGTCCAACGACATACTACTTCCTTACTCAGGAACATAAGAAGATACAATAAAGCAACGACAAGAAACAAAGAAAGACAAGAAAAAGAAACGTCAAAAACCATCCAAGACAACTGGACAATCCTCAACCCAAAACTTTTCGGGTTGAGACTTTTTAAAGTATTTCTATTTCATCTGCTTTCTCTTTCGCACTTATTTCCGTCTTTGCAAAACCGTCTGGGTGTAATTCGGCACTTACACTCATTCAGCCTTATTTATTAGATTTCACTAATACTCGGTTCAACCTGGTATTAGTTAATACTAGTATTAGCACTTAATACTCCCTTACGCCAGGTCGAGGGAATCCTTATTTATAAAACATTTTCCAACCCGTATTAGTTAATACTTGCTTATGTCAAATTTTTCATCAAAAAAATTACCCATCTGTAGCTCTGGTTACTATAAACGTAAACAAATCCCAGCTGACTTCATTGTGCACGTTCAACGCATTAAGTTTTTTCAGATATTCTTACTTCTTTCGGACTCTGATTGGCCAGAGTTTCAGTTCTTCTTTTGATACGTGACTTCTGACCAATTAGAGGTTGAAAAAGAAGTTAGATTACATGAAAAACTAAATTGCGTTGAACCCGAGTGTTATGATTTTTATTTTTTTTTTGGTTGGCGGAAATTTTTCTAAAATGGATATTAAACAAAACAAAACAAGAAATACTAGTTTTAATTTATTAATTTATTTATCTGGTATTTAAGGCGGAAAAAGAGTTTAAATTATTCACAAAACCAAAATATTTTCCACTTTTCCTCCAGAAATTTCAACAATATTTTTCCTACACTTTTATCCTCAAAATGACATTTGACTATAATACGACCTTAATCCTCCCTTAAAACTCCTATGAACCAGTATTAGCTTAATCCGTCGCTAATACTGGTGTATTTTTTTTATAAATAAGGTTTGGAGTATTAAGCACGGGTCACACACAGCTGCTGCCAGCGGCGAATTGACTGCCAGCCGCTGATCAGCTTTGTGTGACCACCAAATTCGCAACCAGCCCTGGCAGCCGGCGAGCGTTTAGCAGCGGCTGGCGAAGTTGAACATGTTCAACTTTTGGTAGCAAGCAGCGGCGGCTGGCAGCTAGTAGCGCAATCTGACCACATCGGCTGGTAAGTAGCAGCGAGTAGATTTGGCAGTTGACTTATTTCAAATCATAAATCAATAGTAATCGCGCGCGTATAAACTTTTCAATTAAATTAATTTAAATTAATAATGCTGAAAGGTTTATTTTTTTTTTTCATTTTTTCAGATTTATTATGATCCTGATTCTTCCTGTCAGCAAAAGTTAATTCGTTGCAAGATGAGCATTAGATTGAGCGATAATGATGAGCAAGATTTGCAGTAAAAACCACAGAGATTTGCTCATTTTAAAATAATAAACTTTTTGTTTTTTAAGGGTGTTCCCGTGCCAAACAATCGTCATCGTCGTTCGCGATCTGCCGTCGAGAAATGGCTTGAACATCGGGCACCAAATCCAGTGCCACTAGGTACCATTCTACAACCGTACTCAAGGAACCGTAAATCAATAACAAAACTTCCCGACATAGGATCTCACCAGTTATAAGTACTGCCTTGTGTCTCAAGAAGCCGACACCGACGGTGAAGTTGAAACAAAATTGTACAAAGGAAATGTGATTTCAACTTGTGCGGGTGGAGCGTAGGTGGTTTTTCACGATGGTGAATGTCTGAAACAGAAGTAAGAAGGTAAGTTATTGGTTCTTATTTTTTCCAAACGTGGCTTAATAGTCTTTTTTCATGTACCTACAGGAAATGACGACCTTAGATGACTTACTTCGGTTCACACACCTTCATCAACATATCAAGTTCTCACCGACCAACGAACAAATTTGTTTCCGTGACATGTAGACAGATGTTGACCAACTGCAAATAGTTGCATAGTGAAAAATATTTTTTGTATTTGTATTTATATTCATTATCTTAAAGAGAATTTAACGTCAAGACATAGTATATTGCCTTTTATCCGCAATTGTAAGTGAATTTGTGCGACAATCAATAAACACTTGCATACTTTTAATTGCATTGCAGATTTGATTTGGGATTTTTTTTGCTTAACATTAGACTTACATAGCAAAGCTTGCGTTTAGGAATTCACCCAATTAATAACAAATTGCCAGCTTGAAGTGAAATAATGTAGACAATGCGCCAGAGATCAGAACTACATTACTTACTGACCAAGGAAGATTTTGAACCAAATAGGAGATTTCCAACAAAATATGAGAAAGATAAGCTAGACCGTCATAAATTATAAAACTTAACCGTTCAGTTTAATATCTCAGACAACGAGTATACACTTTTTATTTTCTTATACAACAAGCAACGGTAATTTAACTCACATAAAATAATTATTATCATAATGTAACGTGCGCTTAGTTCGCAAAAATAAAACTTCACTTTTTATTTAATTCTACCACTTTATTCAGTATCTACTTTCGATATACACTTTATTGAACTCAACTCGACTTTTGGACTATCACTTGTATTTACTCTTAACTCTATCACTCTATAAACAAAACTGCCCTCTGGTTGCCTCGGGCGGGCTATTTATATCGAATGACATGCCATCTAGAATTCTCCAGTTACTTCTACATGTTCTCCACATTTGCTGTCAAGCATCGCTACACTCACACACACTGGCTTACAAGCAACGCCTGTCATTTATACCATTCCATTATAGTGTTGCCAGTTGTGTTTTCGGTTGAACGTTTTTCGATTAGGAAATTGGTATAAAATGTTGGGTTCACGTTACACTGCCCCCTCCTTAGGATTGTTCGTCCCGAATAATTCCATCTGCAGCCTCGCCACTATATCGATGCAGCCTGTCACAATGAACTACTTTTAACTTGCCTCTTAGTCCTCTTTGGATGCGGTAAACCACGTCGTTAATCCTCGTGACTACAGTATAAGGACCTTCCCAGTTCTGCTGAAGTTTCGGTGACAATCCCTTTTGACGATGCGGATTATAAGGCCAAACACGATCTCCTGCTTGGAATCCTGCTGTTGTCGCTTTTGTGTCGTACCGTGTCTTCATCCGGTCGCTGTAGGTTTTCATCCGTTCCCTTGTTCTTTTATGGATGTCAGCGAGTCTCTCCTTGAGGTCGTCCACATACTCGTTCGTGTCCTGTGGCTCCTCTGTGGGGCATCCAAATTTAAGTTCGCTGGGCAGCCGCATGGTTTTCCCGAACAGGATGTCAGATGGTGTTTGTCCTGTCGAGCTATGTACTGCACTTCTATAGGCCATCAGGAATAGCGGTACGTGCCTATCCCAGTCTCTTTGGTAGTCGCCTACAACCTTGGTGAGGTGTTCTTTCAAGGTCCGGTTGAATCTTTCAACCATCCCATCAGACTGTGGGTGAAGCGGTGTGGTTCTAGTCTTCTTAATGCCAAGTAGTCCGCACACTCCTTGGAAGATGTTTGACTCAAAGTTTCTCCCTTGGTCGGAATGGAGTTCCATAGGCACGCCAAACCTACTCACCCAGTTAAACACAATCTGGTCGACCACCGTTTTGGCCTCTTGATTTGGGATGGCATACGCTTCAGGCCACTTGCTAAAATAGTCCATTACAACCAGAATGTATTTGTTTCCAGCGTTGGTCTCTGGAAAAGGCCCAGCCACATCTACTGCAATCCTCTCAAAAGGCGATCCAACGTTGTACTGATGCATCTTACCTTGAATCTTCCTACCAGGTCCTTTGGTTGCAGCACACTTGTCACATGTTCGGCACCACTTCTCCACGTCATCTCTAGCATGTAACCAGTAGAACCGATGTCGCACCTTCTCCAGTGTTTTGTTTACCCCCAGGTGGCCTCCAGAAGGTCCGTCGTGCATCTCTCGAAGAACTTCACTGACTTTCGATTGCGGTACGATCAGCTGCATCACATATGACTTACCGTCAGCGGATTCCCATCTTCGCCTGAGGACACCTTCTAGCACATATAGTGAGTCCCACTGTGCCCAATAGGCTTTGAGAACTGGACTCCTGTCAGAAATGTCTCCCCATTCCGGTTTCTCTTCATTTTCTTTCCATGCGAGAATGGGTTCGATATCTGGATCCTCCTGTTGAGCCGTCCTCACTTCCTCATTGCTCCATCCACTTATGGGGTCAGCTCTTAGTCGCTGAGCGGTAATGATTTCTTTGTCTTCTTGCCGCTTGCAATGCTTGCAATCCACTTTGCAAGGTCTTCGTGATAATGCATCGGCGTTTGAGTGCAGCTTTCCTCTGCGGTGTTGGATCTGGTAGTCATAGGTCTGCAATCTTTCTATCCACCTTGCGACTTGACCTTCTGGATTTTTGAAATTCAACAGCCAGCTCAGAGCACCGTGGTCTGTCCGCAGAAGGAATTTCTGTCCATAGATGTACTTATGGAAGTGCTTTGTTGCCAAGATAAGAGCTAGCAGTTCCCTTCTGGTCACGCAGTAGTTCCTTTCGGGTTTCGATAGGACCTTGCTGTAGTATGCCACCACTTTCTCTTCGCCATCATGCACTTGGGATAGTACCGCCCCGATTCCAACGTTGCTTGCATCTGCGTCGACGATGAATGTTTTGCCAGGTGTTGGATGTGCCAGCACTGGAGCGTTACAGAGGCGGTATTTGAGTTCCTGGAAAGATTTCTCACACTCACCTGACCATTTAAACTGCTTCCCCTTTTCGGTGAGCTGATGCAAACTCTTTGCAACTCCAGCGAAGTTCTTAACGAAACGTCGGTAATATGTGGCAAGTCCCAGAAAGCTTCGGAGTTGATGTTTGTCCTGTGGTGTTGGCCAATTTTTGACGGAGTCAACTTTTTCAGGATCAGTCTTTACTCCTTGGGATGAGATGATGTGTCCCAAATACTTGACTTCGGTTTTGAAAAGTGCACATTTTTCTGGATTCAGTTTAAGGTTAGCCTCTCGAAGTCTCTGAAACACGGCTTTAAGGTTTTTACAATGTTGGTCAAATGTTTTCCCGTAAAAAATGACATCGTCCAAGTAGACTAGGCAAGCTTTCCACGTCAGCCCTTGAAGAACGCACTCCATCAAACGCTCGAATGTTGCCGGAGCGTTGCATAGCCCAAACGGCATAACCTTAAACTGCCAGAGCCCATTACCTGTAGAAAATGCCGTCTTTTCCCGATCTTCAGGGTGGATGTCAACTTGCCAATATCCACTCTTCAAGTCCAGCGTCGAGAACCACTGGGCTCCCTCCATGGCATCCAGGGTATCACTGATTCTGGGCAGGGGATAGCTGTCCTTCTTAGTCACATCATTCAGCCTTCGGTAGTCCACACAAAAACGAGTGCTTCCATCTTTCTTTTTCACTAGCACCACTGGTGACGCCCAAGGACTTTTGGAATTTTCGATAAGACCATCCTTCTTCATTGCTGTTATCATGTCCTCAACCTCACCTTGTTTGGCCAGTGGAAGGCGTCTTGCGGGTTGACGAATCGGTCTTGCATCTCCTGTGTTGATGCGATGCTGCACCAACTGTGTCCTACCATATTGTCCCTTTTGCGATGCGAAGATGTCAGTGTACTCTTGTAGGAGATTTTCAGCCATCCTTGTTTGTTGGCGATCAAGTTTGGATGAATTCAGTATTTTAGCTCTGATGGTTTTGAGCTCCTCCGGAGTTATAGTTTTTCTCGGGGCTTCGTCGGTGATCTTCGTAATTGCTGCAACCGATTCGCAACGTCCAACGACTTCTCCTTTCTTTAACCTTACATCGTACGGTCTGGTGTTTAGTAATCGTACGGGGACCATTTTGTTTTTCGGTGCTACCAGTGTTTTCCCAATGATGACGCTTTGGGAGGAACACTCTGAGTCTGGTTCCACCATGAGGTATCGAAGGCTTCCAAACTCACCCTCTAGTTTTGTCCAAACGAACACTTCAGAAGAAGGAGGCAGAATCAGATCTTCCCTGATGACAGTTCTCAGTGTCAACGTACTTTCGTTCGAATAGGTCATTGGAAGTTCCTTATTTTGGTACTTCAAAACCTGATTACCGATGTCCAAAATAACTCCGTGCTGTTTCATAAAGTCGATTCCAATGATGCACTCGTCACATATATCTGCCACCAGGAATTGATGAGTAAACACTAGATCGGCCAGTTGGATCTTGAGACACACTTCTCCATATACTCTTGCTGCTTCTCCCGTTGCGGTTCTTAGACGGTAGCTATTGGTGTTATGAAGCCACGTCATCTTTACCAGGTCTCGACGTACTATGGATGCTGTGGCACCGGTGTCAATGGTAGCCACATGTTTGTTCCCGTTAATAGTAGTCTCCACAGTCAGACTTTTGTTGTCTCGTTTGGTCTGGGAGACCTGGATGGTGGTTTTGGGGCCATCGATACAAGAAACCAGCCTCTGCCCCTCGAAGTTGGTTCTTACTCGTTTCCCTGATGGGAAACGGGCTGATAGACAACGCTAGTGTTGTTGTTACCTTGCTCTGGGTTGGATCTCTTGCTTCCACAATGTTGATAACCTGCTTTATTTGGTGGTAGTCGGCATTGACGCTGCAAGTGCCCGGTCTTGTTGCAGTTCCAACATCTTGCTAGTCCGCTCCGGTTCTTTTGTATTTCAGCTCTTTGGCACGAGCATTCTTCGACTATGGCCTCTCTAAGTCGATGTACTCCCTGAGAAGCCTGTTCTGCTGCTTCAATTGTCAATGCGAATGCTAAAGTTTCGGAAAGAGTACGTGTTCTAGCAGTTCGCACAGACCTCTGAAGATGTATATCAGCAATGGCACGAACAAAGGACTCAACAGCAAGCTGGTTGATGATTTCTTCTCCAGCATCCGGGTATGCCAGGTGAACCAGTCTTTCGACGTCTGCTTGGAGCTGCTGTAGACTTTCACCCCTTTTCTGGACTCTGTTATTGAGTTGGACTCGGAAGACTTCTTTCAAGTGGCTATCTCCAAAGCGTTTATCTATAGCTGCCACGAGAGAACTGAAATCACCGCTCTTACCAGCTGGAACTGTTTGAAGTAATTCAGCTGCTGGTCCTCTAAGAGCAAGAGTCAGTGCAATGTACTTGTCTTCGTCATCCCAGCCATTTGTTGTCGCGGCTGCCTCAAATTGTCTCTTGTAGACTGGCCAAGAAGACTGTCCATCAAATGTTGGGGGTTTCATCTCCTTTTTCTTTGCAAACTCCCCAGCAGACTCTCGAATTTTTATTTTCCGGATCTGGTCCAATTCCTTGGTCAGAACAGAGAACTGTTTATCACATCGGGTTTCTACGATTTCGAAGCGATTCTCTACAACAGAAAGCTGTTTCTCCACACCTTCAACGCGTTCGTCTAGGGCACATACATTTTTCTCAATGTTACCCAATTTACCTTCTAGAATGTTTTTCTGACCTTCCAAAACATTCTGCTGCGCCTCAAGTCTTTCGAGAATATTCTGTTGTTCTTTCTTTTGTTCGTTTCGTTGTTCTTCAATCAGCTTCTTTTGCTCGTTTCGTTGCTCTTCCAGATTCTTTTGTTGTACTTCGAGTCGTTCGAGAACATTCTGCTGTTCCTTCTTTTGCTCATTTCGTTGCTCTTCCAGCTTCTTTTGTTGTACTTCGAGTCGTTCGAGAACATTCTGCTGTTCCTTCTTTTGCTCATTTCGTTGCTCTTCCAGCTTCTTTTGTTGTACTTCTAGTCGTTCGAGAACATTCTGCTGTTCTTTCTTTTGCTCGTTTCGTTGTTCTAACAAAAGTTTCATCATACTAGAAAAATCTACACTTTCACTTACTTCCTCTTCTTCCACTTCTGTTTCAAAAACAAAAGTGTTTACGTCTTCCCCTTGCTGTTCCAAATAGTTACGCAAGCGCAGGACGAGCTCATTTTTCGATCCCGCTCTAGTAAGATTTCGCTTACCTAACTCACTTTTAAGCTCAATGCAGTTGAGCTCTTCTAACAACTTACCCATTTTCACTGTATATAATTATTATTTTTCTTTTTACTTCTTTTTTTTTTTTTTTTTACACTTTACTAGTCAAATAAGTTTTATTTACACTTCTGACACCAATGTAACGTGCGCTTAGTTCGCAAAAATAAAACTTCACTTTTTATTTAATTCTACCACTTTATTCAGTATCTACTTTCGATATACACTTTATTGAACTCAACTCGACTTTTGGACTATCACTTGTATTTACTCTTAACTCTATCACTCTATAAACAAAACTGCCCTCTGGTTGCCTCGGGCGGGCTATTTATATCGAATGACATGCCATCTAGAATTCTCCAGTTACTTCTACATGTTCTCCACATTTGCTGTCAAGCATCGCTACACTCACACACACTGGCTTACAAGCAACGCCTGTCATTTATACCATTCCATTATAGTGTTGCCAGTTGTGTTTTCGGTTGAACGTTTTTCGATTAGGAAATTGGTATAAAATGTTGGGTTCACGTTACAATAATATCGAAATTCAATCCACAACGGACTACTGCTATTCCATTTGTTATACCACAGAACGTTTCTTTCCATTGATTCAAAGGCAGCGATTGTAGGAATTGTGTTTTCTCCACTCACTTTCAGCGTGTATTTTTAATGTTTTTTTTTTGAAACAACGGTGACAGTCCTGTCTGGATCATGATGAGTATGACCTGAAGTTTCTGCACACAGTTAGATGAAATCCTGTGAAAACTACGTGATCAGATAGATATTGTGTTGATTACGAGAACTCTAAGAAATTACTTACTATTTGTGCGGCAGGAAAAGGACTTGGGTTCCATGTTGTTGGACTACTATGTGTCACAGCTTCTTATTTTGCCCGAACGCATATTGCATATTGATCGGATTCCTTCAATGGGATGTCATGAACATGGATTCAGTCAGAAGTGAACAATGAAAAGAGAATTTTCCAATGCAACGCCATGAATCAATGTCAATTTTTAGCCAGCACATTAATGGCTTCCATTCAAAGTCCTACCAATTTTCTTCATCCCAATAACGCCCGTCAGTTCATGTCGCAAAAACTCATGGTGACGGTTTACGCTAATGGAAACTTCTTCCCCCATCAAAACAACGAATCGAATTTGCTCATTGCGTCAGTGGTTCATTGGAGTCTGGAAAAGAACCTTTTAGGAGCGAAACTCATTAGCGATTGCACTACGAGTTTTTTGAGAAGTCGAGCACAGATATCTCGGCCGTCTGGCTATTGACCAAGAGCGAATCTGTGGCGTAGCGAACTGGGCTTCAGCCTCCTTGAGAGGTGTTTCGATTGACGATCTTGCTAATGGAGCTGCAACATTTGAAGAACATCGATTCTCTTCAATCGGTTTCAAAGGTTGTTGAAGCTTTGGCGGTGGTTTTTGCAATTCACTAGAAAAGTAAAAAAAAAGTTTTCTAAACAGCAAATTAAAATAGAAGTATGGCAGCTGCTGTCAATCGGTTAGCTGTCAGCCTGTGTTTTGACGTGTGGCTAGCAGCTAAGTGTGACCGCACTGCCAGCCGCTGCTTGCTGCTGCTACTGCCAGCCGCTGGTAAGAAGCGGCTGGCAGAAGCCGTGTGTGACCCGTGCTTTAGTGGAGTATTAAGTTCGTAGTAACCTTAACCCGCCGATAATACGGGTTTATAAATAAGGCTGATTGAGTACTATTACACGGTAAAATTTTTTGCTCGAACACCATCAGCTCTATTAATAAAAACAGCTTATTCCACTCATATTCTACAGACTTACTAAACCGTAGAATAAGGGTTAGTCCGTGGGTTAAAATTTCTCATTAATAAAAACAAATTGTTCCCGGAATAGTAAAATGACGTTTAACAAAAATTCTTTTTAAGAAATTAATTTTTTCTACAGTTTGACAAGCAACTTGACTTTTATTCATTTGTTTTGTTTGGTTGTGTGGTTAAGATTTTGTAAATAAATATTCTTATTTTCAGTATAAATACTAACAGATATTCACCCCCATTATAGAATCCGAAAAATGGACTGCGGAAGCGATCCGCACGAGTTTGGATATTTTTGCTACTATCGATATACATATTATATCAATTATATTTTTAAACATACTTCACGAATTTTTCTTTTCTGTAATAGAATTGGTTTGACACGTTGATATTTTAAAAGCATCAATAAAATTATTGTAAATATTTTTTGAAATTGTTATTCATTTGCTTGAAGTTGTTGTCAGTGCTGTAAAAACAAGTGCTCATACACCCATTATCAAACTATCCGCGATGGGAAATATTTTGACAAGATACGGGACTATTGTTTCAATATATGAAAATAGTAGTACAAGAACGAGAGAAATTAAGCAAAATGGAGATCTTTACACTTTTTGGAAAGTAATATTAAATTTTTGCAATTCTTATTGAATCCACCCCGCAAAACAAAAATGTAAAATTTTAACCAATGTGAGAAATTTTAACCCAATTCACACACTGCCTTAATAACAGTTCCGCAAACACATCCCTATACTTTTCTTCAGCTGAATGCTTTCATTTGTAAAGTGCTCTTTCTCTTTTTTCTCGGTTGACTGCATTTATTCATTCGTTCAAGAAGAAACTGTACACACACAATTCAAAATTAAAATAACGAATATCTCAGTAGCTGCAGCTTTTTTTTAAAAAATAATTTTTTGTTGTAAAATTATATTCAAAGTATATAAATTTGTGTTCTGTTAATTATTAATTTTGTATGTTGCATAGTAAGAATGTCTGATGTATTTAATGAAGCCGAAAAGGACATGCAGAGCTTGACGCAAACTTACGTCCGGGAGTTAACACAAATTTGGATGAAAATATTTGATGAAAATGCTTGTAAGGAAAATCTTGTCAAGCTCACGGATCACACCAAGAATTTCTTCGAAGACTTGGTGTTTGAGTCAATGGAAAAGCAAGAGCAAATCGAAAAAGAGATAAATGATCTTCGGACTGAAGCGGAAAATTTACAAAGACTTCTCAAAGTTGAAATTAGACTGAAACAGCCCGAAGGTGTTCCATTGCTTGTGCTACAGTCGGAACTAGATGGGAGTCTCACTGAGTTACGTGAAATTCTACGACTCCGTCGGGAGCAGATTTTCGAACTTCTTCTTGAACAGGACTCTCTCTGTAGCGAACTGGGTGAGGAGCCTCGTTCTCTTGTGGCGGATCCTTTACCATCTGAAGAAGAACTTCAGGCCTTTCGTCAGCATTTGGATGTTCTTAAGGCTGAAAAAGTTGACCGTTTAAATAAGGTATCCACAATGCGTCGAGAAATCAAGAATTTCCTTCAAATACTTGAGGTAAAAATGTTTTCCGAAAACGATGACAGGCTGCTCAATCATCGCGAAATCAAGCTCAATAAAGAAACATTTGACGGACTCCATGAAATGCATGTTCGCTACGGGGATCAAGTCGTTCAACTAGAAGACTCAATTGAAGGAATGAAGAGAAAATTGAACTCACTATGGGATAGATTGGACACCAGTCCTACAACAAGGAACAAATTCAGCCGCTACACAGAATGCTGCCAATCTACTTACGACATTCTATACAAGGAAGTTAATCGTTGTGAAAGCTTGAAAAAACAAAACATAAAGCTCTTCGTTCAACAAATTCGCCAAGAAATTCTTGAATGGTGGGAGATATGTATGAAGTCCGAGGTCCAACGGAGTCGTTTCTCAAACTTTTACAGCGACTGTTACACTGATGACCTGCTCATTCTACACGAAATGGAATTGGAAGATTTAAAAACATTTTATCAAAATAACGAGAAAATATTTCAGCTTTTTAAAGACAGACGAGTCCTATGGGACCGCATGACTGCTCTCGAACAAAAAGCATCTGAACCTGGTCGCTACAATAATCGAGGAGGACAACTTCTCAAAGAAGAAAAAGAAAGAAAGACAATTGCAAGTAAGTTGCCGAAAATTGAAGCTCTTCTTACAGAATTGGTTAATGAGTTTGAGCTCAGAGAACATAAAAAGTTTCTCATCTATGGAGAAGACATCCTAGAACTGATTGCTCGCGATTGGGAAAAGAAAAAGATGGAAAAGGAAAAGCTGAGTTGTGCAAGAAAGAACGCTCCCACGCCTCAGAAAACTCAAACTCCGATGTCGCTGCGAAACTGTCCAATGTCAGCGTCATCGATAAAGAGAACGACTTCAAAAACAAATATGTCTTCCGCCCTTAGTTCGAACAAAAGAAAACTTGCACCAACAGAAAGCCAAATACCTTCGGCAAAACGGAGTCTTTTAAATGTGCTCAATAGTCCAAGTGTATTCGCTCAATCCTCAACAAACAATACAAGAACACAATTTAAATCGCCCTTTAAAAAGAACCGAGTATTAGCTACGACAATTCGAAGAAGATCAGGGAGACTAAGCGGGAGCAACAAAAAACGACGATCAACATCACGTCTGCCAAAGGGCACACCTAAAATAACTATAACTGAAAGTTCCGACCAATCAGACGCAGATAACTACGAACTCTTCCAGAAATGTATCGAACCTGCATCGCGATCTTCTGTTGTGCCAACATCTACAGCCTCGTCAAGCAAAAGCAATCAGCGTAAAATAGCAAAGGAGAATATACGGCTACCAAATCCTCGATTGGCGAGGGTTCCTTCAAAGTTAAATCTTATGGAGTCAATGCGCAAATCACCAGCGCCGAGTCATCACACATCCAATTCTACACTTTCTACACCCAACGGAAGGAAACTCACAACGAAAAATCTTCCTATCCTCATCTAACTACCAATCTACTTTATGCGCTTCTACAACGGATGTAAAACATTTGAAAATTTTATCTTTTAAGATGCTTAATATATACGTTCTAAGTATGGTAATGGATTGTTTTTCAATAGTCAAGTTAATGTTATATTGTGCCTAAGTTTTTATCTTTTTTTTATTTTTAATATGATTTTGCAATGACAGCTTTGATTTCGAAAACTAATAAATTAACTGTTTAGTAAAAACTGAAGACTTTTGAGTTAATTATTAAAGCATAACAAGTAGGTGAGCTAAGGTAAGTGGTGAAGTGGCGAGAAGGCTCCACTATCTCCTGTGATAGAAAATGCCTCTGGTCTACACCGTGCATGTGCGACCAGCTTTAACATTGCTTGATTAAGTTAGAGAAAGAAAAAGACGAAACCTTTCCCAAGCCGAAAAGGCCCGGCCTTTCTAAAAGACGTAAAATGCATTTGAGAGAGTTCTTCGCCAATGACTCCAGTGGTTTTATGAACATGGGTATTAATTTTCTTTATAGCTTTATAGGACGCGCCAATTTTGAATATTGAAGTAATTTCTAGCATTTATACCTATGTGGTATCGAAATGGACCTTGTTTTAGCAAAAGTGCGTCGGTTGTTTTCCTGACAGCCACATTTAACCTAGTCTCTAAAAGGACTAGGATCCATGGAAGCCTTCGTGTTAAAAAAATACCTTCATTCGCAAAATAAAGCAAGACCGGTTGAGCTCCACAAAAGCAAAAAGCAGGAGGTCTGTTAACGTTTTCTGAGATCAAAGCCGCTCATCACATCAGCCCAATCAAAGCTAAAAAATCAGAGACTATTAGGCCTGTCAACATTTCCTAGGCTCAATGCGGTTGATTTGAATGGAAATGTGCATCGCAAATGTCGCACGAGCGGGGAGTTCGACAACACGTTTAGTATACAGTCAGCTCAACCACTAGTAAAATTACTTGAACTCTGTTCATGATGCTGCCCAAATATCAATGATTATACGAGGGAGAGGAAAGCTCCTTAACCATAACTACATGCAGAGATGCAATTTATACTACACTGGAGAAAACAAAGGTGTTATACATTTTTTTTTAAATTGGTCCTATTTTAGAAGAAATAGGTACGAAGGATTCGTTATGGAGTTGGTCAAATGACGATACCCTGGATGATAGGGAAAATTGAAAGTTATTAGTTTCCTATTGTAGTTCTGCACTTCAATATAGAATTAGAATGCGGAATGAAGATTTTTAAAAACAAAACAAGAAAAAATGTTGTGATCATATTTTGCCTTAATTTGCGTGCAGTTCTGACGACAATTTTTCGTCATAATTTGCGACTATTGAAGTATATCGTCTGAACAGCCTTTTGGGACAGTCCGTACATGCACGCAAATTATATGCCATCTGCTCGTAACTTTAAATTATTGCGAAAACTTGTCTTTTCTCGGCAGACAACCAGCATATCTATACTCAAAAATACATTTATACATATTTATCTATCTATCTATATATATAAAATAGGATGTATGTATGTATGTCCGGTATAGACTCCTAATCCGACTAAAGGATTTTTATGAAATTTTCAGGTAGTTTAGTCCAGAGATTGTTCCTGTCAAGATTTGATCAAAATATTCTCACAGGAACGGGGTTGGGAACAGAAACCGAGAAACTACTGAACAGATTTCAGATTTCAGGCGGCTCAGCAAGTATTTTATATAGTTGCTTAGAGTTGACAAAGTACATCAATAAATAAATAATATCAAAATTTCCTTAATATTTATATGAAGTTGTTTTTGTCTTCTATTAGATCATAGCGATATCTCTTGACATGCATCTATGGTGCATTGGTCAAATAACTTCTTTCCTAAGTCACGAAAATGAAAGTTGTAACCCTAAAGGTCTCCACAAACTTTAGGCCGATCTCTGTGATCCAATACGAAAGTCGCGTTGGGCTGTTAGCGCAGACACTACGCCAACTAAACAGTTGGGTTGGTGGTGAATGCGCAAACTAGATAACAGTGGGCCGACTTTTTTAGTTTCTAACCAGCGATTCAGTAGAATCTGGCTGGCACTGCCATAGAAAAAAAAAAAAATATATGTACGACCATCCGGCGCCGAAACTCGGAGCGAAATGAACTATCGGCCAACTAAAAAATCGGTCGGTGTGCGCGCTTGCGAGGAACTCCATACTGATATAGCAGTCGGCCGATAATTTAGTTTGAACGCAGTTGAGCCCATCAAACTTATCTATCGGCCGATACCAAGTCGTTGTATTATGCGGATTTGCATACACCTTCATACTGATTATAAGCCCGAGCAAACTATCGGTCGATAGAAAGTTTGTGGTTTGCTGGGACCCTGATGGATGCACCAACATTAAACTTTTCTTCAATAAAAAAATCAATACTTTTGCATTATGCTTTAAATGAATGTGAGCTTTTTCTTAGACGTAACTGTTTCAGAATGTTTTACTGGTAAAGTCTTTACATATTTTGTTTTTTGAAAAATGATCTGAAAAAAACTTGCGTAGAAAAAAGCCGTTGGGATAACATAGTACACCTACACAATATTAGTTTTTCAAGGTTTTTCGAAGCTTGAATTGAGTTTTTGTTTTTACAAAGCCTTATTCGTGCCTTATTGCCGAGATGTGGAAAGGAAGAATCATTAGTACTCCTAAAACAAACCAAAAGACAATTCAATAAAAATATATACATAAAAAATATATATATATATACTCTTTATTTATAACTAAGGCTTCTTAAAAACTAAATCTAAATCACGCCGCTCCAAAAAGCTTTTGTTGGAAAGCCCCAGGTAGTTGTTCGATCAGTGATATTGGATTCACACCAACGGCTACAAGTTCATCTCTACTCAACCATGACATGTGAATAAAATGCTTGGGAGAAAAATTATAAAAACTATTGAACAATATACAATAAGCATAAGTAAAATACCTGATAATTTTTCTGAAACTTTAGTCTCAGCCCGTCAACTTTACTAATCGCACTCTTTTTGCTCCTTTTGGACTCATTATTTATGGCTGTTGGTGAACACTTCTCAAGCACAAATAAGCTTGCATCATTTTGCAGAATAAATACATTTGGATTTCTGTGATCCAATACTATGCTTTTTATACAATGCGTTTCCGACTCTTTGACAAAGAAATCTTTATCCGTACATGTGAAGCACATCTCCTCCAGGTCATATTCAAAGATTTTCGAGTCTGAAAATGCAGCCACTATGCGTGGCAATCTTTGGTGAATTGATATAGCCGTTGTTGGGGCCGTGTAGCGTGGCAAATTGAAATGATGTGCGTAGTCTTTATCCTTTTTGCACCAAACTGCGATAGTTCGACATGTTCCTGCTGTCACTAAATAGTTACCACACTTGGACACTTCAATTATGTGAATTGTATCTTTAATGTATTTCCCAGCTTGGATGGTCTGAGAATGATCAATGTCACCATTCGAAAGGATTCTAAAGACTTCAATTGTGTTGTATACTTTTGATAGAAACATGGTGCTGGAGTCATCCGTGAATGTAATATGTTTACAAGCGGTAAACTCTTTGGGTAAATCTTTGATGCGGTGGAGTTGCGCGATGTTTTCATCATCTCCAGCTGTAAAAGAAAAAAGACGAATCTCAGTCATTGTGGAATAAGCGATGAAATTTCCATCAGGCGACAGCGCACTGCAAATTATGTTCTGGCCTTTTATGCTTCTCAGTTCGAGTAGTTTTTGGGGTCCTTGTTTGATTCCCAAAAGCTTGCGTTCTTCCTCCAACTTTTGTTCGTCGTTGCTGTCTTCTAAGCTAAACTGTTGTTCTCCGGTAGTTTTCCCTAATCGCCAAATTTCAATTGTTTGAGGGTATCGCAATAGAAGAGTTCTTTTCTCAGCTGCAACAGTTGCTACAGGACTCTGAAGAAAGGGTCCGAGTTTTACTGTAGTTCCACTGCTTCGAGTAATAGAAGAGATGCCTAAATATCCATCCATGCCACCAGACAATATTTTGTCACCTATGCAGACTAGTGCTTTGACATCGTGATCATGAACTCTTCTCTGGCGACATTTGATCCACTTATGGAGGACGACATCTTCTTTTTTGATTTCGGTAAGGGCATATATTCGAACGATGGGGTCGATGCCTGAACAGATTAGCATATTTTCTTTTTCGTTAACAGCCACTGCTAGAACATCAGCTTTCAAAACAACATGCTCCTCTAGATGGGCTGCGTTCTTTCCGTCCCAGACGGTTACTATACCACGAGAATCTCCAGTTATGATAGTAAAGTCATTAAGAACTTGAAGAGACCAGATGATGACATCTTTTCTTTTCTCTAATCGACTAAATGACATCTTATGAATGGCATGCCCTGTCTTAACGTCCCATATGCGAATAGCACCTATTCCTCCTGTCACCAGATGCTGCCCATTTAAATCAAATTTACAACACAAAATTCGACCTTCCTGTTTGTCGAAGAGCTTGTTATATACCATCTGATCATCTGCTATGTCGAATATGTTAATGTAACCTTCTTCGGTGCCGAGGGCTAGTTGGCTTCCTTCGGCATTAACATCAAGGCACCAAATAGAATTTCCAGTTGCATGCTGCGTTCGAAGCTTTGCTGAAGTAGCTAAATCCCATTCAACCAACTGACCACTTAGTCCTACGGTGAAAAATCGTTGTCCTGACCATGCCATACCCTCTATTGAAGCTTCTTCTCCACTGACAATGGTTTTCTCATGAAATGCTGCATGTTGCATGTCCCATATTTCGATTGTACCGTCATTTCTGTATGAAGGAATAGGTAACTAAATGCGTAACAATTGAAAATTATAATAAACGAACCTGGACATTGCAAGTTTTTTGTTGATTTTGTTGTAGGCCATACACAAAATCGACCTTGGCGTTAAATTATAAAATCGAACGTTGTGGATTTGTGTGCTCCCGTCTGCTTTCTGCTCCTCTTCCTTCATTTTCATATCTTGATTTGTTTTAAAAATTTTCTCAGAAAGTTAAAAGAAATGCTTTTTATAAACAAGTGAATTTTGCTTTTGGATTGCACGTGTTATATATCTTTAGCCGGGCAGCGGGCAAATTTGGTGACAGTTGACACTTGACAGATGATAGATGACTACCATGGATGACTACGTTCTTTTTAGCCCTGTTCACACTGTACAATTAGTTGGACAGACTTCGTTTCATGCTTATGTCGTTTAAAAAAAAACAAATTCACTCTTTCACTCCTTTTTCGTTTTATTTTGGAAATCGTTTTAACCGAAGTGACAGATTTCGAGTGATTGCATTGGTAGTGGTTAGCTTGCTAAATTTTATCTTCCATGTTAAAGCAGAAAACAAGACTAAAAATCGTTCACTTTAATTTTAAAAATTATTTAATGGTCTTCTGAAGATAATTTATTAAACTATCGCGTCCTTTGTGAGCTGACAAAAAATAAATAGAAACTGCGGCTTGCTTTGACAAGCAGTTAGATGGCAGTTTGTTTATGTGTTGGTCCCTTGCACCTAAACAGAAACGGGAGTGAAAAAATCACTTCAAAATGTGTCTCCAAACCGCATTTTGGAAAACTTTTGGGAGTGATCTGACAGATAAAGTCTCCAAATCACTCCCGATTTGGTTTTTGAAAAACGACATTAGAGGAATAACTAACTTCCATTTGTTTACATTGTTGCATTTGTAACACGAGTCCATCTGAGATACACGTATGAACTGAATTTACAATTTACTAACATCACTTTATTTTGGGATTCCGAAACTAACACCACTTTATTTTGGGATCCTGAAACCAGACTCGGAATCCGAAAGTAAAAAGGTGTTTCTGAAGTCCGTTCGAGGGCAGATGCCGTGGTGTGTGTGTGGTTTTCCCTCTTGTTCTTTATTATCGCGATTTTTAGATAGATCTGCCTCTCAATCCACCAACAACAACACAATCACCTGTCAGTTCGATGGACAATCCTTTCACCGAGGGGAAAAAACACTACCACAATGACAAAAAGCAATTACCTCGTTATCATGTTCCAACGGCAACGAAAAAATTAATTCTTTTATAGAAATCCTAATTTACCAATAAAAAACCACATTTTTTTCAACCCCGATCTATACGGCGTTAATTTTATAAAAATAAAAAGAAATCCATCCCAATTTGCCCATATTTTTGTAATCGATAACTGTTGAAATCAGAAGCACCAGCCAAACAAACTTAAAAAAGTAAAAATCCAAATTGACATCTGTCAAACTTTCAATGAAAAACGCTGTTAACGTTAACCTACGTCTCCTGTCCTGGCCTAAACTAAAAATTGTGATTAATCTTTTAAATATAACAAGTTATTAAGAAAATCATTTACTAAAATGGGTGATGCTGAACTTGATGCCATCCGCCAACAGAGAATGGCTCAATTGCAGTCGCAGTATGTAAGTTTACCCAACAAGCTGCACCAAAAGACTCATACGGCATACGCTTACTTGGTTTTAAAAAATTTCTTACCAAAAATGGCAACAATTGTATAAATGATATAAGCACCCACTATAAAAAGCTAGAAAGATACAACACCTTGAAAAATGTTTTGACTCACAGATATTGATTTTAATACAATTCCTCCTTCTGTTAGGGTGGCGGTGGCAATGACCCAGAGAAACAGAAGCAACAACAAGAACAAATGCGTCAACAAGAAGAAATGAAGAATTCTATCCTTTCACAGGTGCTCGATCAACAAGCCAGAGCAAGATGTTGGTTTCTGTCCATACAAAATTAACAATCGCTTACAAATTTCATTTCTATATTATTTTTGATAGTAAACACACTAAAACTCAGCAAGCCAGAGAAGGCACAAATCTTCGAGAACATGGTAATTCGCATGGCACAAATGGGTCAAATAATGGGAAAGCTTGACGATTCTCAGTTTGTTTCTATTTTGGAAAAAGTCAACGCTCAAATGCCGCAAAGTCAGTCCACTGTTAAATACGATCGTCGGAGAGCAGCCATCGATTCTGAGGATGATGACGATTACGGGTGCTGATTGCTACTGAAAACAAAAAAATCAATCGCTACTAAAATGAAATTACAAACAAACTGCACTTCTCAATGTTTGGTTAAAATCATTTTTATTTTAAACACTTTTTCGCTATTTTTAAAAATAATTTAATTCTTTTAACTTAAACATTAATTGAAAGCAACACATTTATAATAACAAAAATGAAAGAAACTTCAGTAGAAGAATCTTTCGAAAATAAATACAAGATTGAAATGAGATCACAACAGAAATGTACAACATTGAAATAAGATATTTGTTTGATTGACAATTTTCAGTAAGAAAGCTACTGAAAGCAGATTTCTATTCCTTCTTTTCATGTTCATCTTCGTCTTCCTCTGACGCATCGAGACAGTCACCACAGAAAATTGAGTATAAAATCAACGCGAGAAATCCTAGGGGCAAGCCAAACAACACTGTCGTGAGAACAGGGTTGCCCAGCCACATTTCCCTTAACGACTTTTTAGCCTCAAAGCAGGCGCGATATAGCCGTACAAGGAATGTGTCACCTCCGTACACAATCGCGGTCTGATTGCATATAGATTCGAGGAAAATGTGAAGTGATTGTGGCGTCATCTGCAGAGGATCGTCTTCTGGTATATGATGATGTTGTGTAGTGGAGTTGATGACAATTATGTGAGGTGTTGGCAGTGCGTCCATTACAATTGAATGGGCTATACTCGGGTCGCCAATCTAAAAATGGAAAAAAGTTTTCAAGAACTATTACTGAAAATTTGAAGTAGAAATAAGATTTACCCATCCAAACTGGAATAAGTCATGATAGCGATCGCGATATTTTCTTATAACTCCCTCAACCATATCGCGGAATTCCAATTCGTGTGTAGCCACTTGGTTAAGTTTGTCTTCTTCAACAACTGCAACAACTAGATACTTCTTAGTCTTCATAAGCTGATGAATATTAAACCTCGTAATCTTGGGGAAAGTTACGAATCGTTCAACATTCACCCAATGAGTAATCGTTGCATTTACATCAGCTGGATTCATTTCATGAGCTACATGCGCATGAGCGTACAAATGCTGTGCCTCCTCTTTATAAACCAACACGGCAGGCAAATGCTCAATGTCGAAATGCTGCTGGGCTATATCTTCAGTCGTTGCATAGAAGAAACCATGTTCCTGATAGCTCTCTGCGGCTCCATAAAACGTATCCCAGACAATTCCTTCTTGTAGGCCAACAAACATAAAGAACAAAGTGTGTGCATCTTTAAGCATGTCTACACTTTCAGTTCGAGTAACCAACTGGACTGGAGGTCCACTCATACGCAAAGCATAATCTACTAGATCCTCCTTGGTTCGATCACCGCTATAGACAAATTCCATGTTACCCTTAATAAACATGATTGTTGGATACCCTCGAATATGAAATTCTCTAGCGGCTGCTGGAAACCTAGTGCAGTCTAATCGACCGACTCTAACATTTGTACTATGTAAAGACTGTGCCACTAGTCCAAAAACTGGTTCAGTGCGCTTACAGTATGCACACCATGGTGCATAGAACATCACTAACCACTGGCTTTCGTGGCGGACATCAATAAAACGATCGCTAAGCTCAAGCACACGTGTTGCATTACCGAACGAAGGCATTGCTAATAGAAGGAAATCAATAAGGTCAATTTTCAATAAAAATGTTTTTACCTTGACTCACCATAAACGAAAAGAAACATAAATAAAATCACTCTTGGCGTAGGTAGTTCCATCGTATCTTGTTTTTTTTCCACTGTTACTTGTGATTGATTGCTTAAGTATGGCACATAGTAAATTTATAAACCGAGTAGGAGGTAATTACTAGACTAATTGAGTTAAGAAAAGGCTATGAAAATATTTTCAATATAAATACACAAAGTAGAAAAATTTATTTTCCCAATAATTTTGTTGTCAGAAAGAAAGGGATGCATATAGCTTTGATTTGACACGTCAAACGTCAGACTGTTGCGAGCTGCCAAAGGTCGGCGAATTGGTGAGCTTAAGGGCCTTACTACACTTTTAACTTCCCGTAATAATGGTAATAAGTGGATCGAATATAATCGGAGACAAGGAAGAATTGCTGAAACAACAAATCGACCATAGTGATATCATTTTTCAACGAAACGAGTTCTATCCAATACTGACCAATTGAAAACAGTAGCTTTATTCGAACGAGGTTTCCATAAATCGACCAATATGAACTTCGTCAAAGAGTACAACCAGGTTGAATTTTTCCTACAAGCTAAATTCAACCGGTAACCAACGACTGAATACCCTCGGGACCATTTTGTTGATAGTTGAATTACAACTAATTTAAAAAAGTGAACGTTTCTTCGAAACCGACTTAATAAATACTACTTTTCAAGTGAATAACAACTTGAGTGTTGAATGGAAAGTTGTGACTCTGCTGGGTAAGTGTGACTTGTGAGGCATCAGTGACTTTGGACAGAACCGGTTTACTCAATTAATTAAGAAAAGAGTTGAAGGTGTTTCAGGAAAAATGGGGAAGAAGTTTACCCCCTGTATTACTTACACTTACCACGTTTCCACTTTAGCATCGCGTAATCGAATTTAAATGGAATTTAAGTGTGTATATTGTATGCATGTAAGTGTGTATGTGTGCAATTTCCACTGGTTCGCTTATATTAAAAATACACACAAACACCAACACAATCGAAAGAAAAAGAGGGAGAACCATTACTTCTCTTGCCCCGCAACTTCTATTTGTTTACGTTGTTGCTTTTGTAACACGAGATCTATCTGTGATACACGTATTGAGCTGAATGAGCTGAATATATAGTTGTGTCAGTGAATTTACTAACCCACTTTATTTTCGGATTTGAAACTGGTTTTAAATTCCGAAAATAAAGTTGTGTTTGTGCCTGTCCAGACGGGTTATTTCAATAACGTTATGCTGTTAACGCTAGGTGTCTACACGTTGTTATAATTCCTCGCACAAGTTCTCCATTTTGTGTTGGAAAGTGTATTGAAAAAATCATAACGTTATGAGTATAACCTGTCTGGACACGCCAAGTGTACTGCTTAGGCAGACAAATCAGATTTCGTTTTGCGCATCCAGCCTCTTTCTTCCTCACCCCTTTTGCCTAGGAAACGACCGATATAACGTTATGGGCATAACCCGTCTGGACAGGGACTTTGTAAAGTCAGTTTGCGGACGGATGTAATTGTGTGTGTGAGGCTTTCCCTCTTAATTTTATTTTTCTATGACTGGAAGTACGGCGAACGACGTACGGCGAGTTTCTTGACAGCCGCTGTCACTTTTTGCCCATCAAAGCATATAGTTTTTTTTTTTATTATTTTCGGTTTCGTGTTTGGTTTGGTAAATTGTGCTCTCTTGTCTCTTAAATGTTTAAAAAGTAACAAGCAAAGCGATATTTTATGTTATAAAATAATGAAAGTAAACGTCAGCTAAGGAGTAAATGATTAATTTGAATAAACATATTTACAAAGAAATACAATTCTCCTAAGAAGTGATTTGTTGCGACAAAGCCTCATCACCAAGCGCACAAAATAAGATATCACAATGGAACCATCTGCATGTGAAGGTAATCAAAGTACGAAACTAAAAACAAAAAAAATGTGGTTCGCTGCTCAAATATAATCTTATCATAAATCGATTGAATATTGTTCCTCACAGATCTGAAAGCATTTGAACGCCGTTTGACTGAAGTTGTTTCATCATATCGGCCCTCAACATTGCGATGGAGAAGTAAGTTTAAATTGTATACTATTTTATTGGTCTTAATTGAAAATGCTTTTTATAGTCGTTTTGGCAGTAATATCTATGTGCACAGCTATTGGAGCTTGGTATTGGTTACGTGATCCAAAGACGTCAGTAGTTCCGCTCACAGAATCGCTTCTCATACACCCAATATTTTCATTTGCAACTTTAACACTTAGTAAGTAATTTTGTTCTTTGCACAGATGTATTCTAATGTTAACATTTTCGCAGTTTTACTATTCCTGTTTGGAATTCACAAGCTTGTTATAGCACCCCAAATCATAACCTCACGCATGAGACTCGTACTGGGTGACTTTAACATGAGCTGTGACGATACCGGAAAATTAATTTTAAAACCAAGGCCAAATAATAACTGAGGTACAGAGAAAAAGCCACGACGGCGAACTAGTCTTTAGAAAATTTAGATTAAAGATGACAAATAAATTCAAAGGATTTAGATTGTAAGACTTTCGTTAAAATAGAAGGAAATGACGATCAGAGTTGTAAATACATAATACATAAATATTTATTCAAGTTTTCTCATATTGTTGATCGTGGAAAGCTTAAATCACAGTCCTTATTTTCTCTAAAATTTGTTGTTAATTTTCACAACACAAATAAAAGTTAGTGAATAAATCTCATTTATTTCATTCCAATAGGGAATTTAATCATAATGAGAACAAGGATATAACCGTGGTCCATTGGGCCTCAAGAAGCACTTTTTAATATATTCCTGCAGATGATGGAATGGTATTATAAACTACTACGAAAAAGGAACAATATATGAACCATCTGGAATATCGATAAGTACGAATTTTATATACTGATAGGACCTCGTTTAGAACAGCCTTTTTAAGTCATAGACCAAGAGCATCAAAATTCATACAAATGTATGTGTAGATCGTTAAATCAAAGCCTGAAGGAATAGTGAAACATTTAACCAATACGGAATCGAAAGATACTTCTAAGTCTGAAATACTTCACAATGCAAGATGCTAACAAGAATTCACTCGGCGTCAATGTTTCCCCAAAATATCTATAATTTTTGCACAGTTCCATATCTAAGAGGTCCTCAACAACGCCTATTCGCAGAACTTGTCGAAAGCTGCGGCACTCATGTGATATATCAAATATTGATCCCTTTTTTCTTTTCAAATTGCAAACACCGCGAGCCGTCTCATATCTCTTAAGGCTGGGTGCCCCGGTCGGCGAACTCAGATTTCATTTAAATGATTTTCCTTGTTTTAGTGAGCCTTTCCTGCGATAAAACTTAGCGTCAGTGCCATTTTTCCCAAATGTTTCGGAAGATAGGTCTAAGACAACATTATTTTCTTCTTCATCTTTGTTGAACATTGTATTATACATTTGCTCTGAATTGAACATTTTTACCATTTGATCTGATGAATTGAAGTTGATACACCTTGAAATATTTTGGAGTGTACCTTGTTCTCATAATACAGTCAGCTGTTTCGATGCTGATTCTATTACTTAACTTGTCCTTAACTATATTAAAAACAGAAAAAGCTCCCTCCACACTGTTATTAGAAAAAGGAAGGGACAAAAGTGTGGTTGCCAATTTCGCAATGTGATAGAACTTTCTTGCACCAGCAACGTCTGTTTTGTGGTAAACCTCTTCCCAAAAAGTGTCGGAGGTATCGATGTTCGACCAACTCCATATTGGAATCAAATTACACTCAAGAAGGCTGCATCGGGATCTTCGCAAACTCGTCGAAAATGCGTAATCAAGTCGTTATTACTTGGTTTAATTTGAGCAAAAGCCGTCTGTGAAGAAAAAGCTAAATTTTTTTTACAAAAGCTGTAAATTATCCGGCAACCGCTCCTCCAGATTCTAACATAAGCTTATTGAAAATTTCTTGCATCGTTCTTTACCGACTGGTAGCTCTTTTTGATGTAGTGTCAATGACAACTCGTTAAAATAGAACCCGAAATGAATTAGGTCAGTCGGCATTACAAAGGGTTCGAAATCCAAGTTTTTTGTTTAATTTTTCAGGCACTGCCTTTGTGTAGGAACAGAGTGGAGCAGAGCAAAGAGCAAAGCAGCCAAATCAATTTGCACTAGTTTTGCTTACAGACCGCCTCCACTTCGCTCTTTGCTCTTCACTCTGGCTTGGTTTCATCTTTCTTTGCAAGTTATACTAATTGTAAATTAAACAGATCAAATAAATGGGTTAGTTCTTTGATTTAAACTTTTGTAACGTAACTCAGGCTTGCATCCGTGGTGTAATGGATAGAAAGTCATATGACTTATGAGAAATCCAGTAGGATCTGAACCAATCCTAATGTTCCTTAATTCTTTATTTTATCCAATCAAAGCTTATAAACTCCAAACGATTTGAGCGGTAGTTGCTAGGTTAGAATTTGGTTAGAAAATACCCAATGCTGAGATCAAACAATCTCAGGGCTGAACATAAATTCGACGCTACTGACAGGTGCAGAGGCATGAACTTTGTCAAAGATGACATAGGCTGCTCTAAATTCTTTTAATAATTGAATTTTTAGAAGATTTTTGCTCCCATGTGCATTAAAAGTGAATGCATCAAACTGCAGTTTGTGAAAACAAACGATTGAGTGGCTGGGTAATAGGTAGACAGAATCGAAAAGTGAAGACTTTCATTTTTTTATTTATCATAATAGCTATGCAGGGACGGCTAAGGAGGTTAAAGTTGAAATCACATCTAGAAATTGAGTCGAGTCTCTCGACAGCAGTAACATTTATTAACTTTACTAGAAGAGTACAATGTAATGCAGTAAACTGCTAGAAAAGCACTTTCGAAAATTGGCCGTTAGCAAGAATTGAAGGTCCCTATAATTTGTTTGGCACAAAGTCTGCGCTTTATTTTTTATTTATTTTACAAGTTTGAATGTAGATCCGAACAAAACTGAAGATCATCGGTTAAGTAAATTAGAGACCAATATAAAAAATGGGCACGACTGGGTCGCACGAACTTGCGATTGTGTTCTAAATACAATATCAAAATCTAAAGGCTGAGTTAAAGGTTTTGGTATTAGCTCTTCATAATATATTTTGTGGTACAGGGTTGCCAACTACACATTAATTATGAAAATTGAATTAAATCACGTAAAATAATGAAAAAATTAAATTAAATATTCCAAAGGTTTCAAGCAAAAATCTAAAAACGCCATTCTTTTGCAATAGCTTATACAAATGAATGATGAAAATTTAATCAAAATCGTTGGAGCAGTTTTCCAAAAAACGGTTTTTTATTTTTCACTTTTTTTTAAAAACTGTTTTTTAAAAGTCGAGTATGCAAAATTTTAGATCTTAATAAGAGTTGTTTTGACAAAAAATTTGAAAAAAATCAAAGTTATAGTTTTGAAGTTATTTCAAAATATCAAAATTTTTTAAAAATATTTTTAAAAATTTCCACAACAAAATTTTTTTTAATATTGATATGAAGTCTTTTTGTAACAGCTTACGACTTTTTAAATCTAAAGTTTCGTCAAGATCGTGTAAGCCATTAACGAGAAAGTCGGTTTTGAAAAAAACGGTACTATGGGAGGTACCGTTTTTAGGCGTTTTCCAAATTTTTTTTACATCATAAGAAAGAAAATTCAAAATTAATCCCTCACACAAAATTTTATCGAAATCGTTGGAGCCGTTTTCGAGAAAAATAAGTATTATTATATCGGTTGTATGGCAGGTACCGTTATTTCAAGACCTAGAGACTCAATTCCAAAAACCCCTCTGTAGACTGCTCCACAGACCCTACCTGCAAATTTTGAAGAAAATCGGTCAATTAGTTCAGGCTGTAGATCCATATACAGACAGACATACAGACATACAGACATACAGACAGACAGACAGAATTGCAGGACCCACTTTTTTCGTATTCTCTATCGTCGTAATGTCATATTTAATTGTTATCTCAAAATTTTTTTCTGCACGATTGCAAGACTTGCCTTATAGTACCTATAATCGCAAGTAAAAAGAAGCATACGCGTATCAAGAAATTCAAAGCTGGAATTCTGTAAAAATTCGACAATCGTGGAATGAAGTACATATACTTGCAAATTTTAATGGCACTAATCTTTGGTTAGACCTAAATGTTTTTAAATGCTACCAAAAAAAGAAACCAGTAATCTTAGGACAACTATGTGCAACGAAATTACTTACTTCAAATATTCAAACTGATTTGAAATCAAAAAGAAAATTAGTGTTAAATAAGACAAAATCATTAAAGTGTGAAAAATATGTGTAAATGCTCATGTTAACTGAAAAAAAAAAAAATTGAAATGAAACAAAAAGATTGTTGTTTTTTTTTTTGGAAATAAATTACAACTAAAATCACTGCATTAGATAAATCTGAATAGAGGGTAGAAAAAGTTTTGATAAATCGAGTCCGTCGAGTCGCCGAATCTACACATAAAAAGGAAGATTCTATTTGAGGTGGATGACAACGTTTACCAATTGAAATTGAATTAAATTTGAAATTGATTTTTCAAGCCGCAATGAACACAAAGGTTTCATAAAATTCAACTTTTGGCAGTTGTCAAAATACTTCTAACGTTTGATTGTGCTTCAGCTTTCATGCCTTAGCACTTTATATGAGCCTGCGGTTGCAGACGTTAAAACTTTGCGCTATTAGTTAAAAAATGCAGACTTAATGCAGTCCTAAAACCTGCTGTGGTGCAAACTAATACAATTACATTAGGTAATTTGTTCGCCTCATACATTAAACAATGAATAGACGATAGTCCCACGAATATAGATGAATAATGTCAATTCAATAAAATAATTGGGGCTTTTAATGAACGAACCCGGACACTTCTATCCAAATTTATTTTTTTCCAATTATCAAACAACGATATTTATCGCTTCTATCCAAACTTGCTTTTCTCCAATTATCAAACAACGATATTTATCGCTTCTATCCAAATTTACTTTTTTCAAATTATCAAGTCACGATATTTTAAATGTTTATCTGCTTTTTGAAACAGGAACTTATAAGTTTTACAGCTGTTGTCAGCATCAATCTGAAACAAAAGATACCTTAATCGTCTTCAGGGGTCCCAGATACAGGCACATACATAGATGCCTAGCGCATCTCTCACCACCATGCCTTGTGAGGGAATGGAGGTGACCTGCAATTGAGGCTTTTTATGGCAATGAATTTTCTAACGGAGGACTTGCAAATTCCTCGCTTAAGGCGATACCCGTGGAGGAAAAACATTTTTGCCTTTGCTGGGATTCGAACCTCGAATCTCTGGGTTAGTAGGTGGACATGCTTTCTATCACACCAAGGGTACCACGACCACCACTCACCACAGATCTTAGATAGCCTATCCAATTGGATTTTGTATGCGCTCAATGAAAAAAAAAACTGTTTCGTCAGCCAAAACTTTTATTTTTTCTCTCAAAAAAATCATTCTACAACAAAATGTTTGCATTCATTTATTCAGTTTCAATTTTTTTGGTACAAAAAACGCAAAACAAATCTCTTTTTTTAGTTGTGTATAATTTAATAATAAATGCATTTATATTTTGTGGTATTTGTTTTAAGAGAAATTGTTCATGTACATGTTCTATACACTATATGTGTTTTACTTTAAATATATATATTTTTTGTTTTTTTTTATCAATTTCGTTATCTTTTCCTTATTATTCGCGATAATAATTACGCTAGATATCTTTGTATATTTTTGTGTTTACTTTCCCACCCTCTTTACTTTATATTTTTTTTTTTGTTGATCTAGAGTTTACTAAAATTTATTTTTGTTTTACTAAAAATGCTTTGCTGTATCTTGTGTGTTTAATAAACTACTTTAAGGGGTGATTTTTTTAAAGTTATGCGCAGTTAATTTGAAGTAAGACTGTTTCTATCTTTATCGAAAGAATAGCATTATATAAAAAACAAACAAACAAACGCTTTACTCAATGAAAAATAAATAAATAAAAAATAGAGCACGAGGGTGTCTACAACTTAACTCTTTTTCTTTGTCAAAAATTGGATTTAAATTCACACGTTTTTAAGCTTAATATTTTTTTAAGGGTCTACACAATGCATAATATTCTACTTATTAATTAAAAATATTTTGATATAATAAAATAAAGTTTACATACTTATTTTTATTTATGTTAAAAGTTAAAATGAATTTAAAATCTACAAACGAAAATAATTAAAAAAAAAAAAAACGATGCATAGTTTTGTTTGGGATCATTCTTATGCAATAAGCACTCTTTCAAAGTTGCTAGGGGTCTTGTGATATGCGGTTTATTATGCCGCCAATAGGTTCCGAATGTTTTTCGGCGTATTTTCCTCGTTGAGATGTTTGGTTGTGTAGCGCAGAGCGTTTAAAAGGGGCTCAGCCTTGATAGCTGGTTGTGCCTGGAGTAATCGAACACATCCTTTGACGTCAACATGTGCTCCCCTCGCGAATGCTCCAACTGGATGAACATGATCGTAGAGGATGACAAGGCCAACCATCACTCGAAGGACTAGAAGATGAGTTTCCTCACGTTCAATTTGTGATAATAGTTTTCTAAAAACGAATAGAGCAAATAAAGTAATTTGGTTTGAACCTAAATATTTTAGTTTTTTTTTTTTTGTAAGCTTACGGATTCTCTAACATTCTAAGACACACTTTCGCCATTGTGCCTAGAGTCTCTGTGGTATTTTCAACATCTTGGGCATTATCGTCCACGAATTTTGAAGTTGCTTCGCTAAGTACCTTGAGCATTGGTGTTGCGTGGGCATAAAATAAAGACATTCGATTGGCTAATTCCGTGCTCACTAAAAGATTGTTAGTGCTATCGATACGTTGGCGACTAACAATGCGTCTGTAGTAACTAAAATCATTCTGTATCGCTGGCGTCTTCATCTAAGGAAAAAAGCAAAATAATTAAAATATTGCAAAATATTTATTAAACAATAGAAGCTTCAAGTGAGTGGATGTCTTAAGATGTCTTATGTACAGCTGTACATACACTTATTTTTAAGTATTAGGGATGAATTTTGAACTTTCAATTGGTTCTGAGTTCTTTTCATATAATATATGTAAATACGTCAGACAAGGAATTACATCTAAGAAGACATGTCATGTATGGAACGAATTAAGCAAAGTTCTACCAACTTGGATAAATTTAGGAATTCAAATATTCAAAAGACACGAGTAAAAGACTTAATTCAAGCTATCAATATTTTTAGAAGCAAATAACACACCTAAATTCTTGTAAAAAGTCCTAAAGCCTCAATGTTTTTTTTTTGTTTATTTAATTTAGATAGGGATCCCTATTTCTTTCAAAAGAACATCATCCGTTTCATTGCCTTAGAAAGAAGAATAGACAACACAGTCACACCAAATAACATGTAATCTCATCGGCCTTATAATCAAATATTGGTCATTTCGGCGGAATCAAAGGACTACTAAAGAAGTGGATTTCGCTATTTAAAACTAATAAATGGCCATCAAAATATTTTCATTTTTATAAGCATGCAAAAATGTATTGATTTTTTTTTTGTTTATATGGTTAAAAGTAGAACCTAGTGGAAAAGAGAAGACGAAATGTGAAAAATTAATTTTCATTTCGACACGGGGTGTGTATATGATACCAGAAATATATCACACACGTTATACTTTTGCAGGGTTGGTAAAGATATTGGGCAAGGTTAAAAATCAATAAACACACCTTTAATGCGTGTAATCGAGATTAACTTTTGTTACTATGAAATGTTTTGACACGACACAGGTAGTTTCTGATAATAAATACTTTAAGTAAGACAAACGGTAATGGTGCAGTGACATCAAATACTTTGATAAAGCCATAGTATTTTTGATAGACAAATGTTAATTAGTTTGATAACTATGCAAACAAAATTTGGACATTGTTGGTATTCGAGCCTATAAACTCTTGCATAGAAGTCCAACGACATAATCGGCCCTAGCGAGGTATCCGTTCGGAGCGGAAAATTGTCCGCAACTTCGGACGAAATCGGAAAAACTGTTGCAAAAAGCTATCAGAAATTTCACAAATAAAGCAATTGATCGCACTTCAACGCAGTTCGCCTTGTGCGTTGAAATAATATTGGAGAAAAATTCCAAAAAAGCTGTTCGGAAGAATACTTCAAAGCAAAAACCTCCGAATCGTACAAATCGGAGAATTTTCCTCTCCGAACGGATACCTCGCTAGGGCAGAATATCTACTCAATGCGTGTTCAAAAACTTTTCTCATTTGAATAATGGAGTGGTATAGATATAGATATGATCAGCTGTGAACTGTGATGTACCCCGCATTGACTGCAGAAAGCGTCAGCAAGACTCCTGTTCTAGGATTATTCCATCTCTGAGGCCAACAAAATGGTGATGTCGTTGCATTAGTTTGTAGTAGTAGTGTAGTAGTCTGCCTTCCTTTTTTATCCTCGGAAATTGTACCTGACCGTTGTATACTAATGCTTTTTTGACGGAGTGCTATGGATCTCTCCTTTGAACAACACAACACCACCCAAGCTGGTCGTGTTCTATTTTTTTTTTTTTTTACAGATCGTATTTCTGAAGTTAAGGCTTCCATGGATATATGTGCTTCTAATACGGTTAAGCTTTCTTACTTTTGTTGTTATATGATGCATCTTAGCTTAATTGGCAATTAAAACAAAAACGAACTATAGGAGTGACAGCGTTTGGAAAAATGGACAAATTTTCGTCGATTCTTTGCACGAATAAAAGTTTTTTTGCTCCGGTTTTATTAAACCTGAAAGCTTTCGGGGCGAGAGTGAGCCCCTGTTGCTTAATTTTCGTAAAAGTTTTTTTTTTAAGCTGTTTAAAAAAGGAGATCAAAAACTGATTGCGAATAGTGTTGTTCAGCTGATATACAGGGTGTCCCATAATTCGTGTTACATATATACTTTGGGATGTGATTCTTGGTCATATTCTAAGAAAAAAATTGTTCTACAGTAAATTCCGTTTCTCAACTTTGACATCACTTTTTGACAATTTAAAAAAAGGCTAACTTTGGTGAACCCTGAGCCCTGACCTGTGTTAAGCTCGAATATCTCTATCAATACTGATGATAGAGACCTAATCTTAGACTTAATTTTTTGTAGAAGTAACAACCTTTAAGACTGTATTTGTCAGATTTTCAATTTTAAATAAATAGGGTGGCGCAACAGAGCGAGGAGCCCTTGAGCCTAGCGCATCTCTCACAACCATGCCTTGTGAGGGAATGGAAGGGACCTAAAATTTTCTGCCGGTTCCGGCTAATCGAGAAAGCGCTTTTCATGGCAATTAATACTAACGGTGGACTAGCCAGTTCCTCGCGAAAGGCGATAGCGATACCGATTCAATTTTAAGTGGTGTTCAGAATACCCCAAGCAAAGTTTTGACTTTGAGGTAGTTTTTTTCAGAAAATGCCTGATAAACATAGAGATTCTTTATTTTTCACAGATGAACAAAACAATAATACAAATAAAATCATTCATAAGTTCACTTAAAAATTCATACATTTTATGATACTTGAAAAAATACAAAATGGTTAAAATTATAAAAAAAAAAAAAAAAAATAGCTTTGAGGTTTGTTTGAATAAAACAATAATATGGGCACTTTTAGTAGTTTCATATGTATTTTATACAAATACAATAATTATTATAACAAGTGCTCAAAGTGCCCTCCTTCGTTTTGAATGCATGTCAGAGCCCGTTTTTGAATTTCATTGTGGGTGATAACAATTTGGACAAGCGATCTTTTGAGCGTTCGCATTATCCAACATTGCTCATGAAGACCAAAGTCGGTTCAATTCATTGTTCACTAATTGAGTCGATTACACTTCAAAAAATGATTGTATTTGCCAATAACGCAGAACAACTAGTTGGAAAAAATTATGCCGAACGACCGAATTCGGTCGTTGTCCAACGTGGTGGATGATTCCTTAAAATCTAATTGAGTGGTGGATGATTATCAAATATTATATATTATAATTTTGTTTTAGAAATAAGTCCGACTACAGGTCTGACAAATGTGTACCCAAAATAAATCCGACGATACAACATTCATCACACCAAGTCAATGCAGCTTATTCTATAGTGCGAACCGCCCTCATACTAACTTGAAACTATGTATGTATATGTAATCAAAAAAATCTAATATACTTTTTGAGAACAAGTTTATTTTAAACAAAACTAAAATTTCACAAGTGGTCATATTCCACTGGCTCCATGGGATCGTGTCTGTATTCCCTTAAATCGTAGTTAGTTAGGGAGTCTAATGGAATCACTCGGCTCGCATCCAAAGGTTGTTGTTGTTGGTAGAACTGCCTAGGACTTGCTAAATTGTTGGTAAGGCTTCGTTGTCTCACTTGTTGGCCACGATACATATTTCCGTTAGAAAATTGAAAATACCTAGGGAAATTAAGTTCTTGAAATTGTCTTCGTTGTTCTTCTGGTTGGAGTTTTTCTTGAAAAATTGTGAAGCTCTGTTGGGAAATAGCGTCTGGAACATCTTCAACAACTATTGGCGATCCAAAATAAGATGATTGACCACACACGAAAGCTGTCCACAAAAATGCAATAAACTATAAATATACAAAAAAAGGTTTGTCGAATTTTGTTCGTAAATATAAACCGAATGTGTTCTATCTTACAAGACGCAGCATGGTTGAAACAACAATCAAGTTCGGGAATGAGGTACAACTTTGAACAACAAGTGACTTTTATACAAAAAATTTTAAGCTTTCTACAAAAAAAAAAAACATCACCAAGTTTTTTTTTGTTTTCTTCCAATTAGTTTTTATTGCTGTCGTAAATTTTGAGCAACAAATGGTGAATAATATGCAAGCAATTAACACTGATCATTGTATGCCGCCACTGACTTAAAAACCTTTAAAACGCACTCGATCTAGATTTTGATAGATAAGTGTGTTTTCTTTTCCTATTTCGATTATTCTTTGTAAAGCATAAAATGATTAAGATCAAATTAATTTTGATTCTAGTCAGGTAATTCTGACTGACTATGATGCCATTGTTCATGACCTAAAGGGAAACTGTTGATCATTAAATGCAGTCAAATTGAATGAACGTGATATCTTTTCATCGAAACTAACAGACTGACTCAAGTTGTTTGAAGTTGTTCTTAACTTCTTGATGTTCGAAACCGTGTTCAGATTAAGAACTATGAGTTCAATGCGGGGTTTTCAATGTCCGCACATAAAATTTAAAAAAAAATTTTGTGAAACGGGATCCATCTAACGAAAATTATACCAGTGCGCCAGTTGATTCTCTGGGCAAATTAAGTTTAAAACGTCTAAATTCATCCAAAATTAATCAGGTAAATCAAACACCAAATAAATAAAAGCGATTCTCATATATTTTGAGCTTTGCTCCTTTTTGTCCAAGGAATTAAAAATTGCTGATGGTTGAGACTTGATGAGCAAGGACCTCATATCCCTGCAACGAGCACCTCACTTATGGGTATAGGTGCTCAAGAAAGAAGTGGGTAGCGTATTAATCAAAAAAAAAAAGAATGAAACTTGTGTTGCGAGTAGCGAACAAGACAATATTTGTGATGAATTGGCAATAGAACTCAATTATCTTCTTTGATAAATAAATGCCCACAAAATTAAAAGAAAGACGCAGTTGTGTGCCCAGTTCATACTTACGGTTCATAATGTTGGGCAACATACAAAAAGTATGAGAGTAATTTGACTTTAGCTGAGATGTAATGTAGATGCTTTGTGCGAAGGGCTGAGGTACCAAACTATGTCGAATTAGGAATACATGGGATAATGGAAGTCTAAAAGTCATATTAAAAAAAAAACATCCTGAGTAAGCTGTCAAAAAGACAACATCAAACGACGTGACGTTCCGATTTCGACACTATAGCGAGGAGTGAAGAAGAGTCATACTCAAAAGCTATTGGGAGAAGGAATGAGACTGTGATAGGTATTTTTTTTTTGTTGGAGGTTTTTAAAATACCAGCTGGAGCATTCAGACCTAAATACCGGTCTATTGTACTACCAGTTAGCAACCTTCTATTTGTTATAGCTTTCCAGATGTTCGGAAAAAAGCCAAAAGACGCTGCCATGATAAGGAGCCTAAGTTGTTATTGGTATGCCTTTGGCATGTAACCTCGGGCATGTGTCGACGCTGAGGGCATTACACCAAACCCTATCCAAAATACACATGCTTCTCTATAGACAATTTTGCCAGCTTCTAGTAAACCACAATACTGTTAGCACCGGCTCTTTCAGCGAAAAAAGATTAAGGCAAATCCACAAAAAGATAGTGCCAGCTCAATAGAAACAACAAAATCGAAAAAGCCTAACATCGGGTAAGGTATCAGTAAAGTTTTCCCCCTTCTATTTCGTCTTCAAATTTTCGCGAGTCTTGAATCAAAGTTCCTAATCTAAGCAAGGGGCAAGGTATACTTTTCGATTTTTTTTTTTCTTTCTAACTAATAAAATGGTGCCCGTTATGGTTAGCGTGTCTGACTATTACGAGGGAAGTTCGAGGTTCTCATAACAGAAACATCAAGAAAAAAATGTTTCTCCATGTATATTGAACTTTTGCGAGGAATTGGTAGGTACTTCATGCCACGAAAAGCGCGTTAATTCGGACGAAAAAAGCCATATTTTTAAGATTTTTTTGGCGAAACGGGTAGTGTTCGATTATTGAAAAATTAACATATAATAAAATAATATTTGAGCAACATTCTCTAAAATTTGCATTGTAAAATATTCAAAATTGAGCGAGTGAAATTGAAACTTCTGAGGTGCTGCGAAAAAAAGTTGGTTTGCAGTATCCACCATAACTCAATCGTCTGAAACATGAAAATCAAAATGCTTTCGTTAATGGAGATGTTTCTCGATGAAGGGAGGATTTTCAGAAAAAAACGGTTTGAAAAATGCAGAAGAGTTTGGTCGTTTAGCGCTCATTGCACATTAGTTTGATTGCATAAAAATCTGAGAAAATTCATGCATATCAAAGGTACTCAAAAGATTAGTTTTGCAAAGTAATAATTGCTGTTACTAACAAAATGAAGAAAAAAGAATTAGGAGCAATAGACGCTCAAATACTCATAACTACGTCAAATTTACTCTGATCGACTTGAAATTGTAACACAAATTGGCCACGACTGGGTCGAACGAACTTGAGACTGTGAGCTAAAGTACAATACCAAAATATGAAATATTAAGGCTGTTTCATACTCAATATAAAAACAAATTAATTTAATTAACTTTTTATTACAACTAAAAATATATTTTGTAAAATGTGCGGCACTTTGCCAAACATTAGCAAATCACCCTATCAAATTACATTTTGTTTCTTATCTTTAACGGCTGCAACTAAACTCATATGGAGATTAACACAATGGAGCTTATCTCATTTTGGAGCTTATCTCATTTAACTTTAATCCGTTTCAAATAATTTGCCGTAGAGTCAACTCACTTACAATTCAACCAGCAAGCAGTGAACATCGTTTAAATACATATGTGCATTTTATTAAAAAACCGCATTTTTTTGGTTTCATTCTTTTTCGCTACTTGCCTTCGTTTTAATATCATCGGTTGATAAGTCAAGCAAATTGATACGCCAATATATCAGTTTAAAACATGGTCCTTCGTAGCCATATTAATTGAACTTTTTCGCGAATTTTAGTGGATTTCGATATAAAAATCCTAAAGACTTTATGTTTTTTTTGGATGGTAAGTGCGCATGCTAGAGTTCTTACACGTAAAAAGTACATACATATATAAATCATCTGTGGTGCAAATAAGTTATTCGAGCAATATTTATATAATCAATTAAAATAACTTTGATATCTACACGCTTTTCGATAAACTTTAAAAAATATATTGAACGAAGATGAATACCACTAAGGCAAAACGTGGCCATGTGAAAGGTCTATTGACTCGCGCTGCAAGTTTCGCTGAGAATTTAGATGACCGCGTGTTGCTTGAGCTTCTCGAAACTCGATTAGAAAATCTTAATGAGGCTTGGAATAAATTCGTAGCTTTAACTGACGAACTTCTCGGTCACTCGGAAGACAAAGATTACGTAGATCCCAGTGATGATTTTGCCGAATACGAACACAAATATTTCACTGCACAATCTACATTCGTAAACGTTATTCGCGAACGTAAGTTAGCTTCTACGCCTGCTATACCTGCTGCTTCCGAATCAGTAATCGAGATATTAGCTAACCAACAGGCTTTGTTCTTGCAAAAATTAAATGAGCCGAAAAAACACGCGGGTACCATTACATTGCCTAAACTTTCAATTTCTGCTTTTTCCGGGGACTACAAGGAATGGCCGAGCTTCAGGGATCATTTTGTCGGTTCGATAGACAATAACTCCGATTTATCTATGACAAAAAAATTTCATTATTTGAAGTCGTTTCTCCGCGGGGAACCAGCAAATCTTATTCGCGATATTAAAGTAGTAGATGTCAATTACGTTGATGCTTGGGAAAAATTAGAAAGGCGATACGATCGCCCCAACTTCATGATACATTCGCATATACAATCGCTTCTTTCGATTCCAACTGTAAACGCAGGTAGCATTCAGTCACTTCGTAAACTTTCCGATGTTGCCGATGAAACAATTTGCGGTTTGGATTCCTTGGGAGCCACGTGGCGAGACCCTTGGGTCATCTACTTACTTTTACTAAAATTAGATCAAGATACAAAAGAAGCTTGGGCACTTGAGATAGGGAAAAAGGTAAACCCCTCAATTGAAGAATTTTTAATATTCTTGAGCTCACGTTGTGATGCTTTGGAGTCTGCTCAATCGCTTTCACATTCGAGCACTCCATCTCGTGTGAAGAATCCAAAAGTCATACAATCTCATTTCGTTAAATCGAGTCAAAGCTGTCCAAAGTGCAAAGCAGATCATTTTTTAAATCAATGTCCACAGTTTCACATACTCGACATTAACGCTCGTCGTACATTTGTAAAGGATAATTCACTATGTTTCAATTGTCTTCGTTCAGGGCATTCTTCGCAAAAATGCCACTCAAATTTTCGTTGTCGGTCTTGTCACTCGCGGCATCATTCGCTCGTTCACATTCAGCCTCCGCCAAAGGTTTCAGCAGTTCCTGTTAATTCATCCTCGTCATCTTCTTCTGGTAGTTCCACCACTAACGCAACGATGTCAAAGGCTCCAGACACAGTACCTTCATCAACGTCGCTTAGCTCATCAGTAGTTCAGGCAAATAGTTTGCTTTCTTCGTTTTATTCTCAGCAAGCTCTTTTGCCCACTGCTATCGTTCATGTTCGTGATAAGCAAGGAACACTACAAAACGTTCGGCTGTTGCTAGACTCAGGGTCTCAAGGTTCTTTCGTTACTGAACAAACAGTTCAGAGATTGGGATTGGTACGCAAAAACGCTAAAATACCCATAGTAGGTGTTGGAGCAACACCAGCAGGTGTTACAAATGGGATCGTGACCCTAAAACTTCAATCTCGCTTCTCTCAAGAATTTATTGAGGTTCAGTGCTTCGTCGTTTCAAAACTAACTTCCTTGTTGCCGAGTTCGTTTTCTACGGTTTCAAATCTACAGTCGTTCAGTTCGTTCTCTTTAGCTGACCCGAAATTTAATACTCCTAGTCACATTGACGCACTCATCGGTGCTGACAAATTATTCAGCATAATAAATGGCTCGGCAGAGCGCGGTCAAGGAAAGCCTGATCTTGTGCCAACAATTTTCGGTTGGGTTATCTGTGGAAACATGGAAACCGTCAGTTCTTCGAAAACAACAGATCTTAATTCATTCTCCATTTCATTGGAAGCTTCGACTTCATTTGACCTCGAGCGTTTTTGGCGTCTGGAAGAAGTCGATCCCGACACTACTCTATCCACTGAAGACCAACTTGCAGAAGATATATTCGTTAAAAGTCATTCTCGTTTAACTGACGGTAGGTATATGGTTCGATTACCGTTCAAATCTGATGAGGCTACAGATTTCGGTAATAGCTTCAAAGTCGCGTTAAATCGTTTTTATTCTACTGAACGACGAATTGCATCCAGTCAGTACTTAACAGATAAATACATAAACTTTATGAACGAGTACTTGGCCCTAGGCCATATGGAAGAGGTACCTACTAGTGAAATAAACACGTCTTCTAGCAAGTGCTTTTACCTACCGCATCATGCTGTTCTCAAGGATGACAGCAGCACAACGAAAGTCAGGGTAGTGTTCGATGGTTCGGCTAGATCTTCGCATAGTCATCCGTCTCTTAATGAATCTTTACTTATTGGTAAATCTTATCAACGCGATCTCTTCTCAATCTGCATTCGTTTTCGTCGCCATCGGTATACGATGTCAGGTGATATTGAAAAAATGTTTCGCCAAATTAGGGTCTCAAAAGAACATGCAGACTTCCAACGCATTCTGTGGAGAAATTCAAGTGATCTTCCGTTAAAACATTATCGTCTTTTGACCGTTACTTACGGTACTAGTTGTGCACCGTTTTTGGCTGTACGAACTTTGTATCAACTTGCGATTGATTCAGCAGATACTCAACCGCGAGCTTCCGAAGTACTGCTAAATGACTTCTACGTTGATGACGTAATCACTGGGGCTGATTCTATAGAAGATGTCACAACACTCCGCCTAGAACTTGTGAGTCTTCTTAAGTCTGCTGGTCTAAACCTTCGAAAGTGGACAACAAACTGTTGGCCTCTTCTTCTAAGTTTGCCAGAAGAACAACGTGAGATGTCACCAAAGGAATTTGAAGAATATCACTCAGTCAAACTTCTCGGCTTGCAATGGTCTCCAGCAAATGATACGTATTCTTATAAAGTCAACTTAAATGATAAAGCGTCGTTTACAAAGCATCAAATACTCTCAGAATCTTCAAGAATTTTCGATCCTCTCGGTTTTCTTACTCCTGTAGTAATCGGTATCAAAATATTGTTCCAAGAGCTATGGCGAAAAAAGTATAAATGGGATGACGTCATATCCTCAGAGCATTCGAAGAGGTGGCATTCCGTCCGCGATGAGCTTTCAGTCATCGAAAAAATTAATATTCCACGAATCATGTGGGCATCAAAAGAAAGCGTCGAATATCTCGGTTTCTGCGATGCATCTCTCGATGCTTACGCAGCAGTCATATATTGCAGAAGCGTATGTTCGGCTGGAAATGTAACTAGTAACATAGTCGCGGCAAAAAGCAAAGTAGCTCCTATCAAAGTTGTATCCCTTCCGCGTCTCGAACTCTGCGGAGTAGTTCTACTAACTCGATTAATAAAAAAACTTGAAACTTCTTTACAAGATAAAGAAATAAAAGTTACAGCGTGGACTGACTCCGCAATCGTCCTTCATTGGCTATCGGCACTGCCAAAGAAATTGTCAGTTTTCATCGGGAATCGTACTTCAGAGATTCTTTCTACAATACCGAGAGAATCGTGGCACCACGTACGATCTGAACAAAATCCTGCTGACTGTGCGTCTCGTGGTATTACACCTACTCATTTGCTCCAAAATGAGTTATGGTGGACCGGACCATCGTGGATAACAAATGAACGGGATCAGTGGCCAAAATCGGAATATTCAATCGATAATATTCAATCCGAAGACTTTGAAAAACGGAAAAACCAACCGACTTATAGTTGCGTATCTAGATTAGATCCCACAAATGTTTTTTGCAAAGTGATCAATGATTCTTCTCGTTTCTTAAAATCCATCCGTGTGCTCGGTTTCATATTTCGGTATGTAGCAAATATTCGTGAACTCGTTTCTATAAGAAAAATGCTAGCAAGTGGTGAAATTCGTGATAATGATGAACTCGACAAACTAAACAAATTGTTATTAAATGCGCGTTATAAATCTGTCCCTAAAACGCAATCGCTGGCTTTGTCTTCGCTCGAAATTTCCACGGCAAAGACCAAACTACTAAAGTTTCACCAAAATCTTAGTTTTTCGGTAGAAATAAACACAATAAAAGGTGGAAAAAATCTTAAAAAAGGCAATAAGCTAGCATCCTTAGCACCGTTTGTGGATGACCAAGTACTTTTACGCGTCGGGGGTCGTATCCAAGAAGCAGATGTGTCTTATTCAACAAAACACCCTATCATTCTCGAAAAAAGCACACGAATTGCAAACCTCATTGTCGATTATCTACATCGTTCAAATTGCCATGCAGGTGTTTCTCTTTTATTTGCCATTCTGCGACAAGAATACTACATTGTCGGTTGTAGGAATCTGCTTCGTAAAATAGTCCATGATTGTGTTCCGTGCTTCCGCCAGCAAAAGACAACTTCGACGCAGCAAATGGCTAATCTGCCGGCAGATCGTGTCCTCCTGTCGCGACCGTTTAGTAAGGTTGGTGTAGACTATGCAGGTCCTATAACTTTACGACTAGCTCGAGGCCGAAACCCAAAATTTACCAAAGCTTATATCGCGTTATTCATTTGTTTCTCAACAAAGGCTATACATGTTGAGTTGGTAAGCGATCTTTCTTCAAACGCCTTTCTTGCAGCTCTCGATCGCTTCGCGCCGCGTCGTGGTAAGCCGTCGGAAATCTGGAGCGATAATGGAACAAATTTCCATGGAGCTAATCGGTGTCTTGACGAGATGTTCCAGCTACTCTTGAGTCAGCAGCATAACGACATCGTAACCGATCATCTATCCAAGGACAAAATTTCATGGAACTTTATTCCTCCTTCCTCTCCTCACTTTGGTGGTTTGTGGGAGGCGGGAGTCAAATCTGTTAAATTCCACTTAAATCGTGTTATCAAGGATCATCGGCTGACATATGAGGAAATGTATACACTCCTGACACAAATCGAAGCACTGCTCAACTCTCGACCTATGTGGCCGACATCGGATGTGGATCCGATAGCTCTTAGTCCAGCTCACTTTCTGATTGGTGACACTATGAATTCTATTCCTCATCCTTTTGTCTCTGATCAAAACATTTTTACTAATTGGTCTCTTTTACAGTCTCTCAAACAAGGGTTTTGGAAGCGGTGGCACTCCGAATACTTGACTTCGTTGCAACAACGTCCAAAATGGCAAGGAGTCAAAACCGATTTGAAGCCTGGTGATGTAGTCATGCTAAAGGACTCAAATCTTCCACCAGCCAAATGGATACTTGGCCGAGTCAAAGAAGTCCATCCAGGAAAGGATAACCGAGTACGAGTTGCGACCATTACCACCGAAACTGGAGACTACGTTAGACCAATTGTCAAAATTGCACTGCTTCCCTTTTGCTGAAAGAACTGGATCTTTCAGGGCGGGGCAATGTTTCATACTCAATATAAAAACAAATCAATTTAATTAACTTTTTATTACAACTAAAAATATATTTTGTAAAATGTGCGGCACTTTGCCAAACATTAGCAAATCACCCTATCAAATTACATTTTGTTTCTTATCTTTAACGGCTGCAACTAAAATCATATGGAGATTAACACAATGGAGCTTATCTCATTTTGGAGCTTATCTCATTTAACTTTAATCCGTTTCAAATAATTTGCCGTAGAGTCAACTCACTTACAATTCAACCAGCAAGCAGTGAACATCGTTTAAATACATATGTGCATTTTATTAAAAAACCGCATTTTTTTTTGGTTTCATTCTTTTTCGCTACTTGCCTTCGTTTTAATATCATCGGTTGATAAGTCAAGCAAATTGATACGCCAATATATCAATTTTAAAACAAAGGCTGAGTATAAGGTTTTAGTATTCGTTCTAGATATATTTGGTGGTTTCAGGGTTGCCAATTACACATTATTTTATTATTAAATTAAATTAGATATTCCAAGGGTTTCATGCGAAAATCTAAAAACGCCATTCTTTTGCAGTTGCTAAAACATATAAACGTTGAAAATCTAACCAAAATCGTAAGAGCAGCTTCTTTAAAAACCGACTTTATATTTTTCATTTATATCAACAAAAAAAAGTTAGGTACCTATGCAAGTTTTAAGATCTTGTCAAAAAATGTTTTGACAAAAAAATTGAAAAAAATCAGCAATACCGTTTTGAAAATACATATTCAAAAAAATCAATTTTTTTTTAAATTAATAAAAATGTCAAAATTTAAAATTTTCCAAATGCTAATATGCAATCTTTCTTAAGCTACCTACGACTTCGAGAAAAATAAGTATTATCATATAGGTTGCATGGCAGGCACCTTTATTTCAAGACCTAGAGACCCAATTTCAAAAACCTCTCTGTAGGCTGCCCCACAGACTCTAACTGGAAATTTTGAAGAAAATCAGTAAGGCGGTTCAGGCTGTAAATCTGTATACGGACATACAGACCGAGAGGCCGACAGAAAGACATACAGACAGACAGACATAATTGTACGACCCACTTTTTTCGTATATTCTCTACCATCATGTTTAGTTGTTATCTCAAAAATTTTTTCTGCACGATTGCAAAACTTGCCTTATGTACATTACATAACTATAATCGCAAGAAAAAAATTCAAAAAGAAAAAACTTTTTGTATAATTTGCCCCTTCCGCGTTGACAGAATTGAAAGGAAGCGTTGAGAAGAAAGCAAAAGTGCATCCAGCAACAAACAGAATGGGTGTGTTTTATAGGTTAATAGGGTGAAAATTAAATTAATAAAAGGTTGATGAATTAATCGGAAGCGAATAAATGGGATTATAACAAAATTTGAAAGATGATCAATTTAGAGAACAGGGTGTTCTAAAAATTGTGGGCGGCAGAAAATTTTTTTAAAGGAGTAAATTTCCAAACCTTGATGCTGAAAGAAAAAAAAAAATTGTGGAAAGGACCGAACCAGAAAAAGAAGAAGAGCGACGTCGAGTATAAAAAAAAGAAGAGATGTATTTGAATTCCCAAAGGGAAGTTGAACCCAAGTCTTTTCTGGATAATATAATTAAATTTTAAACGTTGAAAATAGGTACATAATAGTTATGTATAGGTTAGCGGTATAAATAACCAAAGAGGGTCAGATGGACCGTTGAAAAGCGGAAGGAAAAAAAATAAAGGGTACTGAAGATTGAACTGTTAAAGACAGTTCCCGAACAATTCTCAAGGGTAGAAAGTTAAGAGGGGTCACAAGCCAGGCAAATTTCCTGGATAACTCGTACAATAAAAGGGGCCACACAGTATCTTGCATTCAATTCTTTCACCAGTGACAAACCAAATACGTTTCACAGAAATTTCACTGTACTTATCTTTGAATTGTTTTTTTTTTTCTTTTAAATCTCCTTCTCCTAAATCTCCCTGCTTGTTTTATCTCCCGCAGAACACTATCCTTCTTCGTAAAAAAGGGCAATCCTTCCTCGAATCACTCTCTTCTTTTCTCTTCTAAAATCTAGAACTACTAGAAATTTTAAACAAATTTATTAAAAAAAAACTTGACGATCTAAGAAACAAAACTTATTTTCAATTTCCAAAATCACTTTCCTCAATCTCTTTCACGTAAACACCTCGATAGCTAACCAAGAAGTGTCCACCACTTCAAGCCTAGCTCTTTGTCTGGCCTCAACCCCGCTCTCAGACACACAAACATTCATACGTTCAACCAATGACTTTCGTGGATTCAGTATCATGCCATCAGCCACCGTTGTTGGTGTGCTGTGCTGTCGCTGTCGAATTCAAACGAAAGTGCGCATGATCAACTACTACACACATAGAGTTCGACAAGTTGCTGGTTTCGTCCAAAACTTGCCCTCTCTCTCGCCATTCACAAAGTTCGAAAGTTCGACAAGTGGTTGGTGTCATCCAACACTTGCCGATCTTGATGGGTGAGTCCAGACCCCTAGATCACCTAATATTCCAACCTTCGTGAAAAACATCGCACTATGCTGAAATTGAAAATAAGTTATCGCTGAGCATTCTCTCAGTTACATTTACTCGCGTGGAGAGTGAATCGAGTAAGCAAACAAAAATAATTCCTAATATAATGTATATTAACATTTTCTTTTGGGAGAACTATAGGAGGAGGAAATCTTAACTAACCTGATGGAACCTTGACTGCCCCTAACTCTCCCAGAATTATGCAGCAACACCCAAAAACGAAGAAGAGGTAGGGATACGTAGAAAGGTTAGTAGCGGTAAATTTTACCGCAACGGAAAAAGATAGAGCACCTCTTAAATATGATTTTTTTCTCGTCTTGGCTTAACCTATCCGTCCAGGGCTTTTGTCGCATCTTATGCAAAACACCTCATAAAGGGTTCGCCATCTAACGTTTTTTTTTTTCAACTAGTGCTTATTTCGTAAATGGTAGCACTTAGCTCATGTCTGATTTGACAGATAATTAGTTTATCCTTCCTCTGAACGAATATGGTTGTGTTGACGCTTGGACAACGCTGGGAAATATTGCGACATTGCTTTGAAAATCATGGTAATGTTGAAGAATGTGTGCGAAAATTGAATACGGTTTTGGAAGAAGAGAAGCACCGTCAGCTCCGTATGTTCGTTATCTTGTGAAAAAAGTGAAAGAAACTGGCATCCTCATCCATGAACCAGAGCCAAAAACTTGCGTACACCCGAGAATATTGCTGCTGTAGCAGAAAGCGCGCGTGCAGCGCCATCAACATCAATTCACCGTCGTTTTCAACAATTGAACATTTCGGAGACATCATGGAGACGAATTTTTCATAAAGACCTTGGTATGACGCCATACAAAGTCCAATTGGTTCAGGAGTTGAAGCCAACTGACCATCCAATGCGTTTTCGCTTCGCTAAGTGGGCATGCGATCAACTCAGAGAAGATGTTGTTTTGCCAAAAAAATGATCTTTTCAGATGAAGCTCATTTTGATGTTGGCGGGTATGTAAACAAGCAAGATTGTCGCATTTGGGACACAGAAAACTCGCACGCATACATTGAATTTGTCCAGAGGCATAATTGGGACATTTTTCTTCGAAAATGAGCAAGGAGTGGCCGTTACAGTCAATGGCGATCGTTATCGGGCCATGTTGAACAAATTTTTGTTCACAACTACACTCGATGTTTTGCGCCGTTTTTGACGATCGCATTATCAGATGTTGTTTGTCCACCACCGTTAGACTATTATTTCTGGGGTGCCGTAACAGATAAGTGTTACGCCGGCAATTGACGCTTTAAAGGACAATATTCGTGAACCCATTGGTGAAATACAGCTGCACAAAATCCATAATGTGCTTAAAAATTGGACCGATCGTGTAGGCTACTGCATGGCCAGCCGAGGCAGCCATTTGAATGAAATTATTTTTCATTATTAGCCGGAAGGATTGTACTTTCAAATAAAAAAAGAAAATATTCAGTAGTTTTTTTTATAGCATTTTCAAAAAAAAAAAGTTATTTGGCGGACCCCTTTTTTATAAAGGGTCCGCCAATAGCTTCAATTTGTGATATTCATGTCTGCTACTTTGACACTTTTTACTCGTTGTTTATTTTCTTTTTAACAAAATATAAAATTTAACAATAAAAAAAAAAACAAAAAGAAAAATCTCGACAGCATAGTCTCAATTCCTAAATGGTTTGAATATTACAACCAGTTAATCAACTACTTCTAAGGTATAAAGATCCCAGAAAGCATAACCAAACTTCAATAAATCACCTTCAACCTCTACACAAACCCAATAGCAATCTTCACTATTCGTTCCCACACATTAAAGAGCCTCTTAGAGTAGGAAGCGTATACATGATTCGATTTCCATGTGAATGCGTGAATTACTTTCGTCGCATCGCGAATGTTAAAGCCATAGTAAAAAAAAACCTGTTCGTATAGAATTACCCATAAGACGATAGTATGTCCGCAATCCGCATACGCACAACGCCTTTGCACGAGCTATAGCTTCTTCACGCCGATTGCTTCACGTAATAATACTAAAGAATCACCATCAGAACACCCACTGAATGATTGCATGACGATGCAACGATGCATAAAAAAACTTAAAAAACATTCAAGTCTATACCTTCAACTCAGAGATAAACAGTGAGCACTCTTCCTCCGCACTTACCTTGTATTCATCAAACTTAAGCACGAATTCCAGTATCTCCGCCAACTGTTTGACTAGCGCTTGTTGTGTCTCTAAATGCTGAGTAGGATTCAGTTTACCGCCAACCAATTGGCCCAATAGTTTCGGTACAATTTTTTCTAGTTCCAATGAATGTTCGTAGCAACGTTTTAGTTTAATAACTAGCGGCAGGACAGCGTTCCAGGCTTTTTCTTGGCACTGTGGCGATGGGTCAGCTATAGCCTCCCGAATTTCTTTTCCAGCACCCTGCAATGAAAGGAAAGAAGAAGAAAAGTCTTGAGTACATAGCAATTAAATTCAAATCAAATTTATAACGATGACATGAAGAATAATGTTTCAAATACATTTCCGTAGAGAACAAGGAGGAGGTCCCCCTAAGGCTGTTTGCCCATATAAAGGGACTAAGAACAGATATGGAACTGTCCTTAGTTTGTGTTATCAACACGAAAGATAATAAAGTGGAGGGTGAACAAGTGAATGGAAGATAGAAAGCAGAGGTAAACTAGTCGAATAAGGAAGTTGTTAGAAATACATATGCGTGAAATGTGTGCCGTGCGTAGTGTAGTCGTTTACTGTTGTGAACTGTGCGACTTCTCCCATTTAATTAATGCTATTTTTATTTAATTTTTTTTCTTCATTCTCTGCAATTCACTTATTTAGTTCGAGTGAGAGGAATTTTAATTAGTTAAGAGAACATATTCCTTGATTGGAAGGAATGCATTGTGACTTTTGAGTTAAGAATCCCAAAGAGATGACAGCCAGTTTGTTAGGATGGAGACGGAAGTGTAAAGCGTGACAGCTGATTCAATAAAAGGACATGCACAATGAGGTTACAAGTGAATGAAATTTTAAAGATGGGCATATGCAAAAACTAATGAATGAATCAGAATTGCTGTATAGAATTCTTATTATAGTCGAAGTAAGTTGATGTCACACACTTTGAAGATCGTTGAGTAGGTATAGGGTAGCCGACTGCGAAAAATAATAAAGTTGTCTGGTTTTGTCACGGCTAAGTCAACAACAGATGCAATCCAAAGTATAATGGAAATACATCGTGATTCCTTAGAAGAATTGCATGTTGTGCAGGTTAACTTCGAAAAGCATTCGATCGACTACCATAAAATTTAATATGGGTGGCCCTCAGACAACGAGGAGTTCCAGAGACTAATGTACGGATGATTGAGCATGATGTATACCTATAAAGGATCAGTCACGAGTCAAGTTTGAGTCACCTAAGCATTCCACGTCACAGTAGGTGTACATCAAGAAAACGTCTTGGTCCTTTGCTCTTTATTACAGTCTAATATGATTAAAGATAAAAAAAACTTTTGCTGACGTGAAAGAAGCACTTAATGTATGGGTTAAAGTTTAAGAATAAGTATTAGTCTAAAAAAGACTGAGTATGGCCATGGCTATTCCAAATGATTCCTTCGAGATCATAATACTTGTAACGCTGACAAGACAAGGAAAAAGAAGAAGCAGAAGATCGATTCTAATACAAATTTATAAATATTAAATAATTCTGTTAGACTCATGTATGTACCTCACAGGCGCATGTTTTTTTTATTTATTTTCGTCATTAAAGTCATGTGGAGTGGTTAGCGTCACGTCCTGCTGTTTCACTATCCTAACGCAAAAGATGTGTTCGCAAATATTTTTTAAACTAACTTTAAGAACTATTGGTACAATAAAGAAAAAGTACCTCTCAGGTGCAACAAGCTATCGGTGTGTGTAACAGAGACGAGCTTAACTAAAAGCCATATAAATAACTAATGGCACCAGTGGTGTAAGTGGGAGTTTAAGGTTCAAATCTCAGAAACAAAATTGTATATCTTTTTGCACATTACCAAAAGAAGGTAATTTATCCTTTTTAAGCAGATTATTATAGGCCCTTATAAACTTAGACATGAGAATAATGAGTCATATGGAGCGTTTATATGGTATATTATGGCGATATCAGATACCTTACTTAAAGTTATGTGCAGCTGTCGGAAAGTGCAACTAAAAATAAAAATGAATAGGGTGGCGCAACAGAGCGAGGAGCCCCTGAGGCTAGCGCATTTCCCACGACCATGCCTTGTGAGGGAATGGAAGGGACCTACCATTTTCTGCCGGTTCCGAACGGCTAATCGAGAAAGCGCTTTTCATGGCAATGAATACTAACGGAGGACTTGCCGATTCCTCGCGAAAGGCGATACCCGTGGAAAAAACATTTTTGCCTCTGTTGGGTTTTGAACTCGAACCTCTGGATTAGCAGGCGGACATGCTATCCATCACACCACGGGTACCATTGAGAAAGCTTTTAATTCAAAAGCTAATCACAACACCGTCAACGTCATCCACAAAAAAAAAAACTATTCTAGACCACCGTTTATGAACTTTGATGAAGCAATGTTCTGAGCATTATAAAGGGTGAATTTTTAATCGGAGTTATTTTAAAAATCAAATAAAACACTCAAATTTGCATCATGTATTCAAAATTTATTGGAATCGATAAATTGGCTCTTGCCATTTGCGTTTAAAAGACAACTTCATGAAAATGAATTGTCCGCGGCTCCGTTTTCAAATGGTCCAATTTTGCGTCAGTTTTTCGAGCATTTCGAGCTGTATTTCACGAATTACGCGTGTTACGTTATCCTGTAAGGTTTTAATCGTGCTCGGTTTTAATTGTCCACATAGGCTAACGACTTTACACAAATAAAAAAATAAAAAATAAATAGGGTGGCGCAACAGAGCGAGGAGCCCCTGGGCCTAGCACATTTCTCGCAACCATGCCTTGTGAGGAAATGGAGGGGACCTACCATTTTTCGCCGGTTCCGAACGGCTAATTGAGAATGCGCTTTTCATGGCAATGAATTTTACTAACGGAGGACTTGCCAATTCCTCGCGAAAGGCGATACCCGTGGAAAAGCATTTTTGCATTTTGCCTCTGCTGGGATTCGAACCTCGAACCTCTGGGTTAGCAGGTGGACATGCTAACCAATACGCCACGGGTACCACACGACTTTACACAACCCCAGTCCAATTCACGGGGCCATTTCGAGAGATAAGCTGCTCACCAAAATCATCCTTCAACATGTCCATTGTTTACCGAGCTGTGTGGCATGTGGCACCGTCTTGATGAAATCACATGCCAACCAATTGGAACAAAAAAAGTCGCGTATCATGGCTCAATATGGTTCGCCGTTGATGGTAACGTTTTTTCCACGACCTTTGAAGAAAAATGGACCGATGATGCCACCAGCCCAGAAACAGTACGAAAATATCGTTTTTATTTCGGGATGTATCGGTAGTTCTTGTATGGCATGTGGCTGTTTATCAATCCAGATGCGACGGTTTGCTTATTTACGTATTCGTTGTATAGTGCCTCATCGCTGAACACAATTTTTCAATAAAACATCAGCGGATTTTCATGGAGCTGTTCTATGGCCAATCCACCAAAAATTAGACGTTGTGGTAGGTCATCCAGTTTCAATTTTTGCAGAAGTTGAATTTTATAGGCTTGAAATTTTCCCATGTTGTTGAGTAACACATGCCCAATTGCTGAGAACGGCCGGCGGCGAATTGGCATTTCACGATCCTTTAACATTGAGCGCTGCAATATTCTCTTCGCAACGCGCTGTACGCATACGAGACGATTGCTTAATGTCCAACAAAGTAAATTTTGTGCGAAACTTGGTGATAACAGCACTAGCAAAAATAATTGATAATAAATTTCAAACAATTTTCAATTGTGACTCGTTCGTAAGTTTTTCCATGATGAAATGGTAGAGTAAACTGAATTAACTTTGACAGATGACATTTGGACGCCATTACCAACCCTTGCAGCCAAGCTGACTAAAAAACATAATTCTTAAAAAGTCACCATTTGTTTTGTGCCTTTAGGTGAGGTGGTTTGTCGCAGCTCTCGAAGAATTTGACTTTGTATCAGCAGCCAGGGCGATTTTTTTTTTTGTTTGAAGTTGGGTGCACTTCTTTTTCAGTTCTTTCTTGCCTATTCTGTATTTTACTTTGAGGTGTAATTTTACACTCCATGTTATGGGTTATTCGATCAAGCTTCAAAAGCCACCTTTTTCGTTTCGACTTAAAGCTACATAATTCCTCTCTTTCTCTCACTTATTGGCAGTAATGTGGGTCGCTCTAAAATAATTAAATTTAGGCAATTCTAGGTACTTCGTATTCTGCTCACTCCATTTTAAACTTTGCTGATGGTGTTACGTAAATAAAATTGATACACAAAATGAGTGATTCTTAGTTTCCTAGTAGCACATCTGATTTTGTTTAACGCATCCATAAAAAAATTCTGTCTCCATATATAATAAGACAGTGTTTTGTTTACGGTAGCCTTTCGAAGTATTACTTTGCAGCCCTTTACCACAGACTTCATGAAATTAGTTAACAAATGGAAATATTGGGGTTTAACTTTAAACCGATAATTAATATAGAAGTATGGTAACACTTGACAGCTCTCCTTTTTCATAAGTTTTTTCGATGTGTTCGTAAAAACAACAATATATACGTATATCGATTTAAAGTATGTTAGTATTCACACATCCAAGTAAAGGGCCTTACAGAGCTTTTCCTTAGTTTTAAGTTCTTCTATCTCAAATTCAAATAACATTCTTTTATTTATGTACTCTTCCGAGTTATGCAAACATTCCACTGTTTTATTTAATTTAGTCCTTGAAAAAGAAAAATGGGGAAACATTGCTTCAACGCTTATAAAGTTCAGGGATAGAAAAGTTTGTTTTATTATTCAAAACAAATATGAGAAAAATAAGAACAGTTGCATCCCGAATGAGTTTGGGGCCACTCATCGTCTGTTTCTGTAGACTTTTTGTTATATTTAAGATGAGCTCTTATAGCCTTTAAAGGAAAACTCTAAAGAAAAGGATATGAATACTTTAGTCAGGAATTTACACAATACATACTATGTCTCCTCGAAAACCGAACAAACAGTTGTTGTTGTTGTTGCTGCTTTAAGTCACTAGTCATGTAGTGCAGCCACTCATGTTGTTGGCATTTTGTCATGCACCACTAAATGCAGTCGAGCAATGTTTTTATATGATGATTGTTAGATTATATTTTTTTAATTTTCTCTTTCAAATTCGAAAGCAAGAGGGAAAATAATTGAAACGAGAAGTCCCTCTTGTGAGGTGGTGAAGAAAAAGAAAAAAAACTCGTCAGGAAGCGTGAAGGACCACGACATTGGTTGAATGTTAACGTCCTTTTGCCCTAAAGGCAACAATATGTACGTTCAACTCTTTAAAAAATTCCTATACAACGGATGGGGAATTGTTGAGTGTATGGTCTTTCTTCTTTTTTTTTGCGCCAGGGGGTTTAAAATTGTTGAAAGGCTTAGAATAAGTACTGTTTGGTGGTTGCATGTCAAACAAAAGCTATTGCCGGAGTCTCTTTTGAAATAATTACGCTCTCACAAAGAAAGTTATCTCTAAAATCTTACATTAAGGTTGCAGTCTTGAATAAGAAATAATCTAAGAGAAAATTGTTTGCTTCTTTTTGAACATCAAGTAAACAAAGTGTAGAACAAACTTCAAAAATAAAAATAAAACTTTAAAAATAACTCGTGTTTCTTCTTCTTTACTTGTGCTCACGGCGGTGTAGTATGTGAGGCCATACATACGAGTAGACGACAAATTAAAAATTCCTATATACGTATGGAAACAAAGAGGTGTTTTAAAGGACCATGATCAAATAAGCGTTGACAGGGCAGGCAGAGCTTTATGAACGAGAATCATTTTTCACAGTAATATTTTTACTCAAAATATAATAATTTCTTACAAAGCCATCCTTCCATTCTCAGTGTATATCTGTATTTGCTCAGACAAGCAGGCAGACTTTAACTGGTACTGTTTCAACGAACTCAATAAGCTTCATCAACTGTCGAATGTATCAGAGATAGTGTAACAGTTTAACATTCACTTGTTTTGGGTGCAGGAGGACAGATATATTTTGAGAATTTGAAAAGCCCATGAATTCACCAGAAGTGGAAACATTGCACCGATTTCAACCAGCGGGATTAATATTGATGATATGTAAACTTATGTTAAGGAAAGATGCCATGGATAAAACAAACACTAGGTGGAAGAACCATCACTTGTCCAGCGACCAAACACATGTGACAAAAACGGATCTAAAACATTCGGTGTGATAACTGGTACTGCTTCGTAGGTAGACACACCGCAAGATTAGGTGTTCTATCGAATGACCTCTGCAGAAGCTGAATAGACAAAGTGAAGATGGAGGCAATCCCAAACTTCCTCTTTTTATGATCTGCTCTCTTCCATTGACGTAAACTCCATCTAGGAGATCTAAACGACGTTATGAATAAAGACATTCAATGCCTCTGACGATTCATTAAAAGCTAAAAAAGGTTTCGCCAAACGAGGTACTCTCTGGTATTTTTTATTCGTGGTATTACAATGGATCTAATATTTGGGGCCAAGTGTGTCAATTGTTTTCCTGGCAGCCACTTAACCCTTGGCGATCCTTAAATTATGATAGAAACCCAAGTTTTGTTTTTGACTATACGCTTGCTCTTAAGATCGGATTTGATTTATAACAGCCTATGTACGTAAACATCAACATGTTTATTTTGCAGAAGACCTGATTGAATGGCCCAAGATGAGATGGAGGTTAGAGATTATACATAAAATAATGTCTTTATTGATTTAATGACTTTATGTATAACATACTTACATACGTAGGTATGAAAGTATTTTCCGGTTTCGTTGGTACAAAATGAGAGAAAGAAAAAGAATAAAAAATAAAACAATTCACAAAAAAAAACATAACTTCATGAAAAGGAAATAAAAAAACATTTATTTTGCCAAAGAAGCTCTGGGTGAGACAAGGTCAACGCACAAACCAGGTAAACTTTTATGACGACGCAGCTAGTATCTATTTGGTAAAATCAATGCTACTTTAAAATTTATTTCTTAAACAATAAAAAAATAAATAAATATAGTGATGCACAAAGCGAGGAGCCGCGGGGCCTGGCGACTTCTCCACAACCATTACCTTTGTTAGGGAATGGATGGGACCTACAATTTTCTGCCGATTCCGAACGAATGAATTTAGTATCGGAGGAGTTGAGAATTCCTCGCGAGATTCGATACCCGTGGAAAAACTTTTTATCTTCTGTTGGGATTTGAACCACAAACTTTCCGGTTAACAGGCAGACATGCTAACCATTATGCCACGGGTATCATCACATACTTAAAGAATACTGTGTAAAATTTTCATCAAAAAATGCGGAATGGCAGCAGTTATTGTAAAAACTAGAGTTGCGGTGCCCCTCATGACTCGGAACTGGATCATCCGAAACAAAGAATATCCAAAGTTATTTTTTAAGATAATCATTTTCCCCATATAAAGTTGGAAGGGGTTTTCGAAACTTCAATTTTTTGGGGAACACTTTGAAGGGAAAAATGTGATTGAGAAAAAATTGGCGCATTTGTTATTGTCAAATAAAAAATATTAACGAAATTGAAAAAAAAATTATAACCCACCACCTTAAAGCAATTGTTCGAGACGTCTATATCAATTTATACCGACGGCGACGGCTCGAAAATGGAAGTTGGAACAGGTGCAGGTTTCTTTTCAGAAAGCCTGAACTTAGCCAGTTCATTCAAACTTTCAAATCACAGCAGTGTCTTCCTAGCAGAGATCTTGTTGCAAAACAGGTGTCCATGATGGCACTATCATATTATGCTGGCTGATATCATTTTTTTCATTGATAGCCAAGCAGCAAAAACGATTTCTGCCACTCTTGTCAAATCAAAGCTTGTTTCTTGCTGTCGGTAAAAGCTAAGAGTTAATGGCACTCAGCATAACGTTAGACTCTTCTGGGTTCCCGGTCACAGTGTCATACCGGGAAAAGAAAAAACGGAGAATTTGCACTTGACCTTTCTCTCATTGATCAATCAATCAGGGTACCACCCTGTGAAATTAAGCTCATTGGTAACAAAATAATACTAAAATCCAATGAAAGATGGAAATGCCTAGATTCCTGTGTCACTTCCAAGAAACTATGGCCAAAATACGATATGAGCGGATCTGAAAAGCTACTATCCTTGAATAGGCGATGAAAATTATACGATCGCTTAACAGTATTAAAGCAGAACACAACCTACTAAGCTACCACAAAAAGAAAATGGATCTTTGCACCGCTGACTTGTGCAGAGGATCCAATGACGAAGATGAACAAGAGGATACCACTCACTTGCTTTGTCACTGGCTAACAATCTGCTAAGCCAGGAAAAAATTTCTAGCTAATTACTTATTCAACGAACTAGAAGAACTATCAGACACTCCCAGAAATAGCCATTTGAATTTCATTAAGGCCACAAAATGGTTAAAAACTGATCAACCATAAACTCATAGGTTCTAAGGAAGTTACAATACTCCAGGGATCTGCAATAATCTAAATGTGGCGGAAATAAGATCTACCCATATTATACCTAACCTAACCTAAGGCAATTGTAGGGTCTTCCAATTAAAAGTTATTTTTCGATATTTAAAAAACCAGTATGTTTAGAGAAAAATGTAGAAATAGAATTCTGACTTCATTTTGAAGAGGTGGAGATTGGAAAACAGTTCTTGTCTTGAAAATTTTCATCACCAATACACACATTTTCGTATAGGTATGATAACCTCAAGTTTTTCGTCTTTGACGTCTTGAATCAACTGTGAGCTATAAGCATAGATTTAATTTTTTACATAGCCCAAAAACAAGCTAACGCACAAGGTCGTCTCTTCAAGAAATCCCACAATCTGGAAGCTACTGGCGCAAAGGAGCGATGGTGTCGTTTCTTGTGTAGCACATGTAGTCTCGTTAAAAATAAACGTTGTTGACATCAATGTATATATGTATTCTAGTAATTCGGGCCATATGAAATCATTAATCATCTTCCGATATGACTCCGCCAGACTAGAGGTTGGAGAGGCTGTTCCACAATAGTTCTTGAATTTTTCAACTTGTTATAAAGGGTTTTCTAATAAGAGTGATATGATTTCTTTTTTTAAAATTAAAAAATCAATACAATTCAGTTTTAAATAAGACGTCATTCAAATAGCCACCACGACTTCTTCTGCTGCAACAAATTCGATGAACCCAGTTTTCGAGCACTTTGTCCACTAAATCAAGTCGTACATCTTGAATGGAACGTTCAATATTGACTTGTAAAGCTTGAAGAGAATCTGGATTATCCTGGAAGACCAATGACTTCAAACAAAAAAAAAAAAAAATAGTCTAATTGTGTTAAATCGCAACTTCTTGAAGGTCATTCAATATCACCACTTCTTGAAATAATCGAATGTCCAAACTTTTTTCGCAATAATTCAATTGATGCATTTGCTTTCAATGTTGTCCAGATCATCTTCTTCCAATTTCGATCATAAAAAGTTGGATATCATCGATCTATACCGTTCTCCATTGATAGTAATGGTGTTACCAGCTTCGTTTTGAAAGAAGTACGGACCGATGATTCCACCAGGCCAAAAACCACACCAAACTGTCAATTTAGGTGAATGTAATGGTTTTTCATGAATATTTTTTGGATTTTCATCGCACCAGAACTGACAGTTTTGTTTACTTACCGCACCAGTCAGGAAAGTGAACCTCATCGGAAAAGATGATTTTCTTAAAAATCGTGGTCGGTTTCAAGTTGTTTTATGGCGAAATCAGAAAACTCACGACGTTTACGGTGGTCAAATGGTGAAATTGTAAACATTTCTGAATGCAATAAAAAACAAATGACAGATCATGACAAACTAGAAGTTGCCGCCCCTGCAAAATCATATCATACCTATTGGAAAACCCTTTAATAACCTCCGATGTGAAAATGAGCCTCATCACTCAAGCTGATTTTTCGATGAAATTCTGGATCATTTAATACATTTGAAGGACTCAATCACTAAAGACATGACATTGTGGATGATGTGGACGCTTGGGTTATTGTACTAACTGAACATCAAAAGCCTTAAGACCTTAGCCAATACTAAATTCGGTGTAATGTTGTTTATGGAAAGTGCAGTCCCAAAAATTGAAGAGAAATGGACAAACCTTCCTTTTTGGTCAACACTATGGGCTGTAACAGCAATTTCCTCAATTTTTCTTGAGTTCTTTTTCACATCACATCATCAGCTTGAAAATTGCTGGTAGAAATGGCCCTTCACGACTACCAAAATATGCCTTATTTAGTTTAGCGTATTGTGGCCGTGGTTCAATGCGTTGTTATACGCTTCATATTTTTATTAATGGCATAATTTAAATTTAAAACAAATTTTAATTTTCTCATCTATCAAGCAGTGAGGAGTGACACTTTGAATAATGAGAACTCTTAAAATAGCAAGCCATTCAAAATGAAACTTCGTATTGGAAGATTCTCTATAAAATTTATGGAATGTTTTCAATTTCACACAGTAACCTTGCGAACACACAATTTCAGTGGTTTTTGAATGAAAAAAGATCGGAAAATACTGTTTAAAAAATCAGTTGTTGTCAAAAACCACTTATACGTATGTATGTATAATAATGCGGCAAATCCTAAAGATGAGTTTGTTTGAACTTTTAGAAATATTTTTTATCCCCCTCTTTAGTCGTTGATGATAACCATAGATACTCAGATTGAATAGTTAGTTGGATGCACATTTAAAATGCATTTCTGTTATGTGTGTTTATCTCTGGATTGCTTCTTGTTTACGGAACCTTGAATTTTTAATTGTTTGGAGTGGATATTTGTTCTCAAAGATGTTTTATGTTTATAAGCTGCAAAACAAACAGTTAGGTTGTTTGAAAAAAGAAACATTGAAATGAGAGAAAGTAAACAATTTTTTTTTGCTTAAAAATTTAAAATGATTTCCAAGATATCATGTATGTACATATGTATAATTTTTGAATCTTAGTTATTAAAACGAATTCGCTGCAAAACAAACGTCTTGCCGTAATAAATATAGTTTTTGCTTATACTGGTTCTGGACTGCTTGCTGACATGAGTTCAATAAAAAAAAACCGAAATGTGTTTACATCACTTAGCGTCATCTGCATTTTTATAAATGATTCTTCATGGCTCGACCTTCTGTACAGACGTATGAATGTATGTTCATTTGTAAGTCTCCAAATCTTCATCAGTTTGTGTATCGTAATTTTTTTTTTAACAAAAAGGGAGTAGAACAGCTGCATAGTGTTGTTTGTGTCAGTGTATCCTCAAAAGTTTTGCACCTGTCTGTGGATTTGAGCAATAAGAAAAGAAACTAAGGAAACAATGACCAATATTAAATTAAAACGCTTTGACGGAAAAATAACTGTCATAAATTGTAGTTATTTTTGTGTTCGAGGGCTCTTATGTTCTTTGGCATTATATACGTGAATTTTATTAGAGGTGGTAGGTACAGTGGATGGGTTGAACATTGCATCTGTAGCAAAAAAAAAAAACTAGAGTAATACATCTTTTCGATCCTTTTTTTTACAGAAAAGGGTGAGCTGTTCGTTTATACCTAGTAGGTACACACACACACTTAATTATTGGCACATCTAACTTTTTTGAAAAGTAATGCTGCTTTTAAGCCTTTGCTAACATGCTATACAAACCATTATTTTTTTATTTTAAGGTGGTACTTATTTACTATTAAATACAGTAAAAGTTAATTTGAAACATTTTAATAGGTTTCCAAAAATTAACATAATTCACAAACATTGACATTTTTGCCGCACAAAATTATTGGCACAGTGCATGGAAAGTTTAAAAAAAAGACACAATTAAAACTGTTAGTATTTCGTATGCAGTCCTTTTTGCTTTATAACTTCAGCTAATCTATTTGGCATGGAACGCACCAGTTTTCTTGTCGTTTCTTCTCCAATATTTTGCCATTCTTCGTTTAGTGCCTGTTTCAGTTCTGTTTTTGTGGTAATAGCGCGTTTTTTGACCCTTCTATCCAATTCTTCCCACAAATGTTCAATCGGATTTAAGTCTGGAGATTGTGGCGGGTGTGGAAGCACATGCGCAGTATTATATGCTAACCACATACGCACATCATGAGCCGTGTGCTTAGGGTCGTTGTCGTGCTGGAATGTAAACGAGCGTGTTAGATTCAACTTATTGGCACTTTTTTTCAAGTTTTCTTTTAAAATGTCTAGATAAATTTTCTTATCCATGATGCCTTCGATGAAAACAAGCTCGCCAACACCCGCAGCAGACATGCAACCCCACACCATAACTCCTCCACCACCATGTTTCACTGTAAGTGCTAAGTTTTTTTTCTCCAGAGCGGTATTGGGTTTTCTCCACACGGAAATGCGGCCATCGGATCGAAAAATATTGAACTTGCTTTCATCTGAAAACAGCACATCATCCCAGAAACTGTTTAATTTGCTCCGATATTCGAGAGCGTAGTCCAAGTGCTTTCTTTGGTTGACTTTTGAAATCATTGGCTTACGTCTAGCAACTCGAGAATTGTAACCGGCCTCGTGAAGCAATCTTCTTACCGTCATGGGATGAACAGTTTTCCCAAACTCTTCTCTAACTTCAGCAGCTATTTGGGTTGATGTTACTTTCGGATCAGCTTTTACTTTCCGGACAATCCTGGTCCGTTCACGGTCATCCAAAAGCCGAGGACGACCGGTATGTTTGGAACTTTTAAAATTAGATTCACCCTTAAAGCGATGAACGATGCTGCGAATAGTGTATCGGCTTCTATTCATTACTTGTCCAACCTCTGCATATGATTTGCCTTGGTTATGCATATTTACCACTATTTTTCTTTCGGATTCGGTGGTTTCTTTTTGTTTTGGGCTCATTTTATTTGAATGAAACTTCCTGACTCCTAACTTATTTTTCTTGTGAGAAACCGTGACTTTATTTGACAAACTAAATAACTGTTACTATGATTATTGACTTTTTTGACGGTACGACCACGAGGGTACAAATTTATTGCACAAAACGCTGAGTGTGCCAGTAATTTTGTGCGCGTAATTGAGTAGTTCTACGCTAGTTATTTTATTTCTTTGAATGTGGACAAATATAATACTGTCAAATTTATTGCATTTGATACAAAATAAGACAACCATTGAAGGAAAAAAATATTTGTGCAATTGCATGTTGGTAACGGTTAAAAAGTTTGCTTAAAGTTTAAAAAGCTTTGTGTGCCAATAATTATGTGCGGTACTGTATATAGAATCATTTAGATGAATAAATAAAAAAGATTTAAACCAGATCCTACCCTTTCTAATGTGGACAATATTGTTTTGTTGTGTATCGTCTAGGTATGAAAATTTCGTGAATTAAACTGGAAAGGCTGCTGATTTCTTCCCAAAAGAAAATTATACAGTAGGCAAATAAAATGTTTACAGTCTGCAATTAGCAACCGCATCATACTCGGTAATTTTATTAATAAACGACGCTTCTCATTATCCATTATTGTTTTTTCGTAAAATTGTTTTAGTTTGCGTGTTTATGATTAATGGGCACATCAAAGGAATAAGAAACCTTACAATGATAGGGGTATTCAGGCACCATCGTAGAATCCTTGTAATGCGGTGTAGTCTGTGTAAGCTTACCAGTTGGTAGAAGAACTGCTAAATTTTGTATGGGAAATATTTTACACAGATTCGATAAGACTACACCAAAATTCGATGTGTAAACAGAGACGCATACTCACACAAACGTCAAAAACATAAAAACCTTGAAGAATTTGACTTTTGACAAGGAACTGATCGGTTTACATAGCATTTGTGGAATAGTTTTATAAAACAAAGTGCGAGCATTTACGAAAGTAATATCCTATTCACAACGCCTAAAAAAACGAGATTCGTTTAAGTAAACATGATTAGGTGTTCAGACCAAATGCTTACAGTTTTTTATTTGAGTCTCGACCATTTCCGCACTCTTTTTTTCTAAAAAAAGCAATCACTTTTATTTGTATTCTTATACACTTATTGTAAAATAAAGTGTTTAAGTTGAGAAACAATAAATTGCATTAAGCGAAGGCAAAAGATTTGTTACGAAAGCTGTTTTGGGCGAAAAAATTCAGCTATTCAGCACAGAAAACAATATACTTTTAGTTTTGCTATAGGTTTTATATTAAAAAACTTGACAACATCTCATTTATGAAAACGATTCGTTCAAGAAAAATTTATGGGACAATTTGTTAGGTTATGGGAATTTTTGCTTAAACCGCGTTTTAGTCCAGGACTGAATAGGTTCTAAGAGCGGATTAAGTAGGACGCACACGATTTTGAGCTTTTGTGAATCATAATTCAAACAGAGGGTGATAGTAGTAAAGCATACCATACGGGTAGTGCGACTAAAATTTGAATCTCCATACTTGACTGTACGACCGGACTTCGGTTGGAAGTAAAACTGTAAGCATTAAGGAAGGGAATTGACTATTTATCAAAAGCAATGTTTGCGAAATGGAGAAAAAGAAAGTGAGACAAATAACGCTTCGACAATGTTCAACAAAATCAACCAATTTAAAAAATACTCTAATACTGTCACTCAGTTTGAAGGGAAGTTTAGTAACTTTATATACAAAAGATACCAAGAACCAGTGGCGTAGATAGCTTTTCGCTATAGGGGGGGGGGGGGGGGGGGGATAGATCAGTTCGCTCATTTTTTTTTTAAATTATTAATAATTAAAAAAGCAAAACAATACTTCATCGACTTCATTGTGTATGCCATAAAAATATATTTTTAAAAGATAATATGAACTATTTATAAATATTGATGAAATAAGTAAAATAATATTAATTTAAAAAATAAATCACAAAATAAAATTCAGTTTTTTGTTCCTTTTGGATAAAACACTTACAACCTCGTCTGCTGATATAAGTATTTCGCGATGAATAGCTAGAGCAGCCAAACCATTCAAACGATATTGCAAACAAGTAAACATCCAAAGCTAATCACACTGTTATTAAAATACACATCTTCGTTGGTCATGCTTTTTGGCCTTTATTGCGAGTGTCGCCTAACATTTGATGTGACAAGGGTCGAAAGCTTCGATAAATTTTCCTTTTGGTATTGCGTATCTCTATCGACAAGGATTTCTGATACTAAGAATAATGAAAGTAGTCATTGTGAATAAATATACTATAATTTGACATTTGAGTTAGTTTCAGTGTTAGTCGAACGCAAAAATACAGACGATAACGGCCGAATTCTAAATTGAAAGTATCGAACAGTAAAAATACGCAGTACCAAATTTCATGTTCGATGTTCTATCTACAACCGTCATGTATCGACAGCCAAACGACACTCGCAATAAGGGCCTTTCTCCCTTTCTATTGTTTTTATTCTCTTTAAACTGGAGAATGTGCGTTCGGGAGTTGATGCTGTTGCATACGGAAATTAATTGCTATTTTTCATATTTAGCATGAGCAGCTTAACCCTGCGGAAAAAAGGGTTAAAATAATGAGCTCGCGAAGCGGGCCATGCGGAAAGCTGCTGCATACGGAACGCGGTAGCGGGATGAAGAGAGGGAGGGGTAACAAGTCGGCTAGACCGTATTTATTACTTTGACTAACTTTGACAAGTTATTATGAATAATGTCCAGACAAAGTGATTAATTTATTACTTTGTCTAGTGAATTTGGCCATTATATATAATGACCAGTCATTATGTACAATAGCTATTTAATCACTATGACTGTAACATATATATTGAGAAAGCTTTCTTCGGAGCAGGTATCGAGCGCTTCCAATGAATTGTTAGAGGAAGTATTATTTCTTCGGATCAACTATCTCTCATCAGTTTTAATTCTTATGACGAAGAATTCTTGAAAAGAACCGAAAACCCTTCTAGTAAGTTTTCATGGTTTGTAAATTTTTCTCAAAAGTCCATTGTTTTCAATCCTTCTCTCGATTTCATTGTGATAAGGATTGAAAACAGTAACACGAAAATATTCTTCAATACTTTGAACCGATGGGTTCGAACCATTCTTTTGTTGGTTCACTACTCTCCTATGTTTAACATTAATCTCGAGGACTTCTTTTTTTCGCATCTTCAAACACTTTCGAAAATGAGTCGTCTTCAGCCCGTTTAATTTTTAGTTGATCCCTTAAAACTTTGGCGAGATCTATAGCTTGGACCAAATCTAAATTCACTCTTTGAAACTCACGACTTAATGGCAACGAGAGTTGGTAAACCATAATTAAAACCTTTAAGCTAATCTAAAACTCGAAATCCATAGGGTTTTTTTAAGTGCTTTGCGTCACTTTCCAATGCTCTTATTTGGCCAAGAGTTTCGAACAATAACGGAAATAGGTCCTCAAAATCTTCAACTGCTTGATGTTTTGAGATCTATCGCTTCAGATTAAGCCGCTTTCGTTTATTGTCTTTGCAGCATATCTTTTCTTTTCGGTGTATTGAAATAATTGTAAACTGCTTCAATTGTGGTTGGGCAATCTCTAATGGCTGGTATTTTGGATAGAAATAGCAAGGTTCAAAGAATGTGCTGCACAATGGACGCACAGAGCATGTGGAGCAAATTTTTGGCGAATAATTGCCGCAACATCATTGTATTGATCAAACATATTGCTTGCTCCGTCATACCCTTGGCCGATTACCCTTGAAGATTTTCCACTATAAGCTTTGCAAGAACATCACCTGGATTGTTAATACAGTAATGTTTGGTAAATTAGAGATTTTGAGCCAAATATTTTATTCATACCTGTCGTGGAAAATCGATATAATAAAAGAAATTCAAAATGTTAGGTGATTTGTCAAAATAACAGATGAAGTTGACTTTATATTTTCCCCGTAGAATGTAGGCATCGAATGTACAAACCTGTAAGTACTAATAAGACTTAATTCACGTAGGAAGTAGGTTCTAAATTTCAGAGTGTGTTTCCTTAACTTATTTGATTCCCGACTGGCTATGTTGAACAATTATCGATCCCAATGGGGGGGAATATATCCCCTGATCCCCCCCTCCCCTATCTGCGCCACTGCCAAGTACTACCAAAAACCAAACAGAAATCGAAAAAAAGAGACACATTGTTGGGTACTTATGGCATAACCATTACCTGTTAAGTATTTGGCATAACTTAAATGATATTTTTGTTTACTCTTTCTTAAAAGCAACAAGTGTGAATGGTTATAGAACACACGTGAATAGGAGTAAATAGGGATTTCCACGATAAATTTGAATTTCAAAATTCGGGATTTCGCTCCCAACCCGAAAGCGAAACAAACCTCACCAAATGTCGGGAAGATTTCGAGCAGTTCTTTCGCTGCTGATTTAAACCCAAAGTTAATGATAAAATCATACGCTGCAAATAAAACCCCGCAAATCAATGAATGGAATTTTCCATTCGAGTTCAGTCAACAGCGGATCGCCCAAAAAGATAAAAAGAGAAAAGATTACATATGACAAAATCAGTCTGCACCGACCGTGGCAGTAATGTGCTCATCTTAGAGAGGTACAGGTGTCCACTCTACAGTTCTATCTCGCCGTGAATTAACTATTCAGTGCTATCCTGCTGTGTATTTAGTGGTGGCTATCTCAGAGTAGAACCCTTATCAACGTTCTAGTATCATTTCAGGAATCGCCATGCCGGGAGTTGCACAAAGCCAAGTTGCAAAGCCGAAACCCAATGTCGCCAGCGCGCCACGCCGTTGTGACTTCGAAGCCGATAGAACCAAGTCAGGAAGCCAAGAATCACCGTCATCATCGTTCAAATCCCAAGCACAAGTCTGGAAACCCAGAATCATACCCAGCCAGACGTCAATGTCGAATCTTCTCTCACCGGAGGAGGTTTTCGCCTGACGTCTGAGCCTACCAAACTTACCGAGCCCCACTAAATTATATGAGACAAAATTAATATAATGATTATTTTCAAGAACATCGGAAATAAACTAACTCCAACAAACTTAAGTTTTGCTGCTTCTTTAGTGAACCTTTTATCCGACGAGCTAAGGTAGATAAAAAAAATCGTCACAAGGCAAAAAATAAAATAAATAAAATATTCCCGTTTTTAATTAGAAAGTAAACTAATGAAAAGAATTTAAATATCCTCAACCATTCAATTAAAGCGAGTATAAAATGAAAAGCAAATGACTTTTCCAAAAATATAAAGTTTCATAAAAGCAAAAGAAAGATTCAAAAATTTTTTGGCTGAAACTTGATCAAGAAGATCGCATATCGTTTTGTCCAAATGGACGCTGCAAATTAAAAAACAAATTGAATCAGAATATCTATGCTCTATGCTAGTTGTATATTCGGCAATTCTTTTTACTAATGCTTTGTACCGCTTAAATATCTCCAAAATGCATAAATAAAATAAGCACACAAACTTTTTTTGTACACTTATTACCTATTGATTGAATTTAAATGTTCAGATGCTCTAATTAACAACACCTATGTAGGTACTGAAATTTGTCAAAATAAATATGTAAAACCTAATCAAACCACAAAATAACTGACATTTATAGGCCAGTAAAGTGCTGTTCTAACTGAACGCAAAGCGCACCGGCACGTCCGTTGGAATGCACCGACATTCTAGTGCACTCTTTATGTCGAGTCACTCACTCATCACAGAAGATTCACAGTTTTGTTTGCATTATTTTTAGCTTCAAGATCTTGTCTTGTTTTTGATTCTTTTTCATTCCGTTCGTTGGCAGCGGTCGACGGCAAACCAGGCTTTTCAACACCCAAAAGTTAAAGAGGTTCCTTCTTCCGCCGCCGCAGCCGCTAATTGCACTTTTCCACAAATCTCAAACCAAAATAAACATGAAAAATGCCTTCAAATTGAGTGCGCTAATCGCAGCTAAAAGATAGACAGCACGATAAACAGCTGCGTGAAAAAATTGTCTTAATTGCTTAGCAATTAATCGTAAATAGATTGCGTCTGAGAATATCGCGTTGGATGAATTCGCATTTGCAAGTCGAAAGACATTGCTTGTATTTTATTTTATACAAATTAATTTTTTTTAAATTTGTCTTTTTAAATTTTTCGTCTAAAAGAACAAGAAGAAAACAAATCCCCTCATGAATTGCAATTTTCCGTTGCATTGCAATGCAATATGCAACCCCTTATTGTCTGTCAAATGTGTCGAAGAATGAGATGACGGAGACAGTGATGTTGTTATTTTCTGTTCTTTTTTTTTTGTAACATATTCGTATGAGCAAAACAATTCAACCGTCTCGTGTGTGTTGGAATATTGCTTTTTTTAAGTCGGAAATTTATGCATTCATTCATGCCTTAGAAATGCCAAGAAACCCTGGTGTATTTTTAAAACTCTTATTTTCTTTATTTTATCATAATTCTTTTTTCTGCTTTAAATCTGGATTTTATTGTCTTGGCATGAGATGGTTTGCACAGTGCTTGTGCATGAGTACATTGTGCATCTAATGTGAGGATTGATTTCAGGGCGGGTTTTGTCGTATACTGTGTGTTGTTCGTATGGCAAAATGTTCTTTTGAACTGTGGGATAATTTGAAACATTTGCGAACATGTGCTTCCTGCAAAATAAGATTCTTGTTACCAAACAACAATGGGGATGAGATTGAATTGGTGTCACTACACTTACACTGTAAATTTTACTTAACATATAAGCTCTTCTTTAATGCAAAAAAAGAACATACAAATTTCTGTATAAGTGGTGGTCTTTCAAATCAGGTTGAGTCGCATTTTGAGATTATCGTTTTAAGATTGAGTATAATTTTCATATCTGGGGTGAAGCGACTTCAACTTACTCTTTAAATGAATAATATTCGGAGATGAGTCTTTAAAATGATCGGAGAAACAAAACCAGGAGAATATCGTACATCGTTGTTGTCTACCATCTTTTTTTGTTTATTTCATCGTTTATGCATTCTTTTGGGTCTAGAAATGGTAATATTAAGAAATTCACTTGCAATGTGGATGCACATCTCTTCTCTTTATCCTCTCATACTTTTCTAACACTCTTATTTTGTTTGGGAAAAAGTTTGGACTCAAAATTTTTTGTTCTAAAGGAATTTAAGCTTTTGCTTGCTAATTTTTTCACACTTATCTCATGAGTTGTTGTTAGTAGTTCACACTTCCTACGCTTCGAAATTCATAGGTACATGGCCATTCCCAGATCAATAAACCGTCAAACAAATTGAACATGTTGCGATCGACGCAAGTCACTCTTCCAGTGTGATAAATGTCTGAACTTGCCGAGAGGCCGAATTTGACCACTACCTTGTTGCAGCCAAGGTACTATATCTGGTTCACAACTCGCACGAACTAACGCTGTGAAACGATATGACTTCAGAAATCTACAATCGAAAGAGATTGCTAGTGCTATTCCAATCGAGTGCCCTTCCAACTATCCTTGAATCCTATGCAGTCAGAATTAAGCATTCAAAACCAGTGGCCGCATATGCAAATTTATATCAATGAAAAAAAAAGCCTCCTTAAGGTCGGGTAAAAAATCTTGTGTGCTGTATTATGTGAAGTTCTGAAGCCCCACGTCAACAATTTGACAGGTCCTTATCAATGTGGTCTTGGACCAGAAAAGTCCACAATCGACAAAATTTTCACATCACTGCAATGACACGTATGACAGTGTTTACAGTATTTTCCACGGGTATCGCCTTTCGCGAGCAATAGGCAAGTCATCCGTTAGCATTCATTGCCCAGAAAAGCGCTTTCTCGATAAGCCGTTCGGAACCAGCAGAAAATTGTAGGTCCCTTCCATTCCCTCACAACGCATGGTTGTTAGTAATGTGCTAGGCCCAGGGGCTCCTCGCTCTGTTGCGCCACCCTATTTATTTATTTTTTAGCTGTACAGAGCAATCAGTTTCGGCGTCAATGCATAACCCGAACGACTATGCAAGATGACTTTGGAGATGTCACGCTTGTCCATCAAGGTCGGTAAATGACTCACCGAGACTTTTGATTTCGAAAAAGGCTTTAGGAAGGGCGACAAACTGTCATGCGATTTCTGTAACATCAAACTTGAAAAGATTGTAGAAAACTAGAACATCAACACCAGAGGAACAATCTTTCATTCTGTACAGTTACTTGCTAACGCAGACGATATTGACATAATGGAAAGAAGTAAGCGTAACGTCGTAGGTGCTTTTACGACCATTGAAACAGAAGCGGAAAAAAAAGGATTGATGATCAATGAGGGCAAAAAAAAGTGTATGTTGTCATCAATCAAGGACAGAGAACATCGGCGAATTGGCCAAAACGTCACAATAGACAGAACTAGCTGCATGGTAGTACAGGACTTCGTCTACCTAGAATCCGCTATAGACACGGATAACAACATCAGTGCGGAGATCAAACGAGAATAACTCTTGCCAGCCGTTTCTTCTTTGGGTTAAGAAGACAAATGAGAAACAAAACAATTTCTAGAAAAACCAAGGCAACTCTGTATAACACCTTGATCATCCCATTCCAACTTTATTGCGCTGGAGTATTGACTTTATCGCGCCAGGAACGCCTGGTATATTCTCATACAGAAGACCAAGTTTTTATATGACCAAAAGGTAAGGCAAAAAATACTATTGTGTCCAAAAGGAAGTAAAAACTTTTGGTCTTTTGTTAAGAATATTAAGAACTCGACCACGTCATCGGTCCCAACGCTCGTCTTCAATGACTCTGCTTATGTCAACTCCATCGACAAAGCCAATTTGCTGGCAGCTCAATTTGCTGCCAACTCGACACTTCCTTATAGCATTTTGGCTCCACCTCAGCTTGAGTCTGCAAATTCTTTGATGTAGCAGATATTTTTTCGAACTCGCTCGGTTGCGAGAGTCCTTAAAGATCTCAACATACATAAATCAGCTGGTCCAGATGGTATCCCCGCCGTTATTCTGAAGAGGTGTTCTTCTACGCTGGCAAAACCACTGCGTAAACTTTCCCATCTTTCCTATTCTGCTGGCATTTTTCCGAGCAGATGGAAAACTGCATTTGTCCAGCCGGTCCCTAAAAAAGGAGAATCTTCCTCCCCTTCCAATTACCGTCCAATTGCACTAACGTCCCTTCTTTCCAAGGTCATGGAAACGTTGATAAACCGTCAACTTATGAAATGTCTTGAAGAACGAAAGCTTCTTAATTACCGTCAGTACGGCTTTCGTAGCAAACGGTCCACTGGTGATTTGATGGCTTATCTCACCGAAAAGTGGAACCAATCTTTACATTGTTTTGGAGAAAGTAAGATTATTGCGCTTGATATTTCTAAAGCATTTGATAGAGTTTGGCATCAGGCTCTTTTATCGAAAATGCGTGCTTTTGGTATCGATGAGTCTCTTCTTCAATGGATTAGAAATTACCTTTCCGACCGTTCAATACAAGTTGTGTTGGATGGCTTCAAGTCTGATACCCACTTCATAAATGCTGGTGTGCCCCCCCCCCCCCCCCAGGGCTCCGTTTTGTCTCCGACTCTCTTCCTCATTTTCATTAATGATCTCTTGTCTGAAACTTCTAATCCGCTTAACTGTTTTGCTGACGACTCGACCCTCAGCTTTTTATATTCGTTTCCAAATTCACGTCCCTGCTCTTCGGACGTGGAAATGGAACGGTTGCGTATGATAAGCTCATTGAATTCTGATTGACAGCATTGTTTCATGGGGTCTTATGAACCGAGTAGAATTCAATGCTTCGAAAACTCAAAGCTGTCTCTTGTCGTTGAAGCTTAACATTCCCCCATTGCCATTATCCATGAATGGTGCCTGCATCGAAGAAACCGAAAAGCTGTCAGTTCTTGGTATGTTTGTCAACGATGATCTTCGTTGGAATGACCACATATTTGAAGTCGCCAAAAATGCTGCTAAATGCTAAATGCTTAGGTTTCCTTAAAAGGCGCAGGAAATTTTTCACTCCTTCTGATCTGGCTACTATTTATAAAGCCTACATCCGTCCTAAGTTAGAGTACAATTCACATATCTGGTCATTTGCTCCTAAAAAATCATTGTGCCTACTTGATAAGGTTCAAAACAGAGCATTAAGAATGATAGGTGATAGTTCAATTGTTGAATCAATTGATTGTCTTGATCATCGTCGTAATGTTTCATGTCTCTCTCTTTTCTATAGGTTTTTTTTTACAAACAATGCTCGGACGAAATAGCCAGTTGCATTCCTCCCCTTAAGCAATTTAACCGCAATACACGCCTCGCAAGGAATGCAAATCAGTTTTACCTTCAGCCCAATTTCGGTCGTACAGTGAAATATAGAGATTCATTCTTTAGCCGTACTACTCGGATGTGGAATGCTTTACCTGACTCTGTTTTCCCCTCTCATTGTAATACACAGAAGTTTAAAAATAATGTGCATCGGCACCTCTTTTCTAATCCTTTCCTTCCTTCTTAACCGCTCGCACTGGGTGCATAACATTATAAGGGTATTAATAACCCCTTGATGTGCGCGTATATTATAAAAAAAAAAAAACGATTGCTGGGTCATGTAAAGCGGATGGACATCCGGCTCTACGGGTTTTCGAAAGCACATTGCAGGGAAATTGCGGAAGGGGGAGACCTCGCAATCAAGTGGAAGAAGACTGAACTGACATAGAGTCCCAAACTAGAGAGATCTCGCCTGAGATCGAAGTCGTTATCGAAAAATGTCTGTTAAAGCCCAGGGTCACCCCGCACTGTAATGCCCACCTAAGTATGTTCAGTATCACATGACAGACGAAGTTTTACAGGGCGTGGAATAGTTTTTAGTGACCTGCACAACGAGGCTGATTATTGTTCGCCTCAGGAATTCGAGCTACAAAATCAAACTAAGCTTATAGCTCTTCCTGAAAATAGGACAGCTGCTAAATTTGCTGCTGCATTGAAAGCAACTAATTGCAGCATGTTGATCATAAAACTTATAGAGCAACATAACACTCATAATGGAATCCCTCACACGGATCGAAAGCCTTGACAATAACCAATTTCGACAGAAAACGACGGAGTCAACTAATACCTTTTTTAAGGAGCCCATTATTTTAATTTCCCAGGAAAACAACACAGGGAATGAATACCCTTCTCTGACATAAAATCGAACACGCTTTTCGACTATTACGGATAATACTGCACATGACAGACCCTGTTATATACTTTTGCCTCAGCTTAATAAACTAAAGAACTATAAACAATCTGTCAGTTCCCATTTATGACAGCAGAATAACTGTCTACTGTCCTATTTAACGAAGTTCAAAGTGTGCTTTCAATACAGAACAACAGCAAAAATTATACAAGAACAACAAACATTCCTTACACTACACAGCAACTGCATCCGTTTTCCAACAAACTTCGACGTTATCCTCTTACACTTCCTTCGCTATAATCAAGTTGACGAGTTGGTATACGCTACCATTGTCCAAAGCGAATGAAAACAATAAAGAGACTGCAAGTGTAAGCGTAGTGGCGTCAGATCGTCTCCATACGATACAACCCCGTTGGCCCCCTTTTTTTATTTGTCTTGTTTTCCACCATACTTCCTTCAATACAAATCGGGAACAAAAGCACTGCAGTTTTCTTCTTTAAACTTTTTATAGTTAGTTAAATTCAAATGACAATCTTCAGTATTGGGGTCACTGAATTCCTTACATATTCCGAGCAATTTTTCCCTTAGCATATAATATGTAGTGTGTATTTAGTAATAAGGAAGAAATTTTTTCCTTACGGCCAACGACATGAGACGCGACGAGCTGGTTCGACCTACCCGAAAGCCCTAGCCTAAACTTTTTTACTTGAAGAGGATAAATTGCAGTCATAAAGGAAGGAAAACATCGTAGAGGCTGAATGGTTGCTGTGCCCGTGATTGTGTACTAGACGCGGTTGTTGTTAATCATGCTTCTTTCCGTGCAAACATTTTCCGTGTCATGAATATTTCTGCCAATGTGAATAAGAAGGTGGAACATATCTCGAGAAAAAAAAACAGCAGGTGTGGAAGGTATGCATTAAAATTCTAACCAACAAAACAACCACTGATTGACGTTTGTCCATCGTTGCCTTGTACAAATTTTTAATGACTTGCATTTTGATTGAACTCGCGATATTTTTAGACAAATGAAAGCAACGCTAAAAACAACACTTCTTATTCAGATGAAAATACAAGTGAGGAGTGAAGATGGTCTTCATTACCCGTACACTCGAAAAATTATGTGATTGCACATCCGGCTAGACTAACATATTGTTTCTGGTGTTGGCTAGGTATCTAAGTCTTGATAGCTTGTTTAAAAATAATTAAATTGCCAGTATCGCACGATAAAGACGACGCCGACGGGAGAGTTTATTAATCGATGCAGTACATGTTCTTTATGGAGAGATTTTCTCTCTTTTCATGAAGCCGACAAGTTGCAAATGTAATTAGTTTTCATGATTTATACATGCACTTGGTAGAATAAATATGATTAAAGTGTGAGGAGAGTTAAGGATTGCTGTTTAATGTTAATGTGAAATAATAAGTAGTAGATTGATTTACTGTTAAAATGACATTGTGTTCCTGACACGACTACGATGATGACGATGATGACGGCCCAATTTTCAAGCTATGGGCGAAAAATACTAAAATTCAATACTTCAAAAACTCGATTTGAAATCAAAATAGTTTAAAAAGCAACAATCAATTGCGTACTCCGCTTCTTTTTGGTGCTAACTTGACCATCAAATAAATTTTTGCACCAACATTTCAAGAAGCTTTGGCAGTGAGCTCTCAGAAACGACCAATGACCAGATGGTAATTTGAACTAAAATTGCTTTTATAAATGAAACAGAAATAAGAATGCGAAATATAGAAGACAAAACAATAGGCACCCCAATTGCTAACACAGCTCATAATACTTCCACATCTTTCTTTATTCAAAAAAGAGATTTTCTTTCTTTGCTTCTTTAGGTATTATATAGTCGCTCGAGGTTTTTAGAATTATTTTATTTCTATTTTAATCAGACACACTTTAAAAGTAAACAGATCCAAATCATAATTACAGGAATCTCGAAAGCACACCAAGTAACAGGGTCCTTTTTTCCCGGATCCACTTTCTTGTGTGTCTGTATTATCATTTTTCTCCAACATACCAACTGCAGGAAATGGCACACGACAGCCATGACAATGACGACCCCGGCATGAGGCACACAGATTTGCTATGTCTGTGCATAAAAAAATTCCAATTAAGAAATGCTTTCTTTCAACATATAGCTGTTGTTTACTACTACTATATGTATGTTGACGACGAGGATAATGATGGCTAGTGGTTTTCGGAACTAGCCCAGTAGGGGTTGCATATAGTCTGTCTTTTGTTGGGCTCATGGGGCATTAATGGTCTATTCAATGTCAAAAACTGAATGAAAGAACTCAAAGCAGAGAAAAGATTTTTTTGTTTTTAATGTAATTTGACCATTTCAAAAAAAAAAAAAAAAAAAAATAAGTTGCAAAGGGTGTTGTTTTAGCTGCATGAGAACATTGGTTGTTATCTATGGTTTGAGAGTTGAGAATGTGAAATTGATTTATATCATGATCGTTTAACGCGGAATTTACTATAAAAAAAATATATTCGCGAAGTTAATAGAGCACTTTGTCTATTTCACGGTCAACATAAGCGGCCTAGTGAGCAAGCAATTCGTCCAGTTATTAATCGTTTTCGCTCTCAATTATACTGTTTTCGATTCGAGTGCGACTGAAATACGAATCTCTATACTTGACTGTACGTCCGAAGTTGGGCTCAAGGTAAAACTGATGAGCATTCCTAGCGAGGCGGTTGTTGCCGATAAATTGTTTCAGGGGAGGAATGCAACTGGCTATCAATCCTATCAATCTTAACGCTCTGTTTTGCACCCTTTCAAGTAGGCGCAAAGATGTTTGAGAAGCACCAGACCAGATATGGGAGTTATACTCCAGTTTTGGGCGGATGAAGGCCAGATCAGAAGGAGTGAAGAAGCAGCGTTTTTGGCGACTTCAAATATGTGGTCGTTCCAACGAAGATCATCGTTACACACATACCAAGTACTGACAGCTTTTCGGTTTCTTCGATGCAGGTACCATTCATGGATAATGGCAATGGGGGAATATTAAGCTTCAACAACAAGAGACAGCATTGAGTTTTCGAAGCATTGAATTCTACTCGGTTTTTATGACCCCATGTAACAATGTCAAGGTCAGAATTCAATGAGCTTATCATAAGCAACCGTTCCAGTTCCACATCCGAAGAGCAGGGACGTGAATTTGGAAACGAATATGAAAAGCTCAGGGTCCAGTCGTTAGCAAAACAGTTAAGCGGATTAGAATTTCAGATAAGAGATCATTTATGAAAATGAGGAAGAGAGTCGGAGACAAAACGGAGCCCTGGGGCATACCAGCATTTATGAGTAGGGTATCAGACTTGAAGCCATCCAATACAACTTGTATTGAACGGTCGGAAAGTTAGTTTCTAATCCAACGAAGAAGAGATCATCGATACCAAAAGCACGCATTTTCGATAAAAGAGCTTGATGCCAAACTCTATCAAATGCCTTAGAAATATCAAGCGCAATAATCTTACTTTCTCCAAAACAATGTAAAGATTGGTTCCACTTTTCGCTAGGATAAACCATCAAACTTGCTACGAAAGCGGTACTGACGATCATTAAGAAGCTTTTGTTCTTCAAGATATTTCATAAATTGACGGTTTATCAACGTTTCCATTACCTTGGAAAGAAGGGACGTTAGTGCAATTGGACGGTTATTGGAAGGGGAGGAAGATTCGCCTTTTATAGGGACGGGCTGGACAAAAGCAGAATAGGAAAGATGGGAAAGTTTACGCAGTGGCTTTGCCAGCGTAGAAGAACATCTCTTCAACGGCCTGGATACTATCTGGACCAGCGGAATTGTGTATATTGAGATCTTTGAGGACACTCGCAACCGAGCGAGTTCGAAAAAATGTCTGTTTCTTCACAAAATTTGCAGACTCAAGCTGAGGTGGAGCCAAAATGCTATCAGGAAGTGTCGAGTTAGCAGCAAATTGAGCTGCTAGCATATAAGCTTTATCGATGGAGCTGACATACGGAGAGTCATCAAAAACGAGCGTTGGAACCGATGACATGGTCGAGTTCTTTTAATGTTCATCTTGAATCAAACCACGAATTCTCTTTGAGGATGATACTTTTGGTTCTATGAGGAACAAAATTTCTCATGCCGTTGAGAATTACGTTAGATATCATATCAGCTGATGCATCAACGTTTCCGCCGAGAAAGCAAAAGCAATTTAGTGACAGCTTCATTTATAGTAAAGTGGCCTTGTGATTTAACGCCGGCCGCCCGATAATTTTATGTGGGGATATGTTTCAGTCATTGATTTATCCCCACAAACTAGCAAATAATATTAAAGCATTGGAAGTCAATATTCAAGTCACAATTGACGCCAATCATGTTTAAAAAATGAATGCCATGAAATTATCAATCAGTTTCTTATAAAAATATATTCATTACAACATTATTATTGGTCTCGTAAAGGGTGTACTTTTTTTATTTTTTTTTTTTTTTTCAAGAAGAAATAAAACTATGTATTCAAATGTTTTGGCAAGAGCTTAACTTATAATGATATGTTTTAAAAATAATTTCGGCCAAGTGACCGCCGCGCATAGCTCGAATAAATTCCAATTACGAGGCCCAATTTTCGACCACTTTTCAAAGCATTTAGGGCCGTTTGTCAGCAATAACGCGCCGAATATTCTCTTCCAAGGCATCAATCGTCTCGTGCTTATCTGCGTAGACAAGCGACTTCACATAACCCACAAAAAATAGTCGAGCGGTGTAAAATCGCCCGATCTTGGAGGTGACTCACAGACTTAAAACCAGAAACTCTATTTTTATTGGCGTCAAAAGCCATTTCACTTCGAGACATTTTACCTAACTTCCTGCGGTTTCTATTCAACCACGATGAAATGACAAACCAAACTAAGCATAAATCAAGTGATAGCTGTCAAAAAGACCAACTCCAAAAAAGGATTGTCAGATTGAAAACCACACTTTTAAGAACACACACCTTATTTATTATTAAGGTTCTCAAAAATATTTAAAAACGCAACTATTATATGCTTGCTTTATTCAACATTTTGAATTAAATTCAAACTCAAAATACACGAATGTGACGCACGAATTTAAATTTTTACAAAGAAAAAAAAACTTTCTATAAGTCGAGTAATTGTTTTTTTTTTTTTTTTTGCAGCTCACTTTGTCAATGATATTGAAAAAGGACTTGGATAATGTAGCGGTACCATGCTTTGCAGTCCGGCGTTCCCGTCCAAAACGAGTTTAGGCTGGTGACCATGTTTGCCGAATCTGGAAGCATCACATCGACTGAATCGAAGATGTCCTTTAAGACAATAGTTGAGGGGATCCCAAGTTCAACCCCTCAAACCGAAATGAACATATTTTAGATCAGGTGCCGCACATGCGTAAGCGAGAGTGGGGGTCATTTGTAATTTACCATCTTTTAAAACAATTAGTTAATTAAAACAAAATATTTTATTTTCTATCTAATACAAAAAACAAAAACATCAAAATAATTTGAATGTTTTTTTTTTGTGTAGCGTTGCATAATTGGTGCGCCACCCTGTATTATCCATAAAATTCACTAGAAGTTTTGGTATACAAATTGACAAAAAGACAAGTAGTTACCTAAACTGTAAACTTTTGAACTAAAACCAAATTTTCTGATAAAAAACTACCAGGCATTGCGGCGGATGTTGATTTAAAAAACAACTATTTGTTCAAAATGGAAACCCTCAATGGGCACATAAAAACGTTTGAATTGAACTCATGATAAAAAACAGGCTTTCAAACATGAATACAGTTTATTCTTATATTGGCCTTATATTGGATATCATACAATATATGTATTTGTTGCAATTTCAAAAGCATGTGACATTTTACGATATGTGCAGTGCGAATCATTGTTATCTTATCTTGTTCAATTTTCTTCTAATTTGTGTGCATTATCTTATCGTTGTGTATATGAATAAGCTTGTCATGCAGCTTTTTAAGTGTTGTTAATTACCTAGGTTCTCATTCGAAGTTACATCAGCTCACAAACAAACAAAAAGCCTTCTCTTCTTGAGTCTTTAAAACAAAGTTCTCTAATTTCTTAATCATGAACTTTCCGTCCGTTTAGGCGGAAAAGGCAATTTTATAAAAGAATTGAATTGAAACTGAGTTCAAGTTAAATTAGTGAGCGGTTTTTGAGCAATCATGTTTCAAAGTCAAATTAAAAAAAAAAAAAAAATAGATTTTTTTGAAGATTTTGATTTTGAAACTTGAATACTCTCTTGGTACTCCTGAGGTGATACTTCAATCGTAGAATCTCTTGAACATCGTCGCAACGTCGCGTCGCCTGTTTGTATCTTTTTTATCGCTTTTTAAACAAACAGTGCTCTTATGAAATAGCTACATAGATGCGTTCTCCCCCTGAAACATTTCAGCCCCAACACCCGCCTCGCTTAGAATGCTCATCAATTTTACCCTAAGACCAACTTCGGACGCAAAGGGACCATCCCGAAAATACATCAAACTAAAATAAGGTTTTTTCGGTATCCGGACAAGGCTTGTTTCTTAAAATGATTGTGTCCGGGTTCTAAAACAAAAGCGTCCGGATACTAAATCAATCATTTTAAGAGACTAAATCATTTTAGAGACAAGCCCTGTTTGGATACTAAAAATTGTGCGCTTATCATATATTTTCAGTATACGGATAGGGCTTGTCTCTTAAAATGATTGTGTCCGGGTACTAAAACAAATGCTTCCGGATACTAAATTTTGGTGTCCGGATACTAACGAAAATGCAACTTTTCTGAATTATTATTTTATTAATTTTAACAATGATTTCTTTGCAATTTTCTTGAACGCTATATTATTGAGAAATGTCTATATTCTTACAATCAATATTTCCGCGGTAGCATTTATGGTTACAAAATGGGTGGAAGCCAAAGTTGAGAAAAAAGTTAAGTGTCCGGGTACTATAGTGCGTTTACCTACTGTGGTAAAATTTTTTGATGAACGGCGAACGTTACGTTGCCGTAGACCCCCCCCCCCCCCCCCCTCCCCCCTTGTCACATATTGTCACACTCAGCGAGACCCCTCCCTCCCCTTGTGTGCGAACATATTTTATGGACGGCCACAAAGCTAAAGTATAGAAATTCAAACAACCCGAATGTGGAATGTCTTTACTTGACTCTGGTTGTCCCCTGCATTGTGGAAATTTATTATTTTTCAACAAAAGTTCATTCCACTACCCAAAGACTACATTTCTGGCGATGATGACTTTCAATTTTGGTATAATGTATTTTGAATCCGAAGATTCTTTTTTAATATCTATTTTTTTTTTTTTTGCATTGTGTCTAGATCGCATCTTTTCCAATCTTTTGTGAAAGTTTTTTTTAATGCTGCCTCAGAACAGTTTGGCTCTGAAACGGTTTTATGATTTCAATGACGGGGTTAACATTTTTTTTTTTATAATTTACGCGCATTTTAAGGGGTTGTGACTACCCTTATACACAGTGCGGGTGTTAGGAAATAAGGAAAGGATAAGAAAGGAGATGCCGATGTACATCACTCTTGAATTTCTGTAAATTATATTGCGTGGGGAAAATTGAGTTGGGTAAAGCATTCCACATCCGGGTCGAGCGGCTAAAATATGAATCTCTATACTTAACTGTACGACCGAAGTTGGGCTGAAGGGAGAACTGATGAGCATTCCTTGCGAGTCGGGTATTGCGGCTAAATTGCTTCAGGGGAGGAATGCAACTGGCTATTTTACTAGAGCACTGTTGGTAAAAGAAGCGATAAAAAAGAGTGAGGCAAGTAACATTTCGAAGATGTTCAAGAGAATCAATCGATTCTACAATTGAACTATCACCTATCAATTTCAACGCTCTGTTTTGTATCCTATCAAGTAGGCGCAAAGATGTTTGAGAAGCACCTGACCAGATATGAGAATTATACTCTACTTTAAGGCGGATGTAGGCCTTATAGATTGTATCCAGATCAGAGGGGGTGAAAAATTGTCTGCATCGCTTTAGTAAACCAAAGCACTTTGCAGCATTTTGGCGACTTCGAATATGTGGTCATTCCAAGGAAGGTTGTCGATTACACACATACCAAGTACTAACAGCTTTTCGGTTTCTTGGATGCAGGTAACATTCATGGATAATTGTAATGAGGGGATGTTAAGCTTTAACGACAGATGACAACATTGAGTTTTCGAAGCATTGAATTCAACTCGATTTTTTTTAACCCAAGTAACAATGCTGTCAAGGTCAGAATTCAATGAGCTAATCATACGCAACCGTTATATTTCCACGTCCGAAGAGCAGGGACGTGAGTTTGGCAACGAATATGAAAAGCTGAGGGTTGAGTCGTCAGCAAAAGAGTTGAGAGGATTAGAAGTTTCAGACAGGAGATCATTTATGAAAATGAGGAAGAGAGTCGGAGACAAAACGGAGCCCTGGGGCACACCAGCACTTATAAAGTGGGTATCAGACTTAAACCATCCAACACAACTTGTATTGAACGGTCGGAAAGGTAGTTTCTAATCCAACGAAGAAGAGACTCATCGATACCAAAAGCACGCATTTTCGATAAAAGAGCCTGATGTCAAACTTTATCAAATGCTTTAGAAACATAGAATTTTAGCTTGAATTCTTTGGTACATTCCATTTCTATATCAAAAATAAATATCCATAGCACTTTTCACTCGAAAGATAAAAGACACTTTGAGCAGAATTAAATGAAATATTCAAATTTCGATAGAATCGAATAGCATAATAGGGTTCAACATTCAATTCGGTTTAAAATAAAAAAAAGTAAGAATTTAATATGATATTGGCTGTCGGCATTAGCTTTTTGATTGCCTATGACGCACATCATTGCCCCTTAACCTTGTACAACGTGAAGAAATTGTTAGTTCCGTGTTGAGAAGATCTTAGAATCCGACATCTCTTAAATTGATATTCGTTCATTTTAACATTCAATTAAAACTTAAGAGATAAACTCACCACACCTCTTCACTGATTTCTAAACACTTGTACTCAATCTCTAATTCAATTGACTGCTCTCTACTCGACTCGAGTTTACTTTTAACATTTCTTTGGAACTTGGAAGTACGAATATCTTTCAATGCCTAAGTAAATAACGAAAACGATAGCAAGAGCAACAATGACGGCAAGTCTCTGTGTCATTAATATTTATGAGAATGAATATGTGAATGATGACTCGCCGCCGTTCGTCGCGTGTTCCCGTCTACGGTACAGATCACTATGGCATGTGTCATTGAAGAAAACAACAGTGCCTTTGCCTTTCTTGTTTTTATTAAGCTCCCCCTCAGTTAAAGATGAGTGAAGTTTTATTTTTCTCTGAGCTTGACTTTATTTTGTACTTAAGTGATAGCACAAGAGTGCAAGTACACTTAAGTCACTTCCACAACGCACGCCTGTCTAGTGCTCACAGTGGTTTTTGTGCTTGCCTTTTGTATGTCAATTGCATGTTGTGTATTAACTTAGGTGAATGGATCTTGGTTTTACTGGTCATGAATGAACATTGTCGGGAGCAGAAGGAGCGAGTACAAAAAGATCGTTTATAGTTTTCACCTTGGATGGGACACGGTAGTAAGTAGTACCTAGTAAGGCACAATTATACGATTTCATTGAAATGGCATACGAGAGCACTTGGATAATAAAAACGGTGAGAAGTCTGATGTGGTTTGATGGTTTAAGTAATTGCATTAATAACAAAACGTTGCTGGTACATCAAAAAGGTCTTCGAGAGGAGTCAAGATATTATTTTTCTTTCTTCTTTTATTCTGCAAAAAAAAAGGAAGTTAGTTTTTATGGCAAAAAGAATGAAAGACAAAACTAAAGGTTCCGTCAATACAGTGGAGTTGCAACTTCATAATAAAACGGCAATGCGTTATCCAGTTAAGGAAGAGACACACCTATCCACGCTCCTAAAAATAAGGTGGGTAACTATAAACAACCAAGTCTGTTTACGGAAAACCGATTTAAGCGCACATATGTAGGTACCTCTTAGAATTAATTGTTCAATGTTGTAGTCATAAATACACCAAATGATTAAATTCATGCTCTCATGTTCAATTGGATTTAATGAGCAGCCAAACAAGCACCAGTGGTCTTTGTCTTGGACGATGTTAAAACCAGATTAATGCACGCAACTCGAATGCCAATGCCATTCTAACTGAAGTCAATTACTGTATGTTGTGTTCTATTCAAATGTGCAGCAGAAATTTTGCATTTAAATTGTGTTGGTATATGTATACCTAGCCATGCAAGTTGGTTTCTTCACCTGGTTACCTTTTGGTTAAAGCGAATTAAGTTGATTCTAGACATTGGGTGAATGAACGGCTATAGCTTTGCACAACGTTGATCCGCATTCCGGGTAATGCACCAGTTGTGTTTTTTTTTTCGTTCGACATGACTTTTTTTAAATTTATTTATGCAGGAACACATAAGTACGAGTATACACGAACAAGAGTGACTTGATATGTATAACGAAAACGTATAATCAAGGATATTGACATTTACAGTTGCTTTATGAAATTGAAACCCAAGAATAGATTTGGAAAAATTACTTCACCAGCAACGGATAAAATTGATTTAAAAAACATTAGAAAGGGTTTTAAAGTCTTATTCGCAATCAATTGAAGCGTTGCGTTGAGGTGAAGAAGGGGTTAAGTGCATTTTTAATTATTATTTGTGGTTTTTGTCAATAGAATAGAATTTATGGAAATTGAAATTCCTGACTGTTCCTTTTCGTTCCTTAGAAATCACTTGCTTCCAATTAACATGTTTTGAAGGAGTCGGCTTCCGTAACAATAAGCAGATTCACTCAGAAAACTTCAATCGCTTAAGTATATCTTAAAACTGTACAAATATCACTTGACTCCATTTCAACTTAAAGCTTCAAGTAGAAGTAGAACAACAAATTCCTTTCTGCTTGAGAAGCTTATAAAGCGTCAAATGTTTTACTGGCAAAAGATAATTTTTTTTTAAATATAGGTAGGTATTTGCTAACCAGTTCGAAAAGGAGATTATTTAGATGACTACACATCTTGATGAAGATGATCCTAAGCCAACATACTTGATTGATCCACCAAACAAACGAGGTCCTAATCATTTTACAATCACCCAAATTTTTTTACTAATCTTGTTATTGCATGTCTACTAAAACCAGAATTACAACCGAAAGTTGGTGTTTACGCTCTTAAAGTTGCAGTTACCGAATCCGGATTTCCGTAGATTTTTTTTTTTTTTGTTTGCAGTCGTTGCTCTTCCTATACTTTACCGTGATGGAAATGTTGAGTTAACTGAATAAATTGACAATAAGAGTTCGATGATTAGTTAAAAACTGCGTTCACAAATTTAATTTAAAGTTGCCAAGTCCTTCATAATATTGTTTCAGTAAACCGGCGCTACTGACTACGAAAAGGTTCTCCCATAAAGCTAATAAGTACTGAAAATCTTTTTTGAACAGAGAACATAGATACTTGTGTATTTTCCAAACTTATCGAAATATTGAGGTGTATAAAGCTACGTGTAAACGATTGCCAGTTCTGCAAATATTGCCGGATCTGTCATTGAAAATTTTTTCTCGAATGGGTGTGAGTGTATAGATATTTCTTAAAAGTCATTTTTATCTCTGAGATTTCGCAATTCATACTCTTTAAGTCATGTCGCTCGTATTACAGCTTTTTTTACAGAAGAAAGGAAATAGTGTTCAGTGAAAACTCAAACACTTATGAACTATTAAATTCTTAGGCGTTTGACTCATAGAAAAAGTCTCGCAGCATATCGAGTTCCATTAGAAAAACATGTTATTTTTTTCGTTTCTAAGATAGCAGCGAGATATGCTGATGAAAAGGTTTTTATTTGACAACATAGGCGTTCCTTTCTGCCGCAAAAATTAAGTTAAGTTCTTTAGGGGCTCTACTATGATGTACTTATATTTGGTATCAGAACTCCGTCGACGTCAATCCAGGACCTTCAAAATGCAAAAATTTGTAGCAGAAGACAAAAAAAAAACTTTCTTAAGAGCGTTGTTAAATACATTTTTTAATTGTAGTGTTTTGCCGACTAATTTCATATAAAAACTAGTTTATCATGTGAACACACGATGGCGCGATACGTCATAAAACCATTTTGACAAAAAAAATGTTTTTGATAAAATTTCCAATTGGAAGGTCCTGCACTGACGCCGACGATATGTAGTTTCGCAAAATGTTTCTACATGAAACAGTCTTAGAAGCGGGAGTAACACTAATCATTTTTGACACACTAAAATTTTGAATTTAACAGTATATCACAGTATATCAGAAAAAATTCATCTAATTTTTAGAATTTAGAAACCCTAAATTAAGTTAAAAAAAAAAACAAAGTTAAAAAAATTGGTAAATTGGTTTGAATAAAAATTTTCTGCTTCTACAAATTTGAAAGCATTTGGCAACCATGAATCAACAAAGAAAATGTCTTAATTTACTAAAATAAATATTACACTTAGTACACAAGAACAAATTACTTAAATTTTCTCTAAGACTACTGAAATATTTCTATTGATCTTTTGAACACGTCAGTTAGACGGGGACTCCAAAGTCTGAGTCTAGGTCTAGACTTTAGTATTTATTGGTAAAGAAAGTTTTCAAAAAAAGAAAATGCTTGTATAGTTTATATATATACAAAAAAATCTACTGTTAACAATTAGAAGTTAAAAAATCAACGAAAGCGCTTTTAAAATTGGACGAAAGGATATAACTCTAATTTTTTTTTAAAAACATTACTAAAACTTGAAATATCGAAATGATTGACCCAGCCGAAGAGGAGTTTTTTTTAGTAGGTACCAGAGATTTATAAGGGCTTCAATCAAGCTATAAAAATCTCATTTAAAAAAATTTAAGTCCAAATAGGGATATTTGTTTACACACATAAGGGTCGTTGGTTAAACTTTCCCAAACGTTGACCCAGGTTTTCTTGACAACCCTATGAGTTGTCAAAATAACCTGGGTTTTCCTGTCCTTAAAAAACGCTGAACCACACATCCCCGTCATTAAAAAAAAGTATATGCGATTTGATAGCACTCAACTCGCCACTGCCAAATCCTATGGTTGAGTTGAGGAAAAACCTAGGTCAACCCTTGGGCTCAAAAAACACTCATTTTGACATTGAGGGCGACTTCAGGTTTCTCAAAAAACACTTTGTGGCGACCCCAGAGCGACCCTAGGGCTTCAACGAACAAACCTATAGATTTGTCAATCAAGCCAAATCGAAATTGACTACTACAACTACACTATTTCTTTAATGTGTGTTACATATATAAGACTAAATTTTTATAACACACATGTAAGTTTACAATCAATCTAAGGGTAACTAGAGTTTTGTCTAAACAATTTAGTCAAATACTACCAAAACTGCTAATTTACAGTTAATATAAAATTTACATTCGAAGAAACTTTAAACGAAAAAATAAATGTTCACAGTTTGCTTACAGTTTAAACAACAAAAGGGAAACTATATAGCCCACTCTAATAACATTATTGACAAATTTGCACACTGCAGCTGCAACATGGACACTTGTTTGCTCTTGCCTTAGTAGTTTCGTTTGTCTGTTGCTTACCCCAACTATGTGTCTATATTTATGACATTTTCTTCGAAATCCATTTCGCTTCTCTCATCACAATCCTCTTAATTCAACACCTGTCTAACAAAATATTCCTCTTCAACTGCTGCAAATTAAATATGCACCCAACATCAAAGCTCGCCATCGAATGCCTAGCCAAACACGCTAGCGGATTATTTAATGGCACTTAAATCTACACAACTAACCAATGTTTCCACCCAGTATGTAAAAACATTAACCCATCGACTGAAACACAATCCATCCTAAAATGGTGACAATTTGTTGTGATGTTTTTTTTTTTGTACATAACGAATTAACGACAAGCTTAAGCTCTCTTCTATCATCGGAGTCCGAACAACAAATATTCTTGCTGTGGGATTTCAAACAATTTTAACAGACGACCAAATACATCATTAAATTGAACCTCAAATCGTGCATAACGTGCGACCATGTAAATGATTTGTTAAGGAATCCAATGCACTGTTGAACAAATTCGATGTGTGCATGGATTTGTGTAAGAGTGTGTTTAAATTCGCCCCCTAAATTGATTGAAAAAATAATATTTTGTTCACTAGAAAAATAATGCGCTACTTCCGGTCACACTAAAATGCCAACTGGGAGCGTTGAAGTTTATGCAAACACACTAATGTATGTGTATAACAGTAAATACTCTCATGCAACTAGACATGTTTCAATGATAGACTTGGCATAGTACTCTCTTTACTGCAGGGTGTCTCCGTGAAAGCTTTCAAGTTCTCATTATGAAAAAAGGGTTGAAAATTAGCTATTTTGCTTGTTCAACAAGAAAACCAGAGTAGCAATCGTCTCTTTTTGTGAGTAGATGTAAATAGGGGGCGTTCAAGTATTATGTATCCCAGTTTGAAGGAAAGGGATTTTGTAAACATTAGGCGTGTTTTTTTCACAAGGCTGTTATATACATAACATCATTTTACATGCAAAGCAAAAACAACATCCCCGACAACCGATGTTATGGATAAAAGGATGGTTAAGATTTGGTCGTGGATAGATTTTTGACGTTCAGTCGAGTATCGAATGAGTTTTTCGACTTTTCATTTTTAAATGTTGGTGCGTCTAGAGACTTTCATGTATGTATCTCGAACAAAAACAAAATGGTTGCCAAAGGGTCTGTTCACAAATGTTTAACTAAATAAAATCATATGCCCAATCTTACACTCCGCAGTTTTGTTGCCTAAAATTTTTGATTCTTAGAATTTCATTGATTTCAAGAGATCGATTTGTAGATTTATATAAAGATACATTAAACAACGTAATAGCAATTAAAAAAGGTCTGTCTAGTGATTGAAATCACTTTTTGCATATTTCTTTTCAGATTATTCTGTGAATGTTGAAATTTTTTCAAAGTTAATTGTTAAGTATTCAATAAAAATGTTTTTATTTTTTATTATTAACAATTTAATTCGCTCGAAACAAGTAACAAAATAATTTTTCCTCTCATATGAATTCAACCCTACCATGTAAACAGAGTCAAAAACACCCAAGAGAAATTTCTTGTTACCTTTGTGAACGCACCTATTTTTGACGCTTCTGAACTAACAAAAAACAGACAAAAAAAAATGTTTACCTGCGTTAATTTCACTACGGAACATTTTCATTTTCCAATCTATACAATTGCATTAGGTTTTTAACAAAAATTTTTTGCGTTTTTGTGCGAATTTGGCAAAAAAAATCATTTGTTGACTTTTATTGGTTTGTCAACTGATCAAGAAAACCAACCCTCAAATAAAAAAAGCCGCGCTGTCCGGGAAGCTTTTTTTTTGTTTATCATGTTATGTAAATAACAGCCTCGTGAAAAAACACGCCTATTGTAACAACGCATTACGTAACTAAAATCTCCCAAACTGGCAATATTTTTCGCTTATATTTTACGGGGATTCCTTCAATTCTATTGTACGTTATTCGATCTTTCTTCTCCGAAGTTGGTAACCTTTTTCATTTTTGTTTTTGTTTTGAATTGGTCACTTAAAAATGTTACGATGGGTTACATGTAATCTGCAAGGAATAGAATGGAACGTACATAAGAGCAAATATGTTGCTTTAATATATTCCAAGGGATCGAATATAGATGAGTTTCCAAAAAATAAATAGAATAGGGCACTAATTTAATCGAAAATTTAATAGAATAATTCAAAAATTGGATTAACTTGAAACAAAAAAGAATGCAATTCAAAACTATTTTGAGAACACCCGCTAGTTGGAACGATGTCAAATGCAAAATAACTTAGGGTAGTCATCATCCGTTTTCCAACTAAAACATCACAACATATCTACATGTTTTGTCATTTTAAATTATTCGGCGAGGGTCTGCTTCTGCAATCCCCTTTGGCAGTCACATTAAGTGTTCAGTTCATGTAGTCTTTTAAGTGTGGTGAAAACATTTGTAAATTATTAATGTAAGCACTTCCGTTTTTTATTAAGAGACAACAAATCACCCGCCGGATACGCAGATATGGAAAGAGAAATCGCAGCGAATGAGGTAAAACTGAATATCGTCCAAAACATGTTTGTGTGCCCATGTTTATTTCGCTGGCCTTGAAATCTAAAACGCGGTTAGTGTTTCCCATGCTTTAAAATAAACACAGTATCATAACGATAAACCACAGTTCATATTTTGTTGTTTTTTCTTTTCTCCTAAAATGTGACTATAGTTGGTGTTATCTTTGGCTTTTCAAGTTTTTTAGGGGCGGCAGTTTTTGTGATGCCCAATTGGTTTGTACTGGATCCATGACATGACCACCAAAACTCTTATCTTCAAGTGGAATGTTTTACATATCTGATTCACCGTTCTTTTTTTAATATGTTGATATATTTTGCGCATTTAAAAATTTACTTTCTAGCTTCAGCATTGAATGTAGTCCAAAATATCAGGATAAAACTATAAATGCATTGAATTGAGGTTATATGTCGTACATGAATGGGAAAAGTTGGAATGGACCTAGAATATGCGTGGCATGTTGATTGGGAAAAATACAACTCGAGTAAAGGTTTTTCGACTTTTTTATCCACAGGAAGGACCAGCTTCAACGAATTTGATGGACAGTTGGTGTCCTCTTAAGAAGGGTTGATATCGGATCTTCACGGAAAGCTCTTGAACGGATGATGAATCTGGCAATAGTGCCGATGATGACTCTGCCAGCATTGCATGCAGTTTTAGGCAAGTACGAGTCCTACTTCCAAGCCATAAGAATGGCTGGATGGGAAGAATTATTTGTGTCTGTTGCGACAGCCAAGCTGCTTAGGCTTCAACGAATGGATCTGTCAAAAGCACAAAAACAAGCTTAATAGTGCAGTCAATGAAGCGAAAAATAGGGCCTTACCTCCGAATTTTTTTACTGTGAACCGATTTGCATGAAATTTTGGAATTAGGCTCATCTTACCCTTAACTTCAAAAGTGAAAATGATTTGAACACCGCCACCACCCTGGGGGTGGTTGCCACCCCTTTTCGGGGGTGAATTTTTTTTTTCTCAAAATAACCTCGGATATCGATAAAAGGCCTAATTTTAAGCAAAAAATCAAATATAAAGTTTTTCATTAAGTCCAATACTTTTCGAGTTATTGGCAATTGAAAATTCGCAATTTTTTCATGTTTTTCATCTATTTATTGCAAATATCTCCAAAACTATACGTTTTATCGAAAATTTTATAAAGAACAAATTTGTAGCAGGTAAAACAATGAACAATTTGGTTTTTTATAAAGTATTCTAAGAACAATATTTAAGAGATATGATTGTTTAAAGAGCGCGTGGCAGCGCAATCGCAGCCTCTCTTAAGTCCTTTAAGCCCTCACCGTCTTAGCAAAAGGTTGTTTACTATATATTGCAATAAAGGATGTTGTAGCTCTCTTAATTACCTTTGCAATGGTTTTTTATAAGTCGTGATAGCATGAAAATTGAAGGAGTTATGGTTTTGGACCATTTACTTAACTCATTAATTTAAAAGAAAAAAACATTAGATGCTCTTCTTATTTGCACCACAGCTCACTTATTTTACGTGCAAAAGACTTTTAATAGTGCTCATTTTAAAGCTTATTTTAAGCACTACAAAACATCCTTTAGTATTAGAATGCATAAAATGCATCTGCTCGCCGCTAAATGGCATTGACCACAACGATTAAATTTCAGACAAAATAAAAAATGGCTTTGATCTTTTATATCTAGCTTAATATTGTTCTTAGAATACTTTATAAAAAACCAAATTGTTCATTGTTTTACCTGCTACAATTTTGTTCTTTATAAAATTTTCGATAAAACGTATAGTTTTGGAGATATTTGCAATAAATAGATGAAAAACATGAAAAATTGCGAATTTTCAATTGCCAATAACTCGAAAAGTATTGGACTTAATGAAAAACTTTATATTTGATTTTTTGCTTAAAATTAGGCCTTTTATCGATATCCGAGGTTATTTTGAGAAAAAAAAATTCACCCCCGAAAAGGGGTGGCAACCACCCCCAGGGTGGTGGCGGTGTTCAAATCATTTTCACTTTTGAAGTTAAGGGTAAGATGAGCCTAATTCCAAAATTTCATGCAAATCGGTTCACAGTAAAAAAATTCGGACCTAAAATGCTTCATTGACTAATGCACTATAAGGGAAACAACTCTCTGTGAATCCTGTGGAGAAGATGATGACACCGCGGAACATTTCCTCTATGACCGTGCAATTTCAACCAGGTCACAGATACTTTTCGCAGACATGGTGAGAGCTGAACCTCTGCTCATTATCATGGCAACATCCTCTGGCTTTTCTACCACCATCTGAGCTATAAAATAAAAGAAGGCTGCTTACAAGGGACCAGTATGAAGGTCTGAGTACTCCACTAAGTATTTAAATAATCTCACAAAAAAAGCTTCTTCTTCTTCTTTTCCATTTTTGGCGTTACGAGTAGTGATCTTGAAGCGATCACAACTCTCCCACTTTTCTGCTTCACACTAGTGATCCGCCTGTGGGGTACGCCGCAATCTCACAAAAAAAGCTATTAAATAAAATAACCAATGACCCATTGTCATTGTCAGCTATCTCATTCGTTCTCTCTTCCATGCTACTCCGACAACCTTATTACGTACAGAACAGGTCCAAAGATTGAAGTCATTAGAGTTCTTTTGAAGCGGGACTCAGCAATATTGCGATCACTCGAAGCTGAAAATGAACTTCCAGAAATCGGAAATAATTGTGTTTAGAACCTCGGGCGAAAGCTGGTGATCGTTGATCTATATGTAAACCCAGTGCCAACCAAAGTAGTGGTCAACCACATCGGCATCTGGCTAGATCAGTATCTATATTTCAACAAACACATGGATGCGGTTCTAGCCAGGGCTAGAGGAGATATGCGTCTCTCTCAAGGCGTCTCTTTTATAGCAGACAACTTGATAGCATAGTGAAAGTGAGTGAGTTTGAGAGACAGTGTCTGGGAACCTGCCTTGGATTGCACAGAACACCAGGATCGGACTACAAACAATTCTAATTGGGTCCTCTACATCGGGGCTCATATACACAGATTTGATTATTTTACTATCAAGCTCATTCGCGGTCACACTGGAAGCTCGAAGGGCGACGAATACGACCACTGACCTAATATTCGGGGTTCAATACAGCAATGTAGAGTATTAAGAGAAAACTGGTTCTAGTGGACTTGTTCCTCCGGAAGTTTTCCTTGTTTTGATATGGAAAGACTGATACTAGATTGGCGGTACCGTTAATCTACCACGTCAGACGTAAGTTCGTACAGCGGCGGCTACCTTATAACCGAGACGTGACCGCAGTAAACGGAGATGACGAAGAGATCCTTCGGTTGAGTAGGGCGGATTCAGATCCCGACCATCATCGTAGGGTCGCGGTCGGTTTGTACACGTTTGATTATCTTTAACCAATGATTGCTATTGCTACAGATGATAATCATGGGTTCGGATTGTTCACAAATTTTCAGACAAAGAATATCAGATCGAAGCTTTGATAACCAGTCGATTTACGTTAGCTCCATCTAAACAACGATTAACTGAAATTCAGTTTATTAGGGCTTGATTTTCGTTTAAGTCACAGCTATCTTTTGAGAAAAACCATTCAGGCTGACATATCACATGTCGCAAATAAAAAAAAAAAAAAAAAAAAAAAAAACAACTTCACTGAATTGCAAACAATTTTTGTATTATTATTTTATTGCATTTGGAAGTTGCATTTGTAACTCTTGAAGTAATGATAAAACCAAAGAAGAGTTGCAAGAAATATACATAATTGAAAGGCGACAGTACCCAATGTATGAAACGTTCGACCAGGAAAAAAAACTCGGCTATAAATTTATGGAAACGTGAAATTCACTTGTTATTTATTAAAAAATCGAGATAATCTTTGCATTTACTTTAAAAAGTGAAATAATAAATATTTATCATTGATTAAGTTTTGACATACATATATGTAAACTCGAAAATGGAACAATTTTTGGTTGTTAACCAAGCCGTAAAAAAGCTGAACAAGCACTTTTTGGTGATCACAGAAACTTAATCCTGGATTAATTTAATCATCTTTGATGATTAAATTGGCTCTTAAGGTGTAGGGCATAGGCACAGCAGTAGCAAAAAAAAAACACAACAATCCAAAAAATCTACTGTAAGTAGATCTAAGAAAAAGAAAAAAAAGGTTCTTAAAACCCATTTTTAACTCGCTGTAATACTAACTACTTCATAAGAAATCCTTGCACCGAAAGGCTTTAGCATTAAGTTATAGAGTAACTTAGAGTACCCATCAAAGGTCAATAATTTATGTATATTTCTATTTGAGCTGGTTTTAAAAAAATTCTCAGCATTTGAGTAGATGTAAAATAATCTAAATAAAAATGAGTTTACAAAAATTCTGATTTTTCTTCGTCTTCCTTATCTTTATGGCTTCCACGTGCCTTCATCATGTCGCTTTTTAGCTGTCGATATGTTTACATGGCGTTGCATACGATGCATAAATTAATTGACAAAACACTTTAAATTATGTAACTTTAAAAAAGTACAAAGCTCCAACCTTTCTTTACTAACGATAACTTATAAGCCAGACATACTTTCGGCAGACATTATAGCCCAGTCATTATAGTAAGTTCACCTCAGATCTAAGTGATAACATTGAAGATGAAACATTTGACTTCGAAATCGTTGAAGACCCATACACAAATGGTGTTGAAGACGATAAAGAAGAAGAAGAATAAAGTTTAAGTTTAAATAATTTTTATAAATTTCTTTCAATTTCAAACACCAGAAAAATGAGATTTTATAATAAAAACATTACTCATAAAGAATTTATATTTACATATACAGTATACACTATACAGTATATATATATAGTACATTACATAGTATAATGAATAAATATTGATGACATTATTATATTTCTTATTTTATCAGCGTTTACAATAGTTTATAATTTTTATATGGCTGGTTTCCGACCGGGATGACCTTAAATTATGCTCTAACCTTGCGCATTCTGGTCTCTATCTCGAAAACGGTTCAACGTATAAAAAAACTGTTGAAGCAAAAGTTGTAGAGAATTTAATCTTCTGCAATATTGTAAAAGACACAAATAGCAATAGTAAACGAGATATATGCCAATAAAGGATTTCTGTGACCTTTGTTTTTTAATGGACGCTGACACCCTACAGTATGTAGGTTTTGAGACAACTTTTAGGGTGTCGAAATAGAAGTTCATACAAATTTACAGCTGGGTACATCGAATTCCGATATTCCTGCTTTATTTTGACTTAAATGACTGGACTATTAGTCGGCAGCATAAAAAAAAAAAAAATTAATCAAAACTAAACTTGCGAATTTAATGCTATGTCCCCACTTGGATTTAAATTGGGTCTCATTCCAAGATGGTTTGAGTTAACATAGTTGTGTTGACAAATCATAAGTCTCAATAAAGAAAACTGAACTGAACTAGTGTCCGCACGCATCGTAAAAGTTTTACTTTCATAATTTTTTTCAAACACCCCAAAAGATGTATAACTTTAAAAATGCAGTGAAAATTACAAACTTCTGGTATTCTTTAAACTCTCTTAAAATTATCTTACATTTTTTGCAGTCTTGAATTGGTGTCAAATTCAATGTCGTAAAGATTCCAAAAATTAGTTTTAACCCGAAAAATGGTTCCAAAAATACTGACTCGCAGTCAAAACTGTTCATTTTGAGGTACAAATTACAAATATTTTGAGCAATATTTATTTCTATCAGAAGCAGAATAAGAAACGCATTTATAATTTTGAATAAATCGAAATGACAGAAGATGTTTATTGCATTTTGTGTGGGTGAGTGATCAATTTTTACATGCCTCCATTTCCTCCACGTTAAATTCAATGGATATGAAACTCAAATTTCCCAATTTTCTAAAAAAAAAAAACCATAAAATAATTTGATTTGCATTAGATTAAATAAAAATTCAATAAATATCTCATCGTCATCATCATCGACATCAGACGTTATGAAATGTGCGCAAATGACACAATCCAATGCACCCACATGTCTTGTGTGTTTTCTTCTCCATTTTCAATCTGATGAACGCAAAACGAACATATCCAGTAGTATGAAGTAATCTATACACATCATGGAAGAAAAATCATTACACATAGTTATGGTGAAAAAAAAAACGTTGCAAGGAAGATTATTATGTGTAGACGTGTGGAGTAAAAAAGAAGCTTCCACTATAACAAATTACATTAACGGATATGGACAAGAGTTCATAAGCGGAAAATCAATAACAGGACGAACGATTTTAGCACCATAGCTGGCAAATAAAAATAACGATAGTTAAATAGGTTACTTGCCCCTTGGGGATACTTTGCAGCACTTTGAAAATCCTTCTGATTCTCATAACTATGAGCGAAGTACCTTTAAGTATGTGTTTAATGGAAGAGATAAGAACCTTATAGGAATCTTTTGTTCCGAAGTTCTTTGGAAATAAAAAAAAATGTTTGCTTCCGGGTCTTTTCTATATGATGGTGTTAGCTTCTTAAGTTTTCTTGATCATACGTTTTTTTGTGATTGAAACGCTTATTCACTTCAAAAGATTCAATTTCTGAAGCAGCAATGTGACTGTGAATGTGACAGTGCTTTCGTGTTTTTTTCTCTTTGAAGTGAAGTTTCAGATAACGTTTTTTGTTAGTCAGTGATGAGATTCATGTCCTAAAGCTCAATGATCTTTGCGAACCAAGCAAAAAGCGTGGGAAGTTCTTATTTTCTATGGCACTCATTGAAACTGGCAACCGGCAACTGTATTTAAAAAGTCATCGATTAACAGCTTTTGTAGTTAGCTCACAAGATATTGAAGTAGGTGTTTATCCTGAATACAGAGTCCCCGAAAATTCATGAAATTCAAATCCAGATTTTCAAGCACTGCATTATTTACTCATTCAGTAACAGCAGATCATATTGCTTCACGTGATTTAATGTGAAAAAAACAAGTATGCAGGTGTTCCAAATATTCGAACAGTTAAGAGAAGTACTTTCCTACTCAGCAGGTAAATATACGACCCAGGGGTTGCAAAACGGACGACCGAACACCATACGGCTGATACACTATAAGAGACAAACTTATAAGACATAAACTGCATAGAACAAACAATAAACGGCAACAAACGCGGTTGGGCGTACAAACTGGTCCCCATCTACCCACTACGACGCTCAACTCGACTATATGTTTATGTATATTTGGTGGGCTTTCTGGGACATTTGCATTTCAATGTCTGTTATATTAAATGAAACTCTTGTAGACTGTGAGATAATACAGGATGAAAGACAACATACCGCTGTCAGGAAGACTTATCCTTTGGACTAGAGGATGTTGGGAAAAACTTTGTTTTTACCCGAGAAACTAGAGGATGATGAGCAAAACTTGGTTCCACACGACAAACAAGACGCCCAAAGATAATAGTAGAAAGAAAACGGAGGCTGGTGTCATGTTTCAATAAAAAGTCTCTTTTCCTCCAAGCGGACACTCATACTTTTTTATACGTATGCACCATAAAGTGAAAGAGAATTGAACAGACATTATGGGTGCACATTGTACAGTATTTGACGAGGCATACACCAACATACAGCAGCGGGCAAAATAATAGTAGTATAGAGCTTATGAAACAACAAAATTGAAAAAAACTGATCAGTAAATTCTAATTTAAAAAACCAATAACGTGGTTTTCAAAGTGGTGTTTTAAGCTTTTATTTACAAAAAAAAAAAAAAAAAAACATCAGTTTAATATTATTATCCGATAGTTGCAAGTTTATTGAACAGATGTTGAAATTCAGCGGTCAAAAAATAGTAGTACATATTAGGAAAATCTACTTTGAAATGTTACGAAATCGAAAAATTAGGTCAAAGTTTTTATTACCATATGTGGCTTATTGTTCGTACTTTTAATTAGTATTTAGTTACATGTCCCTTGTTAGCTATAACAGCAGTACAACGACGTTGAATAGAGTTTATCAGTTTTCCACATCTTCCTTGCTTATCGAACTCCATGATTGCTGTAAAGCTTCCCAAAGGCCTGTGTTGTTGCTTGGTTTGAATCTAGAAACATATTTTTTTACATCGCACCACAGGTTTTCGATGGGATTAAGGTCCGGAGACTATGCGCGCCACTCTATCACATCTACTCTACTTTCCTGGAACCATTGCTTCTTGCTGAAAGACCCATTTCAGTGGCATTTCAATTTCAGTATACGGTAGCATTTCTTCCTGCATTATCCTAACATAGAGATGCTGATCCATAATGCCTTCAATCCGATTTATGGGTCCCACTCCGTAGAAGAAAAAACATGCTCATACCATTATGATTGTAAAGCGTGGATTATATTTGGTGTTAGGAGGTCTTCTTACATATTGACGAGATCCTTTTCCACCATATAAAACAATTGAAGTGTAACGGTTTTTCACTATCAACGCAATACAAAGTCGAAAAATACCAATCTGTGCAATGCTTTTACTCGCACTATTATTATTTTGACCGCAACTGTATATACAAAATTTGGTCGTAGTGAAGTATTTCTGAAGAATGGAACATTGACAACGTGTGCCCCATTCACAAAAAAGAGCAATCGTCATCATGGAATCAAGTTCAACATCAACGACTCTTTAAGAAAATCACGATGGAAAGATTGAAGTTCGAAGAAGCAGATCATGCAAAATAGTCGCTATTTGATATCTTCTTTATAAAGGGTGTTTTTTTATATACTGTTATGGCCAAGAATTTAAAAATTATGTAAAAATCGGCGTTAACAGCACTTCGTTTCGAGACAATTTACCGTGCAAGGATTTGCATTCTTCCACGATGAAATGGCAAACCAAACTGAGTACAAATCAAGTGACAGCTGTCAAAATGACCAACTCCGAAAAAAGTGTTGCCACATGAAAACCACACATTCTAAGCACCGTTTCCTAAAATCAGATATATAACTAAAGATCCGCAAAGATTTTTACCTAAGACATCGTACGTATACTCTTTTCAAAAATATTAGTTGCAAAGGTAAATCTTTGTTAAGCTATATCGAGATATTTTTCGTCGCTTATCAAAGTAGAGAAATTACGGTAATTGACTGCTGTATTAAAACATGTATAGATTTTTCTTTGTTTAAATGAATATAAGTAGGATAAGGTTGTATTGCGCATGCAGCAGTTTTACTCCTTAGGATAATAGAGGATAAGGAGTTATGGGAGTGAAATTCAGGGTTGATTGATGGTGATTGGACTATAAGGATTGAAGAAGCTCAACTAAACCATCTGGGGTGTCCTAGCTTGGCCCACACTAGGAGAAAAGCCTTCGAAAAATACTTATTCGACGAACTGGGCGACATCTTTAACCTACCATTGAACAGAATCCTGAAATTTACTTAAAGCTCTAAATGGTTCAGTGGAGGTTCTCTACTCCAATAACCCAGCCACCAGCCCAACCCTCTACCTCTCCAATCTTCCAACTCCCTCATCCTCTGTTTCCCGGAGAGCACAATGGATCCTTGAGATCCGAGATTCTCCATTCAAACTTACCTAACCTAACCATCTGTGGTTTCGGATCAACCTTAGGATGTTGTCCAGTGGTAGGTTCGAGATGTTCGTCAAAAAAGTATTCTCCGAGGGCTGTTTTCCTGATGTGCCCATTCTCATCATGTGGATACCTAATGAGTTCTGACCCATAAAGACGCCATTGAAAGAGAGAGTCGTGCTTAAAAACAACTACTTCCACCAAAATGGACTTGAAACCAGCGTTAAAAGAAGAAAACCAGAATATTGGGAAACAAACAACTAGAAAACTTGTGCATTCTATGCAAAGTAGATTAAAAGCAGAGATAAAACAAAAATGTTTGCCAAATTTTAACCAAGCTCGATGCCATGAAAAGTGTTTTTTCTCGTTCTGAATCGGCAAAAAACAGTAGTTCCCTCCCATTCATTTGCAAGATATGGTTGAGAGAAATACGTTATGTCCCGAGGCTACCCGCTCTGGTGCGACATCCTATTTTTATTTACTCCCATAAATAAAAAAAAAATTAGGCCTAGAATGGGGGAGGTCAGGCCCTAGTACATTTTTCTCAACCATTTCTGTGACAAAAGACAGACAGGTTCCCAGCGGCTATTTTATGTTACTTTCCATGGCAGTTTTACTTTTGGAGGAAGATTCCACACGGTAGCCAATAACCTCGAAAGAGCATTTTCGGATCATATAAATTACATAAAAATTATAGCGGCTGATTCGAACTCCGATCTCCAAAGTAATAGTCCCATTATCCATTTCATCATAAGTGCTGTTTTTTACTTAGGAAAAAAAACATTCCAACGTAAAAAAAAATTACTGACTTTTGTAAGTTTTACTTCTTCTACAATCTTTTTGAAAAACCACATTTCTACAAGAATTAGAATCCATTGGTGAGTAAAATATGACAACCACTCGAGAAACTGCATTAATTCAAATATGAAATTACAGGTAATGAAGGTACACATGGTAGCACCTTGAAATTAATGGGAAACAATTGGGACTGATCAAATTGAGATTTGCTATCTCTGCCGGGGTGATTTGCAACTCCACATCATTTCGCTTAGCTTTCCGAAGAAGCCCAAGAGGTTTGCATCAAAAATTATTTAGAGAATTCCGGTTAAGTTTTGCGCGCAGAAATTTCAGGAAAAACCATAGAAGATCTTTTTATAAAGTATGTTTTAGAGCTACGGAAAATTCTAACCGCATTTCTATTTGAAAATAATTTTGAGCAAGTAGAAGATAGCAGTACTAATGAGTCATAGACGCCGAGCGCTGATTCGGATTACAAGAAAATATTCACTAAACTTTTATGTTTATTATTATTCTGACTTACTAGTTTCCATGAAATTCCAGGAGGAGACATGCGTTTATACTGTCCACCCTGATCCCTAGAAGCAAATGCCGTCACGATATTCCTGTCTAGCGACCAAAAAACCCCTAGTGACGATTCTCGGCTGTCTATGTTGCCAATTTCCACAAAACTCCAGGAGAGGACGTATGATCAGTCCACCCTTTGCATAAGGTACCTCGCAAAAGGTTGTCGTCGTGATATTTGTGTTCCCAAAATCACCTGACTACTCAGTTTGATTTGAAGTCAAATACTTGAATTTGAAACAAAACCTTCTCTAGAAAAACCAAGGTAATTGTTTATAAGCCCTAAAACATGCCTGTACTGCTTTAAGGTGCGGAAGCGTGGACTTTATCAAAAGCGGATGAGAAAACCCTTGGACGCTTCGAAAGAAAAATACTCCGAATGATCTTTGATCCCGTATAAGAAGACAATATGTGGAGAAGAATATAAACCAACGAGCTGTATTAGCTGGACCGCGATATGGGTATAGCCAGAAGAGTACGCATCGCGACGCTACGATGGTTGGGCCATGTAGAGCGAATGGACCCAAACGCTCCGGCTCGAAGGGGTTTCCAAAGCACATTGCAGGAAAATTGTGGAAGGGGAGGACCTCGTCTTAGGTTAATCAAGTGGAAGAAAACCTCAACCGACTGTGCAAAACTGGATAGAGCTCGCTCGAAACCGAAGTTGTTGGTGTAAGATGTTGGTTAAGTCTCAAGTTCACCCCAAACTGTAATGCCCACCTAAGTAAGAATTTTTGAGTATTGGTCAGGTTTTTTAGATTTGGCCCTACAGTGCGCCGCCACCATCATTGATCCGAACGAATTCAGAATGTTAGAATGCCCAATCGAGTTACTGATCCGCCGTGGGGTTGCCAGCTCATTTTTTTGTCCACTTTACTAGTTTACTTAGAAAGGTTTGCATAAACTCAATTAGCACTTAAGTATATTTTCTGATATGCGATTAGTTCTAGCCAGCCTCATTAGAAGTTAGTTGAAGAGTGTATTCCAAAAAGTGAGGATAAAACTCCACCTTGCGGTGTGTCTCTGCTGAAAGTTCATTTTGTAGAGAGGCCTCCTAGGGTTGAGTTGATCATCTTGATTTTTAGGTGGAGATTAATCATCTCACCGTTTTAAGAATATTGACGTTTTAAAGGCTTCCGCTATATCGAGAAATGCAGAGTATACTCTCAATGATTTGTTAAGCATTTTTGCAATAAAGTCCTACCTGAATTATATAAAGAACCAGTAGTAATAAGAAACTATAAACTCAGAGAAAGCCAAAAGCTTAAGAAATTCCGCTTTTCTAAAACCTACTTCCAACTGATTCTTTAGAGCTTAGGACCCTAACGACAAAAAAACTATGTTTACTATCTTATGAAAATGTTAGATTTCTTGTACTTTTAGGCAAGATATTTATCTAGATATGCCAAAAAGCAAAACTATGTACTGCCGATATTCAAGTTATCACTTTAAGTTAGCTAATAGATTTTAATTGCAACATCGAACTTTTCTAAAGAGCGAGGCTGTAGTTTCCCCCATTTTTCAGTGTATCCAGAAACCGGAAGAATAATGTTAATTACCTCCCTGCCTCGATGGTGATGGGTATCTTCAATGTAATCCTCTACTATGTGACCTAAAAATTTTGTTTTCAAAAACAACAACAAAAGCAATTAAAATTAAAAAAAGACAAGTATTTTCATACACAGACACTTCTTTTTTTTTTAATTTTGTTTCTACTAGATTAATACGATTTGCACGAGAAACACGAGAGAAGGCGCAGTTATTCTCAATTTTTGTCACGCCCCAAATTAATGTCAGTCATCATTTATTCGATGCAGTTTGATCACAACACCACAGTTGACCCCAGATAAAACGAGCAACGAAACGACAAACAACACGAACGAAGCACAACAATCTACAAAAAGTTCACCATGCGGATAGATAACCAGTTCACGATACTATGCAATCGTATTTCATTCAAATCGGGGAAAAAAAGAGGCGGAAAAAATAGATGTGAAAGCATATGGAAGCAACAACTCCCATAAATCAATAATAGTTGATTAGACACAGGAAAAACTAAGCAGAGCAGAGCATAGACAAAAAGGGTTACAAAATCTACCATTGCATGGGTCGACATGTTTTATTTTTAGACCTGGTTGCTTTCCTGTGACCTATAAACCGAGTTTATTGCTTGCTATTTGTTAAATCCCGAAAATGCCTCCCATTTTATATTCTGTTTTTGGGTTGCTATATGAGCAGAGAGTTCTGGTGATGATGCTGTTTTATCGAAAACTGGAATTTTGCCAAAAGAATAAACTGTAAACGTGAGAACTTTCTGCAGATTGCTGTTAATTGGCTCACCTCCTGTGTGTTGGCAGTTGTAGGCATTTTAACTTGGTCTTTTGTTTTATCGGAGGTTAAACAGTGCGGCTAAAAGGTCTGAAAACAAATTCAATTATTTGAACAGGAACTTTACATTAGTTTGTGCTTTCCTTGGAATTAAATTAAATTGACCACACAGAAAGAAAAATATCAAAGGTTCACTGGGAACTCTTTTCCTAATTTATTGCAGAAATCTAAAAGCCTTCAAAGTGAAGAATTCAAAGTAATTCTTGTTCTTAGTTAACATTGTACGAGTATAGAAAACTTACTCAGAGTGTGTTTGTGTGTTTTTATTCATTAACAGATGTCCATTTATGATATGGCTTTGACTTGTGATAATTTTCTTATGTGTCTGCATGCAGATTACACACAGCCTTCAAAACAAAGACTTCTTTTATCCAAAAATGTATATTTTGCAGTTCTGAAAGACAAAACAACGATATCAGTCCGTCACAAAGTAAATTCGTCATTGAACTCCATTCTACTCGATTAGGCGATATTGTTCTGCATAAGTAATGAGTCAATTTAAATTCGATCTTTGACCCTTCAATTAAGCCGCTCAGATGAGTGTCGGTGGGAATAGGGCAATCAGGAGTACTGTCTCAATTACAATCACATCAAAACACAACAACGAAGTCACACAATGGTTGTTTCTATGTATTCGAATAAATGTTTCCAAAATTCATGTAATAATTCTGTCCTATCAGCAATAAAAGACAAACGCTCTGACACCACATGCTCCAAACTCTAAAGCAAACATAATCCGTTTAATTAATTCATTCGTTTCACAAAAAAGGCTTAAGATAATAACTTTGATCTATGAACAAGCACACAACACAATCCGAGTTTTGTGCTGTGCTTTGCTTCTAAGAACGACTTAGTCACCCGCAATATTCTGAGTCATGAATATAGGTAAGCCCCGAAGCCGGTTTTTCGGACCCTATTTTATATACAATGATGTATATGGTTTTGGAGAATGGACAGGAGTTTCATTGTCTGACGTGGTTAAGCAAAAACAAAAATTATAATAATAATTTTGCTTTGTTGCTCGCACCTACACTGCACCACACAGATAAATATTTGCGGCCAATGCACGGGTGAACACTGAACAGTGAGTTTTTTTTTCTTTGCGCAGATTATCTGTAGAATTTTAATTAGAAGAATGCAGTAGGCCATGTGGATATTTTTAGTGATTCATGTCAAAGACTTTTTTTTTCGCTTTTTCTCGATTTACAGTGCATATTTGGTTGAAACTTAGGGGACTTTTGTTAGGAAGTTCTTTTGGTAGTAATTTTTTTTAACATCCGATTAGAAATACTCGTATAAAAAGAATTTACGGAAGATGTGTGGAGCTGTTTTAAACTTTTGAAGAGACTTTTTATTGGAAGGTTTGTTCTGCTCAAGAATCAGTTCACATCAAGCCTGGTAGTTTTATGTTAAAAAGGGGAAATCTCTTGCATTTTATCTCAATCATTTATACCTAGTAGACTTGTTTTAGCAGTTTTAAAACTAAAATTAAGGGGCTAAGTGGGTTAGAAATTGTTTTATCTTATTATCCAGAGCAAGTCTGGAGAACGACAACATACGACTGCACGCCTCTTTAGCATCATACGCATCTGTTTTCCAAGCGGAGGCTTATGCTATAATAATGGCCTTGAGCCACATAACGAACAATGGATGGAGGGGGATAAGTATCTTTGCTTGCAGCGACAGCCAAGCTGTGCTTAAGGCCTTTCTCAACACTCTAACTACTTCGAAAGTGATCCAGGAACGCAGGAGCTCTCTGAATGCGATCGGAAGATTAAATTCCCTGAGTCTCATTTGGGTTCCGGGCCGTCACGGTATAACTGGAAATGAGATCGCCGATGAACTTGCTAGGCAAGGATCTCAGACGGCTTTCTCAGGACCTGAACCGTCGCTAGGTCTGCCAGCGTCCTCAGTGAGGGCTTCAAGTAACGATTGGATCTGTGAAGAGCACAACCGTAGATGGCATGCCTTCATTGGATGGCATTGACAGACCAAAAGTATGCTCCCCAACGTAAATAAGAAGACTGCAATAATTTTGCTATCTAGTAGCAGAAAAGACTGTAGAAAGCTTATTGGGGCGTTGCCAGCGGGCACTTCTCTTTTGCCAAGCATTTAAACGTGTTAGGCTTAAGTGATACCACACTCTGTGAATCTTGTGGAGAAGATGAGGACACCGCAGAGCACTTCCTCTGTGTCGTGGTCCTGGTTTTTCTCGCATGAGGTTACAGATACTTGGAGCAGACATGGTGAGAGCTGGTAACTTAGGCTCCTGATCATGGCAGCGTCTTTTTGCTTTTCTCCGAACATCTGGAAATCCATGACATATAGAAGGTTGCTAACTGGTAGTAAAATGGAACGGTATTTAAGTCTGAGTGCTTGAGCTTGTATTTTAAAAACCTCCAACAAAAAAAAAGTCTGAAATAATTATCCCAAAAATTTAATTCGTTTGGAGTAAATGTCGTATGCCACTTCTAAGCGCTACCAAGCTCGGTAAAACAATGACCAAGTTTACATTTGTCGATTTGTTGTTGATTTCGTTGGTCAACGAATCGACCACAAATCGGAGAATAAGATAAAGAAAAACAGTCACTTCATTCGCACAAGCTGTTAACAGGTCGTGTTGATTTGAAACGGGAAGGGAAATACCCCTTGAACAACCATATCTTACATCTTGCCTATACAAACTGTTCAATACCAATCAATAAGAAAACAATAATCGTAATTTTGTAAAATTTGTAATTTGGTAAAAAAGATGAAAGACGAGGCGCATCATGGACAACTTACTTTTATTGACAGTGCTTTTTTCAAGCCAGTAGATAGTGTAAAAAAAATTATAGGGTGAATTGATAAGTTTCCGGCCTGACCAAGAGATGGTGTCCACTCGGCCTACCTCATTTTAGTTTTGGTTTGACAGCACACTGAACAAGACCCCTCTGTGTTTTTTTTTTTTTAATGGAAAAGTTGGAAAATCGTGCTGTCATCAAATACTTCTATTTGAAGGGGTTAAAGCCGAAGGAAATCAAAGAAGAGATGGAATCAACACTGGGGACATCCTCGCCATCATATTCAACCATTAAGCAGTGGGTTTCCGAGTTCAAAAAGGGTCGTGTGAGCACTTCTGATGACCCTCGCTCAGGACGCCCTCTTGAGGTCACAACTGCAGATATGATCGAAAAAATCCATCAAATAGTGCTGGAAGACCGCAGATTAAAATTTAAAAGTGCGTGAGATAGCTGAGACCTGTAAGATGTCATATGAACGTGTGCAAAATATTTTACACCAACATTTGCATATGGAAAAGCTCTGTGCAAGATGGGTGCCGCGTTTGCTAACAGTCGACCAAAAATTGATTCGAAAAAACATTTCTACCACCAATTTTGCGTTGTATAAGCGTAATCCAAGCGAATTTTTGGGTCGATTCTTAACCGTTGACGAAACTTGGGTCCACCACTACACTCCTGAAACCAAAGAACAGTCTAAACTCTAAACAGTGGATTGGATAAGGGGAACCAACTCCAAAGATGGCAAAAACAGTTTTTTCGGCGAACAAGGTTATGGCTACTGTTTTTTGGGATGCAAGAGGTATTATATACATCGATTACCTTGGAAAGGGTAAAACTATCAATGGTCAATACTACGCAGACTTATTGCAACGTTTGAGCCACGAGGTGAAAATTAAACGACCTCATCTGGCGAAGAAAAGAATCTTGTGTAACACCACGGCAACACCAAAGGGAAAATCAAATAGAGAAAGAGAAGTGAATAGGCAGGCATTCTACATCTGACCGCCTAAGAATATAGACGTTTAAAACACTTAATATAAAATAAAGAAGTTAAAATACTAAATGAGTTCAAGTTATTTCTTTTAGCTTTATAGAATCAGAAGTGGGATTACCTACAACAAAGAACAAGGAGAGTTTATTTAAAAAGATCTTCTAATTAAAGATATTTGAACAAATAAGTGACTTGTGATTGAAAACAAAGCGAGTACTGCGAAGTATAAGTGTGTGTGAGACGCGGTGAGTAAATAAGGGATTCAACATTCAAGTGTTATTGTCCGAACTGCTGGGACATGAAAAGAATTGAAATTTAGAATAAATAATAAAAAAGAAATAGAATATCTATTGGAAATTCATAAAATATAAGAAATTGAAAATCGAATAGGTAAGAAAAATATGGCGGTTATGGTTCACGTAGTTGAAAAATTAAAGAAGGACAACAAGATTCTTGTCAATGAATATGAAAAAGATAACTACTTCAATACTCAATACGAAATTAAAGTATAGGTAGTATGGTATGGTTGCAAATAAATGGCGTCTGTGGTATACACAGAAGCTATAGTTCCAACTTGCAAGCAAACGAGATGGCATGTATATCAAAATACGATTGTCATGTTTTTAGTAAATCATGGAAAGCAGAAAGCACAGTAGAGACTCAAGAATTTGGACAGCAATATTGTTAATTAGCAGTTAACAATTTGAAAAAATGTTTGCTACATATAAAAGTGAATTTTATGTAATTGAGTGTGTGTTTAATACATTTCAATGAACATTGCGAAAAATTTATATTTATGCAAAGATAAACGATGTCATTGGACATGTTTAATGTTTCTTTTTCTATGTATCAAATTGGTTGGTTATTGCGTGTGTGTTCAACATATCCAATAAAGACTTCATAATGAAAATAGGAATTATGGATGAACACTAAGTGAGTGATTGATGGAGCATCAAGTCCTATATGTGTACGTTAGACAAAAGACTAGAGTGGGTAGTCAATAAATATGTTTATTGCATAGAGCGATTAAAATTTAGTGTATAAATACCTACACGTTACTATTGATAAAATTGATAAGTTGGTTAAATATCAGAACAGTAAATGGGTTAAAATTGATATTCTAAATTAATAGACTCACACACGATTTACTTCAAAGGCTTTCTTAGTTGTTGTTAAGTTAGAAATAAATATCTTAATTCAAACTGTTTTAGTATATTACTGTGTACAGTTCAAGATGTGGTAGAGATGGAGTAATAACTTCATTTGTAGTGCTTGAACATTACACATTATACATTTTGTTGTTAAAGAATCGTCTATTTATTTCTAGATATGGAAAACCTAAGCGTAAAACAACTTCAAGCAGAATTGAAAGAAAGGAAACTACCAATTACTGGTAGGAAGAGAAATTTAATAAGCAGATTAAAAGCGTACGACAATGAAGATGTACCGGCAGTGACAACCCAACATGTGAGACAGGAAGAAACTTCAAGTTGTGAAGTGGCAGGAGTAACGACCACCTTACTCGAATCAGGAATCGGCCAAATGCAAGAGGTAGGAAGCTCAGCCTCAGATATTACCAGCGTCGATGATAGCGACCTAAGAGCTAGGGAATGGGATATTATTAAAAGAGAGAAGGAATTGATCGAAAAGGAGAGATCCATGATGAGGCAGGAAAAAGAACTGACGGAGAAACTTCGATTGCTTGAAAAAAAAAATCAAGATCGAAGTGATAATCGAACAAAAGTGAACTACACCGTCAGGGAAGTTGCTTATGCTCTCCCAACATTCACTCCAGGCGACATGACATCAAATTCTGCAGAAGGTTGGATTAGAAGAGTAGAATACCTTACAAAAGTTTACGAATGGGATGAACGAGTAGTATTAATGGCTGCGGCTTCCAAATTGAACGGATCGGCCCGATTATGGTGGGATACCACCCAAGAGACGGCATCAACCTGGGGGGAACTTGCTAATGGGCTCAAGTCTAACTTTCCTCAGCATGACAGTGAAGTAGAGATTCACCAACAATTAATCAAAAGAACAAGAAAACCTCATGAAACTATTGAAACATATTGTCACGAAATGAATTTACTGGGAAAAAGAATTCAACTCAGTGACAAAACCGTAATCCAGTACATTTTGACGGGATTAAATGATCAGCAAATGAGTTCAAGTTTGGCAGCCAGCAACTTTATCAGTATAGCCGATGTAGTTGAGAAAGTGAAATGGTACGAAAGCATCAGGTCAAAGTTTCGTCAGTACCCAAACACGTTGAATAAAACGACAAGTAAAATCAGTCAGCAGATACCAAATTGGCACTCCAGAAATTTATCGAATAACTCAAGGAAAAACAACATAAATTGTTATAATTGCAACCAGGCTGGTCGTTATTCGAGGCAGTGTCCACAAGACAGAAAGCGACCGTATCAAAACACTTATGACAACAAGAGTCGAATTCAAACAAAGGGTGATATACCAGAAAAACGATTCAAAATCAACAAAGTTCAAAGTTATGGAGAACACGATTGCTACCGCAAACAGGTCACAATTCAAGGGACGCACTACGAAGCTCTTCTCGATTCGGGCAGCGAACGCACGATCGTAACTCAGTCAGTTGCAAGAACTCTAAAGCAAGGTTACAATAAGGAGAACAGTATCTTGCATGGCTTCGGTGGTGAAAATTGTGAAGTAACGGAAAGCGTGTCATGTGAAATCATTATAGATGGATCGATTTTTCCAGTCAAAGCCTTGGTAGTAGAAGATTTTCATTTGACAGAACCAATTTTGATTGGAAAGGACATTTTATGTGATCCAAGTTGCGCTTTCAATAAAAACGGAAACACTCTCATAGTAAAACGGATGGTAGTAAATGATAAGAGAGATCCAGGCGAAAATATGAATAAGAAAAAACAGATAAGCAAGGATGATCTTCAGATGAACCCAGATGTTGAACCGAAAAAACTTTTATATCTACTTCAAGAATTTCGCGAATGTATAGCCATGACTCAAAATGAACTAGGACGAACAAGCTTAGTAGAAATGGAGATAGAATTAGAAAAGAAAACTCCAGTGGCTTATGGTCCCTACAAGGTACCATATGCCAAAAGACAAACGCTACAAGCTATGATCGATGAAATGCTTTTGAATGGTATCATTAAGGAATCGGAATCAAATTACTCATCACCCGTTATCCTTGTAAAAAAAAAGAACGGCGAGGATCGAATGTGCGTCGACTACAGAGCGCTGAATAGAATAACCAAAAAAATAAGGTACCCTATGCCGTCCGTTGATGAACAACTAAACGATTTACAAGGCTATAGATACTTTATCGTACTTGATCTAGCATCTGGGTATTATCAAATACCAATAAAACCAGAACATACTTATCTGACGGCATTTATAACTCCAGGAGGATTATATGAATTTGTAACTGTACCATTCGGCCTCGCGAACGCTCCAGCGATATTCCAAAAAATGATGAACAACTTAGCCAGGAAAATGAAACCAGAATTAGTGGTATGCTTTATGGATGATGTTGTCCTTCCATGCAACACAATTGAAGAAGGAATGATCAAGTTAAGAAAATTCTTAAATTTGTTACGACAAGCAAAACTGACATTGAATTTGAAAAAATGCAGTTTTTTTAGAACTAAAATTCAATATTTAGGTCACATTGTGACAGAAAACTCAATTACACCTGGAACGGAAAAAACTAAAGCAATTGAGAATTTTCAAGTGCCGACAAATGAAAAAGAGGTACGGCAATTCATAGGCCTAACAAGTTATTTTCGAAAATTCATTGAGAATTACTCTATAATAGCACTACCACTTACCGAATTAACAAAGAAAAGTTGTGACTTTAAATGGGGCGAAGAACAGCAAAATTCGTTTGATACGTTGAGAAGAAACCTGACGCAAAAACCAGTATTGGAACTCTTTAATCCTGAAACAGATCATGAGCTGCATACTGATGCCAGCAGCAAAGGATTAGCTGGGGTACTAATGCAAGGCAAAGAGAAAAGTCTCCACCCTGTTGCCTATTTTAGCAGGAAAACGACCCAGGAAGAGAGTATGTACCACAGTTACGAATTAGAAGCTCTGGCAGTGGTGGAGTCAACAGAAAGGTTTCGACAATTTCTATTGGGCAGGAAATTTACCGTTGTTACTGATTGTGCCGCTCTGAAAACAGCAATGAAAAAGAAAGAACTGATACCTAGAATAGCGAGGTGGTGGCTAAAACTACTTGAGTATGACTTTGAAGTGGAGCATCGATGTGGAAAGCTAATGGGACATGCTGATGCACTGTCGCGTCAGCCATGTGAGGCTGCAAAAGAATTGGAAGTAGTAAACATGAAAGTACTCCAGGTAAAAATACACGAGGAAGACTGGATATACTCGCTACAACTTCAAGACGAAGAACTTCTTGAAATTGTCGAAGTACTAAAGAGGAAACCAGACAAAAACAAGGAAATACAAATACATACAGACTATGCATTGCAGGATGGGCGAGTTTACCGACGGGTGAATGGTGAGCTGAGGTTATGTATACCAAAGGGTGTTCGAAACCGAATATTGCGCAACAGTCATGACGAAATGGGACATTTTTCGGAAAACAAAACAATAAAGCATATTCAGGAGAGATACTGGTTCCCAAGGATCACACAATTCACAAAGAAATATATAAAGGCTTGTGTGGAATGCGCTTATGCTAAAAAGGTTGCGCAACCCAGAGGAGAATTATATCCAATCGAAAAAATAAGTGTACCTTTCGACACCATTCACTTGGACCATCTGGGTCCATTTGTGAAATCCACTAAAGGAAACTTGTTCATAATAGTGCTGGTGGATGCTTTTACAAAATTTATTCAAATGAAAGCATTACCAAATACACAGACGAAACCAGTTTTAAATTTTCTCACAGAAGTTTTCTACACATTTGGCACTCCAAGGCGTATTATAACGGACAAAGGTACGGCCTTCACATCAAAAATGTTTGACGAATTCATCAAGACCCGTGCGATTTCACATGTGTTAAATGCCACGAAAACTCCTCGAGCAAACGGCCAAGTAGAACGATATAACAGAACTATCTTAAATGCGTTACATGCTACTGTTGATGACGAAAATAAATGGGACCAACATATAAAAATCGTGCAATGGGGAATTAACAACACATTCAATGAAGCTACAGGAAAGACAGCACATCAAATGATGATGGGATACATTCCAAGGGGGCCTTTGAAAGATGTACTGGCTGAAGGTGTCCAACTTAATCAACAAAGACCGGATATTGACGAGATACGTAAGGAAGGAGCAGAAGCTATTATACAAATGCAAACTAGACAAAAAAAAATACATGATTCAAAACAAAAAGGCGCAAAGAAGTATCAAGTGGGTGATTTAGTAATGATATTAAACGATAGTTCCAGCAGCACCGGTACGTCGAGGAAGTTAGAGCCAAGGTATAAAGGACCCTACCAAATCACAACCGTCCTACCCCATGATAGATATCAGCTGGCGGATATACCAAATGCACCCAGAAGCCAAAGACCATATTCAGGGGTATGGGCAGCGGATCGGATGAAGCGATGGATAACTATTGATGTAGACTTCGACGAGGACATCGAAATGGTCAGGATGGACGAGTCTGTAACACCACGGCAACACCAAAGGGAAAATCAAATAGAGAAAGAGAAGTGAATAGGCAGGCATTCTACATCTGACCGCCTAAGAATATAGACGTTTAAAACACTTAATATAAAATAAAGAAGTTAAAATACTAAATGAGTTCAAGTTATTTCTTTTAGCTTTATACTTGTTTCATCACGATAACGCACCAGCGCACATGTCAATCACTAAAATAATAAATAAATAAATAGGGTGGCGCAACAGAGCGAGGAGCCCCTGGGCCTAGCACATTTCTCACAACCATGCCTTGTGAGGGAATGGAGGGGACCTACAATTTTTCGCCGGTTCCGAACGGCTAATTGAGAATGCGCTTTTCATGGCAATGAATTTACTAACGGAGGACTTGCCAATTCCTCGCGAAAGGCGATACCCGTGGAAAAACATTTTTGCATTTTTCCTCTGCTGGGATTCGAACCTCGAACCTCTGGGTTAGCAGGTGGACATGCTAACCATTACGCCACGGGTACCAATGTCAACCACTGCGATGGCTAAAATCAACGATCTGAAGCTTCAATTGATGCCGCACCCTTCCTACTCTCCAGATCTAGCCCCGAGTGACTATTATCATATATAATAAAGAAGTTATCGAAGCTGTAAATGGGTATTTTGAGGAGCTTGACGAATCAGTCTATAGAGATGGCATTATTAGACTAGAACACCGCTATGAGAAATGTATCAGCCTTGGAGGAGATTATGTTGAGAAATAAAAAAAAATTCTTAAAAACGTTGTTTTTCTTGGTCAGGCCGGAAACTTATCAATCCACCCTCGTATATAAAGGGTTTTCCAATAAGAGTGATATGATTTCTTTTTTGAAAAAAAAACACACTTTTTGTTAAGGAAATTCAAATATTTTTGAATTAATGTGCAGTTCAATCAATACAATTCAGTTTTAAATAAAACATCATTCAAATGGCCACCACGACTTTTCTGCAGCAACAAATTCGATGAACGCAATTTTGGAGCACTTTTTCCACTAAATCAAGTCGTATATCATGAATGGCACGTTCAATATTGACTTGTGAAGCTTGAAGAGAATCTTGTTTATATTGAGAGACCAATGACCAATGACAAATAACCCCACAAGAAATAGTCTAATGGTGTTAAATCACGACTTCTTGGAGGTCATTCAATATCACCATTTCTTGAAATAATCGAATTTCTAAATTTTTCTCACAATAAATTAATTGTTGCATTTGCTGTGTAACACGTCTTGTTGAAACCAAATGTTGTCAAAATCAATTTCTCCAATCCCATAAAAAGTTGGTTATCATCGATCTATACCGCTCTCCATTGACAGCAATGGTGTTACCAGCTTTATTTTGAAAGAAGTACGGACCGATGATTCCACCAGCCCAAAAACCACACCAAACTGTCAATTTAGGTGAATGTAATGGTTTGTATAAATATTTTGTGGATTTTTATTGCCAGTTTTGTTTATTTGACGCCCTAGTCAAATAAAAGTAAGTCTCTTCGTAAAAGATGATTTTCTTAAAAAGTCGTTATCGATTTCAAGTTGTTCCAAGGCAAAATCAGAAAGTTCCCGACGTTTACGGTGGTCCAATGGTGAAATTGTAAACACTTCTGAATGCAATAAGTTCAAAAAATCGTTTCAAAAAAGGGTAAAATCATAAGCTAAACTGATCTAAGATGAAAATCGTGTGTACACGACACACGAGCTTATTACTCCCATTTCTGAGAGTGAGAGAGGTTGTTTGAAGAAATTTTCAGATGAACTTCATCGTATTTCGCATGTAAACAATTCTTGTTGTGGCCTTGAAAGCAAGGCCATTCGAACACAAAAAAACTTCTCTTTGAACAGTAAAAAGCTGATTTTGTTTTTGTCTGGAACAGTTTAGAACAAAGTCAAACGCTGCTATTCAAGTGAAAACTGTATCTAAGTTGTGTAGGTATTATGACTACATACGTATAACATAAAAAAGATTAAAATATGTATTTATATATCGTCGTTTCAAATATTAAACTCGAAAATACAGTTTTTTTTGGGCAGAAGTTAGGTCTGGTATTGGCAAAGATATTCACTCTCAGAATGTACCTAACGCTATTATTCAATGATTTAATTTGTGATGCTTGTCCTTGGATATACGCATTGTATATAAACTCTAGAGTTTATATACAATGGATATACGAACCCGCCTTTAAAATAAAACCAGCCAACAAGTAGGTAAGTATGAGCACAAATTTAAGTGAGTTTTATTGTTTTCATTAAAACCATTTTCAGATAGGTGGGCATAAGTTTCATATCCATTTAATTAACCTTTTAGATTCCCACAATGGTAAGTGTTACAGCACCATTAAGGCTATACAACAGCTTGATATTTCCAATACAGTATGCAAAAAAAAAGAAAAATCAAAACAAAGCACTTAAAGGGCAAAATCGTGCCATGCGCTAAAAAGGCTGTTGGATGTTGAGATAAGAAAAGCCAATGATAGACCCTTCTAGTCCAATGTGCAATGTTTGATCTTGCACCAGAGCAAACCTAGATAGATACTTAAAAATAGAAAGATGCATCCTAAATTCACTTACCTTATAAACTTGAATTTCATCTAGCACCGCATCTGACTCCTTAAGCACCCGGTCAACTTCAACATACACTTCTCGTTCTGTGTCGGTAGGGGCAGCGTTTTCAAAGTCTAAGAACACGTCATATGACTTCGCTGTACAACAATTCGAATCATCCCGTGCAAGTAGACTCAAAAGTTTTCCCATTTTAAATGTTTTTCCTTTGAAATCCTTCAACAAAACCTAAAAGTTCAATAGCACCAATGAAAAACAAGTCTTCTTTTGAAAGAAAAAACTGTTTGAAAGACCACCGCGTAGGCAAGCGATCGCTTCGTTATTATTTTATTTTTCTCGCAAGCTGTTTCCTTTCTCTTCACCGAAAATTGATAAACAAATCCCAACGTCCCGATACCGTTTTGCAGAAACCAAGGAAAAAATGCTAGGGGAGAGCTCTTTTTAAAAAACGAAGCGCATATTCTTGTGGCGTTTCTTTCGTTTGTCTCCCGGGCAGTGAATAGGTTTTTTTGTTTGTTTGGCAAAGTTTTGAACACAATAAATGCAAAATTATTCACTAAAAATCAAGTTAATGCGATGATTCAGATATGTACAATCACTTTTTCAACGCGCGATAAGAAAAAAAAACTTTGTTGGGGAGGAAGAGATTGCTTGCAAAATAAATTTGTTAATAAATTGTTTTCAATGTAAGCACAAGGGATGGTATGGCCAGACAGGCACAGGGGCAACTCAAATTTTATTGTAAACAGATAAAGATCGCAGCAGTGGAGGCGGGGCGCGCACAGGCAGGAGACACGAAGAACGACGACAAGGAAGCAAATCGAATCGTTGTGTTGTGTGATGAACAACAGAAAATTTTCGCCAGCGATTTATTATTCCAATGGGGCGCGTTTGATGATTTTTCTTTACACAATAAAATTATCCAGATGTTTTAATGAAAACACACACGAATTTTCACAATACAGTTTCTACATTTACAAAGTTTAAGAAAATAAGAAATTTACTTGCGCGAACGAAAACCAGGCAGGAACACACCAGAGAGCACAGAGCAGAGACCAGACACCAAATGCCAAGAACGAGGGGAACACACTGTTGTAGAGAAATTTGCGCGTATCGCGTATGAAAAGATAAACGAACCACTAACGAAAACGAACAAGAGAACCCAGAAAGAACCCCAATTGGAGATTACAGATTTGAATTTTTAAGTGCAAAAGAATATTTATCATAAAATGAAACGATAACAAGGGTTGTATCATTCGAAGTAAAGATAAATATTGTTTGATAAATTTGTGAGTTTTCTTTATAAAAATCTAAAACTTTTCACGACACACGTTTAAAATCGAGCAGCCGAAGTTGACTATTGCACCAGACGAAGTGAAAAGTGATTATTGAGTGGATTGTTGTGGAGACTGGAGAAAAGAAAAATTGTTGTTTGAAAATGAAAGAGTACAGCAAAGGGCTTAAGAGAAATTGGGATATGTCAAACTGTGTCGGACAAGTAGTTCGTGAATATGTCAAACCAAGAAAAAGATTGGAGACCCTAAGGCGACAGCTATACTATGTACAAAGTGTAGTTTACCAAATAACAATCGGTTTCTAAATTTGAAAAAAATCATTCAAAATTTAGAAAGAAAAAAGTGTAATTGTGATTTCAAAAGTGTGTAATTTAGATAAGCTAGAGGCTTTTTCCTGTGATTTCAAAATGACAAAATATTTTCTCAATTGGAAAAAAACTTATTAAAATTTGGAAAAAAGTGGTTTTTCAAATTTAGCGACGTTTTTCATTGGAAGAGAGAATCAACTTCTTATGATTCAAATCTGAAAAAATGGTAATAGTCGTATAACACTCATGTCGTTTTCAAAAAACATTTTCACTCTTTCACTCCTTTTTCGTTTATTTTGGAATTTGTTTTAAGCGAATTGACAGATTTGGAGTGATTGCATTGGTAGTGGTAAGCTTACCAGACTTTTTCTTTCAAGTAAAGACAGAAAACAAGACGAAAAATAGTTCACTTGAACTTTAAAATTAATTTAATCGACTTCTAAAGAAAATTTTATAACTATTGCGTGCTTTTGGAGCAACCAAAATTAAATAGAAACTGTGGCTAGCTTTGACAAGCAGTCAGATGACAGTTTGTTTATGTATTGGTGTTATGAGCGCTCATAAATCTGCACTAATAGTGGTCGGTGAATAGGTTTATGAGGCACTTAGTTTAAGATTTCTTGGTGAATACCACCCTTAGTCTTGTTTTCTGCTTTAACATGAAAGAAAAAATCTAGCAAGCTAATAACTACCAATGCAATCACTCCAAATCTGTCAGTTCGGTTAAAACGAATTCCAAAATAAAACGAAAAAGGTGTGAAAGAGTGAGTTTGTTTTTGGAAAAAGACATTTGGAAAACCACATCGGTATGAATCTGTCGTTTTCCAAAAACCAAATCGGAAGTAAATTGGAGAGTTGAAGTGACAGATTTGACATTTCTTATCTGCCAAAAATATCACTTCAACTCTCAAAATCACTCCCGATCATTAAGGAGTGAATCTTGGAAAACGACAATCGTTTTTCGTATATTTTCTTTTGAACCCTCATCCCGTCAACCACGCATTATTCCACTCAGATTTTTCTCGGTTTCGTTTTTTTTTTAACTCTTCTCTTTCATTTTTTCTTCTCAACCACAAAGTTAAATTGTGAAAGTAGTCAAAGAAGCTCAGCTGCATTTTTTGTATGTATATAATAACAAAACACTCATCAGAATCAAAATGTCATTTGAAGTGGTTAAAAATTTTTTAAACTGTGCACAATAATTATTATTGACATCATGGATACGGAATACATGAAAATACATGGAAAATGTAAGAAATTGCCCGACGACACACTTCTTCCTTACTCAGGAACACTAGAAATCATAATAAAGCAGCGACAAGCAACAAAGAAAACAAGAAAAATAAACGTCGAAAAATCATCCAAGACAATTGAACAATCCTCAACCCACAACTTTGCGGGTTGAGACTTTTTAAAGTATTTTTATTTCCCCTGCTTTCTCATTCGCACTTATTTGCGTCTTTCCAAAACGCCTGAGTGTAATAACACACTAATTTTAACACTAGGGCTGTTTTTTTGGGAGGCTGTCCGGTACCTTGTATTAGGCGTGTTTTTTTCACAGCACTGTTATATACATAACATCATTTTACATGCAAAGCAAAAACAATATCCCCGACAACCGATGTTATGGATAAAAGGATGGTTAAGATTTGGTCGGGGATAGAGTTTTGACGTTTAGTCGAGTCTCGAATGAGTTTTTCGACTTTTCATTTCTAAATGTTGGTGCGTCTAGAGACTTTCATGTATCTCGAACAAAAGCAAAATGGGTGTCAGAAGGTCTGTTCACAAATGTTGAACTGAATAAAATCCTCTGCCCACTCTTTCACTCCGCAATCTTGTTGCTTAATTTTTTTTTTTTAGAATTTCATTGATTTCAGGGGTTAGATTTGTATATTTATATAAAGATACATAAAAGAACGTAATAGCAATCAAAAAAGGTCTGTTTTGTGATTGAAAGCACTTTTTGCATATTTTTTTTCACATTTTTCTGTGAATGTTGACATTTTTTCAAAAGTAATTGTTAAGTAATCCATAAAATTGGTTTTATTATTTTATTATTAATAGTTTAATTAGTTTAAAACAAGTAACAAAATAATTTTTCCAGCTCTGACATAAATCACAAGTTTCATATGAATTCAACCCCAGCGTTTAAACAGAGTCAAGAGAAATTCTTTGTTACCTTTGTGAACGGACCTATTTTTGACGTTTCTAAACTAACAAAAAACAGACAAAAAAAATTGTTTACCTGCAATAATTTCACTACGGAACATTTTTATTTTCCACAATAAAAAAAAACGAAGCGTTTTTTTTTGGATATCATGTTATGTACATAACATCCTTGTGAAAAAACACGCCTATTGTAGGCGTGTTTTTTTCACAGCACTGTTATATACATAACATCATTTTACATGCAAAGCAAAAACAACATCCCCGACAACCGATGTTATGGATAAAAGGATGGTTAAGATTTGGTCGGGGATAGAGTTTTGACGTTTAGTCGAGTCTCGAATGATTTTTTCGACTTTTCATTTCTAACGGCCATATTATTCACCCAATAAACCCGGGTTTAAATTTACATCCGGATGTAAAATCGCATAAACCCAGTTGTCAAACGCAAATCCATATTATTCACTCCAAATAAACCCGATGGATTTAAACCGCATTGCGTTGTCGGGTTCAAATTTTTACATCCGGATGTATTTTTGGGATATTTTGGGATCGTTCGCATACTACAGGAAAATACAAACATTGCAGCCAAATCAAGCAAACTTACCTAGATTTTGACATAAAAAGTGTGCTTTATATATGTTACGCGAACGAACCCAATCCAATCTGTCAAAAGTAAAAGGTGAAGTAAAAAAATTATTTGTTTGTTGTATTTTTGTTAATCTGCAGACAATAATTTTTCATTTTATTTACTTACAGCCAACAAATAAATATATGTTTTGATTGATAAATATTGATTTGATTGATTGACATTTTGTGTCACGAATGCATCGGAGGACACGGCATATGTAAAATGTCCGCTTTCTCAGGCATTGACACTCTACGCGACTTGGACTCGCTGACGAGTTTCATAAATTTCATAGCAAAGCGTGGTCCCTTCCTGGACCTGGGGCTTTTGCAGGAACTTTCTTTTTGCAGGAACTTTCTTCGATTACGGGACTGATTGCTAGGACAACAAATCAGGTAAAAAAAAAATTCATATAACACTTTCTTTTTTAACAAAAAATTATATTAAGACAGGAGTTTATGGCTTTGGCCGATCCCAGCTTCAACAAAGATGTTGGTGTTCATTTGTATCGCATACAGCGGCTCATGTTATCGCTTTTCCCTCGATTTATTACTAGCGAGACAACTTTGAAAGAAATGCAGAAGCCCGAAAACATGATGTATACACCAACTGATAAAAACAAAGCACTTGCAAGTGAAGTACTTCCTGGAAACAGCATCCAATTTTGTCACTGTATTGCCGGAATGCCATTGCCAATCATTCGGCCGATCATCGTGCCACAGGAATAATATTTTCGCCCAGCATTACAGACTCAATTGAGAGGTATCTTGTCTCTATTTTGCAAAAAAAAAAGATAAAGTTTAACTTAGACGTATGATTTCAGAAATGAAAATCGCAGCGGTACTCTAGAAATTTCCCCAAGTCTTGGAGTAGTGCTGAATCAACTGAAGAGCTCTGTTGAATATTACAATCGACAGAAGTCTGTGTATGACAATTTGCAGCGACAAAGGGCATCTTCATCGAACATCGGTCTCGATTCAGCATCTCATTCAAGCTACACTGAACTTTCTGAAAAACATACTCGGGAATAATTGAGACAACATTTGCGATAACATTGAATAAATCTTTGATATTTATTTTCCATAAATAAGTTTGAACAATCGATTAAATAAATGGTAACAACCAATCCTAACAAAAGGTGCTTATCAACAGATAGTTTTTCTTTTCTTTTTGCTTAAAAAGAACTACTAGTTACAGTACAGTTTGTGTTTTACTTTTTTTACTACACTGTTCCTGGAGTTGCTGTAGCTCTTGAGTTGACAGGTACTGCGCTAGGTTGATTTGGAGATGCGCATCGTTTTGCCAATTGGAGTAGGAGTATCAACGTAAAAAATGCTATTTCGTACTTTTATATGGCAACAGTTTGTGGGACTTCTCTTGCTTTAATGGATCAGTTGGGTCCCTCATTTAAACCCATTGGATAGCCTTGGGGTGGTGGACCAACCTGTTCCATTTACTGCATTGGCGAATGCATCACTGGACCAGGACTTGAACCTACCGGCCGGCGAAGGTATGATCGATTGAGCACCTGGTAACTGCGCTCCAGGTGGAGGAACATCACTCGGTAGAGTCAGATTGATTAGCAAATCTCTAACTGCAGGGAAGAGTGAACATTCCACAGGTTGAGGACCACAGTCAGCGGATCGCCTCAAGAGATTTCCTGTTGCGTTGTATGCTTGTGATGGTACTGTTCCCGTCGCTCAGCCAGCTGTGTGATGTTTGAATTTAAGTCGCAGGCAAAACTATAGATGGACTGTTGCTACGATCCATTCCTGGGTAAGGAATACGAGTAACTGGAAGTTGAAATTTGTATGGTTAGCAAATTTATGGGCAATATTTTTTGTAGAAAATACTCACGACGAAAAGTATTTTAAGTCGACAAATCATAAGGTCTGGGCTGCCAATTGGAACGATTGGAGGAGCAGATGGCGGTACTCATAAACATTTGAACAATCCATTCGAGACTTCCTTAAGCTATTACAGCCATATATGTATATTTTTGTTTTAATCGAAAAAAGAAACAGATAGTTATTAAATTTAAAGCACGAATGGATATTCGCATAATATTATTTGTACTTTCAATATACAACACACACAAGAATTTGAAGTTTCACATCATGAGTTTTAACAATTTGACATTTCTCATTTTGACAACTGGGTTTATTTTAAATCCGGGATCAAAATATAAACCTGGGATCAAATTTTGACAACTGGGTTTATTTCTATTGGATTTAAATTTATTGAGTGAATAATATGGCCGTAAATGTTGGTGCGTCTAGAGACTTTCATGTATCTCGAACAAAAGCAAAATGGGTGTCAGAAGGTCTGTTCACAAATGTTTAACTGAATAAAATCCTCTGCCCACTCTTACACTCCGCAATCTTGTTGCTTAAATTTTTTTTTTTTAGAATTTCTATGATTTCAGGGGTTAGATTTGTATATTTATATAAAGATACATACAAGAACGTAATAGCAATTAAAAAAGGTCTGTTTTGTGATTGAAAGCACTTTTTGCATATTTTTTTTTCACATTTTTCTGTGAATGTTGACATTTCTTCAAAAGTAATTGCTAAGTAATCCATAAAATTGGTTTTATTATTTTATTAGCCGTATTTTATTTTCCCCGTGATCTGATCCGGATCAGATTTGCTTTGAAAAATACATGTATTTGCAAAAACAACACAAGATCCAACTTTTTTTTGGATCACAATTGCAAATCCAGTTTTTAGTTTCTAGTCCCACATCTAGAGTTAATTTTTCATCGCATATGTTGTCAGCCTTAACTGAATGTGAACGGGAAAAAAATCAAACGTCAAAACAGAAAAAAATTGCAAAGGCAAAGGCAAGTTGAAATCGTATTATCCAAGCAAAAGGTAAAAAATATTCATTATTCCAAAAGTGTTTCATCTAAAAACTCCTTGTTTTTCTCAATAATTTTCTTATTTTCAAAACCAAAAGAAAAAAAAATCTTGTCACACACAATTCTATTTGTTTAACCTGACGTACAACCAGAAACCAGCCCTTGCAGTGACTACGAGAATGTGAACGATTGTATGGAAGGAGTTTGTAAGATATACGAGGAGCCTCTTAAGTCGGCGCAATCCAAACAACAGCCAGTTATTTGATATTGTTGGCCAACTAGCCGATATCAGTTGTCTAGTGTGCCAGAAGTCCGCAAACACATACTTCTTTTGGAAAATTACGTAAACAAAATTCTAAGTTCTTTTTTCAAATAAATAAAACTTGTCTATTCCTACAGACAATGTGCCATACATAAAAAAGATGGGTAGATCCAACGTTACGTGAACTTCGCCGCCGTATACAAAAAATTGGATCAGAGTAACCAAAAACAAGATCAAAGTTCATTGAATCGAACTTTCGAGCGAAATAGTGTTGGATACCTCATACAAGATGCACCTCAAATGTCACATACACTTCTCTGAAATGTATGAGCACCTCAAACCAAAAAAATGTATGGCCTCATACCTCACACAAGCCATACAAATAAACAAATCTACCTCTCACGTCTCACATCCACCTTCCACCCGACTCAAATAAAGTCAACTACATACTACAATCTTCTACTATAATAAGGCGAACTTCTTTCTTATTCTTTGTAATGCATGCCTTTTCCTTGCCTTACACACACTATATTCAACCATATCTCTTAACTCTGCAAAGTATACACATTAACAGCGAGATCGAACCGGTGTGTAAGTATGAACATTGTGGTCTGTGCTCTGTGGATGTGGATGGTTGTAAGGCGAATAGAACGTGGTTGCAAAAAGAAATGAAGCGTAAAGAGGTATGAATGAATAAACTCAATTGTGTTTCTGAAAACACATTGGGACTTTTGCTCAAAGAGACGAATGTATTGTAACGTGAACCCAACATTTTATACCAATTTCCTAATCGAAAAACGTTCAACCGAAAACACAACTGGCAACACTATAATGGAATGGTATAAATGACAGACGTTGCTTGTAAGCCAGTGTGTGTGAGTGTACAGATGCTTGACAGCAAATGTGGCGACAATGTAGAAGTAACTGGAGAGTTCTAGATGGCATGTCATTCGATATAAATAGCCCGCCCGAGGCAACCAGAGGGCAGTTTTGTTTATAGAGTGATAAAGTAAAGAGTAAATACAAGTGATAGTCCAGAAGTCGAGTTGAGTTCAATAAAGTGTATATCGAAAGTAAATAAAGTGGTAGAATTAAATTGAAAAGTAGAGTTTTATTTTTGCGAACTAAGCGCACGTTACATTGGTGTCAGAAGTGTAAATAAAACTTATTTGACTAATAAAGTGTAAAAAAAAAAAAAAAAGTAAAAAGAAAAATATTAATAATAATTATATACAGTGAAAATGGGTAAGTTGTTAGAAGAGCTCAACTGCATTGAGCTTAAAAGTGAGTTAGGTAAGCGAAATCTTTCTAGAGCGGGATCGAAAAATGAGCTCGTCCTGCGCTTGCGTAACTATTTGGAACAGCAAGGGGAAGACGTAAACACTTTTGTTTTTGAAACAGAAGTGGAAGAAGAGGAAGTAAGTGAAAGTGTAGATTTTTCTAGTATGATGAAACTTTTGTTAGAACAACGAAACGAGCAAAAGAAAGAACAGCAGAATGTTCTCGAACGACTCGAAGTACAACAAAAGAAGCTGGAAGAGCAACGAAATGAGCAAAAGAAGGAACAACAGAATGTTCTGGAACAACTTGAAGCACAACGAAACGAGCAAAAGAAGGAACAGCAGAATGTTCTCGAACAACTGGAAGCACAACGAAACGAACAAAAGAAGCTGATTGAAGAGCAACGAAACGAGCAAAAGAAGGAACAACAGAATATTCTCGAAAGACTTGAGGCGCAACAGAATGTTTTGGAAGGTCAGAAAAACATTCTTGAAGGTAAATTGGGTAACATTGAGAAAAATGTTTGTGGCCTAGAAAAACGCATTGAATGTGTTGAGAAACGATTTTCCAAGCTTGAGAGTCAATGCGAAAGTCAGCTTGCCACTTTGGAGATACGAATCGAAAACATGGCTAAAGAACTAGACCAGATGCGGAAAATGGAGCTACGGAAAACTTGTGGAGATTGTCTAAAGCAAAGAGAAGTACAACCACCAACATTCGACGGACAGTCGTCTTGGTCAGTTTACAGGAGACAATTCGAGGCAGCTGCGACAGCAAATGGCTGGGATGACGAAGACAAATACATAGCACTGACTCTTGCTCTTAGAGGACCAGCAGCTGAATTACTTCAAACTGTTCCAGCTGGTAAGAGCTACGATTTCAGTTCTCTCGTGGCAGCTATAGATAAACGGTTTGGTGATAGCCACTTGAAAGAGGTCTTCCGAGTCCAACTCAATAGCAGAGTCCAGAAAAGGGGTGAAAGTCTACAGCAGCTCCAAGCAGACGTCGAAAGACTGGCTCACCTGGCATACCCGGATGCTGGAGAAGAAATCATCAACCATCTGGCTGTTGAGTCCTTCGTTCGTGCCATTTCTGACAAACATCTTCAGAGATCTGTGCGAACTGCTAGAACACGAACTCTTTCTGAGACTCTAGAGTTTGCATTAATGATGGAAGCATCTGAGCAAGCTTCTCAAATGGTACATTGTCAAAGAGAAGCCATATTCGAGGCTGGATCATGCCCAGGAGTTAAGCTACAAAGGAACCAGCGGAACGGACTTGCCAGATGTTGGAATTGTAATAAGACGGGGCACTTACAGCGACAATGCCGGTTGCCACCAATTAAAACTGAAACTGCTTGTCGACGTTGTGAAGTCCAAGAAAATCAATCCGCGAGCTGTGGAGTAAGACCGCAGACTTATCAATACCGAATTGGACATCAGGTAGAAAACCCCCAATGGAATTGCTGGCGGAAAGTAGAGACCAAGACTCAGCGGATGAGAGTGGAACCCATATTCGGATGGAACAAGGAAGAATTGAGGTCTGCTCAAAAGATGGATCCAGATATCGAACCCATTCTCGCATGGAAAGAAAATGAAGAGAAACCTGTCTGGAATGACATTTCTGACCAAAGCCCTGTTGTCAAAGCCTATTGGGCACAGTGGGACTCGCTTCGCGTGCAAGAAGGCGTACTGCAGCGCAAATGGGAATCTCCTGACGGTAAATCCTTTGTAATGCAGCTTATTGTTCCTCAATCGAAAATCAAAGAGGTTTTACAAAAGATGCATAGAAGCCCTACAGGAAGCCACCTGGGAGTCAACAAGACGCTGGAGAATGTGCGAAAACGCTTTTACTGGCTGCATGTTAGAGGTGACGTGGAGAAGTGGTTCCGAAATTGTTATGTCTGTGATTCAAACATAGAGGTGGGTAGGCTGACAGATAGACCTAATAGAACAGGGACATGGGCCACAGTGTATGGCGACCGGATGAAGACTCGGTATGACACAAAAGCGAGAACGGCAGGATTCCAAGCAGGAGAACGTGTGTGGCTTTATAATCCTCATCGTCAAAAGGGATTGTCACCGAAACTTCAGCAAAACTGGGAAGGTCCTTATACTGTTGTCACGAGGATTAACGACGTGGTTTACCGCATCCAAAGAGGACTAAGAGGCAAGTTAAAAGTAGTTCATTGTGACCGGCTGCATCGATATAGTGGCGAGGCTGCAAATGGAATTATTCGGGACGAACAATCCTAAGGAGGGGGCAGTGTAACGTGAACCCAACATTTTATACCAATTTCCTAATCGAAAAACGTTCAACCGAAAACACAACTGGCAACACTATAATGGAATGGTATAAATGACAGACGTTGCTTGTAAGCCAGTGTGTGTGAGTGTACAGATGCTTGACAGCAAATGTGGCGACAATGTAGAAGTAACTGGAGAGTTCTAGATGGCATGTCATTCGATATAAATAGCCCGCCCGAGGCAACCAGAGGGCAGTTTTGTTTATAGAGTGATAAAGTTAAGAGTAAATACAAGTGATAGTCCAAAAGTCGAGTTGAGTTCAATAAAGTGTATATCGAAAGTAAATAAAGTGGTAGAATTAAATTGAAAAGTAGAGTTTTATTTTTGCGAACTAAGCGCACGTTACAGTATGAAAGTGAATACAAAAATGAAAATGAAGACCATTTGAGTTTTGAGGAGTTGAACAATTTGTCATGGCAATGGGACGTTTGTGCGTTTAGCGGCGTCCACACTGTCCAATTTGTTTGTCAAATTTGTTGGATGAAAAGTTGGACGGAAAAAACCCATAGCGTCCACACTGATCAAACTTGTTGTCCAACTTCATTCTTGGTTGAATTTCAACCATGAAGGACATAGCAGTAGCAGCGCAATTTAGGGATGAAATTTTAGAAAAGCAAGAAAAACAAAAGACAGTGTGTAGGAACTAAAGAGGAAACTACATGAAAACATCATAAATGTGCACAACGAAGAAAAAATATTCTTTCCGTACGATGTGCGCTACCTGAAAACATTTGGAGATAATCGACTTTAATTTAAATTATAAGCTGTAGAAAAAATATTCTTTCTGTGCATGTGATGTGCACTAGGTACCTGAAAACATTTGGAATTTGGAAATAATCAGTTCATTTTAGAATTTTGATCATGGCAGACGTAATTGTAGCAGCTTTGGTGATTATAGCCCATTACCTGGAAGTATCGTAAATTCCTATTTCAATTTGCCTACCAACAAAAAGAAATTTTTCCGTGCGAGGTCCACTACCTGAAAATATCATAAAATCCATTTTTAATCTACCCAACATTTTTTCCTTGCGAGGTGCACTACCTGACACCATCATAAATTCCTCATGAATGTAGGTACCTACCGAACAAAGAAAAATGTTCTTTCCGTGCGATGTGCACTACTTGAAAACATTTTTTAAATGAAATTTCTTCCAAGTTTGACGACTTGCGTCCACACTCATCCAATTTGTTGTCCAACTTGCAAAAATATCAAAAAATTTTGAAAACCATCCAACAAATTTGACAAGCCTGTTGATGAGCGGCCACACTATCCAATTTGTTTGACAAACTCGAAGTTTGACAAACAAATTGGACAGTGTGGACGCCGCTTTTGTCTAAAAAAGAGGTGCAATGGGACGTTGGGACGTTTGTGCGTTTCTCCTCAAAAGAGAAAAATGAAAATGAATGTATGAATGAGATTTTGTACTACCTTAGAGTAAGAGGACACTTGAGGACTTGAGGAGAGAAGAAAAGAGTTTTGTATTTCGTAAGGAAATACGAAGGTACGAGTATGTCTACCTGTCGTATGGTGCATGCTTGATCAAGGGATGGAGGATGAACCATTACGAGTTAAATGCAAGAGTAACAATTAAAATGCAATAGAAAGGAAAGTATGTATCTTCTAATTATATGAAAGAATTTAGGTAAGGAGTATTTCGATATCGATAATTTTCTGCGTTATGTGATCTTTATATTTATAAGGAGCTTGTTTACTTTTTTTTTTTTTTTTTTTTAGTTATATATAAGTATGAGTAATGAGAACATTTGCATTTGTTTTAGGATGAGAAGTTGAGAATTTCATGTCATTATTCAATTAGGTACTTATTACTCTAAAATTCAAATTTTTTCTTCCGTGTTGGCATTCTACTTAATATTGTTACAGTACGGACTCGGTTTGCGCAACCCTCGATTCGTGCAACTCCTCGATTTTCGCAACACTAAAATCTTAACACGCCTTGACTCTATAAGTGCAACTTTTCAAAAAAGCTACCTCGATAAGTGCAACTTCTTGTGTTTGTTCATCCCCTTTTTATATTCACGTTCTTCTTTTGATTCTTTGTTCCTGTTGTTATTTTACAGCTAGATTATCTGAGCGATATTTCTTGCAAGAACATGAACAAACACTTAAAATGCATCTGTGTTTATTTGAGTGGGTTGCGATCTCGTTAGTGTCTACTAAAAATTCATACATCCTGTGTTACAAAAATTTTAAAATTGTCAATTAAAAATAGAAGTGATATTTTATCAGAACTAGAAAAGGGTTCTTAGTTAAGACAATTTGTAAAAAGTATAATGTTCATAATTCAACAATATGCCGCATTAAAAAAAAGAAAATTGCTCTCAGACAATTTGTGGCTAGAGCAGAGTCCGGACCAGGGAAACGAGTTAAGATGAAGGCTTCTGAGAATCCACAGATGGAAAAGGCTTTATATGAATGGTTTCAAAAGCAAAGAACAATGCACATTCAACTTTCTAATGAAATATGACATTTCAAACATAAATTGTGTCTAAGAAAATATGATCCAGTAAGTGCAACAACCTCGGTTACTGCAACCGTCCGAATTTCTATTAGTTGCGTTAATCGAGTCCGTACTGTATTTTGATTTCATTTTTTTTTGCTGGGTTGCTGTTTCAACTAAAATAAAACGGTTGGGGTTGCAATTAAAAATTCCATCTGAATTGAGATCAGGCAAAAAATTTGTTTTGTATCTGTGTATGTATATTGCATATAGAGGGTGGGATATAGTTAATGAATTGCGGCTAACCAACAACGTGAAGGGTTGGAAAAAATACCTGCTTATGTAACAAGAGCAATACAGTTTGATAATATATACATATGTATATTTGTACATTCGGTATTTGTTGTCATTATTTCACTTTTCATGATATGATCTTGGGCGGTTAGTAGATTTGTGTGCGGTATATGTGTGTTCTTATACACTGCATATATGTATGTGTAGAAAATGTAGGAAAGTACATGTTACGTATAGAAGACGAGTGCAAAGCACTACTTTATTTTCATTTATACTGTAACGTGAACCCAACATTTTATACCAATTTCCTAATCGAAAAACGTTCAACCGAAAACACAACTGGCAACACTTTAATGGAATGGTATAAATGACAGGCGCTGCTTGTAAGCCAGTGTGTGTGAGTGTAGAGAGACAGACAGACAGAGAGTAGACAGCAAATGTGGAGACAATGTAGAAGTTACCGGAGAGTTCTAGATGGCGTGTCATTCGATATAAATAGCCCGCCCGAGGCAACCAGAAGTCAGTTTTGTTTATAGAGTGATAAAGTTAAGAGTAAATACAAGTGATAGTCCAAAAGTCGAGTTGAGTTCAATAAAGTGTATATCGAAAGTAAATAAAGTGGTAGAATTAAATTGAAAAGTAGAGTTTTATTTTTGCGAACTAAGCGCACGTTACATTGGTGTCAGAAGTGTAAATAAAACTTATTTGACTAGTAAAGTGTAAAAAAAAAAGGAAAAAGAAAAATAATAATTATATACAGTGAAAATGGGTAAGTTGTTAGAAGAGCTCAACTGCATTGAGCTTAAAAGTGAGTTAAGTAAGCGAAATCTTTCTAGAGCGGGATCGAAAAATGAGCTCGTCCTGCGCTTGCGTAACTATTTGGAACAGCAAGAGGAAGACGTAAACACTTTTGTTTTTGAAACAGAAGTGGAAGAAGAGGAAGTAAGTGAAAATATAGATTTTTCTAGTATGATGAGACTTTTGTTAGAACAACGAAACGAGCAAAAGAAAGAACAGCAGAATGTTCTCGAACAACTTGAAGCACAACGAAACGAGCAAAAGAAGCTGATTGAAGAGCAACGAAGCGAGCAAAAGAAAGAACAGCAGAATGTTCTCGAACAACTGGAAGCACAACGAAACGAACAAAAGAAGGAACAACAGAATATTCTCGAAAGACTTGAGGCGCAACAGAATGTTTTGGAAGGTCAGAAAAACATTCTAGAAGGTAAATTGGGTAACATTGAGAAAAATGTATGTGCCCTAGACGAACGCGTTGAGGGTGTGGAGAAACAGCTTTCTGTTGTAGAGAATCGTTTCGAAATCGTAGAAACCCGATGTGATAAACAGTTCTCTGTTCTGACCAAGGAATTAGACCAGATCCGGAAAATCAAAATTCGAGAGTCTGCTGGGGAGTTTGCAAAGAAAAAGGAGATGAAACCCCCAACATTTGATGGACAGTCTTCTTGGCCAGTCTACAAGAGACAATTTGAGGCAGCCGCGACAACAAATGGCTGGGATGACGAAGACAAGTACATTGCACTGACTCTTGCTCTTAGAGGACCAGCAGCTGAATTACTTCAAACAGTTCCAGCTGGTAAGAGCGGCGATTTCAGTTCTCTCGTGGCAGCTATAGATAAACGCTTTGGAGATAGCCACTTGAAAGAAGTCTTCCGAGTCCAACTCAATAACAGAGTCCAGAAAAGGGGTGAAAGTCTACAGCAGCTCCAAGCAGACGTCGAAAGACTGGTTCACCTGGCATACCCGGATGCTGGAGAAGAAATCATCAACCAGCTCGCTGTTGAGTCCTTCGTTCGTGCCATTTCCGATATACATCTTCAGAGGTCTGTGCGAACTGCTAGAACACGTACTCTTTCCGAAACTTTAGCATTCGCATTGACAATTGAAGCAGCAGAACAGGCTTCTCAGGGAGTACATCGACTTAGAGAGGCCATAGTCGAAGAATGCTCGTGCCAAAGAGCTGAAATACAAAAGAACCGGAGCGGACTAGCAAGATGTTGGAACTGCAACAAGACCGGGCACTTACAGCGTCAATGCCGACTACCACCAAATAACACAGGTTGTCAACATTGTGGAAGCAAGAGATCCAACCCAGAGCAAGGTAACAACAACACCAGCGTTGCCTATCAGCCCGTTTCCCACCAGGGAAACGAGTAAGAACCAACTTCGAGGGGCAGAGGCTGGTTTCTTGTATCGATGGCCCCAAAACCACCATCCAGGTCTCCCAGACCAAACGCGACAACAAAAGTCTGACTGTGGAGACTACTATTAACGGGAACAAACATGTGGCTACCATTGACACCGGTGCCACAGCATCCATAGTACGTCGAGACCTGGTAAAGATGACGTGGCTCCATAACACCAATAGCTACCGTCTAAGAACCGCAACGGGAGAAGCAGCAAGAGTATATGGAGAAGTGTGTCTCAAGATCCGACTGGCCGATCTAGTGTTTACTCATCAATTCCTGGTGGCAGATATATGTGACGAGTGCATCATTGGAATCGACTTTATGAAACAGCACGGAGTTATTTTGGATATCGGTAATCAAGTTTTGAAATACCAAAATAAAGAAATTCCAATGACCTATTCGAATGAAAATACGTCAACACTGAGAACTGTCATCACGGAAGATCTGATTCTGCCTCCTTCTTCTGAAGTGTTCGTTTGGACAAAACTGGAAGGTGAGTTTGGAAGCCTTCGATACCTCATGGTGGAACCAGACCCAGAGTGTTCCTCCCAAAGCGTCATCATTGGGAAAACACTGGTAGCACCGAAAAACAAAATGGTCCCCGTACTATTACTGAACACCAGACCGTACGATGTAAAGTTGAAGAAAGGAGAAGTCGTTGGACGTTGCGAATCGGTTGCAGCAATTACGAAGATCACGGACGAGGCCCCGAGAAAAACGTTAACTCCGGAGGAGCTCATAACCATCAGAGCTAAGATACTGAGTTCATCCAACCTTGATCACCAACAAACAAGGATGGCTGAAAATCTCCTACAAGAGTACACTGACATCTTCGCATCGAAAAAGGGACAATATGGTAGGACACAGTTGGTGCAGCATCGCATCAACACAGGAGATGCAAGACCGATTCGTCAACCCGCAAGACGCCTTCCACTGGCCAAACAAGGTGAGGTTGAGGACATGATAACAGCAATGAAGAAGGATGGTCTTATCGAAAATTCCAAAAGTCCTTGGGCGTCACCAGTGGTGCTAGTGAAAAAGAAAGATGGAAGCACTCGTTTTTGTGTGGACTACCGAAGGCTGAATGATGTGACTAAAAAGGACAGCTATCCCCTGCCCAGAATCAGTGATACCCTGGATGCCATGGAGGGAGCCCAGTGGTTCTCGACGCTGGACTTGAAGAGTGGATATTGGCAAGTTGACATCCACCCTGATGATCGGGAAAAGACGGCATTTTCTACAGGTAATGGGCTCTGGCAGTTTAAGGTTATGCCGTTTGGGCTATGCAACGCTCCGGCAACATTCGAGCGTTTGATGGAGTGTGTTCTTCAAGGACTGACGTGGAAAGCTTGCCTAGTCTACTTGGACGATGTCATTGTTTACGGGAAAACATTTGACCAACATTGTAAGAACCTTAAAGCCGTGTTTCAGAGACTTCGAGAGGCTAACCTTAAACTGAATCCAGAAAAATGTGCACTTTTCAAAACCGAAGTCAAGTATTTGGGACACATCATCTCATCCCAAGGAGTAAAGACTGATCCTGAAAAAGTTGACTCCGTCAAAAATTGGCCAACACCACAGGACAAACATCAACTCCGAAGCTTTCTGGGACTTGCCACATATTACCGACGTTTCGTTAAGAACTTCGCTGGAGTTGCAAAGAGTTTGCATCAGCTCACCGAAAAGGGGAAGCAGTTTAAATGGTCAGGTGAGTGTGAGAAATCTTTCCAGGAACTCAAATACCGCCTCTGTAACGCTCCAGTGCTGGCACATCCAACACCTGGCAAAACATTCATCGTCGACGCAGATGCAAGCAACGTTGGAATCGGGGCGGTACTATCCCAAGTGCATGATGGCGAAGAGAAAGTGGTGGCATACTACAGCAAGGTCCTATCGAAACCCGAAAGGAACTACTGCGTGACCAGAAGGGAGCTGCTAGCTCTTATCTTGGCAACAAAGCACTTCCATAAGTACATCTATGGACAGAAATTCCTTCTGCGGACAGACCACGGTGCTCTGAGCTGGCTGTTGAACTTCAAAAATCCAGAAGGTCAAGTCGCAAGGTGGATAGAAAGATTGCAGACCTATGACTACCAGATCCAACACCGCAGAGGAAAGCTGCACTCAAACGCCGATGCATTATCACGAAGACCTTGCAAAGTGGATTGCAAGCATTGCAAGCGGCAAGAAGACAAAGAAATCATTACCGCTCAGCGACTAAGAGCTGACCCCATAAGCGGATGGAGCAATGAGGAAGTGAGGACTGCTCAACAGGAAGATCCAGATATCGAACCCATTCTCGCATGGAAAGAAATTGAAGAGAAACCGGAATGGGGAGACATTTCTGACAGGAGTCCAGTTCTCAAAGCCTATTGGGCACAGTGGGACTCACTATATGTGCAAGAAGGTGTCCTCAGGCGAAGATGGGAATCCGCTGACGGTAAGTCATATGTGATGCAGCTGATCGTACCGCAATCGAAAGTCAGTGAAGTTCTTCAGGAGGTGCACGACGGACCTTCTGGAGGCCACCTGGGGGTAAACAAAACACTGGAGAAGGTGCGACATCGGTTCTACTGGTTACATGCTAGAGATGACGTGGAGAAGTGGTGCCGAACATGTGACAAGTGTGCTGCAACCAAAGGACCTGGTAGGAAGATTCAAGGTAAGATGCATCAGTACAACGTTGGATCGCCTTTTGAGAGGATTGCAGTAGATGTGGCTGGGCCTTTTCCAGAGACCAACGCTGGAAACAAATACATTCTGGTTGTAATGGACTATTTTAGCAAGTGGCCTGAGGCGTATGCCATCCCAAATCAAGAAGCCAAAACGGTGGTCGACCAGATTGTGTTTAACTGGGTTAGTAGGTTTGGCGTGCCTATGGAACTCCATTCCGACCAAGGGAGGAACTTTGAGTCAAACATCTTCCAAGGAGTGTGCGGACTACTTGGCATTAAGAAGACGAGAACCACACCACTTCATCCACAATCTGATGGGATGGTTGAAAGATTCAACCGGACCTTGAAAGAACACCTCACCAAGGTCGTAGGCGACTACCAAAGAGACTGGGATAGGCACGTACCGCTATTCCTGATGGCCTATAGAAGTGCAGTACATAGCTCGACAGGACAAACACCATCTGACATCCTGTTCGGGAAAACCATGCGGCTGCCCAGCGAACTTAAATTTGGATGCCCCACAGAGGAGCCACAGGACACAAACGAGTATGTGGACGACCTCAAGGAGAGACTCGCTGACATCCATAAAAGAACAAGGGAACGGATGAAAGCCTACAGCGACCGGATGAAGACACGGTACGACACAAAAGCGACAACGTCAGGATTCCAAGCAGGAGATCGTGTGTGGCTTTATAATCCTCATCGTCAAAAGGGATTGTCACCGAAACTTCAGCAAAACTGGGAAGGTCCTTATACTGTAGTCACGAGGATTAACGACGTGGTTTACCGCATCCAAAGAGGACTAAGAGGCAAGTTAAAAGTAGTTCATTGTGACAGGCTGCATCGATATAGTGGCGAGGCTGCAGATGGAATTATTCGGGACGAACAATCCTAAGGAGGGGGCAGTGTAACGTGAACCCAACATTTTATACCAATTTCCTAATCGAAAAACGTTCAACCGAAAACACAACTGGCAACACTTTAATGGAATGGTATAAATGACAGGCGCTGCTTGTAAGCCAGTGTGTGTGAGTGTAGAGAGACAGACAGACAGAGAGTAGACAGCAAATGTGGAGACAATGTAGAAGTTACCGGAGAGTTCTAGATGGCGTGTCATTCGATATAAATAGCCCGCCCGAGGCAACCAGAAGTCAGTTTTGTTTATAGAGTGATAAAGTTAAGAGTAAATACAAGTGATAGTCCAAAGGTCGAGTTGAGTTCAATAAAGTGTATATCGAAAGTAAATAAAGTGGTAGAATTAAATTGAAAAGTAGAGTTTTATTTTTGCGAACTAAGCGCACGTTACAATACTTTAAAATGTTCCGAAGTAGGTACCTACGGACAAAGTTTGCGTGAGGTGCAAGCATACTTCGAATATATTTCGAAAACAGAAAAAAAATCTGAGTGGGTTTAAGATTCATTTTTTTTTTATGCATTATTAAATTTTATATGCAAAAACAAAGTCTTTTCAGGACAGCTTTTATTAGTTATACCCATGTACTTTTTGTGTTAAAATTTTCGTTTTCCATCTTCAAACCATTTTTTTAGTTTTGAAACAATTACCTTCTTCAGAAGAAAACGAAAATATGAAATATTATTTGGATGCAAGTATTTGAAATAAACTGTTAGGGTGTTTATTTTTCCATTTTCTTTATTTTTTTGTTTTTTGATATTGCTTTTGATTACGGCTTTTAAGTATTGAAAAATGAATATAGAAATCAGTTCTGGTTTCTTTGTTAAAGTGTTTTGTCTTTAGACCATGGTTTAATAGTCTTTGCCTTAAATTTTTTTGTACGGTTTTTGTATATTGTTTTTCAACTTTTTTTTTTTTAACTATGCTTATTTTCGACACCAAAATAAATGAATTGGTAATTGATAAAATAGAATTGATATCACATTATTGGTTTTAATCTTATTTTTAATGCTTGTTAAAAAGAAATTTCTTTTACGAAAATATATAAATCACTGCTGGAGCTTAGTAGTATTTCAAAAATTGTTCTGCTTGGTTATTGTTGCTAAGTAAAAATAAAATTATTTTTCAATGTTGGAAAAGCAGTAAGAATAAGTTGTGTTTGTTGTGTGCCAAAAAAATATTTTATTGATTGGTTTTGGTTTAATATTCTTACTTATGATGACAAAATTCAATGGTTCGCTGGGGTAATTTAAAGAAAGTGCCCTATTCGTCATGGGACATTTGAGGTGGGACAATGTCCCACTACACTCTGGCAAAAGAGTACCTCATACAAACTCATCCAGATTTCATGTCCTACCCAACTGTAGAGCGAAAATTCATGCATTTGGCAAACGATTCGACGAGAGCTTTGACTTGAATTCTAAAAGATCAGCCCTATAACCAATCCCTCATACGCTAGTCAAGAAGAAAATAAACAACGAAGTGTGGGTATCGATCCACCTCAAATCAATTTAATCGATACTACAAATCTTACTGAGAAAGGAGTCCAGTTAATTACGGAGTATATAGAGATAGACCTAACATCTGCAGAAACTCTCGCTCACGTATCAAAGCATTGGGGTTTATTGAACTCGTCCTTTCTGCTGAATACCCACCTTCCAGTGAAACAATGGCAACGAGTCTCCTCGCCGTAATTGGTTCCCTCAAGCTATCACCAGGCTCTGAGCAGGCATTTTATTTTGTTCGTGATTTTATTTGCAATCATATAAATCAGTAAGATTTGAGTGAACTGTTTATTAAAAATCCCTCAGAGTATTGAAAGAAATTTGTAAGAATTTAAAGTTAACTGAACCTGAACCCCGGCTTATTGGTAAAATAGGCAAGAATACTGTTGTTGCAGCGTATCAAGTCGTAGTCAAATAAAAAACAAATCGGACAAAGTATGTATATCAAATGAGTTTTTCTTTGGAAAATTAATCACTTCAAAAGTGTTACATTTATATGATTTGGAGAAGACATTCAGACAGCAATCAAAGCTGCTTCTCTCGATGCATTAACTTCATTATTTGGGATTCGGGGGAATCAATTTAGTTCATCAAGTTGAGAAGCTCTGCAACGCGAAAGCAAGCGATTACAAAAATAGAAAATAAAAAAAAAACAAAATGTTTGTTTTAGCTAAAATGTATTTAATTATCGTAAGACAAAACGAAAAACTATATTCCAACGGACTTGGCCCAGAAATTATTCATTTTGGTTTTTTCACATTTGCAGTGTCTTCTGCTTCACCTTCAGCTGGCTTAGTTGTTTTCGTTAGGGGTGTTTGGTTTTCCTCTGGCTTACCTCATAATGAATTTTTCTTTTGCAATGAAAAGAATGACCATCTTCATGTTCTAGGCGCAAAGTTCCCCTGAAATTGAAAAGAACAAGAAAAATGTTTAAGCTAACACCCTGTTTTCAGATTTATTGTCTAATTACCATGTATGAGCGATGTCTAATTACTAGGGCAGTGTCCAAATAAAAACAATTCAAAGCCTCGTGTAAGATGATAACTTCCCGTCCTTAATGCAACATTTTTGTTTTCTGTAGGGATTAGGCCATGGGCACCACCAGGTAGAAATCTTTGCCTAAAACAAATGCATAGAGAAGGTAATCAGCAGACACAATCAATATGTTCTTACAATTATTATCAATCAATTCACAATTAAATATACATACCATTGAATATATACCTATAAAACAATTGAAAATGAAATTTGATTTTGATTTTCAATATGAAACGGTTGCTATCTGTCAAACACTAGAAACGAAGCAGCCAACATTTAGAAGAAAATTTTTTTTTCTGATCCAAGTTGTTTTATTTATCAGATCTGATCCGGATCAGTTCACAAAGGATAATAAAACACGGCTATTATTAATAGTTTAATTCGTTAAAAACAAGTAACAAAATAATTTTTCCAACTCTGACATAAATCACAAGTTTCATATGAATTCAACCCCAGCGTGTAAACAGAGTCAAGAGAAATTCTTTGTTACCTTTGTGAACGGACCTATTTTTGACGTTTCTAAACTAACAAAAAACAGACAAAAAAAATTGTTTACCTGCATTAATTTCACAACGGAACATTTTTATTTTCCACTCTATACAATTGCTTTAGGTTTTTAACAATCAGTTTTTGCGTTTTTGTGCGAATTTGGCAAAAAAAAATCATTTGTTGCCTTTTATTGGTTTGACAACTGATCGAGAACACCAACCCACAAATAAAAAAAACGAAGCGTTTTTTTTGGATATCATGTTATGTACATAACATCCTTGTGAAAAAAACACGCCTTGTAAGTCCAAAAAAAAGGTTCGCGTTTTTATGTTTGATGGTTGGTATCCGTGACGAGTTGTCAAACAAATGAAAGCAAATTTTTGTTTACTTCGCATAAGAATACGAAAGATTTTAAAACAAGTTAAAAACTAGTTCACCTAAATATGGAAGATATTCCAAATGAAGTAATAAATAAATCAAATAAATCATAATAAATCAACTTTTTTTTTTCAATCAACTGGGAAATGTCAAAAATAGCCGTGTTCACAAAAGTATGCAAGTATTTTCTTGTGGTTTTTTTTCTCTGTTTACACGCTTGGGTTCAGTTCACTTGAGAGTGAATGAGAACAAGTGCGAAAAACTTTTAAATGTCGGTAATCCACTAAAATACATTACTAAAGCCTTGCCCAAACCAACGCGGTGAGTGCGTGCGATGCGATTGCGATAAGTCAAATCCCTATGTAATCTTATGGACGTTTGACGTAATGCATAGGGATTTGACTTATCGCAATCGCATCGCACGCACTCACCGCGTTGGTTTGGCCAAGGTCTTAGAAGTTTAAAAGTTCAATACTTATATTTCAAAAGTGTCTTAAGAAACTAGACACAAGCGGATACTGATCTGTATAAGAATCAGCTTCCGCTTCATGGTATATATGTAACGAATAACAAAATCGAGTTTACTATTCCTTAATGGGTATTAATTATAGATTAAATAAGTCTGGAACAGATGGCGCTTTTGTTGTTATTAATCATAGATTGCATAAATCTGGAATAGATGGCGCCTTAATCGAATTTCTTTACAGAGAACTGTAAAACATTGTCCCTTGCACCTCACAGATGGCGACCTACAGCAACGCGTGGCCGCGTCTGCTAGTAATCAATAAATAAATCTATTTTAAGATAAGACGTAGTAAATACTATTGGAAAAAATGTCAACATTCACCGAAAAATGTGTTAAGGAACTATGCAAAAAAGAACAAAAAAATAGTTTAACAGAGCTTTTTTCGTTTCTTTTACGATATAATTACTATATACCTATGAACCTGCAAATTAAATAATCAAAATCAATAAATTTCTACAATTCTAAAATCGTTACCAAAATTCTTTTCTATTCTATTCTATTCTTGTACAAAATTCATTTCTATTCACTTGTGAACTCCCCCTTTTTCTGTTGTTCGAGATACATGAAAGTCTCTAGTCGCACCAACATTTAAAAATGAAACATCGAAAAACTCATTCGAACTCGAATAATCTATCCCTTGTAAAATTTACTCATCCTTTTATCCCCTGTATCTTTTGTTGTTGTTGCTTTACGGGTGGTATTCACCAAACAATCTTATGAGCGCTCTTAAAGCTAAGAGGCTCTTAGGGTGGTATTCACCAAGAAATCTTAAACTAAGTGCCTCGTAAACCTATTCACCGACCACTATTAGTGCAGATTTATGAGCGCTCATAACACTTAAGAGTGGTCGCTACCACTCTTAAGTTATGAGCGGTTGTTGTTTTAAATAACTTCGAAAATTCGAAATTTACTGACAGCTTCATTTGTGGTTGTTATTCAAAAATCATAAATAACTGTTGAAAAAAATAAGAAATTCGAATTATGGTTTGCAATACAGAGAATGAATTAATTTTACGCTCTACCATTTCTTAAATTTCCGATAATTTTTTCTGTTTTTGACTGATTTTGACAATTGACACAGAAATTTTCGAAGTAGTTCGAAAAGTGTGCGTTCAGAGACTCAAAAACCTTATTTTTCGAATATTCGAATTAGCTTAGACTAGACCCTATTATTGCTTGGTGAATAGCACATCCAAATTTAAAACTAAGAGCCTCTTAGCTTTAAGAGCGCTCTTAAGATTGTTTGGTGAATACCACCCTTAGTTTTAAATTTGGATGTGCTATTCACCAAGCAATAATAGGGTCTAGTCTAAGCTAATTCGAATATTCGAAAAATAAGGTTTTTAAGTCTCTGAACGCACACTTTTCGAACTACTTCGAAAATTTCAGTGTCAATTGTCAAAATGAGTCAAAAACAGAAAAAATTATCGGAAATTTAAGAAATGGTAGAGCGTAAAATTAATTAATTCTCTGTATTGCAAACCATAATTCGAATTTCTTATTTTTTTCAACAGTTATTTATGATTTTTCAATAACAACCACAAATGACGCTGTCAGTAAATTTCGAATTTTCGAAGTTATTAAAAACAACAACCGCTCATAACTTAAGAGTGGTAGCGACCACTCTTAAGTGTTATGAGCGCTCATAAATCTGCACTAATAGTGGTCGGTGAATAGGTTTATGAGGCACTTAGGGTGGTATTCACCAAACAATCTTAAGAGCGCTCTTAAAGCTAAGAGGCTCTTAGTTTTAAATTTGGATGTGCTATTCACCAAGCAATAATAGGGTCTAGTCTAAGCTAATTCGAATATTCGAAAAATAAGGTTTTAGAGTCTCTGAACGCACACTTTTCGAACTACTTCGAAAATTTCAGTGTCAATTGTCAAAATCAGTCAAAAACAGAAAAAATTATCGGAAATTTAGGAAATGGTAGAGCGTAAAATTAATTCATTCTCTGTATTGCAAACCATAATTCGAATTTCTTATTTTTTTCAACAGTTATTTATCATTTTTGAGTATCAACCACAAATGACGCTGTCAGTAAATTTCGAATTTTCGAGGTTATTTAAAACAACAACCGCTCATAACTTAAGAGTGGTAGCGACCACTCTTAAGTGTTATGAGCGCTCATAAATCTGCACTAATAGTGGTCGGTGAATAGGTTTATGAGGCACTTAGTTTAAGATTTCTTGGTGAATACCACCCTACATGTATTTACAATACAAGGTACATTGGAAAAAAATAATTGATTTTTTTTCATTTTTGGATCAGTAGATATAGATATAGATAGATATATATACAATATATATAGATATTCCAAAACAATACCGCAGCGCCATTGTAAAGGAATAGTAAAATCGATTTCCCATAAGAGGCTTTTGAATTAGGGCACCAATCGCTTCCCTATATTTTCAAAGACTACTATTACACGGTGAAATTTGTTAACACCATCAGTCGTATTTATAAAATTTGCTTAGAACACCCTTAGACAACTGTCCAACTAGACGGTGTCTAAAGAGTTGGACAACCCTTAGCCAATTTCGTATTTATAAATGCATTCCAACAGTTGTCTAAACACCCTCTCAAACTGTCAACTCCGAATGAAAAACTAAATGGTGGCGTTCATGATGTATCCGTGCAGTACCATTTTTTGTGTTTTGATATACGAGTGCAACAACAAAATGGCTCTGAAAGAGTGTGGCGTAGCACTTGAACCAGACCAAAAAAGCAGCTGATTTGACTTTGAGTTACAGCTTTTCCAAGTCTCATAAAACGATGAAATTTGTGAAATTTATAAATTAAATTGTTGAAAGTAGTATTTTTTCACCTCAAACTACTTATTTTTTTCGATCTTAGAGCTCTCAACAGTGTTTTATAACATGTTCGACAAAATTGTTTTTTGCTGTAGCAAATGCCACTTTACTGGCTGAACACAATGCCGACGGAGCTGCAACTGGAACTGGAACTGGAAGAGCTGTCAAATTATTGAATACACACAAATTCAATAGCGCGAACACAATGCGACGGAGCTGCATACGGAACTGGAATCGGAACTGGACAAGTTGACGAACTTTTAACTTTTGCTGTACAGCAAATCTGACTTTATGATTTTGAAGAAAAAAAAAAACATTTTGTGTGTAAATTATTGTGTGACAGCCAAGTGTTACTTTAGTTTTTTGTTTTTTGATTTTTACTTTTAATTTATAACAATTTTGTGCATCCACCACCTCCTATTTCTTTTTTTATAGGATTGAAATACAAATAAAACATTCTGATAATTGGAACAAGCAACACAATCATTTATTTCCTCATCCATAGTAACAATATCAAATTTGTTTTGTTCATAAAATACTCAAACCGATTTTAGAAAATACAAAATAATGTTTCAAATGATGGAAATGTCAAAAGCTGTACAGCTGCATTGTGGGCCGATTAAAATCGAAACGTACAGCATTTTTGACAGCTCATCCAGTTCCGATTTTGCAGTCCAGCTCCGTTTTTGCATTGTGTTCAGCCAGTTAGCCATAGTTTAGACAACCAATTTCGGTGTCTAAAGTTAGACGTTTCTTAGACAACGATGAAAGTTTTTATAAATACGATTTGGAGTTGGGCACTGTTCTAAGAGCTGTCCAAAGTTAGACATACTTTGGAATGGGATTATAAATACGACTGCATAAGTGCAAAAGAACACTAAAGTTCGAAAAGAGATATGGAAAATGAGCTACCCCTACCGTGTGTCGCATGAGTTATGGTTTTTCTGAAACAGCGTTGACGTTTCTCTTTGTTCTTACTAGTGTTTTTGTTCTGTTTCACTTGGTTCAATAATAAGTAAAAACACTAATAACAATAGGTGCGTTTTTTTGCACGCGTCTTCTTTGTTTTTCAATTGCCATTAAAAGAGGTTTTGGAGCAGCCAGACATTAGTAGATAACTATTTATCCCTTAAAAGAAAGCCACCCAATGAAAGATAAAGAGAAATGGGAAACTAGTTTCATAAAACTGGATTTCATCGTGTAATAGCACTTGCAACACGGGATGCAATAAGAGTTCGAAGAAATTGCCTGCGACAAATTTCAAAGGAATATAAATATGAGCTATGAACTGAGCCGAGGGATGCGCTACCTGTCGAAAATTTACTATTCGTCATACATCAAGAGGAGATGCAACAAGAAGCCAAACCACACACAAACTACGGCATCTGTCCTCAAAAACTGACTTCACAAGAACCACTTTACTTTCAGCTTTCAAAGCCATTTGAAATCTGACACAACTTTATATTCAGCTGTGAATACGTTTATCACAGATAGATCTTGTGTTAAAAAAGCAACAATTTTAAGTTGCGGGGCAGTAGAAGTCTTAGATGAATAAAGAACAAGATGGAAAACCATTACGTCTCCTTCCCCGCAACTTCCATTTGTTTACATTGTTGTTTTTGTAATCGCAGCCTCCATCTGTGAATACGTGTGAGCTGCAGAAAAAAGGCGCGAAAAAGTTGTGGAAGTATATGTGTGGTGAGTTTATTTTCATTTCATTTTCATTTGACATTTCAGATTTCAGTCATTTTATTTATTTTTAGAAGAAGAATTTCTTTACAGTCGGGATCGTAATACATTTTTTCCTAATAAAATACCATAAATTGTGTTAAAATTGTATATTAAAGTGACCACTATTCTATCTTCGACAATCGAAGATAAAAATTCCGCGTCATAGTTGCATTTTTGATGTGAATTTTGAGCTTATCACATTGTATATACATTCTATAGTACTATCACTTTCCCCTTTTGCTCTTTCGAACTTGGATTCGAAAGTAGTCCACAAAAGTTGAAATACGTTCCACAGGACAATATTTCTAGAGCAGGAGGTGCATATAATGTAAGAGCAGGAAGGAAATAACAACAAATGCTTCTCCTTTTGGGATATAGTCCGTAGGTAATATTAAGTGAATATAGTGAAATGATTGTATGTGTGCTTTTCGGCCAGGCAAGATCATTATGGGTATGAGTAGTAGACATGGGATATGGTTATGGAAAAAGGGTAGGTCAACAAGTACACAATAAATACACTTATGCAGGAACTTTTTATGCAAGGTTATAAGAGTAGGTGAAAAAAGTAGATTGTGTGAATGCTTTTTCTGTAGGTTTGAATGGAGACGTTGACTATTTCTTATATAACATAACTGTTTTTGGCAGTTACAAAATTCCATGTGTTTTGTTGCAGCTAGTGTGATTTTGCTCATTTATAATTGGAATTTTCATATGAGAAGACCAAAAGCAAAAATTATTCTTGTGGTTTGTGGTGTTTGGTTTTTTGATCAAATCAAGTTGTTTTAAAACATAAAGATTATCAAATAGAGATTGAAAATAATAAATTCAGGAAGTGGAAAAAGTAATACAAAAAAAAAAGGAAAAAAGACCTGAGAAAGTGTAAAAAGCAATACAAAAAAAAAAGGAAAAAAGACCTGAGGAAGTGATAAAAAATTTTCAGAAAGTGGAAAAAGTAATACAAAAAAAGAAAACATAAAGTTGAGAAAGTTATAGTAAGAAATTTCCATATAGTGAAAAAAGAAATACAAGAAAAAAATTCAAAACAAAATATAAAAAAAAAAACCATTAAATTAAATTAAAATTATTTTATTTCAAGTATTTTGTGGAGTGTAGTGTTTGGGCTTCAAAAATTTTTGATTGTGCAGATTGAGTAAGACCGTTCCATATTTCGTTTATTTTTTTCTTTCAGCTGTAATAAAATTAATAAATTATTTTTATCTCTATTATTGATTTTACCCTTTATACTATTATAATTTTTATTATTATTATTATTACTAATATTATTATTATTATTATTATTATTATTACTATTATTATTATTACTGTTGTTATTAACAGTAATAAATTAATAATCTACTCCCTTTTGTCTCAAAATCCGTTTACCCCCCACCCAGATATTGCTATTACTACTTAATTTTTTAAATTTCGGTAAAACCAGGGACCTTCGTGCTAAAGTCGATTTTGTTTGGGGTCTTATTTTGAAAAAAGTGACGTGACGTGAAAGTGATCTAAGAACACCAAAAGAAGTAAGGTGATCAGTGTTTCAAACAGTGTCAAGTGAAAACTACATCATATTTGTAATTAGTAACATTATTTTGTAGCATTAATTTCTATTTTTTAAATAAATACATTTTTTGTTTTTAATATTTTTTGCTTCTCTATTCGATATGGCTAAGTGCGTGTATAGAGACTGCCCTAATACCAAAACATACCCGGGTTACATATCGTTTTTCAATGTTCCAAACGATGCCCGAAGAAAAATTTGGTTGAAACATGGAAATGTTTCAACTAACAAGCGTTTGCCTAAAACGGCCGGCATGTGCTCTAATCACTTTTACGGAAAGGACGTTACTCTTCAGGCTTCTCGTCGAGTATTGTCTAAAGATGCACTGCCGATATCTTCGCAAACTATTTGTTCTTGCACAGATGCTGTCATTGATCGTTTTTGTCAACGAACAATGGATGCTGAAGATATTAAAGCTCAATGCATTCAAGCTATTACTGCTCAGAAACCGGCTACCGAAACATCTGTTTCTGCACAAAAATCGGCTACCATTTCTGCCGATATAAATGCAGCAGAAGTACCTACCCTGTCCAAAGCATCTGTTTCTGCACTAGATTCGACAACCAGTTCTGCCGATATAAGTGCAGCAGAGGACTTACTTTTTTTTGCCAATATGAGTCATTTAGTTTGCTCTTCTCCCGAACGTTCTAGCGCTCCAACGACGTCCTTTGACTCAAATTCTGAGAACATTTCGGACTCTTTTTTCAAAACCCCTCGCGCCCCAACTAAGTCTTCAAGAGCGTGCTTGAGCTCACGTTTTGAGAGCACTCTCTCAAGTCCAAATGAACCCCTTAAGAATTTGGCTTCTTCTTCAACGAAGACATATAGCTGGGACTGTAGTTTTGAGGATGTTCCTGATGATGCTCCTCTTTCACCCTCCCAATTTCCTTCCCCGACTTTTAAACGGTTCACAAAAAAGTCACCATCGAAGACCCCCAGAAAAGTTTACGCTAGATCTATTTACAACACTCCATTAAGGATTACAAGAAGTAAAAAATATCAACTTAAAAACGCGGTAGAGGAAATTTTGGCCAATTCGAAAGAAGACGTACTTACTTTCGTTTTGGTCCAACTTTTCCATGTAAAGAATGCGCGCTGGACACATAAAGAAAAAGATCTTTTCTCAAAACTTTTTTACAAGTCTCCAACGGGCTATTCCCATTTAGCTAAGATTGGATTAAAAATGCCGGCTGTCAGCACCGTTTACCGCTGGCACTCGGAAATACGCCTTGAGGCGGGATTTTCCGAATTGACATCGCACATGCTTTGCGAAAAAGCAAAAAGCATGTCAGATATGGACAAAAAATGTGTACTTCTGTTCGACGAAATGGTCGTTGAACAAGAAAAGGAGTACAACCCCAAAGACGACATACAGTATGGATATACTGATTTTGGGGAATATGGACGAACGAACGAGATAGCCTCCAAAGTAATGGTTTTTACTTTGCGTGGTCTGAATCGGAATTGGAAACAGACGATCTGCTACTATGTTGGGTCACCAAAAGGAGAAATGCTGGCAAAAATGTTAAAGAATGCCTTAGACAAAGTTCTCGAATGCGGGTTAAACGTTGTTGCGACAAGCTGCGACCAGGGCGCAAACAATGTTCTGGCGTACAAAACGCTCGGAGTAACTTATGAGTCTAATCCATACATAGAAATAGGTGATAAAAAAATATTCATGCTCTACGACTACTGCCACCTTTTTAAGAGTGTGAGAAACATCCTAGTAAAACACCAAATACTAATCAGAGACGATATTGTGAGCTGGGATGTTATAAAAACACTATATAAAGCAGACTCTACCGGTGATTTTCAAGTCTGCTATAAATTGAAGAAAGCTCATATAACGCAGAAACCGTTCCAGAAGCTTTCAGTTAAACTCGCTACACAAATTTTTAGTTTCAATGTGTATACGGGAATTTTGTGTGCGATTAAATGCAACGTCTACAAGACGGATGCGGAGAAAATAAATGCCGAGTCAACGGCGAAATTCATAAACAGAATGAATATTCTGTTTGACACCCTGAATACCGGCCAATTGTATTCAAAGAACCCCAACAAAAAAGTTCTGTCAGATGATACAGACACTTTTGAGTATCTGAAAGATTCCATTGACTGGATTTCAGATTGGAGAAGTACTGGTAACCACATAATTCCCCCTTGCTTTAAGGGATTAAAGCAAACGTTAACAGGGATAATTCAGATGTGGGAACATCTGAAAAGTAAGGACCAAAATTATTTCCTACTGTCACACCTCAATACGGACGTTGCAGAGAACCTCTTCTCAATGGTCCGAAATAACAGAGGAAGCTACGACCAAGAACCATCGGTATGGAGGTTTATACGGAACCTTAAGCTGATCATGTTCCAAAATTTTAGCTCAGCAGAACATTCGGGATACGAAGATGCTGGAGCAGAGCCACTCATTGGAACCGAGGACTTGGCAAAAGAGCGTAGACAGAATGAATCAACGAAGAAGGACAAAGAGATGTCACACGTTGAAAAAACAATAGAGAACTATTTGGTATACCCAGCAGCTCCCGTCGTTGAAGAAATTACCAACGATGATGAAGATGACGACAACTGCCCATGTGAAGAATGCAAAGACTGCAATATGGAAGTTGACGAAGAAATCGACTCACCACTAGTTGACATGGAACCAAGTGAGCAAATGCAGACGGTAGCAGCACTATATTATGCGGGCTTCGCAGCTGCCCAGCTCAAGGAGAAGCTGAAATGCGAAATCTGCTCTGAGTTCTTGGAAAGTAGCACAGTTGAGAGGAGAGACCAACTGCTACTGATTGAACTCAGGGCATATGAGAGTAGGACAGCGACTACAGAATTCGGGTCCCTAGCAGTTCCTTCAATTAAGTTTGAAAGAATGGTGAAAAAAGTGCAACACATTTATGAGCAATACTTCGACAAAGCCCAGCATTTAAGAGATCTCATAAGCACATGGATGAAGACTATCCTCCAAATGAAGGAAAAGGACCTGAAAGTGCCGTGCGCAAATGAAGAGCACAAATATGAAATAATTAAATATCTTTTAAGAGGCATAATGCTGTTCTCTTCGAGAAAAACCAACAGAGAGCTGAAAACATCAAAGAAAGCCAAAAAAAAATTCGTGTAGTCTATAGTTTTGTCTTTAGATTTTAATATTATGTTTGTATTTTTAAAATATTTGTATACTAATAAAGTTATATTTGATAATAACAGTCAATTGTATATTTCTTTAAAATAAATTGTTTAACGTTTTTTGTCCTTTTTAGGTTAATATTTACTTTTTTGTTATTTATTATATTAAATTATTATATATTAATATTTATTTTCTTTGTTTTTGTTAATTTTTATATTTTTTTAATCGTTTTTTTTTTTATTATAACGTACATGATTGAATTCAATTTACAGTGCAATATATACATATATGCAATATTTTTAAGCATGTTTATTATAAGTAGTTGGAAAGAGGAAGTGGCCTACTAGGGAACCTCTATAAAAAAAGCGAATCTTGTATTCTACCTCCCGGGTGATCAGGAAAAGAATACATTTTTAGATTTGTTTTCAGATTCTTAGTACATAATAAAAACCTGAAAGCAAATCTAAAATTCTTCAGTCGTATTTATAATCTTATTCCAAGGTATATATAGGTATACGAAATTGGCTAAGGCTTGTCCAACTATTTAGACACCGTCTAACTGGACAGTTGTCTAAGGATGTTCTAAGCAAATTTTATAAATACGACTGCTTATCTATAAGTCTAAAATCTAATAAATCTAAGAATCTATACTATTTATCAGTCTCAGTAGCGATGCCAGAAAGCCATCTATATATCCACTGGCATACTAGCATTTCCCTCATCCACCGCGAAATGTTGCTTGTCCAATAACTTCACAATTTATACACACAATTGATATTGATATAACAACTTGGTGGATTGGCTTACATTTTTCAGTGATTTGCTCACGTTTTTTCAAATGAAAATTAAAGCAAAGTACAAGCAATAAAGAACCCTTTTTCCAATCTAAAACATTTTGTAATGCAATTGCGTGCATTGCTTTTCAACATTTGGCAAACTTACTAGTTTTAAAAAATATTGAAAAAACACGAATTTATCTTATACAAATTTTGTGGACTGTCAATGCAGCCATTTCCCTTAAATTCTTTGTAGGGTTCGAAATAACCCCAACAGAGAGCGTGAATCTCAATTTGATAAGTCCCAATATAGTGGTGTTTTCTTTTAAGAAAAAAAAAATTTTGTGCTCATTTGAACTATTTTCTATTAAAACAAAAATTAATTGATGCTTGCAACGCTGCAATTTCATCTTGGAATATCAAATAAAATTTCGATATAGGTGAGGTATACATTCACATAATTTTTCGCCATTTATCGCATACTTGCTTTCAATTTCAATGTCACATGCACCTAGCACCATTGTATATATATTTAATAGTAAACTCAATTTTCTTTTTGACTGGTGGCGCCCCAAGCGTCGTCGACCAATACAATACGTTCCACTTGAATTTTTTTCTTTTTTTGATGAGAGTGTTTGTGGATGCTATTAAGCTGAAAGAGAAATTCAGTTTTGTAAACAATGAATTTTTCTGGTCAGCTGAGTCATTGTATATATATTAAATAGTAAACTCGATTTGCCAAATAAGAATGTATTGGCCTGCGGCACCGCAGCGCTGCAGTCGCTTGAGAAATGAAGAAAAAACGAACAAAAATCGTGTGGAATGTATTTAAAAGAGCGCGCTGAGAGTTGTTTTAAGAGAATGAGCACATGCAAGGTTAATTAGGCGGGAATCGTATTTTGCAATTTTGTTTTGATTTCCTTTTGATGGTATATGATAAAGTCCTTGTGAAGGATTTTCGCTTTCTTAAGTGTATGCATGCGAAAGAACTACTTTGAGATGAACCATATGCTTTTGCATTACGTCATTTATTTTGATTCAATTTGCCTGTATACGGAGCAAATAGCCATGTTGCATTATTTCACTTTGGTTGAAATTGCTTTGAAGTACTTTCCTATTGAAAAATTAATGAGAGGAAGATTTTTTCAGTATGTATTTTTAGGTTTTCTGGAATTATGGATTGAATAATTTTAAACGCAATTTAGTGAGTATAGGATCCATTTATTTTAACGTAACTTGTTACTATTATAGCAGAATACAATGACAGGTGCATTTAAGCATTTTAGCATTGTATATGGAATCTATAGTATCTACTTGCGAAAACGAAAATGGTCCCTGAAAGCCATCTATGTATCCGCCGGCGTACTTACATTCCCCTGTAATTTTTAGAGCGCCGGCGGATTCATAGATGGCTTTGAAGAATCGTTTTTGTTTTCGATAGTTCGATTCAAAATTCAAAGGAGAAAAACGTTAGTAATATAGAAATGGGAACGTACTTTTGTTATTAGTCAAATAAGTTCAGAATATACCAATATAAGACAATTAAGGCAAGGAAAAATTAAGAAATAACTGCAAAACTCTGCAGAAAATATACAAACGTCAATTTTTCTCAGGTCTATTCTGGACTTTGCTTTATATGAATAAGCATAATATCCAGATTGAAAACGAGAGGGAGTTACCGGATTATTTGAATCCTCGTTGCCTAGAGAATACGAGTAGTATCCTGGCGAAGGAAATTGAGAGGGAGATATCGGAGCGGATGGATTAACGTCTCCTAGAGAATAGTCTCTCTGAAAAGTTTTGGTCGAACAAGCAGCAAGATTTACTAGAGAGCCACAAGGCGAAAGTTTGTAAGAAGGCGCGTTTGGTTTTGTGAATGATGATGTAGAAGGAAATGCTGCTTGTTCTTCTGTGGGTATTTGTGGAGTCTCGAAAGTAATGTTGCGACTCTGGGACTTTAACGTCGAAGTAGGTTCCTTTGAAGTAAGGAAATTTTGAATTAAGAAACGACAAGATTCTTCGCAAAGGATTTCGGTGCAGTTGCAAATCGATGTTGAAGACATCGGCAGCACATCTTTTTTTAAACGCTTGTCAAAGGATCTCACGATCACATCTTTGGAATAAAAATGTGATTCGCAAAATGTGATCCTTTTCTGAGAAGAAGCAGTAGCTGAAACATTTCCATGTTTCAGCCAAACAGATCTTCTGTAATCCGATGGGATTTCGAAGAACGAAACGCTTGGATGCGTTACCGTACTTTTGGAAACAACAATATTTCACCATTTTTTTTAAATTTAGTATTTTTTTATTTCAAATTACAAGTCGCTACTATAATCAAAATCAATAATAATAATACAATATAATGTTTTATATAAAATAATCGAATAAGTATAATAATACAATAAATATAGAGTAATCAATACTAAATAAAATAACAAATTTTGATTTCTTAAATCTATCACCTCAATAGCACCTTTTAATTTGAAGACTTTGAAAATTTTTATCACGCTTTAATGTTTTTTATTTTTTATTTTTTTATTTTGGCCACTGAACACTTTAACAGAACTTTTCTTATAGCTATCACTGCACTTAATGTTTTTTCTTGTTTTTTTTTTTGAAAAATAGCACAACAGATACTAGACACATACACCTCTGGCACTTTAAAACTACTTAAAAAAAACACGCGAAAGTAAGGACTTCAAATATATGTACCCGATCGCATGAAACTTTTCAAAACGTACCTAATAACGTACCTAATATTAATATTTATTTTATAATATAATGCTGAAAAAGGTAATGATAATAAAAATTATGATAATAATAGTAAAAATATAATAATAAAAAAAGAGTTCAATGTAACCAATTAACGATATCAAAGTTTTGAAAAAAACTGAAATCGCCAATTGAAGCTTACTACCAAGAGCAGATCTTATTGCTTGTTCAATTTCACTTAATTGTTCAATTGCACTTCACTACGAAATGTTAAATTGAGAATAAAAGCCAATATTTCAAAAAGAAATGTTCATTAAAGAATATAGCAAATTAACTTTGAAAACTCGCGCACTCAAAATGTATTTAATTCAATTGTAGAATTGGAAAATAATCAACCGCACCAAATGACTGTGTAACAGAGATTGGTTTTTGTAACGTTCAAAAGTTGCACATTTAGTGAAATAAGCGCCAAAAGTTTCACCTAAGTAGATGAAATACATATGAGCTTAATATACTACACAGGACCATAAATGATCAAAATACGAAAAACTTACATCAATATACGTATTCACATTGAGTAAAACTCCAACCTACCTCACTAACCCATAAGCAAAATGTTCCATGCAAAATCAAGGTCATTTTTTATTTTCATTCATCTTGCCAGAATGTCTATTTTTATCCTTGAGAGTATTGTCCTGCCCATATCGCTTTTGCTTCCTTATCTCCTTTGCACCATACGTATACATGTATCAAAAACATACGTCCGATCTACGGTTTGCTCTTTAGTCCTTGCTCACTCAGCTGACCAGAAAAATTCATTGTTTACAAAACTGAATTTCTCTTTCAGCTTAATAGCATCCACAAACACTCTCATCAAAAAAAGAAAAAAATTCAAGTGGAACGTATTGTATTGGTCGACGACGCTTGGGGCGCCACCAGTCAAAAAGAAAATTGAGTTTACTATTAAATATATATACAATGGCCTAATTAACCTTGCATGTGCTCATTCTCTTAAAACAACTCTCAGCGCGCTCTTTTAAATACATTCCACACGATTTTTGTTCGTTTTTTCTTCATTTCTCAAGCGACTGCAGCGCTGCGGTGCCGCAGGCCAATACATTCTTATTTGGCAAATCGAGTTTACTATTTAATATATATACAATGATCGTAAGGACAAGGATGGCAAGTTCCGTTTGATTCTTGTTGAATCAAGAATCCACAGGCTGGCCAGGTACTACAAGACCAAGAGTGTTCTGCCACCAAATTGAATTGTTTTTTTCTTATGCGGTAAAATAAATGAATACCTTCTTTTTAAGCCAACACAATTTTCAAACAGAGGCTGTCGAGGCAAGTACTGTCTCCGGGGGAAATATTTCGTGTGAATATTACACACATTGAGAATCCTCAACAATTTTTTGTTATCAAGGTAATTTTTAGTTATTTTTGTTTCTCTATTTTTTTTTTAACATACTTTTGTTGTTTTTATCCTTTCAGTTTGCCCAGCTTGAAGAACTAACTGAGCTGGAGTCAGATATGGAAATCGAATACTCTGGCAAAAAACAATTAAATACCATCTACTATGCCCAACTACACATGTGCTGTGCAATCTGTGTGGAAGGAAAATGGTATCAAAGCAAATACCGCAATGCGAACACTGAAAAGAACTCCAATACAAGTAGTTCATATCGTCGATCCAGGAGAGTTTTCCACCTAGTAGAACACATCCCAGGTATTCTACAGTTCCAGGAGGAGCTTCAAATTTCAAAAGAGATGAGTTCGGAGAGTGAAAATTTGATTGCAAACATTGAATGGAATGTTAACGACAACTGTATTCTGACCAGCCTAAGTGAATGCGCTGTCAAGCAATGGTACCGCGGAGTGATTAAACGACACTGTGGAATTGCTGCAACAAGGTTGGAATAGCCTGTTCCAGAGGATACGTCTGATGAATTACGTATTACGTAGAATAATATATATCAATAATAACCAATTATATATTTAACAAAAAGAAAGAAGAACAAAAGAAAAACACAAATGTGTAGTGTAAAATGCATTGAATTGTCGTAATAAAGTGGAATTGCATGTTTATATACAATAAGAAAGAATGTATTATAAGTATGAAAGATATATTTTTACAACAAATGTACATTATGCTTTTATTTATTAAATTGCACAAAAAACTAATCTTTTTATCGTTGTTTTTATTGAAATGAAGTTCCTGCTTAAATTGTAAATGTCGGGTGCTTTCATAATTGCATAGTTGCTTTAGTCTGACCAATGCATAACTTTCATAAATGCAAATGACAAATGTAATAGTTTCATTAAAGCAAAACGCAAATATTTGCAGCGCAAATGTGCAAATGCTTTAATTCGTTTGCTTTTCGTTTTTCATCTTCAGAGAAAGAGACAGACAGTGCAAAACACAACTATTTTCTTTCCTCTATTCAAGCCAAATGTCAGATTTCAAGAAGGCTATTAACTACCGCGGAAAAAATACAAAACAAAGTAAAAGTACAAAGAAATGGATGAAAACGTTTCAGGCTCCAGGTAAGATATAAACAAAAAAGTGCTGAATTAAATGAATGTACTGTTATTTTGGATGGAAAAAGAAAGAAAATTATTTTATGGAACTGTGTACACTGAAAAATTCTTTCAATTCTTTGACAGATGACGCAAATCCGAAAAAGTGTTCATAAATGCATTGCAAAATGGATGCGCAAATATTTTGAATGACGTTAGTCTGATTGCAAATGATCGCATGTAAACAGAGCAACCATGCAATAATGAAAGCACCCGTCCTTGCTATTCTTTAGCTTCTTTTTCGATGTTTTCTTTAGAGTTTTTAGAACGTTTGCTGCAACTTTGTTGGAACTAAATACGCATTACTCCTTTACTGAAATGAAATTTTTATTAATTCTGAAAAAGAAAGCAACAAAGAGCTCACCAAGTGGTAAACTCCGTCTAGGGATTCTTCAACAACAGCCCATCCAACAGACATTTTATTTCCATTCGCTTCCACAGCACCTTAGTTTGATTAGGTTCTACATTTTGGTCAGTTTCATCTGCTTCCATTGCACACATCTTTGATATTATCGCTGCTTTCATCTGTTTTGATAATATCATTCATTCAGAACAATATTTCCATGGAGTTTTTATTTTTTACCCGTTGATATCCCATTGAAAGATGTTTTTGTATTTGGATAATAAAAATCAGCCTTCATGTTTGAAACTATTGTTTTTGCTTGTCAATTTAAAACATAACCTGAAATTTAATTTTCACCACACTACTGAAACTTCTTAAGGGCAGGGTTTGAACAACACCAAAGTTATAGTTTTTTAAAAACTCAATTTTTTTTGAAAAGCTGGGCAAAATGTGAAAACTCATAAACATGCAACTATAATGATTCTATTGGGACTCATTATAGTGTGATTCGCTCCCTCAGCTCGGTTATTTGTCTTAACTTTTTTTTTAATACCAAAACTTAAACATCAAACTATGTAGACATTTTTTGAAAAAATTATCACAGTCAAAATTTTGAAATGCAGCAATCTTGTTGATATTATGGAGAGCTCAAAAAGCCCTCATTCATCTCTGTAGCACAATTACTTACAAAGCGCCAACACTTTAAAGTAAAAAAAAAAAAAAACAAAAACCGGTTCCCAGACGAGAATACCAATACTACGGTACAATTTTGTGTAAGCCCTGTGTGTGGATCCGAATATAAAGTGGTGTTAGTGAAATTTTGTGTAAGCCCAGTGTTGAGATCCGAATATAAGGTGGGGCTAGTGAAATTTTGTGAATGAGTGCGTGCACCAGCTTGTGGGGAGGTATCAATGTGTTAGTGTGGTTTTCCATCTTGTTCTTTATTCATCTAATCCGGGGGCTACACGAACAAGATATGGTAAGCCATTTACAATACATTCCAAATTTCTTACATACACAACCAAACTTTTCGAAATTGAAACCCAACTGGTATGGAATATTGAAAGCCACCCCAGAGGCAGTTTCAGTAGCCATGAAATTGACAGCTTCGTCAAATACCCTCAAAAAGAGAAAAGAGTGCCTGGAAAAAAACCTTGAATTTCAAATTTCTTGTGGGTGCCATTTTGAAAATATATAATGACATGTCGATTGAAAGCCATTTGCTTGGCAAGTTGTAAGTCGCCTACGTCACATTCGAAACACGAACAGGAATTTGACATAGTGTATGTGTAGGCTGATGGCTTACCATATCTTGATCGTGTAGCTGCAGGGTAAGGTAGAAGTGTAGAAGGTGGTTTTCCCTCTTGTTCTTTATTCCTCTATGCTCTATGTTAATGGCATCACTCTCTTATGCTATGTCCGCATCTGAGAGTTAAACTTGGTTATCTCAAAGTCTGCTATTATACGGAGAAATTTGTTTCATGAAACAACTTCGAATTCTTCTTTGTTCTGTCATTCCGTGTCGCAAGTGCTATTATACGATGAAATCCAGTTTCATGAAACTAGTTTCACATTTCTCTTTATCTTTCATTCGCTGTTTTTATTTTTGGGGAAAAATAGTTATCTAGTAGTGCCTGGTTGCTTCAAAACCTCTTCTATTGGCAATTGAAAAACAAAGAAGTCATTATTATTAGTATTATTACTTATTTTTGAACCAAATGAAACAGAATAAACAAAAACACGAACAAAGACAAAGAGAATAGTGATGTGTCGCTATCATAAACGGAGTCAAACCGAGTTGAACCCAAACCGAGTTGACTCGGTTTACATTTTTTCAAACCGAGTTGGCAAACCGAAGAAAAAACCGAACCGTCAACCAAATAATTGAAATGAAATGAATGCAAGTAGACCGAGTTAACTTGAACATAATCAAAACTACCCTCCTTTAGTTGCGGTCAGTGCCAAACACAATGCACTTATACATATAAAAGTCCATAGTCGAGCGGTAGTAGTATATAAAGCATCAAAGCAAGTGAGTTACTTGCGCAGGCATACAGAAACACACACACCTGTTAAACTAGATGTTTTTTTGTTTTTTTGATTGTCGTCTGTTAATAGGTAGACGGTTTGAATGTTTTGGGTACATATTGCTACTCGAGTTAGGAATTAACAGCCTTATTTATAAACCCATAATAGGGAGCGAATAGCGCTATGTTCCTCTTATAATACCTCTGAACAGAAAAACCTATTTATAAAACTTTTTGAACGTTACATAGAGGTGGAATATCCTGAACGCCGATTTAGGTAGTATAGCGACTGAATAGGTTTATGTCATCGCTATTGTGAAATGACAAGGAAATGTTAGTACGCCGGCGGATACATAGATGGCTTTCAGAGACCGGTTTGTTTTCGATAGTGAAGTACACCTGTGTATTACCGCTCAATGCTATAAATTAGATTATAGATTATAGATAGGTAAGATATACTTACCATAACTATAATGGTTTATAAATAAGAATTTTTTTAACGTAGAATAGAGTGCTATTCACTACATGACTATTCGTCCGTTCAGAGCTATTTAAGGAAATCTAATAAATACGGCTGTAATTGTCTGTAAAATATCCAGAGTCAAGCCAAACCGAGTTGGACTGCGCATTGCGTTAATTTCTTTCTTGTGTGACTTCTTTTTTAATTTATTTTGATTAAATCCGTTTATTTTGATTGAAAATTTTGCTTTGTTTCTATTTTCCAAAACATAGTATTGAAGGAAAAAGCCCAAATTTATTTTTGTAAACCGAGTTAGCTAACTCGAGTTACAACTCGGGTTAATCAAAATCCAGCTCGGGTTAACTCGGTTTGTAAATTTTAGTCCCCTATTATACGATGTCTCACGAGACATGTCTCATTTTTGACGTTCCTTTTAAATTTCCATCCCGTGAGACAATCACTATTACATGTTCAATTTTGAAGGCTCACGTCTCAAAATTGACAATTCTTCATTTCTCTTTCAATCCTTTTCTTGTTGTCACTTTATAAATTTCATAGTTTTTTTTTTCCCTAAATAAAGTAAGTTGCTCTATAAATTTACAAAAATAGCAAATTGGTTTTACAACTTTTGATTTGAAAATAAAAAACAAGACCACAACGAAAATGAAAAAACATTCAGATGACGCTCATTTGACCAACACAAAAAATACATTAAAGCAACACAGCAAAAACGAATATGGGAAAAGAGAAACGTCAATATGAGACTGCTAAAAATCGGCACGGTACTCATCGGGAATTTTTTTGTGCATCTCATTTCCTCACATCTCCTTTCTTTTTCGCACTCATGTGAGACTGGGCTCGTGAGACATCATGTAATAGGGGACTCACTTCCACTCTCTTATGCGGCATATACACTGTTCAAATGCTTGAACAGCATGTGAGAGTGTATTAGTAAATTCTATTTTACTTTGGATATACACACTTCAAGCTTGAGTCTTCAATCATTGTTGGTGTTGTTGTTGTTTTCCCCATTAAACTTCGCGCTCTGTGACGACAATGTTCGCTTTGCGGTGTCTTTACGAAATGTATGCTGGATCAAGCATTCAATCTCGCATATACACTCTTCAATGATTGAAGCCTGATTGAACGAAAACGATTTGATTTTGCTTCCAGCATACACACAATGCATACGTGAGTTTTTTTCACTAATACACTCTTACATGCTGGTCAAGCATTTGAACAGTGTATATGCCGCATTAAATGTCAAATTCAATGGAATATTGGAAATAGTGCATTCAGCGCGCTTGGTTTCGAGGGTTTCGAGTAGGTTATTTCGAAACCCAGTGACTAAAAAGGTTTCAATTTGTATGGCAAACCACTTGGTTATCATGTTGGTTTGTCTGCTATTATACGGAGAAATTTGTTTCATGAAACTGTTCGAACACCATAAGTGCAAAAGAGAACGAAAGTTCGAAAAAGAGAGATGGACAATGAGCTACCCTGTGTCGCATGGGCTATGGTTTGGTGAAACAGCTTTGACGTTTCTCTTTTAGTGATGTGCCAAACCGTAAGTGTTGAGAGAATGGGCCCATTCAGGAATGTAGTCACTACGTAGTGAACTCTTCTGATTGGTTAAAATCGACTACAAAACAAGTGGAAATTTCCCCTTCAACGTAGTTGAAAATTTTCAGCTACAAAGTTATGCTATGTCCGCACCTGAAGTTAACCTGGGTTTCGTTCCAGTTTGGTTTGAGTTAACCAAGTAGTGTCCGCATATGCCAAAAAGTTTTAAGTTTATCTTTTTGTCTTAAGTTAAAAAGAGACAGACATAAAGTGTGAGCAGAACGTCAACGACGTATGAGAGAATTCATTCTCTCTCCACTCACTTCCACTCTCTTAAGTGTCAAATTCAATGGAATGTTGGAAATAGTGCATTCAGCGCGCTTGGTTTCGAGTAGGTTATCACTAAACCCAGTGACTAAAAAGGTTTCGTTTTGTATGGCAAACCACTTGCAGCCGTATTTATTAGATCTCGCTAAAACACGCTTAAAACGCATATTAGTTATTCAGTGATTAAGAACTTATTGAGACTTTAATCAGTGAATAAAAAATCCTTATTTATAATCATTTTTTTCGCCCATACTAGTTAATCATCCCTTATGCCAAAATCATAAAGAAACTCTCTTATTTTGGTTTCTCAATGGTGGAACTGACAACAGAATTTTGTTTTGTTTTTATTTACGTTCGGTGTTCGGTTGTTCGGTTTAAGTTTATAAAATTTTTAATACCTACTAATTGCTTTGGAAAATGCAAAAAAATAAAATAAAAAATACTTCTTTCAGTAGATAACACATTTACACCATCCAAATTTTGCATAAAGTTAATGTAATTTGAGTACATTTCCATTTTGATTTTAGTTGCTTTTAAAATTTTCAAAGTTGTAAATAAACCACTGAATGACAACTCAATACTCAAAATCAAATGACATTTATACGCTAAAACACGCTTAAAACACGCTTAAAACACACATTTCTGCGTTTAAGCTAATCAGCCCTTATTCACTGCCGAAAAATGATTATAAACACGATTTTTGTTTTAATCAACGATTAAGCGTGTTTTAAAGTTCCGCGGAGTTTAAAATACGATTATAAATACGGCTGTTGGTTATCATGTTGGTTTGGGATTGTTTTGAGTTAAACAAGTTTATCTCTCAGGTGCGGACATAGCATTAGTCTGACGTTTGAGAATCAGCTGTTGGGTAAATACACAAAAAATTACAAAGTGCAAATTGAAATTTTTTCGACAATTTTTATCTAATTGAAAGCAGTGAAAAAAAGATAAGATTATTTAAAGTTCCCTAAAAGCAATTATTTCGTGTTTTTGTGTGCTTATTTTGACAATTCAGGGTTCACTACATTTGTAGTGCATTTTGCATTCACAAAGCTAGTCGACTTTCCACTACGTAGTGATTACATTCCTGAATGGGCCCAATGAATTCTCTCAACTCATACGTCGTTGACGTTCTGCTCACACTTTATGTCTGTGTCTGTCTCTTTTTAACTTAAGTAGCAATATTGATTGCTGCTATGTGAAGTTACACCCCTTATGAGTTGACCTTTTCGTGATGGGGGTGCTTAAGGACATCTTAAGGACATAACTCAAACAAAATCTGAATGTTAAAAAACTTGAACTGAAATATGGAAACAAAATTTGAAAAAGAAATAAAAAACAAAAGGGGATATACGTTAAAAATTCGGCAGGTGTCGTGACTGCCGGCGGTGGCTTGGTCTCGAAAGAGGATAAGTCGCCAATGACAAATTAAGTAACGAAGACGGAAAAAGCGACTAGCGGAGGGTTTGCCGAGCCGACTGTAATTCAGGAAAGGCCTCACAAGCCTACCAAGAAATGTGAAGAGCCCTCCGGTTCTAACGCTCCCTAATAAGCAGGATGCCCATAGCAGTGGAAGAGTACCAGTGACTCTCTGTAACACTTCCACTCATACTGCCCGTAAAATTGTAGGAAACCCGGAGACAACTATTACAGCAAGTGGAGGGACCGAGACTTTCGGCACTTATGCAAACTGCGATGTATTGGCAAAGGGGCCACCTTCGTCAAATACTCCATTTCTCCAACATCCCACCACATCGGCTCTTTGGCTGAAAGGGAGGACTTCCTTTGTGCTCCTTAAACGCTCCTTCCCTCCCCCAAGTTGTAGGCTTCACCTGTGCCTGACGGTGAAACTGACAACGAAAAGTTGGTCTAGTTCTTCTAATTTATAAGTAACGGTTTCCAATCCCCTTACTTCCCAAGTTGTAGGTGAAACTGTGCCTAACAGTGGAACTGAAAACGAAGGGGATTCTAACCTCCCTACCATCCCCAGCCACAAAGTGAGGAGGCACGGAAGGAAGATTTGCGAAGGTATTAGGGGCCAGTTATAGCGATCAGGAAAACGAATCAGGAAAAATTTTCAGATGGAAAAATAACGTTTTCGTTACAATTGAACAAAAAATGTTATACCAATTTTCCTGATTTTCCTGGTCGCTATAATTGGCACATTAGGTGACGTATCTAAGCCTAAGCTTGACTCAAGGCAATCTGCCAAATTTGAATGGGCATTGAAAATCATTGCCATTAATGAAAAAAAAAAAAAAAAAAAATAGCGTAGACTTAACGTTGAAATTGACCATTATCTTGAACAAGCACCAAGCCTCCTGCAGAGAAACCATCATGAAAATGATCCAATTTAGCAACACCACCCTCCCCACCCACGACTGGAGGTCGCGAAGCTGGAAGAGCCAGAAGGTCATTATAAATCGGCTATAATAGTCATCAAAAGGGACTCCCTGGCTGCCCTGGCTGCGATAAAAGGCGTGATTCGGTTCGGCTGCTCAAATATTGCCTAAAAATTATATAAAAAAGATGAATAATATAACATCACATTATAATCTGTAGACATCCCAAGTGCGTCTTCAGTGAAAAAACCAGCAGGGCACGTCGACCTTCCATCAGACGCGCTCAGCACCTCTACTGAAACGCACGAAAGGAAACCTACCACATCCCACTTAGATGCCCCTGAGGTCATCAAATTTTTCGACTTGGAGACTGATGGCCGTCAGTACAGCCATTCGTATCAGAGCAACATCCCAATGGACCGATAATAGCATCGGTCACGATTTATTCAGATCATCCCCTGTCACTCCGACAATGGCACCACCCGATTGGTTTTTGATAATCGGTCCTTTCGAGGTAATCGTCAGAGCGGAGTTTTCTCCGCAGCGCGATTTTTCGGCGATTCAATTTTGCTTCGAAAAAGTTGTCATCATACGAAATTTTTCAATAATGCGGCAATACATTGGATTCCCAAAACTAAAATCTCCGCAACAAAAACTTGTCGGAGAACGTCGGAGAACTATCTGGGAAGACGCAGAATTCATTTCTATACAGATAGTTCAAGAACCGAAGGCGTACTGAAACCGACTTAACGTATGTCTCTCATTCCACCTTCCAAACCATTGTAGCGTGTTCCAAGCAGAAATTCTGGCGATCAGAGGTCCTATCGTGGCTAAAAGACAACTTGATATACTGCTCTACTAAAGCATAGCCACCTAGTGAAGATAAAACCAAGATTTAGACTTACTTTTTCTTTTAAGTTTGACTACATATTTTATTTTATGTATTGACTATTTCGTGCTTTAATTTCGTCCATAAGGCTTCGCTGTCGAATTTGAAGTGTGCACCCTTGTTTTGTGAGGGATTAGAGGGGATCGACAATTTTCTGCCGATTCGGAACGGCTTATGGAAAAGGCGTTTTTCATGGCAATTACTGGAGGACTTACCAACTCCTTGCGAATGGCGATACGCGTAGAAAAACTTTTACTTCTTGTTGTCTTTTGCCACGAACCTTCCGCGCGACTGGCGGGCATGCCTGTTGTGCCACGAATACGTAAGTGAAAAGTATCGAATTCAAAAAAAAAAAAAAATACTTACTCTTCAAATGCAAAAGTTTCAAAATAGTATAAAAAAAGCAATTTACTGGAATTTTTAAGAGACGTTTTCTTGGTATCTTTATTTATTTTTGTTTTCTTGTTTTTGTTTTTGTATTTCTCACAGTTCACAACCTTACAAATTGAAAATTGATATAACCAATACTAAGTTTTAAGAATATATATATATATATATACTTTTTAATTAATTTTTATTTGCAAATAAAAACAAAAACAAAAATGTCCCCTTTATTTATGTTTCAGTTTTGTTCCTGTTTCTTTCTTTTTTTTTTGATCTCATCTGTTTTTGAAATTAATAACTAAAAAAATTGTGACTTATTTTGCGTGTTGTAAATGTGTTGTTTTGTGTGTGTTTGTTCTCGGTTGACTTTTGTTCGTAATACTTTTTCTTTTAAATTGTGATGTTGTTTTTATTAAAATATTTATTCTTGTTTTTTAAATATATTTGTTTGTATATTGGTAAATATATATATATACATGTACATATATATTTAATAATGTGTATATGATTTCCTATATAATTTACTTATGCGGTGTTTTTATTCAGAATTTAGCGATGGTTTTTTTATTTTGCTTTTTTCTCTCGTGATGTTACAGAAACGTTCTATTTGAAAAGTTTAAAAATGGAAAAGAAAATTGATTTTCTGATCAAATGGCATGTGGGTTTGACTTGATTTTTATTTAAATATCAGCTATTTACATTGTTGTTGGTAAAAAAAAATTTTAACAAAAATGAAAATAAACAATCGAAATCAACGTTCTTGTTTGTGTTTTACCTGTGAATCTTTGAGTTTTCTTTGTAAGGAAGATTTTTTTTTCCAAAAATCATACATACATTTTCAGCGTTTATTTTTATATATATTTTTATAGTTTAATGGATACATCGTACAATTTGGCACATTTTACTTAAAATTTTAATATTATTTTTAAAAACGTGTGTGTCTGTGTGTATGATTTTTTTTTTGTTTTTGTTCCAAAGATTTTATTTGTGTCTCCTTTAAACTATGGATTTTTGTGTTGTTTTTTCTTTTTAATTTTAAACTGGTATTCATATTCACTCTACAAAATATTTATAATTTTAAAATTTATTTACCACTAAGCTTAAAAGTAAATACGATATTTTGTTGGTTTAATTTTTTTTTTCTGTTTTTAATTAAAGACTTTTTAGCATTGCTACATGTTTTTTTCTTTTATTGATAGCTGGTAGTTGAAAACAAAAATATAGATTTAATTTTAAAGCTGCAGTGAGTGATTCAGTCAATACACTGGTTAATTCATATATGTATATATTTTTTTACAAGAAGACAAAAATACATTTTGGGGGTGAATTATGTTATTTTTATAAAGTTTTACTTTTTTTCCAGAGAAATGATATACACTACCATCTATTGCTTAGTGCGTTATTTTTTGTATTGGTATACGCTTGTTTTTCTTTTTGTTTAAATTTTTATTCTTCAAAAGCTATACATTTGGCAATATTTGGATTTTTTGTTCAAAAATATTTTTGTTTTGAAATATTTTATTTTGCGTGGTTAAGAGAATTATTATTTGTTCTTCAACTAGATTCTAAACACTTAAAAGCATAAAAACACAACTATTCAAAAACGATATCAACTACAGAGAAAATAATAAAAAAAAAAAATTATTTAAAAGTAATCCTTTGGCTTCATATATGTTAAAAGAGAGTATTCTTTTTTTCAATTTAATTTTATTGCTAACATCTACTCAAAATATATATTCATATATATATATTTTATATTTTAAAAAATTCACTCAAATTGTAAAGAGTGACAATGTAATATTGATATACAATTTATTTTCATTAAGATTTCATTTATTTATTCATGTGCGCGAAAATTCGTGAAGATGTGCGGATTTTTTCTTTTTTAAATTTTTATTTTGGAAATCAATGATTTATCTATATTTAAGGACAGAATTAGTTATCCGATTAAAAATATAATTTAATTATATTTTTTTTCCTGTTTATGCTAAAAGGTATTTATTTTTAAAAATATTTATTTTTGAGCAAACACTACATCAAACAAATAGATGTAGAAACATGGGTTTTGTAATATGTATAATTTTTTTTTTTTTTTTTTTTACTTCTTTAATGGACTAATTCAATATTATGCGTAAGTACTAAAATTTTAGTATTTACTCAATTCAATGTGACAAAAATAGTCAGTGATTTCAAATATTTATTAGATTCATTTGCTTTTTTTTGTTCCTTTCTCTTAATTTTGGATTTTGTTTTTGATTATTTAAAAATTATTTGATTATAAGCAAAAATAGATGTAAGCTTATATTTTGTCTTTCTTTCTGAGTCCTTTTTTTGTGCATTCATTTCAATACCTTTGTTGAATGATTATTATATAGTTTTATCTAATGGAAAACAAGGAGAACAGAAGAAAACCTTCTAAAGTGTAAATATATATCATTAAAAAGTCTTTCTATTTAAAAGGATAACCAAAACAAAAAACGAAAATAATAAAATATATATATAGTGCGTTTACGTTTGGATGTACTTGCTTCTTTATTTTTAACTACAATATTTGTTTGAGCATTAATTCAGCATTTTTGAGTATATTAATATTTTTTACTATAAATATGAGTAGAACAAAAAATAGATTTGTCATGATTTATAAAACAATTCAAACGAGAATTCAGATTAGCTGCCAAACAAGATTAACATGAAAATCGTAGAAATAATAATGAGCTAAATTGTAAAATTAACAGAAAACTATGATTGTGCGCTGAAATTCTTTTTAGGAGGCCTTAGCCTTTTAGCCATTTTTACAGAACATTAGAATTATGTTTTGCAATCTAATTATAATGAAGACAAGTAAATAAAAATGACTATAATATCTTGTGCCTTACAAGAATTTGTGATAGTTTTTACGTATCTACTAACATACAACTAATATAATAATATATATATAAAAAAATTAATAACTGACACTGCATTTACTTTTGGCTTTGCTAGTAAAACTTGTTTTCATTATCTTTTACTTTATACATGTTTTTTTTTTTAACTTTAACGCAGTCATGAATGATGGGAAAGGTAAAACTTACTCTTTTTTTTTTATTTTTTGTTCTTTTTTTTTTCAAGATAATAACTTTTAAAGGTTCTAAGATCCTAGTCATGGATGTTATTTGATTGTATCTTACTTTTAAGAATAATAATTGTGTTTTTGTAATTTAATTCTTCTTCTTTTCTTTTTGGTTCTTATAAACCTACACTCAATATCATTTTTTTCTTTGTCATGGCAAAAATGTTCCTTTGCAAGTGAAATATTTTTGTGAGGAAATTGCATTTTGTTCCTATCTTTTCAAAATACATGAGTTGTTGTCCTTAGATATCTATGCTGAGTATTTAGTTACATGAGTATTGTTTGTGTTAATTCAGATAGATTCTTTGTGTATGCTTAGTATGGCGTAAAACGATTGTATCCTCCACGATACATTTGTGCCTGGAAATAAAGAATTCGAAAAATTGGTTAGGAATTTTCATTTGGATGTGAATAACATTACGTACCCCATATCCAGGAACGGGTCCAATACCATGTCCCAAGTAAGGATCGGCATACTCTCTTGCATAACTATTTTAAGGATAAATGGAATAAATGTTAGAATTAATAATTTCTGCATAAGTTAGCGAAGAAAAACTCGAGATTGAGATTGATTTTTCTTGAATTTCTTGAAAGGTTTGAATCTTGATAGTAGAGCTTGGTGTTTTTGTTAAAAAATCTTGATAAGCTTTATTCTTTGAATTGAAAGGATTTCTTTGGGATATCATCCGATTTCGGTTGCTGTGAAAAAACATATACATTGGGATTAAAAAAAAGGTTATTCAAAGGATGTTTACTTCTTAAGTGGAAAGGCTAACCGAAATAGGCAGCAACCCAAAATGCAAATTTTCTACGCAGTATAAATGGTGTTGAGGGAAACAACATAACTGTTGGACTTATGATTGAAAAGTGGATAATTTTCTACAAGACATTATTAAAAGAAGAATATAATTGTTAAATAATCAACAAATTAAAAAAAAAATTGTTTGGGGTTGGTGGGATTACTCTTTACCCATGACGAGGGAAAATGAACTAAAGTATACACTGCAAGTCACTTGATTGATGCCACACTTTTTGCAATTGTTTTTATTGTTTAAAAACGATGCCCCTACATGCGAGTCCATATGTGTTCATATTTCCTTTCTATTACCTTCCTAACTAAATTGGGCATTACAGTTCAGGGTGAACCTGGCCCTTAACCAACACCTACAGACACAATGGGAAGGGATAACATCTCAATACGATGAAAAAAGTAAGTTTTAATGGTTAAGTTCGAGGGTTTTAGAATACTACTTCCCATATCTACTGTTCGTATAGTTTCTTAAATGTTCAAATAAAAAAGCATCCCCCCGTTTGCAAACTCAGGTAAGAGTGTTTTGAGATATGTTTGCCTATTACGCGGGAGGTTCGTGGCTAGAATCCCAACAGGAATTGGCAAGCCCTCCGTCAATACATTCTTTGCTATGAAAAGCGCTTTCCTGATTAGCCGTTTGGAGTTGGCTGAAAAGGTCCCTCCATTTCCTCACAAGGCATGGTTGTGAGAAATGCACTAGGCCCTGGGGCACCCCGCTCTGTTGCGCCACCGTACTTATTTTAATTATTTACCAATTCGTTAGCTAATCATTTTGAAATCTATATTTTTAAGGTCTACATTTGTATGTAGAATAATTGTGGGTGAATCTAAATTCTTATTCAACTTCCGAGCTACATTATACATACATATATGCCAATAATTAGCTTTTCAATTCTTCTCATGTCCAAACCGTTCGATTTATTTAAACAAAAAGAGCAGAATTTTTACATTTATGACGTGATAATAACAGAACTCAAAATTTAGTCCATAACCAAAAATAGGGATGGAATGAGAAGCTGCTTAGAAAGAAATTCGGGCATGTTTACGATAAAAGTTTTGAAAAAAAAAAACTACAAACTTCTGTTTTTGGTAAATTTTGTGAACAATAATTTCATAAGCTACAGTTAATATCTGCTCAAAACACAACTAAGAGTGAAAGTTTCGGGGCTGTTGACTCATTCGATTCTTCGTCCAATTCAAATTTTTAATATCAAGAAGCCAATATTATCGCCATAGTAATTTCGGTTTGAATAAGAGAGCTGAAAACAGTCCGCAAACGGAACTACAAAACTGATACGATACAAAATACAAAGGTGGCACACATGTTAAAATATACATTTTTTAGCAGAATTTGGGTGAGCAAAAATGTTCAAAAAGAAAGTTATTGACATTTGTCATGCGTAAGATCCGCTGACTTGACATTCTCATTTACATTTCTTTTTCATATTTCCATTTGCTCATCTATCTTTGCGTTTGATGTTCCGTCGTTTGTTTCGCTGTTGCACTCTATTATTATCTAAGAGTATTTTGATGCCATGCATCATCTGAGATATTCTGATTTGCTGTTATGAGTTTTTAGGCGTCTTCGTTCTTCGACTGTATTTTCTGAAATAAAATATGCACTGGATGTTGAAATCCTTCCTTCGAGTGCGGTCCAAACAGAAAGCGATTTCGCTGATCAAAACTTCAAAACCTTGTATACGGTTGTTGGCTAGTTGTACCATTTACAATTCTCAACAGCAACTTAAGTTAAATAGTTTATAAGAGAACACTTATCGGTGGTATGTGATCGTCATCAGAATCGTATAAAATAACAAGTTGTGTGCCACAAGGATGTTTATTATCCCTATTATTGTTCGCTTTGCTTATAAATGATATGATTGACTCTTTGGCAAACAACATTCAAATTGCAAGACAAATAATACAATATATTTTATACGCCGAGGATGTCTTATTCACAGATTCTCTCAAAAGTCTTCAGCCAATGATGAACAGACTGTAATAATAATAAACACAACAACATCCAAAATGATGACTTTTAGAACAAGATGAGGAAGGTTAGGTTTAAATGGCTATCAGGAAAACAACTGAGACACTTAGATCAATACTAGGCCTATTGTGATACTGTTATACCTACATTTGGTTTCTGCACCTTTACCTATTACGCCAGTAAGTATAACTGTTATTATGCATGTGAAGGGAGTACCTCAAATAAACTAAATCATTTGGAGCTTTTAATAAAGCGGTGGAAGTGAAGGGTGCCTGTGTTCATCAGGATGCTTGGATCATTGAAGAAGTAATCTGCTAGATGCAGTTTTCTTTTCAGGGAGAGTGTAAGAGATGAACAGAGGAGGTGTGCGATTGTCCCATCTTCCGCCTCGTCCCAGCAGCTTCTGCAGAAGTCGTTTGATGGAACGCCGAGTCTTGTTGCTCGTCCAGCCATGAGGCGATGTCCGGTAATATGGAGCCAATGTGCAATCAGCTTATAAATAGATAGAATAGAATAATAGTAGAAAAATTGCACCAATTTTTCCTAAAAATTAAAGTTACGACAATAATAAACTCTTCTTCTTGAAACTGGTCTCCCGCCTATCTTTCTCAGAAATATTGTGGATTCATTTTTACTAAGAAAATGGAAAGAGCTGTATGCATTTTTTTTTTATCTAAAATCTTTTGACATTTGTCAAACGACATATCCCAAAATAACGTATGCCTTGAGCCAACACAGGTATTGATTTACTAGCAACTTCTTAGACCAATCATTAAACTCAGCCAGGTACACCATCGCAAAGACAGCCACGAAGTTGTTGAAAAGAAAATTTCTGAGGATATGCACGGGATTGTTCTTCGACCATCAGCGATGGGGATACCACAGCAACTACAACTCAATGAAGAAACCAGGATCATACCGTTGGATAAGTTACCACGATTCTACAGAGAATTGACACACTAAAATTCGAATTAGTTTCCATCTCAACTTAGATCGCATCGAAAAGGGATTACCCGAAGGTGGATCGAACCGAAACAATGCAAAACCAGTGCTCTATCCGGTATAGTCAAAAACCTGGATTGAATTTTCAATCTGATTCGATAAGGCTACCCGATCATGTATAGTGAAAGTGGGTTAACACATACGTGATTCGGCAATCTATTCGAATCAGAATGAAAAAAAGTAAATTCCACACAAGTAAAACTTGTCACACATTGTAAACTATCCCGATCCACTAATGAGAAAGATCACGAAACAAGTTTCCTGAGCCCAAAAGAAACCCTGGACAAGGTAGTTTTTCAAACGAACTAAGAAGATGAGAGCTTCGACAAATACTCTAATGAACCCATTACCGTTTCCAAATAGCCGAGTTCACACTGTACAACTAGTTGGACAGACTTTGTCTTGAACAACCAATGCTTGATAGTGTGAGCCCTCAGACGATCGCTTGACCAACTTGTTGGATGGTTTTCAACTATATTTTTGAAAATCTAGAAGTAGAAGAGTATGTGACATAAAGTTGGACGGCAAGCTTGATAAGAGTGAACGCAAACTACATTCGACCATCCAACTTCCATCAAACAAAGTCTGTCCAACTAATTGTACAGTATGAACTCGTCTAATGACATATTTTTCACCACTATCATATCCCCGAAATCAGCCAAGTCAACTGAAATCGATTTACTTATTTGAAAATCATTTGGTTTTATACTTATTATAATTATTATTTAAGTTAAAATTATTATAACTATTTAAACTTAAAGCATAGCATAAGGTTAGGCTCTCCAGGTCAACAAGTATCAATTTTCATTCATCCTATCAGTTCCAACCAAGCAAGCAACTGCATACATTTTTTGCTAAATAAAAATCGTTGAATCGCTAAATCTGGAGATGTTATGTCTTGCGATAATCGTCTCTGAGTTCTTGAACATCCTCCTGTATTACTTAAATTAAATGCCTGAGAATGATAAATCGAAGGGAAGAAAAACTGTTCTTCTTAAATATTTGTAAGATAATGATAACATAAAATATACACAGATTCAGCTACTACTATACGTATGTATATTAATACATCAACAAGAAAATGTACCACAGTCAAGAAATATCAAAACAGCAATCTTTCTCTCAAAATTTGAACTTCTAACTTACCCTGCAACTGTTGCATAGCCAGCCAATGTAGGCTGTGCAGCTGCTGCAGCGGCAGCATTATACGCACGAGCTGCTACCGCTGTATACGTTGTTGCTGCGGTATATGCTTGTTGAGCCTGTGATAAAGGCGTCTTTAACAGTGGTGCAGTTGCCTGTTTATGTAAAAAGAAAATTATTTTCAAATATAATTCTTATTTTCTCTTATTCAACATTTATTTTACTTTCTGTTATTTAAAATTTTTCTTTTTCTTTTTTGCGTATCAAATAAATAGCACTAATTTTAAGATGGAAAATGAATCTACGGTGAGTGAGAGAAAGATATCAGAAGGAAGTGTGAAAAAGTTAAAAGAATTCTTTTTTTTTTTTAATAAAGGATTGAAAAACAATGATACGTAAACAAGAAAATAAATACAACAAGAAACGTGTTCCGCTCTATGCAACAACACAAAGGACATAGCGTGAACAATACAAAAATTGCAATTGCAGTCAAAGGAACCAAAACCGCTGCATACGTTATTTGTGTTATTCTTTTTTTTTTTGCTTTTACTTTTGCATGCTATGAAAATATTCGCTAAAAACACTTTACCTAAAAAAATAAAAGGAAAACAGGAAATTAACAACTTGAGCTTTACACAATGAAAAAAATAAAACAAGAGTATTTTTCTGCTATGTCTCTCAGATACAATTGAAGCTCTGCCGGAAATTTATTTCTATAAATTCCAAGAGAAAAACACTCTAGGGATATTTTTGTATGAAGGAATGGTGTTCTGGGACGTAGATGTAGTGTGTAGTATATGTTACAAACAATCTAGGACTCCACTGATACATAAGGGTTAACTAATGCAAACCATAACATCAAGTCTACATACAAATACTAATAATATAATTTAACACACGCATACACTCAATTACAAACGCCATTTGCAAAATTGAATCTATCATAAAAAACTGGATACAAATCATAAATTTCAAAAACAGTTGCTGTTAATTGCACGATATTCAAGAACAATCAAAAACAAAACAAAAATTGAAAAAAAAACTCGTAGGTAATGTTTTAATTTGGTTACCAAAACATTTTGAGGAACCTGGATGCGGTTGATCGAATGTGGATTACTGTTTAGCGTTGTCACTGTGCGGCGCTGTAATTTGAATTTCGAACACATTGTTTTTACCGTTTCAAATACCAAATTTTGTAAAATAAATTTTTGTTATGTATTTTGTTATTTTTTTTTATTGTTAAAAATTTGGAAAACAAATCAGATTTTAATAATTTGGCTTCGAAAAACAAAATAAAATGTTATCTTTGGTGTATGTTTTTTCTTTGAACTTGGGAAATTTCTGTGTTTGTTTTGGGTGGTAGGTTTGATTATGCGTTCGAAAATTTTAAAAGTAGCATTGGAAGAAATTAAACGGAAAGAAAACCATCAACTCAGCTACCTTTTTTCCAAACTTTCTAAATAACCGAATAGAGATTTGATAACGATACAAAAAGCGTATAGAGATCGGAGCAGTGACGTGCAATACTTCTGTGATAAGTGAATTTTTTATATTTTGGGAGTATTTGAAAAAAAGATACAAAAATAAAATAATTTTGACCGAGCCGAAGAGGTCTTTTGAGATTATTTTAAACTGTCTTTTTGAGGAAGAACTCAAAGATAAATTGGAAAAGCCAACTAATACTTCTTCGTCGTATGTACTGAAGAAATGGTTAAGGAAGAACACATAGCTACATTGTATGATATAAAATCATAAATAAAATTTCATTTAAACAATAACTTAAGGAGTTCTACTTCGTATTCATGTTCAATACAATACAAATTTTAGCTTTTGATTATAAAGTTAATAGTAAAAAACAATCTAACATCAGTGACTCAAAAGTCATCCAAATCTTTCATTGCTACTCCCCACCAGAGGTAAGTAACAATTCGAAATAAAGGAGTTGCCAATCAGCCTGTGACGACTATGCTGTTTTGATGTAATCTCTTAAATTTGATGTCCATTATTACTAATCCCATATCACAATAGTTAAATTATACGAGTGATCTTGATATTCAAGGGATTTTATTATGAAAAAGAGTGTTCGTTATAAGACTCCAATTTAGGTTGAAAAGCCATCTGTATCGACAAAACGTACTTTCGGGCGAATGGTTGTAAGTTGTATAAATAGATGAAAGTGTCTTCTCAAAAACCTAGCGTTTACTGTGAATTTTGAGCTCGCTAGCGGCGTCTTTGGCCTGCATTTTGAGGGAAACATCTTTGGTGATGCGGGCAACATTGATGGCGAGCGCTACAAAACGACTATAACTTATTTCTCAATACCCAAACTAAACCGTGTGGACCAAGGCGGCAAGGCTATCTCTCACAAGAGTAACAAAATAGTCCACCAAGGTCATCCGATTTAGTCTAGTCCCGCTGTTCTTTTTCTTGCAGCGATTCGGAAATCGCATTTCTATGCGAATAAATCAGAATCGACAAATTTTCTTCAGGTGAAAGAAGGCAATAGCTCCAATTCAAGTCTTTGAAGAATGGACAACTCGGATCCATAGCATTGTAAGAAGTCGAGGCGAGTATTAAAACGATGTTTTATTTCATACATGGGCTTATAAAAAGAAAATTAATCATTACCTCTTACATAACTTCTCCCCTCCACTTCAAAATCAATCCACCCTTTTTGAATCAAGAATGAAAAATGATTAAAACAAAATATTGGCCAACGAAGTGCAATTGAAAATCAGTAGAAAACGCTACTACTACCAGAAAAAAGACTCAATCGAAAGCACATAACTAAATTCTTGAAATCAAAACTTCGTGTCGAATTGTATTGCATTTGCAACCAAGTATATCAGCCAATCACTGGATGGCAAGCGATAAACAGGACATGTCCCTCCTAATTTACAATACAACGTCTTATAGATCGACTTGCCGCAGCAAGAAGACTCTCCCGGAACATTTCCACAAGAGGCTGCATGGATATGGATGAAGTCATGGAGACGATCTCTTATCGTCTTCCCTTATATCTCAACATATTTCGAAAACACGTGATTGATGATCCCTTCTACTCTAAAAACTGGCTAAAAAGAAGTGTTCCGACCAAATGTTGAATTGAATGCAAGTGAAAAAACGAAAAACTATAGCATGGACTTTGCTACAAGTCATTTGATTTTTTTTTTAACCGAAAACGATCACATATTTAATGATTTAAGCTTGACACTTTATTTATTTAATTTATATAAATATTTACAAAAGTAAAAAATGAAGTCTAGTAGTAAAAAGCAAATTATTTACTCAAGCATACATAAATGAAGTAAATCTTCAATCATAAAATATTTGCAGAGCTACAATCAATTATGTTCCGGTAAATAAACAAGAGATGAGAGTCATTTGTGGGTGTAGCATCTTTTCTCTCAGTTTGCTTGGTGCACATTCGGTACCGAAATCTCACTGAATACAAACATTTCAATACTGACTTGTGCGGTATGGGCGGAATGCATACGAGAATTCAAATCCACCCACCGAAAGTTCTTTGACTGTAGCTAAAAAACGACAGTATATGTATACTTCTTTAAATGCATGGATGTTGCCTGTTCGTTTTTTTTTGTGCAAACGACATGAGGAATAACAAGCCATTACATTCTCATTTTCTGATGATGGCATTCTACATAGACTTCAAAAACAGTTTTTCATAATTCTCAGCCAAAAGTGAGGAACATGAGATCAGCAACATTCGGTAAAGTGGTAAATACCGATCACAGACAAGACAAGACAAGTAACGAAGCGATATTATTGAGTCGTAAAATTTATTAAATTCTACGAATTTGAGGAACTATATTCAATTGGTCACATTTACTTGCGTCTTGCGAAAATGCTTCTACTTTTTTTTGGCTATGATCTACATTTATGAGTAACGAATGAATTAGAGCACATAATTTCTAATTCATAAATCTATATAATCAATTCTCATTAGATTTTAAAATAACAATGCTCAGTTCCAATCATCAGAAAATAGTCAGGTAGTGCCAGTATTTCGCAAATTTTTCGACTTTAAAGTTTTTTGTCTATTAATACCCAGAAATGTATAAACAAAGCATTTCATGTTACATTAAGTATGCACACATATTGTAAAGCAAATATTTCATTTAGCTGATGTTTACCTACATCAATTTAAATTTTCGTGTTGCTTGCTAAATAAACACAAGCCCTAGGTAGTCAACCTCTATCTCGCTGGTCGCTGCTACCCTCATAACTCATACTCGTAATATCTAATGTATTCACCTTTTAATTCAACCAAAGTGAAAAGTTCCATTAATGACATCACATCGGACCCCGGGGATAATTCACATTACAAAAGCTGGTGCATACATTTATGTTTGCTTTTATCCCACATGTGCCAGAAATGCACTCTGGCAAAAACTGTGGAACAAAACAAGAAAAAAAAAATGCTTCCGCAGCCTGAGCTGCAATTTGCATGATTTTATGGAATTTATTATATTCTTTCCTTCTGCTGATGAGGCAGTAAAAATTATTATACGTTTCCTGAAAAAATAATATTCGTACGTACGTTTTTGCCTTAAAGGCTGTTAAACTATACAGAGCATTATTTACGCTCTATGCATTTCATTCAACAAAAAAAGAAAAAGTCGGATGTTGCTATTTTAAGGCTATCTAGTTGCAAAATCAAATCAAACCATTTTTCTCCAATTTACCATCAAGTCTGCGTGTAACAGAATATATATAGTTTAAAAAAAGCTAACAATACACATAAATAATAAGAGAAAAAAAGTTATTGTAAATAGCTACTTTGTTATGAAAATGTTTTAAATCATTCTCTAGAGAAAAAACTTATATTTTACAGTATTAATTTGTAGAAAATTATTTTTTATGGTTTCAGTATTATCAAAAAAAAAAAATCATTTTTTGCTTTTATTCATGTGTGTAAGTTTTCAAACGTTGCACTATTTTAAAACCACAACCAAAAAACAAATATTGATTAAAATTATGGGTAGGTATTATATATTTATATATTCTGTTTTGTATTGAATGAGCTGAGAATGATGGATGATGAATATTATATTCATATACATTTTAGTCATAGAAAAAAGGAAGAGTTTGTAAAAAAAAAAATATTAAATCAAGACATGGAATCTAAAAGAGAGACTTGCTAACCCGTATCCACCAAAGAAATTAACACTAAGGCCACAATATCTTTAAACGAGTTAAATTAAGAAAATTAATAAAATTTAGAGTTCTCATTATCCGCAAAATTAGACCAGGTTTAAAAAAAAAAAATTAATTTAATTGCAAATTTTTGTAAGAAAATTTTTAAAATTACATTTAAGATTGTTGGCTGTGCGGGAACCTCCGTGACTGGTTTGGCTGCCTGAAAGAAATATTTATTTTTTCATGGACTTTCATTTTTTGGTTTTGTAAACAAATTTACAAATGTTAATTAAACGAAACAAAGAAAAAAGGACAAGGGGACCTATGTATATATATCTAACATATTATCAACTACGAGTGAGACATACAAAGATACGCTAGTATATTCATCAATTTTCAGTCATATTCCTTCAAATAAATCATAAATTATGCAAATATTACCTGGAAGCGCAGATTTGGATCAGCTGTTGCAGCGGCTGCGGCTAAGAATGGATCATAGTACATGCTAAATGGAAAGAAAAAATTTAAAACATGATTAATTTTAAAGAAACCATCAAATTTGTTTCGTAATATGTGGAGAGCGATTCAATAAAAGCAAAATTCAATATATCCTTTTCTTTTCTCAGGATTTTTCGATGTATCGCATAAAAAAAAAAAAAACAAACAAAAAAAGTTAACTATGATTGCATTTCTTATCCCTCCCCTTATCGAACTTTTTATGTTTCCCTTTTCATATTTATGGCTAAGGGATTCTGGTTTATCGGGGAAAAAGTTGTTGTTTTGGGATAAGGAAAGAATTATTATTTAGGGTCGATACCTTTTTCTCAAAGTTATTACGTTTATGTATTATAGAAATGAAATAAGTTATTCCCTAGACGTGTTCTCTGTAAGTACAATCATTTCTATCAAATGCTTACAGCGTTTTTGATAGATAATCAATTTTGATTTCAACATTATTTGAAAATTCGACCTTTTTCTAAACAGCGACAATTTTAATAGCCTTCCGAGATTCAATTCGAAGAGTAATGACGCGATTTCGAATGTTTTAAGGGAAAACATACAAAATACTTGTTGTAGTTTGAACGACTTAATGTTAAACAATAGAAGCTCGGTGAAATGCAATTTTTTAAAAGCCAAACTCGAAGGTGAAAATTGTATGTAATGTATGCAGACGTCTGCGATAGACTATTTCACTCGTAATTTGTCTACGACAATTGCGGCAAAACGAAATTGGATTCTGTACTCGTTTCGTTACTAGAGTCAACTTTATCGCATCTAAGCATATGCAGTACTTTTCAAAGAGAAAAAAGCTTTTTAAACTAACAAAATAAAAAGAAGCAGCAAAAGTTTACACTCCTCTTCTCCTGCTGGCTTTGGTCGACAAGAAGATGTAAATAAAACTGCGTAGAGTGAGGTAGAGAGTAGACAGTAACAAATAAAGTTATAATGCGAGTCGAATCGCAAAGCGAATTGGATGGACTTTCATCTGCAGAACCAACTCAAAATCCATATTTTGTTTTATTTTGTCTTTGATGCAATTTTTAGCTATCATAGATTGAAGTTATTATCTAAGTCTTTAGTCTGTCTTTGCTTGGATTCCATGTCCATGGCTTCTCACTATGGCATTCGAATGGACTCAATAAATGGCTGAAATAGAAACAGCTGTTTGAGATATTTGTTGTTAGAGAGTGTTTCATTCTTTAGGTGAAGAAAAAAGTCCATGACGGACAATTTCATTCACCGTGGACATTTTTAAAAACCGAAACCGATCGCCCATAGAAAAGATTCTTTACCTACGTCAACCGATTAGATGCTTTATTAATTATCCGTGTTTATTGGTAAATGCATACTCAGGTTATTCCAATTTTCCGTACTGAGTAAAATAAATAAGGAACAGCTGTTCGATTTTATGATTACGTTTAGTGGCTAAGTAAATTTCAAATTTAATATGAGATGCGTTTTTATCGCAGCTCAGCAAATGTTTGTTTATCTCAATAATGAACATTAGTACCGGGAGCGAAAAAAAAATTATGGTCAAACCAAAGTTAAACTAGCAATCTCAGCGAATTGCTGAAAAAAAATTGGAAGCATTTATTAGAAAATGTTGGTTGTGAATACAACGACCACATAATTCCCATATACTTGCAACAAATCTATGGAAACTTCCGGGTCTAGCGCTTTTCAAGGACGTGCAATTTGATGCCGATTCAGGACGGCTTATTAAGAAAAGCCTTTCCTTGACGGTAGTGTGTCTCAGAGGATTTGCTAATTCCACCAAGGAAAGACGATAACTTTGAAAAACTTTTGTTATATTTCTTGAACTTGAGGAACCCATAAGTCAAACGATATAATGAAGGATAGTTTCGTTATGCATGGAATTTTTAATTTGAATAGGCAATTATAGCAAATTCACTCAGCTCAGCTCCACTCGAAACAGCCAATGCTGTATTTCGTTTCGTAGGCTAAAAATTCCAAAAACAAATATTTCTTAATCGGATTCGAATCAACTATTTTGGAATGACAAATCCGAAAAGGAATTTGTTTCGAAAATAAAAAAGGTAAGGGATTTTGGTTTGTTGTGTTGGTTGGACACATTTTTCAACCAACTTACTTTGTGTGATAAATTATTAAGAAGTCCAAACCAAGTAAAGATTATTCCATAAATAAATAAAGTGTAAGATTTCATCACAGGACACAGGGAATAATTAAGAAAATAAGATCACACAAAACAAAAACAGTTCGTAATAAATGCTAGAGTTCATTTGTGCTTAGTCCGACTTAGCCAAAAGACATTTGAACACCTCAGACGCCAAGCAAACTTCGTACAAAGAATAGTTAAAAAGTTAAATGAATCTTTATCAACCACGAAATTCACCTTCTGTCATACATTTCAAAAACATTCGATTTCGAAATCGAAAGACCGGTTGCAACAATTTCGGACTACGAATGCTGCAAATTAGAAATGCCTAAAAACATCTTCGAAATGAATGCTTTGCCACAGATATTTAGAACTTGTAAATAATTGTATCAACAGTGACAAATATCGTAGCAAAACATTTACTAGAAACATTTTTAGTCCAAAAATTGATACGCACGGGCCTCGTGATTGAGGCCAATATCGGAGATATGCAACATATAATTTCTATTGTTTTGAAAGAAGTAAAAGGTTCCATAAGTCTGTTTCTTGGACTTCAAAAACTTTTTAACAGATTTTTCAATTTATGCCAAGATTCCACTAAAACGTATTGTCTTGAAAAACAGGAGGAATATAAAAAAATATATGTATGTTAAGCCAGCAGAAAGCACAATAAAAATTACATTTTGCAAACAACATCATTCCTTTTTGCTGCTGAGAAATGCCATAGTAAGAACTGCTGATAAAAAGTTGGAAGTGTTAACATGAAGGTGACTGGGTAAGAGTGTTTTTTTACGTCTGACATTAAAAAAATTATGTTTATATCAGTTACACTCGATATACAGGATCTTTTTCTCAAAAATACGTTCAACGTAAGTATGCAAGCATACATACGTATTTTTAATTATGAAATTGAAAACCTTAAAAACGAACAGAGAGTCCTTTTCTTTTTAAATTGATAAGTATACAGAAATTGGTTCGCAATGGTTCGTGAAATCTATAAACGGAGCAGTTTTTATTATATTTTCCTTGATGCGAATGTGCACCCATTATACTCTCACAAAATGTAGAGCAACAGTAGATATAGCTCATATTTTGTTCCGGACAGTGATGTGCATGTGCATGTGCATCTAATCCGAAACGGGTAAATATTGAATCGCCGGCAACGATTTCGATTCATCTACGGTAGTTGTTTATTAAATTTTAGAAAGCATTAAATAAAACAAAATTCACAAATAGATCAAATTTCTTTTTAAATATGATCAAAACCTTTTCGACTCACATTCACATATTACTTCCTTTGCGCTGTCATTTGTCCTCTTTGAGTCAAGACATGGTTTTATTCATAACTTTTTTTATGAGATATTCTTTGAATGCATTTCACATCATCAATGAAGATATTATATAATTTGGGAGAGAATTTGTTCCAATGGCACCGTTTTCTCTTTAGCGTGTTGAGTATTACAGATGCATCAAATTGCTCTTCCACGGGTATCGCCTTTCGCGAGGAATTGACATACTTTTCTAGACTCATGCCTAATAAAACCGCAATAAAGTGCTTTTTTACTCAGCAAAAAATTTTTCACCACAAAATAGGATAAAGATAGAATTTATTTCAAAAAACGGTCCTTCCCCTCCTTGTTGTGTCCACCTAATTACTCTATTTTAAATTATCGTTTTTTCAAACATGTATTTCAAATGAAATATTCATTAAAATTTAAGACAATAAAAAAAAATTCGCAAATGTTGCTTAAACGAAAAAGTTGCTATCTGTTATAGGTTGGGTATGACATGAATACCAATTCAAGACGATAAATATCTATTCTTTTTATTCAGAGATTAATGTCTCAGAAAATTAGCAAAACAAAGCAAACTCACGTATATTTTCTTGTTCCTTAGCTTTTTTCCTCGAAAAAGAAATTAAATAGATCCAAGTAATTATGATAGCATTTTTTTACTTTAGTTGAGACCGGAAGTGACACACACGAAACAAACCAAAAAAAGGTCGAAAAAGAAGTAATTTCTAAACAATTATTAATTTTAATGCTTGAGTCGTGCGTTGGGATTCTTTTCACGTTGATGTCCTTGAAAAATTAAACAAATCTAAAAGGAAGAAACGCTGAGCTTCTCTCTCGCGTTCTTCACTTAATGAATACAACAACCACTTATTTCTGGGCTGGGAATATTTGAACGAAGATTTGCAAAAATTTTTTGACTGATAAATCAACGAAGTTGAATATTAATTACATACATACTTAAGGTGACGCAATAAAGCTGTGAGACCCGATGCAAAGCGAAATTTTCACAACCATTCCTTGAAAGGGAATGGAGGGGATCTACAATTTTCTGCCGGTCCCGAACGGCTAATCGAGAAAGTGTTTTTTATGACACTGAACTTATTATCGGAGGGCTTTCGAATTCCTCGAGAAAAATTATTTTTTTTAGGAGAAAAGAGATTGTAAATAAAAAGAAAATTTATATCATTAAGGGCCAGTTGCTCATTCGAATCATAAATTTAAGTTCTACATAAAGTTTTCATTTTTGTATGAGACGTTCCGGAATTCTTAAGTTCTACATAAGAATTCCGGAACGTCTCATACAAAAATGAAAACTTTATGTAGAACTTAAATTTATGATTCGAATGAGCAACTGGCCCTAAGTACTTCAAAATCATGTGATTGAAGTGAAAGGAAAATAATTTGTTCCCATATCTGTTTTGGATGAAATAAATTCAGCACTATCCTGTACATCCACCACACGTTTTGCTGTTTTAGGTTTTATTATAAACGATTTGAAAACATCTCGTTTATGAAAGTTTGTGTTTTGAGAAAAATGTACCTATGGCAAAACTTGTTTGGTTTTTGGAATTTCTGTGGAAACTCGTCGGTGTGAATAAGTTATTAACCGCTTAGTCGTTTCAACAGAGTTCCTTTATTACTCAACAATTGAAAATAGAAAAAAGTTTTAGTAGACTATTTTCTTTACTGGACTTTTTCTTTCGGTACAACAAATAAACTTAGTCATCAAGATAAGGTTCAGCCCAAATTATTCCAAGTTTTCTAGGTTTTGTGGTTTTTGTCGATCACTTGAACAAACTGCACAAAAGCTCTCTGGTCCCAAAAAATTTATGTGCTACATTTTAATATGCTGCAGTTCTATCTAGTTGTGAGATACAACATATAAATTCCATTTCACATGGTGATCGGTGTTAAATGGCAGAGAAGCTGATTCTTACAGTGCGCCATCTAGCTGTGGGTTTTATATCAAGAGCATACACATGCTTTCAAAATCACGCTAAAAATAGGAAGTGTCGATTGCTATTTTTGTAAACCTAAAACGTTCAACGCAAACAGTTTTCATAGCAAAATATTTCACTCACTCTAAGCACGTCCTTTTTTCTGAAATGTGTGCTAAATTTGTCACTATAAAAATTATTGGCATTTGATAAACTTAAAGGATTATCCAATTTGCGGTTTCAAAAGTATAGGGTTGGAATTCGACATCTGTCAAACTAAGTTGCTAAACCAATGATTTTTTTTCAGTTGAAAGTTTGACTTTTACGAAAATGGATCGGTTAGCTATTAAACAAAGATTGTTAAAACCTACTACAAAAATAGTGATTCTGCCACAGCCACATACCATGCTTTAAGAGGAGATTATGGTTTACATAATCGTCCAAGTACGGGACGAAGAAGTTCGGGGTTCTGACAATCCTCAAGTAATTGAAGAGAGGCCATTACATCCACAAAAAGTCACTGTTTGGTTACACACATAATGTCAACGTTCAAACTTTATAATAAAAAAGAAATATGTATCATAAAAAAAATATTTTATATTTAATATTTTTACGTTTGATTTTGAAACCGCAAAATGGATATAACCCGCTATATTCATCGAGTAATCAATAACTCATTGCATTTAAGTTACTGTTAAGGCTCAACAAAACCACAGCGATTTTACAAGACACCGCGTTCATACATTTGCTGTTGTCACCACTGCAGAAATTCTGTTATACTCGTAAGCGTTTCTGCCGCTGCCGCAACCCGCAACTTGGTTTCGAAGAACCTTGCATATCTCTTTCTCCTATCAATTTGTGATATTGCCTATAAAGTATACTAATTGAAAAAAAAGACCCACTAAATGCTTTAAATTGTTTTAAGAAAAAGATAAATTTACATTCAACTCGACAAATGTTGAAAGAATATCCTTTTCATGGAACAACTATTTACATTACTATTGGGAGGCAAACAACTTGAACTAAATAAATGCAAAGCTGAAAAGATAAATCAACAACTATGCTGCATTGCAATTATACTTTAAGGAGAAATAAAGGTAATGGAATTTATTGACAGTTGCCAATCAAAACGTTGTAAGGGGGTGCACTGGCAATGGCATTATAAGAATTTATCATAATTCTTCTTCAGAAAATAGCTCAGTAAAAAAGGAAAGTACTCAATCGAAAATAATTCGTTCCAGGTAATTCTAAGAAATGTTTTGACAAACGATGAGATAAGATAGTTGAGAGTTTACTAACTGACATGCATTTTATTCCAGAAGTAAGACTCTGACCATACAGGCATATCAGTATTCAACATCGAGACAGTTTTGAATTGCATTTCAATGCTCATCGGTGGAAACAAAATTCTCATCACATGGACCTATGCGTTTTAAGGATTAAATACACTCATCGGCAAAAACATTCTCGGGATTAGTTTTCCCAAATTGAAAAATCTTTTCTTTTGATCGGCATGGACTGAAATGATGTTTAATATTTTCAAAGTAAAAAGAGTTGCATTTGATATTATTATGAGATGTTGGCTTTTCATAAAAAACGTTTATAAACAACGGAATTCATAGAACTCATACCGGTATTCTTATATAAACTGGAGTTCTGATGTACAAAGTGTCGGATCCGTGTTATTTGTGTGAGGTGATTTGGTAAACCTAATTTAAGCAAAAACAAATACATACATGTTTTATACAAAAAAGTAAAATTAATAGTCTCTTGTATGCAAAATGATGCTATTTCAAATTCATCAAAACACATACTTTACATAATACATACATACACAGTTATTTCTGACCAAAAATATAAAATAAGAACTTAAACATGCACACCACAGATCATCAACTATGTGCAATTGTTTGGATTTAATTTCGTGCTTTCTAGTTCAAATCACAAAGTTCTGTACAACAATTACTGTAAAAGGCTGTAAGTTTTCTCTTATACATAGTTATAGTTTTCAGTAAATCGAGCGTGCTAGCAAGTATTTAAACAAATTTATATGAGTATGAGTGATGGTGAGTTTACTTACGGAGTGAATCCATGCAAAGCATTAGCTGCCGCTGCTGCTGCTGCAGCATTCAATGGCGTTTGTAATCTCCCGGTTGCTGCTGCAAATGCTGCAGCAGCTGCAGTTGTAGCTGAAGAAGAATTTGGCGTAGGAAAGAGAGCTCTCGAACCTCCAGGTCTCTGTATCGGTACTCCGCGCATTGCAGCAGCTAATTAATTTGTTCGTGTTCATTTTTTTGTAGGTATTGGATTCATCAGGTTTTGTTTTTATTAAAAACAATCGTGCAGGTGTTAAGAAGGATAGGCGCAACATAAAAAAAGAAGAAAAAAAAAAATAACACATGGAAAACAATTAGTTACATGCAAAAGTCAAACAAATATACAATAAACTTATTTGAAGAAAATATATGAGTTCATAAAAAGCTTGAAAAAATTGGCAATGCTAAGTGAGTTTGTGTAGATAAAAGTGTGTTTGTGTATATTGCAGTTTTTCATTGAACAGTTTAACACTTCTAGGTGCATTTTCTTCAGGCGCTTTTGAGGATCATGGTCTCTAAGCGATCATGATTCTATCACTCATCAGCTTTCCACTAATGAAAATGATACGCCAGTAGAGTGCGCACTTAAGGTACACTTTCGCTGTTTTCTTTCATGAAAATTTGATTAATTTTGCAAAATGCTTTCAGACTTTCTAGCTTACCTAACAACATGAAATATTTATTCTAAAACTACTCCAATTTCCTTCTTAAAATAATTATTTGGTTGAAATTGATAATCTCCTGCCAGTTTCAGAACGTCAAACCAATGATGATTGTTGTAGGATTTTCAAACACTTATGGCCAATTTTAAATTAAAAGCGAAGCTAGCTTTTGATTAGAAATACAAAACTCTCGATTAGTTAACAAAAACGAGATTGGGACTGGATGTTTTGCTTTTCTTCATACCTTCCTTGTGTAGCTCCAGTCGAAATCAAATATACATTTAAACGATTGTAGCATTCTCTTCAATCACAATTAAAAAAATTTATTTGAAGTAAAATTGCAGACCCAGTCCAAAATTTCTACGTTTCTTGAGTCACTAAAGGAACGCATTATAATAATGAAAAAATCTATTCGAATTCAGACTGGTCAAGTAAGTAAAATATGAGATAGTTTTGCTCGCTAGTTTCTCGTAAGTGTAAGTATATAAAAGCAGTAAAGGATGAAAGAGTATTCGAGTTAACGATTTCAAATAAACAAACTTGATAACTTTGTCGTACACATTGTTGATATAAGTTACAGCGAATTTTTTTCAATTAGTTTATTTTATCATTAAAAGTCAATGGAACAAATGCTCCAATCGTTGTCGAAACTGAAAATTTGTAAGCACTGAATAACTTTCGCTAGAGTCGAGATAATTTAGAAATAGTTTAAATTTTTAATTAGAAACAAAACATTGAACAACACTTATAATGGTTTAACGCAATTTTTTAAGCCAAGTACGCTGCTCTGCGAAAAGGATTTCATATGTGGACAATTCTCTGACGTTAGACAATAAGTCCTTATTCAAAAACTGCAATGTTTCGTGAAACTGTATTGAAAATATAACTACTATTTGTAAATTTATTTGAAAAAGAAATGAGGGTAAGTAAGAGACCTTAATAATATAACTTTTCTAAATTTATTAACTTATTTATAAAAAAACTACAATTTCTGAAATTTTCCACACTTTTTCGTCCATCATTTATCTCCCGAGACAGTAAATACTTGCGAAATTTTGACAGTTCTACTGTTTTTTTTTTGTTTTGTGCATTTATTTTGCCATTTCAATTGAATTTTGAAAAATAGCTAATGAAAGAATTTTATTTGGATGAGTTTATTGAATATGATGATGAAAAGGCAAAAAAAAGCGACTGAAAAAAAGAATCTAGCTTCATTAAAAATAAAAATAAAAATAAATAGGGTGGCGCAACAGAGCGAGGAACCCCTGGGCCTAGCGCATTTCTCACAACCATGCCTTGTGAGGGAATGGAAGGGACCTACAATTTTTTGCCGGTTCCGAACGGCTAGTCGAGAAAGCGCTTTTCATGGCAATGAATACTAACGGAGGACTTGCCAATTCCTCGCGAAAGGCGATACCCGTGGAAAAAACATTTTTACCTCTGTTGGGATTCGAACCACGAACCTCTGGATTAACAGGCGGATATGCTATCCATCACACCACAGGTACCACTTCCACTAGCTTCATTGGTGAAAATAAAAGAGCCAATCGGTCATGAAACGTCCTTTAGTTTGCCTTTGCTGTAGATATGGGTTTGCTCGTGGAAGGAAGTTTTCCTCTCTTCTCAAAGCATCATCAAAAGTGCAGATGATGAGCGAATCATTTGCGAAAGTAATTCTTCTCCATAACTATTTAAACTCAATCAATGGTAAAAACTTTAACTTGGTTTATTGCTTCTTGTGACACTTTTGACTTGACTTTGACTGTCACTTTTTCTATACAGCTGATAATACTCTCTTTACACAAATATTTTCCCTTAAGGGTTCGTTCAAGATTTCGTCGTGCCAACCAACGAAAAATTCAGTTTCGCACGAAAAGAAAAATCCCACACAAAAATGACAAGACAGAACCATAAACGGAAAATTTCGTTCTCTTTTTCGTTGCGCTGTACGCTATTACTTTACGAAATGAGTTACGGGTGGATAGTTTAAGTTGTGTTCATAATAATAGTTTTGTTTATAACTGTACTACAGAAACCCCACTTTCAAAGGACATATAAGAACGGATAATATAATTAATAAACCTTTTAAATCGTGACGCATTTTGCACATACTTTTGATATTTCTGAATATTTAAAATATGATGTAATCTTCCAAGCGAAAATGAAATAATTACAAACTAATTATGTAATTCTTTTCACTGACAAACTCGAAAATAAATTAAAATACATTATTTTACAAGCTTATTACATAGCTGTATTGAATTGCTGCTTACTTCATTAATATTTTAATTAAATAATCAATCGCTATAATTAAAACGAAATTATCTCCCCGCCTTAAGTCTTAAAAACTAAACGAAAATTAAAGCTTTCAACATTCAGTTTTCCCCACAACGTTTTCAGGGCTTAAAGTTAAATATGTATGTAAATGTTTATGAAACTCTCCACAAAAACCACAAAGCCGATCAATCTCAATTTGTTCTCATTTTAAATAAAGTATGAAGTTTAATGCTTAAAAAGGTATGTGTAATAATATTAAATTGCATTTACATTCTATAGTTCAATCGCTTCAATCCAAAATCGTTTATAGAACAATATTTATATATGTTTAAGTTTTTTTTTTTCAATTACCATGCATTCGTGCATATTTCATAGATATATGAATGTATGTATATAATATTTATTTAAATCCATCATTTAAAATGGGGAATCACACAGAACACTATTCATTATTTAAGTATATATTTATTTTTTATCTTGCTGGCGATGCTCTACTTGTAAATTTTTAATGGAGAGCGTGCAAAATGGGCTATAACATTGTTCCTTATTCAGTACAGTCAAAAAAAGAAAAAAAAAACTTTTATAGACCACACAATATATTTCTTTTTTTTTTTTTGTATAGTAGGTATTCATTACAATAAAGCTTCATATTCACGTCGATGATAACAATACAAATAAAATCAAAACGAAAAACGATTCAAAAACTTTTTCATTCAACATACGACAGGGGGTTAGAAATGCAATCATAACAATCCTTTTTTATTTAGTTTTATGCGAAAAATTTAAATTTAAACCAAACGAAATAAACAGAAATCATAACGAAAAAATAATTCAAATGATAATATAAAAATAATAATTTTAAAAAAATTGGTTTAGTTTATTTCTTTGCTTTTGCTGAAAGTATTGAATTTTGCTTTCGTCTCGCTTGAGCGCTCTTGTTTTGTATTTTTTTTTTTTTTTTTTCTACTCATGTACCTCCGTCTCTGTGTGGCGGCACGTGGTGCTAATACTAGTGGTGTTGATGGAGCTAAAGGAGCTGCAGCTGGAGCAGCTGTTGGATTCATTGGTGAAGCACCGACGGTGGCACCTAAGAATGGCCATGTCATCGGTAGTCGGTAACCTTTTTTTTAAAACACATTGACATATTTTAATTGACACATTTTTTTTTCGAGAACAAAAACACAAATTAAAAAAAAAGCAGAGAAATTCCTCATGAAAAAAGTACGTATACGCCGTGTAGTCCTATTCTTTTATCCTGCCTATAACTTTTACCGGATCATTAATTGTGTAAGAAAATTTTAAGAATGAAGGACATTGTGGATGTTAGAGAACCTGGCAAAATAAGAAAAAGTCCCTCCAAATAAAACTCAGCTTTTGAGAGGTAAAAGCTGGGGTTCACCTAATTGAATAAGATTATCAGTCAAACTTCTTTATAACGAACTTTTAAGGCAACAAACAATTGTTTCCTTATGTAGAAGTTTCACTCAAAGCTTCATATAAGAGATTTTTTAAACAGTTTAGTTGGTCTTATAAACATATTTTCAGTAAAAATATGGAAAGATATTTTAAAAATGGAAAAGATTTTTTTTGTTTGGACATGTAAGCAATCTTTTTTGTTCGAATTTCAATTGGGTCACTTTTAAATATTGTGGAACACTAAACGACACACCAAATACTTTTGCAACATTCTTCTCATTTCTACTTTTTCAAATTTACTCAAAGATAGAGTTTCTGTGAAAGGGGAAATAACCTTACGCTTCAGCATTCTAGCAATCCTAGCACGCATACGTAAAATTCAAATTGAAACTGTCGACTGTTGTGCAACGTGTAAAATTTCCATTGGATAGTTCGGTCAGTTTAGAGACTTGAAAAAAAAACTCTCGCGGAACCGACATTAGCATGGGCTCAAAATAAGAAACAAATTGTTAAAAGTCCCCATTGATCCCAAGTGAGCTACCAAAGTTCTTCGGAATCCAAGACCAAATTTTGAAGTTTTGTTTTCGAAAACGGTATATTGTAGAAGTTTCTGGATTAATTTTGTAGATATTAAAATCATCTACAAAAATAGTCCTTATGTTTTTTTTCTTTGAGTCACCATATCTGAGATATCCTGATTGTAAGAGTCACGTTACAAATGACATGCACATACATTCCAGGTATTTACAATGTCAGGCACTTAACACAAGTAAACATTAATTTGTTCCTCTTTTATAAAGAATAGGTTGGGCCAAGACAAGAAAAAATTGTATGGAAGTAAGTCCCGTGACTTGCCAATTACACTGATTGAGAAGCACCTTCTCGCTCAGCCTTTCAGACTCGATGGAGATCCTCTCCACTCCAAACATGGTTTGTTGTAAGGAAATGAGTGTTGATCAATCTGCAGTGAAGTTTCTGGAGTGATTTCTTCAACATACAGCCGTGCGTTGTATTTAGCCGTGTTGTCTTAACTGCAACGATTGAAGTTTTCTTGGTGTATGATTTTCTGCAATACAAGTGTATTGCAAGTTGCAACTGATTTATGAGTTCTTAAATACTCAGCAAACTCATCACATTTCGCCAGCCCAGCCTAGATTAAAGTTGGCATTGCAAGGTCATAAGTGATTTGTCTTCAACTAAAAGTTTTTTGCAAATAAAGCAAAACTGAAACATTTCTTTGAGCTACAAAATAGTACAGATAACTTTAATTGTAGACGCTTGTAATAACTACGTATATTCCCTAGGACTGAAAATCCTTAGTACTAAAAGAAACAGGTATATGGACGAAGCCTACTGAAAATGGAATAGCCAGATGTTTTTCAAAGCCATGTGGGTAGAGGTGGCAAGGTTACAGGAGTTTTGCATATAGAAATACACTATGGGGTTGAACATAGTATCAATAAAAAAAAGTTTAAATTATTGACAGGCGTGACAGATGGGCGTTGGGGAATACATATAAGTACCATTTCTGACGTTTCTGACGGCACAGTTTTCGCCTTGTAAAAGACAAAATACAAAACCACGCAGAGATAGACTGGTACATATTATCACAGTTATATTAAATTCTAGGAATGTTTGAACTTTTGCTAGTAACTACATACATATGTGTACCATGGACCTGAAAATGTTAAGTCACTGAAAGTGTTAAGTGATTGATTTACGTGGCTTAAATGAGCATATCATGTAAAATGTGACTTTTAGAATTGCGATATCTCAGAAATGATAAGTCTTAGTAAAAAAAATCATATAAGGAATGTTAAGGTCAACAACTTTGGTCATGTGTACTTTTTGATAAAACTGATGGTTTTCGATAAAAACTGAAAAACCATCAAATATTGACCTTTGACAACGAATAACTTTTGTAGCACAAAGAAGATCGATTTCAAACTCTATTTGTAAAGCTAGAATACCAAAATTTGGCTCTCCGGGAGTTTTTGTTATTCGACCACTTTTTTTATTCTAGATTGACAACTATATAGAAACAGATATACAAATCTTCCTTAAAATGCGGAGCTCAATAACATCATTATTCCAAAAATATTAAATTGTAAAAGGCTTTTTATATCAATTCTAAATTTCATATTTCACACTTTTTTATAACGAAAAAAATTTTCCTAAAACAAGTTACTTGAAACAGAATTTCGCTATAAAACAAAATGTGAAATAATTTTTCAAAAAGAGAATTTCGTTATTGGAATGCTTGACTGTATATAGTTTAGCTTTTCATTGATTACAGCCCTGTTTATTTAATGAATAAGGTTTATAATCAAGTAAATTCACCACAAACTTTTGGGTGGGACTGAAAATTATAAAATAATTTCAAGTCTCAGCTTAAGTAACTAATACAACGTCTGCAATTTAATGTGAACTGTAGTCTGTAAACTATCTGTCAAGGGGCTTGGCAAAGTATTTCAGATTTAAAGTCAGTTAAATAAAGTATGCGCATCAGTATTCTACCAAACTATGCCAACTCGGATAAAAAACTTCACAACAAAGGTCTAAAACATATATTTTTGAAGCTTCAAACACAAAACACAAGGGTAATTGTGGGATTTAAACAGTTTGCTATTCAATCTCTTCGACAATTTGATCCGATAAAAGCCAGTACCTAGCTAACTATTTTTTTTAAATAAACGGAAACCGAAAAATAACAACACTTTCGTTTATAACAAATGACAAATCAACACACAAAACAAAAGAAACACAAAATACAATTCGACCCAAAAAACAATATTCATAGTTTTCTCAATTCAAAGAATGCAGTAGAGAAACGCAACTCGATTTGTAAATTCATATTAGAAAGAGTAAAACAAATTCTCCAAATGATAATACGAAAACAAAAGAAACAATAACATACGATTAATTTAATTTTTATGCCACCTACAAAGGAACTTTACAACTCGTATATAACAATTAATTAATATATTAAAAGCAGTTCATATTTAAGTAAATTATTTTGTTTTTCTTTAATTATTTTAATTCTTTCATTAAATTGAAAATTTTAACACAACCAAACAGTTTTGACTTAGTAGTGAACAAAAAACGAAAGAAAAAAGTGAAACCTAAGAAACATGATAAAAAACTTGGTTTTTTTCTTTTCAAAAAATAAAAAATTGAAATAAAACAACAAAATTTTGAAATTCAATTAAAGAAAAATCAACGGATGAAATATATTTATATGAACATATATGTATAGTATATATATATATTTATTTATTATGCTGCTCAACAAATCGATGCTTTTTCTGAATTTTTATTTAAAAAAAGAATGCTTTGTCTAAAAGAAAATTTATTTCAAAAAAAGTCAAATGAAATAAAATTGATTTGAAAAAGAAAACGGAAAACTGTTTTTATTTTTTTCAAAACACAACTTTCATATTGGCTTCTGTCACGGTGCAAAAAGTTCAAATAAAACATTAAGATTGCTTTTTGAAAATAAAATCAAAAAAAGTAAAACAATATCTACGTATTTTTCTTCCAAAAAATTTTGAGTGTTAATTTGAGCCTACGGTAAAGTCTGAAAAGTGTTAGCATTGCCCTGTTTTTTTTTTCATCTTGTACAATCATTTTACCCTTCAATAAAGTAAACATAATACTAAAAATAAATATTTTCAATCAAAAATCAGGATGACTTACCTTCCGGCCATTGTACGCAAACTGTCATTCGGCAAAAGAATTAAAAGAGAAAAAAAAGAATGCATTTCGATTATTAGTTTTTTGGTGAAATTAAGATATGATCACGCATTTAAAATTTATATATTTGTATATAAAAAAACAAAACATTCAAGGCGTGTTAGTTTTTTTTTGGTAAATATCTTAACGTTCAATAGCAATTAACAACATACTCTTCTAATGTGGTCTACAGCATTTAACTTAAAGTCAAAGTTTTCCTTAACATAAAAACATAAACCAATACAATATACGTAAGTTCCCGATATTTGAAACCATTGTCACCAGTGTGAGAACGAAAAATAGATCGAATGTATTTGAAACCATTGTCACCAGTGTGAGAACGAAAAATAGATCGAATGTTATGTCCACTAGAAGCAATTACACCAGTGTCAAGTATGAAAAGTCAATTTAACCAGAAAGTTTCAAAAAGATTGAACCACACATTCTACTGGTGGTTAAACCGACTATCACCTTTTTTGCAAAAGTAATGCACCCATAGAACTATTTTCCTATTTTAACCTCGATTATAAGCCGCGATTCAAAAGACTGGCTTAAAACGTATTCAATTAAAAGAAAAAATAATGTTAACAGCTATAGTGATACACATTCCATGCATATACCTCATTTATAAATCCGATTACCAGCATGCTCATTTCATAAAAGGACATTTCTTTTCTCTACGAATCCATCTTTGAATGTAACGTATTACTATCGCAGTAAGACTGCATTTGTAAAATGCAAGTAAAATTAATGTCACGTGATCTGCGAAAAATTATATAGAAAAAAGAAAATGAAGAAGAGAAAAATAAAATGAAACCCTAATCCGTGTTTTTTTTTTGCAATAATATCTTGCGCGCAATTTTATATTCAACGTCACAAACCTGTCGGGCTTCTGAATCAACTCGATTCTCCTCATTTTCAGTTAAGCTGAGAAGCTCTCATATCCTCTTTATACATTCTCCGAAGAAAGTTAAAATATGATCTAAAAGGATTATGAAAATAGCATTAGCCCAAAGGACAATTTCCGTAGATTTTACTAACGTCATAAACTTCTTTGGCAACTGATGTTGCTTCGGAAACAGGAATCTTTTCATATTTTTAAATCCTTTCACAACGAATGAAAAGCAAAAGGTGTGAATTTAAGAGGAGTATCTAACTTTAGTTTTGTAACGAACGACAGCACATAGAAGTAGGATCTGCTGTATCCTGCTGTACTTTGTAGCCCCGCACACCTATACCCTAAGACCGATTTTTTATAACTGAAAGAGAGCAAGTTTCAAAATATGAATATCACACAAAGGCGAGAAAAAGCTCCAACAGGAGCATCAGCTAACATAACATATGATAGGATTAGACGAGGAAATGATGTTGCTTATAATATTTTTCTAAGGACACCTTGCAGCGAGTGGTAATTTAGATTGCAGAGTAAAATCGTAACGTCACTCTTCTGAAGAACGACTTAATACCTTTGAAAAATATGAATGAGCAGCAGCTGTGTCATTTTAGAAAACATACGGTACACATACTCGTATAAGGAAAAGATAAGCTCACGTGAACGGGGAAGCTCCTGTTTAAATAAAGAACAAATTCTAAGGAGAAGAAGTGGGGTAAGAGACAGCTTAGCTTATTTATTAATTTTAATCAGAATAAATTTTTGTACTTGACAATGGTGGGAAATTATTAGATGCTTGACTTTGTTTATTGGCATTTTTGTTTCATACTTTTAGAAGTTTTTTCTTCTAACACTAAATTTTTAAAAGTAATCATGACGAGGTTGAGATTATTTCAGGAACCTAATTAAGAAGACTTGTAATTAAAATTTTCTGAGTTAACATCATAAAAAGGACATGAGATGGCATGGTATTCAATAGTTTTCTTCCAAATTCAAATATACAACAAGACCAAAACTCTTAGGTTTGTTTCTGTTCGTGTCAATCGCTTTTATTTTCAATTCCATTTTTCATTCATTACTCGTAAGTTAAATAAGAAAAGAAAAGTAGAGCAACATTGCTGTTCGAAACTACCACTGATATGAATATTAGAACAGTTTTTAACAAAGCCAACAGTTTTCAAAAATTCTGCGTATGGAACACAAACCCAAAAATTTCAGATCATGTTTAGTTTTTATTTTTTCCAAAGTACATTACATTTCAAATGCTTAAGTTATTGAAAGAGGATTTTATTTTTTATTGATATAAGGTTGTTGTCACTTATCTCAAAACCCAATGGGTTATACCTATTACACTTCTAGAAAAGCAAGCAAACTTGTGAATTTTTGCTAGAGAAGTTTTTTACACTTGTCATAATTCACTTTTCACTTGGATTAAAATACTTGTAGTTTTATGTTACAGGCCTCAGATGAAACAGAGAGGCATCTCTGCAAGCTGCCATCTAAATGTTTGTGAAATAGGGTTTTGTCTTAATAGTTCATACACGTATTTTATTGTGTCGTTGAAAGTTATGTTTTGAGAATGAGAATTGAGCTTGCATATGAATAACTTTTTAGTTTACAAGAGGGGACTAGCGCAAGTACAGCATTGCCACATTCAATATTTTGGAACAGCGGTGACTACGGACAATGTAGCTTGTACCGAAACGTACGTTTAAGTAAAACATTGAACACGCTTAATATTTTTAGTATTAATGCGACGTATCCGAAAAATCTTTCAAACACCGAAAGCCTTAAAATGTATGCATTACTTATACGCAAGCCTTAAAATTTTAAAGAGGGAATGGTTGCAACTCGGCCCCTACACGGTAATTGGTTGCCATCAGTATTTCAGTGACTTAACAACGCCACATAGTATGACAACGGGATGCTAGCACCATGCCTCTAATTTAGTATCGAACAAATGCAGCACAGGGTGTCACGTTTGATTGTCATTCGAATGAGTTAAAAATGGTGACCTTGCCGGACTTTTGAGTACTGTGATTTTATTTCGATAGTTGTATAAAAATAGAAAGTTTTGGCGTTTGCGTTCGAACACCAGGTTCATTTAACTGTTCGGCTATGGAAATTGAAAGGTCTAATATGAAATTAAGCGTTTAACAAATATTTTTGGTATGTTTGTTTGAATATTCATAATAGTTGTAATTTGGCCCCAATGGTTGAATTGCGGTCCAGGGTCCAGTAATTCGTTTACAAATATGGTTTCTGAAAACGCATGCAGTGTATGTTCTGCGAAATTATTTATTTCACATATTAGCTCGAGTAATCTGTGGAGACTCAAAAGATGACTATTACATTAGTGATTTTCGCCGTAGGGGACACATATCCATCACGTGATCTTTAGATACCAAATTTGACTAATTAAGAATAAATAATGCTTTCGATTATCCTGTGCTAGTTTCAATCTATTCCTTAATGAGACATGTTTAAACAAATGAATAAGAAGTTCTATATTGTATTTCTTAGGTCTCTGACTCCTGTGTATATTAAATAAAGCTCCAAAAACAGAGTGGAGGGCCACATTACCACATCCTCCTTTACATCTTTTAATAAATACATAAAATATGACAGAGCCTACAACTCAACCTTGTGGGACCCCAATTCGGCTTCGGTTTTATACTCCACTTCCATAACAGTGTCTTAACAACAGCAATAGAACAGAAACTTGGACAACGTTTTTCTGTTTCAGCAATAAAAATGATTAAAAAGAACTTTAATAAAACATAAGTCGTTTCTTCTTTTCTAATTGCATCAGATTAAACCGATAGGAAGCTTTCAATCATTTCGTACCCAAGAAATTGAATTGAAAATGAACCGTAAAACGATTCGTTAATGATAAATTCAAGTTTAACGACGAACTGCCAGTGCGCGGCATCCCATGACGACGGCGACGTCGCGTCGCTCGAAAAAGAAAATGAAGAATGTTTTTTTTCGAGCGAAGTCTTAAATAAGCTCAAAAGCGGAAACTATGTGTAATATCATGTATGTGCATGTAAAATGTATAAACCTCACACAAAAACATTACAATAATTATTTTCTGTGGAATACAGTGAATTTTTTACATTAAAGCATAACCGCGGGCATAAAGAAGTTAAACTTCGAAAAAATTATGAAAATTATGGAAACTCTTACACCCATTAATGACCGACAAGAAAGTAACTAGCTGATATATTTCGCTGCACTTTTACCTAACCATCACCTTTATTCATAAACCCAAACCAAAAAAATAGTTTTATAAGTTTCCTACAACATGCTTTATTTACTTGCATTACCATTCCCAAAAAAACAGATATGAAATTTGTTCGTGCTGAATATTTGAGGATGCACATGCCCAATGTTTTAATTTCAAAATGAACACATTTATTTTGAAACATAAAACCTACTTATGTATAAGCAACTTTATTTATGTGTTAATAACTTCAGTAATTTATACATTAGCATTGTATATATTATTATATATGTGTTCTTTTTTAGTATTTTTATTTTTAATTTGATTTCCATTCTAAGAATAACAAAATTTGAATTACAGTAATATTGTTGTTTGCTTTGCTCACCTAGAGCTGGAGCCGCAACGGCACCTTCTTTTGTTAGACAAACTGATGTAAGGTGATCAACGAAGATAAAAATGGAAAAAATTAAGAGAAAAAAAGAATACAAATAAAATTAAATTAAAATAACATTTAAAAACATGTTTTTCTTAATTTTAAATAAAAAAAAAAATAGTAAAATTGATAATGAACGTTGGATATTATTCCAAGCGCAAAGAATCGGTTTAAAATATTAATTTTATAGGCAGATAGGATTTTCTTTTAGATTAATTAATCAGCAGCATCAAACTTACTTTCTAACTAAATAAAGACTTTACTAAATCTAAAGCAAAATTAAAATCTATTGTTTTGAAGAATTTTCAAGAACCCTGTCACAGTGGTTTTCATCTTTCAATAAATTCAAAGTAGTGCTTCTTTGCCTTAACAGTGTCGCAAACATTTTTGATATCTCCAATAGTTTGAATACATTTTAACGAAATGAGCTTTGTTTCGTCAAAATAAAGCATTAAAAAGAAAAGTTCATTCACTCCAAAAACTATAAAACACTGTCATCAAAACGAAAAGTAGGACGAAAATTCTAGCGAAAAAAGGAAAACAGTCATACACATAATGAATGACACACTAAATGAGTCAAAGCTTTTATCTAAGTTAAAGAAAAAACTGGCAAGGAGATCCAAATAAAGCTGAGATGAACTCTAAAGCTGGATGATTTGAAGAGAACGAAAAATGTGAAAATGTACAGTGTTTTTCGAAAAGCTTCAAATTCTTATATGGCAGCATTCGTCAAGAAAAAAGTAACCGTCGAAAGTAGGCGCTGTTTTAAAGCCGCCATTTTGAAAAAGGTGTTTCGTTATTTCAGAGTTATAGAACTTTTGGGTTGGCAGCAATGTTTCCATTGACAGCCATTTTGTCATCTGCTAGGTGATTAACCTTTGGCTGTGCTTGCCATATCACTATGAATCGTCTAGTGCCTGAATAACACATGAAATTGTGAAGATTATTTACAAAAAACGTGGGTCCATATTATGGTGAACACAATCGTTTATCAGAGCGATTAATTCGATTAACGATGGAAACAAATAACAATCCTCATCATCTGAGACGTTGAACAGGGCAGGGCTTACCGAAGGAATACTGAATTATTTCTTCCGTTTTCGTGAACAACAAGAATTTCAGTGCAAGATTGGGTTTCTGCCTTAGAAAGTCAATCTCTTGCAAAAACTGAAGCCGCCCAACCACATAGGGCAGTCAGTGAATGAGCTCGAGACGAGATTGCTATTGACAAGAACATTTTATTAAACGGGAAAAATCGTTTTTTTAGTTGAATGGCTGCGTCAATAAGCAAAACGGACTCTTTTTCGACCCATAAAATTTTTTTTCCTCACAACTTATCTTCTATTAAAAGCCTATATGATAAGTTCCGCATAGACGAATTAGATTTTTTTATTCTGTTGTGTAGTTGCCGGCTTCAAATGAGCACTACATATTTTTCTGTCTTTTCAAATAAATTATTACCAATTAACAACGTATCCAGTATCCACTTTTGTTTTCGAAAGAAGTGGTGCCAACCTGATAAAAGTGTTGCAGTTCCAGATGAAACAATTGATATTCAGCCGATTTCTGTAGCAGGAAGCTTTTGTAAGCTTGTCTTTCCGAGCAGCTTTCTTAACACGATTTCCTGTGCTAATTTGTAATCAAATGCTTTGAGTATCGGAAGTTCACCCAGGGCGCGGCGTGGGAGGTTTTGGGTTGTGTAACACGAACTCAACCTATTCATTTGAGCGCTGTCATTCTAGGATTGAATATATAGACAAAGGTTGACACCAAAATAGCTTTTAGGCTTTACCAATCAAAGGCGATATCACAGAGATTATAGTCCTGGCAATTAGAAAAGTGTGTTTCTTAGAGGTTTGCTTTTTAAATTGGTAGCACTGTTTCTAATGATTATCACTTTGACAAATGGAGTTAAATTTTTACGTTTTGGTATTTCACTCAATTCAGAACAACGCTGCAAGCTGTGCAAATTTGATTTGAAAATCATAGTTCAGTTCACAAAACTTCCCGATTATGCTTCTTGTTACTTTATACGTTCAGTTTTTAAATTGACAACACTGTCTCTAGTGATTATCAATTTGACAACTATTTATGTCAATGCGTTTGTCTACTTCACAAGGAAAAGACTAACTTCAGAACAAAGTTTGTAATATTTTTTGTCGATATATGGCCCACGTTGCCCGAAAAAGTGATCGAAAATTTAACCCCCTGGTTACCATACATTAGAGACAGCGGTGGGGCCCGTATGCCCGAAATCGTTTCTAACCAGTATTCCAGTATTTTTGAAGCACAAATGTTTTCATGTACTTAATTTACAAATTTCTTGAAATTTTTTGAGAGTATTTTCCTTCTACGAACTCTAACGTTCGCTTATTTATTCCGCATTTCTCACAAAAAGCAAAAATTAATTTAAATTTTGTATATATTGCTTTCAATAAAATTAAATTTTACCTTTTGTAAACATCAATTCAAAATATAATTATGTAATGTTCAAATGACCTACAGGTTTATGAAATTATTGAAAGAAAAACCACCGCGTTGAGCTCCTGATTATTTTCAATTACCATTTTAACCAATCCATGAACAAATCTAAGCTTATACCTACATTTTAAAGCTAATGAAAGCAAATATAACATTTAATTATCAATTCCATTAACTTGCTGCACAAATCATATATATGAACTTAACTACAAAAAAACCAACGTACGCACACCATTCTTTAGTCCTTCATGTAAATTACCAACCACACAGACAATACAACACAAGGAGACTGGCGAACATATTTTCAAAATTATTTGAATATTTTAAAACAAATTAAATGTGAAATTTTAAGGGTGAGAACCTACTGTCGTCAATATTGAAAACTTACTAATTATGCGAATGATAATAACAAAAATGACGTGACGAAACCGAAACGCTTTAATTAGGCACACGATGTAAATTCAAATTAATTTCAAATATAATTCCGGATGATGGTTTCCTCTTTACAAAAACTCATCACCACGCGTGGCAAAGCAGAAAAAATAATAATAATTTAAACACAACGCATTTCACTGGCTGATGATTGGTGTGATAGGTAAGACGTCCTGTTTAAAATTCAAATTGCAAAATTCTATTCGTATACTAATAATTTAATCACGAAAGGAAACAGCAACAAAAAACATTGAAACAAAACGCAAAAAAAAATGCTGATTTCAAATCTCTTCTTTCCTGTAAAAGTGAGGAATGAGGAATGAGAAATGAGAAATGCGAAATGGAAATGATTTCATTTCCTTTAGCAAAGAATATCCCTTTTCAAGCGCTATAAGCACAGACACGGAAAGTTTTGGTGGACTACAGACTGTTTGGAAGTGTCTGTCCCCTTAAGGCTGCCGCCATCCCATTTAAATTGCTTTCTTCTTCGATAAATGCTCGGTACACCATGTACATATATTCCCAAAGAAACTGTAAATGAGCGCATTGATGCATGAATCCTTTTGTGTTAACTTTTGAGGAGGTCTCATTGCGGCTGTCATAGTTAAAACGTAGCTTATTGGGATTCGAAGGGTGCTATTAGTTTTTGTCATTTACATCGGACATTGGGCTTCGCCTTCGGGGAAATTGACTATTATTTTATAAGGAGTATGTATATAGTAAGTTCGTTTCAATTTGGAAGAGAGTGTGCTTTGGTTAATTAATTGAATGTCATTTGGGACAATGTTGTCATGAAGATATTTTGGCAATGTGCAAGGTTCTACTTACTGGACAAGAAAGTGATTTATGAAACGGAATTGGTGTAGTTATGACAAGAATATTTATTGAAGGGTTTTATTTTGCGGTGATATAATTAATCGAAGTCGGTATACTTTGGGGAACACGCCACCGAAAGGGTTAACGAAGTATTTGATTTAATTTATTATTATTTATTACACCTACTTGACTTTGATTGACCAATAAAAAAGAGAAAAATATTGTCCAACAACTTTTGCACAATAAACACACTTAATTCATTCAAAATCAGTACAAAATAAAGTGAATGGGAGACATGGGCCGTATTTTTGAAATAGAATTTTTTATTATATTGAGTAAACTACTTTTAAACTGGAAATTGTTTTTACTCAACCTGTACTTTAAGTTCAATATATATAATCTGCAGCAAGTTATAAATCTATGTCAAATTTTAATTAGTGATTGCATTAATACTATTAATACTATTAAAAAAAATGGCAATTATTGAAAAAAAACAATTTTTAGATAAAAACTATATAAACAAATTTTAGAGTTAAAAATAAATTCAACTGACAGCAAAAAACTGCATCCGATTCAAGAAACTAAACATAAAATAATTATTATATACAACAAAGTTTAATATTTAATTGAGGGACAAAAAATTCAAATTCAAGCATTAAAAGCAGACTCTTTTAACAAAAGTAAATAAATTTTTGAAAAATATCATTTGGAAAAATGCATGAAATTCTTTTTTTTTTTTGCTTTAAGGAAAATAACTGCTTTTATCTGTTTTGTAAGCAATTTTCTTAAGAAAAAAAAAAAAACAAATAACTTAGGTAAAAATAAAATAATTTTTTGTTTATTTAACTTACCATTTGGGACTGTTGGCACTTTTTTGGTTTGTACACGAGCTGTTGCATTGTTCACCTATATTGTTTATTTTATTTTTTGGTTTATGTGTATATTTATTTATTTTTGGTTATTTGAAGGAGAAGAAATATAAATAGATTAGTAAGTTGATAAATAATATAATTTTGTTAAAACTACTTTAAGAATTAAACAAAAAAATAGAAATTTAGTTTATCGGACGGATACAACAAACTTATACACATATACTCGAATTTCTCAGCCTCTATTTGAATATTCATTTCAGTGTCGTTAAAAGGCTAATTTTTATTTGTCGTTGAAAAGACAAAAACTGGGGGGCCTAGGGCACTACCTTGTTTTTTTCAACACAAATAAAGGTTCGTTTTCTAATCTGGAGCTCAAGTTTATTTTCATTAAATAAGGAAATTTTTTTCCAAGCCGTAGACTGCTCATAGAAAAATATATGTAGAATCTTGTCTGAGGTGTCTGTATAGCCGCGCAAGATTTTTTTTACTGAATGAAGAATGTTTATTGCCGTAGACTGCAACTAAAAAAGAAAAGTTGATTTTGGTCTGAGGTGTCCGTATAAGAGAAAATGCTATAATTTATGATGCCATTTTTTAACGTGTCCACTAAACTGAAAGCGATTCAGAAAAATCCTTGCTGTTATGAGTCTTTGCCGATTTTTAGATTAAGACTTTGATACACTTCTTCCCTGCAAAATGAGAGTGACATTCATGAACTCTTCATGCACCCCACTATCCTTGGAAGGGCAGTTTCCATTCATAAAGAAATCGTTTCATTGGTTTCAATTTCTCTTGGCGAAGAATATTCGCTTCTATGTACACTAGGGTGGTCCTTATTTCCCTTTTTTGCGAAAATTGAGTACGACGCCCCCTAAATCGATTCTAAAAAATGAAAAAAAATTGCCTAATTTTTTCATATTTTTATCTCTAACCCTTTCTGGCCCTATTTTCCTGTCATTTTTGAACTAATTAACGGACAAACTTCGCATTAGGCTCAAATGAAGGGTCTCTGAACACTCTACAGCCGCGTGTATGTTTGATAAAATTTAGATCATTTGTTTATACTCTATTGTTAATAAACAAAAAGGCTGATTTCTTATTTCGCTCAATCCGCGAAAAGTAAGCAACATTTTGACATGGACTATTTTTTTCAAAGATGTCTACTGCAAATTTAATGACCTTATATAAAAAAAATCTAATTTTTTATTTATCATTTCATTTGTTATTAACAAAAACTCGACCAACAATTTTTTTACAACAGCAGCCGTTTTTGAACGGATGATCGGACAAACAAAAACTTCTTAATGAAATAGGGTCAGGAAGGGTTAGGAATAAAAATTTGAAAAAATTAGGGAATTTTTTTAGATTTAGAACCAATCAGGGGGGCGTCCCTAATTTTTTTTCCTAAGGACCACCCTAATGTACACTAAAGCGACTGCAATAAATCGAATTGTGGAAATAGGCCGGTGAACCTCAAAATTTGAGCTCGATTGAATAACGGAGCACGGTATCCTCTTAGCTTCGAAAAAAACCTCTTTGCATTGCGACAGTGAATTTTCGTAGTGCGATTGGGTTTAAGTTTGTTTCTGCATTCAAAAGGGTTTGTGCAATTTCCAATTTGAAAAAATGTAGGGACTGACAGGGTGAGTGGTTTCAAAGATAATCAAACCACAGGGAAAAACTTTGTCGTGCGGTATTGTTGGAAGGTCGTCGAATAAGATAAAAATCTGTAGCGAAAATTAGAACATAGATTGAGTCTTCAAATTCTATTGAAAAATCAAATGTAAGATTGTGTCAACTAGGTTCGCTTACAGTCAAATGGATTCTATATACAAAGGTTTGGTTCTGTTTAAAAAGAACCAAGTCTGAAAGATCTATCTGTCTCAATAATTTGTTAACAATGTTATAGAGCTCTTCTGAGTTCGTTTTGTGAAAAAAAATTAAGAAAAGGAGTTGGTTATCTGCATCAAAACCATAGCTGACCACGACTAGGTTAGCAGTTTGGGAGACAGAGCTAATTTACTTGGCAAACTTTTTTCGAAACTTCAAACGAGTATCAAGTGCTACCAAATTCGATCAATTCTCGGAATTCAATTTCTTGAGGTTACTCTAGTGTCCATACAAGAGAATATATAGGAATAATTTATTTAAAAAACTGTTCTCCCAAGGATAAATATTAAATATTTTATTTCTCTTTATTTCAATTTTCAAGAACTCATTGACAAACTACCGAACAAATGGTCCCAATTTTATCTTATTTTAATAATGTCAAAAAGTGCTGTTATCAACTTGCTATTGAATAAAATTGACAAAATAAACAGAGTTTCTTCCGTGTCTTTTATCCTTCCAACATTCCAAAAACTATCAAAACAATTTTTAAGATCTGTTAAAATTTTGTGCTTGTGTACAAATCCACGAAAGCTTGTTATGTTCGTGATTTCGAAAGAAAACATAATTTCCATTAGAAGATTCTTATGAATAACTGTTCAAGTTCAGGTGGATTTTACAAAATATTTTCAAAATTGCAACGTCTCCAAAGCGTATTTAAAAATTTCAGTATGCATAGCTTCAATTTGTTGAGCAATCCTGCGAGGAAATGAAAGTTCTTCACACATTATTGCCACAAAAACTCAAAACAGAAAAGACATACAAAACAACAATAAAGAAGAAAACAATTATGCATTCATAGGCCTTCTTCAATTCCAGATCCTCAGCATGTTTTGTCCATACACTCCAATAAAGATAATTAAATAGCATTGAAAATTTTCTTGGAATAAATGAATTTTGTTGACCGTATCATGAACATGAAACACATTTTCATTTTATATCGTTGCATTTGTTGGATAGCATCCAACTAAAATTTCACTAGGCTGTAGAAAAAGCAGAATCAAAACGAACTCCTACCGAAAACCACATACTCCTTTGTTATTAAAATAGCCATCATTGAATGTATTTGGAATATAGAGTAACCAAATAATGAATACACTGCTGTTGCTGCACAGCCTCTTTAAAATTGCAAAACACATTCCATACACGCAATTTCCATATTTTCCTCCCACCTGCAAAAATACACAATTCTCTGCACAATATCCATAGTCTTTTCAAAGTTCGGCTTTTAGTCGAACTTCCTGTTTCTGAGGTTGGAAGGTTACACAGTGCAACCATCAGTAGCTACAGTGGTCAACCACAAATGATTTTTTGTTCTAGCTAAAGTTACAGTATCCTATCGGGCTAATCGCCTGTCACTGTTGTAAGAGCCACATCGAAACTCAAATACCCTACTCTTTATTATAAATAAAACTTAATTTAACCCAACAACCAGTGTGAGAGGAGGAATGGTGAGCTTAGTCTAGAAATACTCGTACATCGCACTACAATAATTGTAAGGCTCTCGCCAATACCTACTTCGAATTTATCGAGTTCACAAAACATTTTACTGATATTATATAAATCTAGATATTTGTCATTCTATTGCGGCTGAGCGGATTCAATGGGATGCACAAAATGTGTGTTTCATCTTCCATACGACACATTGTTGTACATCCTAAAAGTGTAGAGATTCGTAAAATGTTCAATTTGGTTATTGTGGCAACAATGAGAGCAGATATTTTGTATTCTCCTGTGTGTTGCGTAATTTATTTAGCTCAGAGGCACAATTTTGTGTGTTTCGGGGAGGATGTTCTTCTTTTTTTATTTATTTATTCGAATTTCACTAGAACAGTTTTTAGAGGGGACTTTGATATGAGATTTTATTGCGAATATACTGTGTGAGAATAGAGAAATTTAGGAACCCATACATAAACCACGTTGCGCGCACCACAAAGCTTTGCCACTCTGGTTAAATTATTTCTCATCATACTGCACTACAGAACAGATTTGATGATATGGTAATTGAAACAAATGACAACATGACATTCAACGTGATTATTTGGCGGTTATAGTTATTGGACATAAGTGTGCAAACGACATGACACTCTAGTGGGAGGTTCTGATTGTGAATTAAAAATTATGTTTTAATTGACAGAGAGAGGGAGATTTGAATTTGTTAATAGTTAGATCCTATTTCAATGTTCTCAACATTGGACGAGCTGTTTCGAAGTCCCCAGTCTCTGGGGGGACAGCAATGCAATTGATGAACTAATATTTGTTTCACTAAAAACTGAATATTTGTCTGAAATTATTAATTATTCAGCGTCGATCGATTTGTTTTGACAGCTCAACAGAAACATTAGAATTTCGAGCTCAAGCTCGCCTTTTAACTCAATTTCGACATCATAGACACCCTCTTATATTTTCAAATGCAAAAGCATTACATAAAAAATGAAGAAAACATTGCAAAATTGACGTTGTTGTGACTGCCAACTAATAACTTGCATTGAACGTCAAAAACACACATGAAAGTTACACTGTGCACTTTCTGATAGTAAAATATTTCCAAAAATATGACACTCATGTAAATTTATTAGGTTCACTGCAAATAAAAGGGTTTCATGTGCTTCTGCCTCAGGCATTGATTCGAATTTTGGAAACGAGCGATAGTTTTTAAAGATTTTACTGCATAAGCTCGACGTTTTGATTGGTGCAATATCTTCTTGATTCAATCAAGTTTACCTTACAACTCATTTTTAAAAAGACAGATTTTAACCATAAAGTCTCAAGCGTCCTTCTTGTGCATCAACTTGCACAGCTTCATACTAGATTTATTCAAAACGATTTCTCAAATGTGGTAAGCACTTGTAATAGTCTAAACTCTTAAGATTGATACTCTCAGCTCTTTACTTTTTTGAATTTCATGAAATGTATTACTATTTATAATATACAGTGACGCAGAGGGGGATTTTTTTTGCCGGAAGTTTTTTAACATTCACTGAGCACTCAGATCTAAACAACGGTAAATAACTACGGTAATTATAATTACTTTGTTTGTTCAAAACCAGAAGACGACGCCGACGCCATAATAAGGATCCTAGGCCAGCTCTCACCATGTCTGTGTCGAATGTCACTAACCCGAAAAGAGAAACTGCAGAACAGGCAGAGAGGAAGTGCTCCGCAAAATTTTAATTTTTTCTGCAGGATTCAAAGAATAAGGTATGGTATAGTATGGTACGGTATGTAAGCCGCTACCATCCCTCCAACGTTTTAAGCAGGAAGGAGGTAAGATTAATTAGCGAGTGAGCAGTATGCTTTTCAGTTTTTGATAAAGAAGTGATTCGGACATTCTGCCAAGGGATTGAGATATACGCTAAGGGCAGGCTGAAATTGGAAACATTTTTCAAAATAGCTAGCAATAAATTTTTAGATCCACGCAAAATAGCAGTATAGATACCGCCCGCCAGTGCCAGGTGACTTATAGATACCGCCCGCCAGTGCTAGGTGACTTAAAGCTATCAAAACATGTCACATCACATTTGATAGCTTAATCAGTATAGCTAATAATGACGTGTACCAGATACGTCAAGAGGATTTATCAAATTACGCGGTCTAGAAATAATAGATTCTGGCGAGCTCAATATCTGGTATTCACGACAATGAGTTTTCACCAAAGATTAACTTTTCTACTTTCGACTAGGTATTGGAACCATATATGGTTGTCTCAGTCCGTTTATGGTTATGTCGTTTAACAAGCTTTAAAAAGCCAACTGGCCTCACAGAGAGTTTTGACAATTTCATACAATTTAGTGATCTTCGAATATGCCTCTGAGAATCTTCTGTTTTGATCGGTTGAGGTGACATTGAAGAATAGTAAAAAACGTTCCATTTTTGTATTTACAATAAGAGATAAACGGATTGCTAAGTTGAAGTCAAAACAGTCGCAGTGGTGGCAGTCACTCATTATCGGCAGCAATGGAGTTTTTTACAGGTAAAATCTTACACCATGTACATGTTCGTTCATTAGCCAAAAATAAGAATACCTACTTATGACAGCAATATCCGATACGCCACAGTCACTTATTTATTTACTTATTTCACCTATGAGCAATGAGCTCAACAGATTACATAATATAACGAAATAGTTTTCATTTTCTTAAAAATAAGTAATACAATTTATTTCGAAATTTATCTCTGGAGAAGGCTAAGTCAAATGACCACAAATTTCATTGAACTCTCTAATTGATCTTGAAATTGGTTCACTCATGCCATAATTACTTCTGTGCCTTGATTGAAAAAAAAAAAACGGCCTCTCTGGAGCATAAATACAAATTAAGAACAACAAAGAAAAACAATTTATATGAAAACATAAAATATCTCGCACAAAAACTATGTCATGACTAGTTCTACGTGATTTGAACGACTACAAACCTTGAAGATTCTGCCTAGCTGTGGAATTTGGATGAAAACACCATCGCATTTTGTAAAAAGCATACTTCGTAAACCTATTCTGAACTTTCTGAATTCGATTTAAAAATATTGTTGGTGAGGGTTCCAGACGATGTCTGCATACTCTAGGTTGGGTCTTACTAGTGAGGTATAAAGAGACACAAGGGTGTAGGGTCTGTTGAGTTCTTTTTGATAAATCCTAACATTGAGTTAGCTTTTGATATAATAGCTTCTATATGTGGTGTAAAAGAGAATTTGAAGTCGAAAAGTACGCCTAAATCTTTAAATTTTTCAGTTCTCTGAAGAGGGTTGCAATCAAGATAATATGAAAACTCTTGCGTATGTTTCTTTCTTGATAGAGAAATCACAAAACATTTCTTGGCGGTAAGATTCAAGCGGTTTAACACACACCAGTGAGATAGGCTATCAAGATCCAATTGTAGTTTTTGGCAATCAATAAAAGATGTTACTTTCAGAAAAAGTTTCAGATCGTCTGCGTATATGAGGCATTTGCTGAAGTTGACACAGTTAACAATATCATCAATAAATATGATAAAAAGTAGAGGACCTAGATGACTACCCTGTTGAACACCATAGGTACATTTTGTCTGCCTTGAAGTTATTTCATCAATTTTGACTTTTGAACTCTTTTTATGAGGAAGGAACAGATCCATTGAAGAAGGCTTGAATGGAAACCAAATGATTCCCATTTTTGAAGCAGTATTTTGTGACAAACCGAATCAAACGCTTTGCTTAAATCGGTATAAATAACATCCACTTGATCTTTGCTTTCAATAGCGTCAACAACGAAAGAAGAGAAACATGTTAAATTGGTGATAGTTGATCTTCCCGAGATGAGCCCATGTTGGGTATCACTTATATGTTCCTTCACTAGGATTGTGAACAAGCACTAACCCGCTTACCAACCTACTCTTACCGATAAAAAAAATTTGAAGTTTAAACTATGGAATGTACTTTTGAATTGCCGTTAAGCCGAAACTAATTGGCCAACCAGTTACCCCAGAACTTTTTCGTACAGGAGTGTCTATGAACACTTTTAACACACATATGACACAATAATTTACGTAGACGAATATTAAAATACAAAGAATATCACCGATCTTCCATATAATATTGGGAAAAATTAGCTTGCTTGAGGTGCCCCTAAATTAAGGAGTCACAGGTTTTTCAGGTTATTCTCAACTGCTACTTTGATTCTACTTAATCTGAAAATAGTACTTATTATCTAAGATATTTAAACGTTCTCTCATTTAAAAAAAAAAAAAAAAAACTCTCTAAGCTACTTGTATACTAAAATGCACTTTATTACGATGACGGCAACCCATGCCAACTTATATTTTTGTACACTTGTCGGTAGTTTGCAACTTAGAACATTTCGAAGGGAAACCAGTGACGCTTCCGACACTTTAAGGTTTTCTTTAAATTACCTCAAACTCAGTTCTTTAGTAATAACTATTATTTTCAGATGATATAAAATCAAAGCAGCAGTTGAGAAAACCCGAAAAAAATCTCAGACGCCCTACTCTGCACGCTCTCAAAGCTTCTTCACTCGCTGTATGTATTGAAAAATTACCCATCGAGAAAGAGTTACCAAAACCACACGAGAGCAAAAAAATATTTTTTGGCTTTGCAACAGGCTTTGGAGTTACTGCTTTTCTTGGTAGCTTTTGAAAACAAATAACTTCATTTGGGAGTTTTATTCTAATTTTTGTTTTAAGTATGGAAAAACATGTGGTACCCGTGGTGTGATGTCCGCCTGTTAATCCAGAGGTTCGAGTTCGAATCCCAACAGAGGCAAAAATGTTTTTTCCACGGGTATCGCCTTTCGCGAGGAATTGGTAAGTCCTCCGTTAGTATTCATTGCCATGAAAAGCGCTTTCTCGATTAGCCGTTCGGAACCGGCAGAAAATTGTAGGTCCCTTCCATTTCCTCACAAGACATGGTTGTGAGAAAGGCGCTAGGCCCAGGGGCTCCTCGCTCTGTTGCGCCACCCTATTTATTTATTTATTTTTATGGAAAAACATTAAAACGAAATGTTGCTCATTACTTTGTGAAGTGAACATAAAAACCAACGCGTTTTAAAACAGTCACGCGCATCACGGTAACTCTATTCTGATTTGAAACGATTTTTTCTGCAAACTATGGAAACCCTATGGGAGCTTTCATAGCAACAGTTTATTGAAATCTATTCCAATTAAATTAAAATGCAAATATCCTGTTTACCCTTTGTCTTTCGATCAAAGTATAGTTTGAGTACTGATAAAAAATTTAACCCTCTTAACGGCGCTTTACGCTGATACACAGGGCTCACCCCAGCGACCGGCAATTTACATAAAAAATTTAGCATCGACATTGTAATACCGACAAGATATCAACATACATAATAAACTTTTCCCAAAATTTGACAATTCTGAGACAAAGGGATAGGACAAAATCAATACTCGCTCACGCATCACTGATTCCGAAGAAAATATTCAGATTGCTTTTCTATTTCAGCATTGAAAAAGGGTTTTCATAAAAAAAAGTAGCATTTCCAACATTAAATATACATCTCAGATACACAACCATACACCATAAGTCTGACAAACAACCCGAAAAGAGTATCACAAGAAACGACCGGGTGCAAAAGGTTGTGTCTCTCAGTCGGATTTCGGAAACATTTCGCTTTCTAGTATATACATATTTACAAGTTCGTATATTTTTCTTTACGGAATATACATGATTCCGCTTTGCACATCTCTCCTTTGCAGTTGCACATCCTACATCATTCATTCATTCTATGTAGATCCTTTAAACTAGAATATGACTTTGAATGTAGGCAGCAAAAACTAATTAAAAATAAAACATTCATTTCCAGTTGTTAGAGAGTGAAACTTCGCCGAGAGGAGCAGCTGGAGAATGGTCCGTACCAGTTGCAAAACAGAACTTTTACTTTGGATAAATGTTAGAAAACAATTTTCATTTTACCCTTCGGAGTAAAGTTCCTTCCTTTTCCAATGCTCTCCTTCAAAATGTTGAAAAACATCAACATTGTTTTACAAGACTTTTATCTCGTTTAAATGAGAAACGGATATTATCGTGTCATCGAAGGTGGGGCTACATCCAAATGAGTAGATAGTCCTTTTTAAAGTTTAAGGTAACAAGAAAATCTCGTTGCGCCACAAGGACTACACTGTCATGAGTCTTTTAAACACCAGTCAGAAGACCAACAAAAGAATTGGAACTTTTCAAATTAAAGTAGCCAAATGGAAGTTCCGCATTAGAAACTTGATGTTGATTACACCATTAAGAAGTTCATAAATGTTTAATTCTATTCTAATTGACAGGCAAATCGCAGATGGAAACAAATGTGAGTCCGGAATTGGAAATAAAGTACACTTTCCCCTTTTTTAAATGAAGTTCTTATTTGAAACCAACAACAGTTTTCATAGAACCCCTTTATTTGGCCACTCGGCTGCACTACATTAAAAAAAAATGAAAAGGGAACCCAGCTCTGTGAAAAAAGCGCTGAGCTCTTTGATTGACTTTGTAGTTCAACGGAAATGAGAGAGAGCTGTTCTTGAATTTCAGCACAAAATTTTTTTGTTTTTGTCTAAGAGTAGAATTTCAAATTAAAACAACGGATTTGCTTTGACGTCGCGGCTCGCGGGGTTCTACAGAAATCGATACTCCCAACAAAAGTTAATTTCTCATTTCCATGTGAATTCAAAATTGACGAAACGTTGACTGCGAGGGCGAAACCACCATTTTTTTTATAAACAATGAAACACAGAAAACAAAGAAGCGTATTGTCAGGAGCAAAGACTATACGTTATATGAGTTGAAGGATAATCTAAAATAATTTTCCAAAATTTAATCAGATAAGAATGAAACGCGCAATTAAAATATCACTGAAAGAGAAGATTATTCCAACTGTGACATGGTTATCCGAAGACAATAGCCACAAAAAAGCTGGTTGGCATTCTAAGGTAAGATCAGTCAAGGAAGAATAAGCCAAAGGATTAGAAAAACGAACATTAATAATACGAAATCAAAGGCAACCACCAAAGCATAGGGAAACGTATCCATGAACGCAAAACATTTGTCAATGAGAACCGAGGTTGCTGAAACTTGTAAATGTAGAAAATATATCGACCTTATTAAAGTGTAAGGCATTCGTTGAAGTTAATTAAAGTTTTTAGGCCTTTTCAACAATTTGATTGCCTTACATTCAAGTTTCAATCTGTTTTATCCAATGGGCATTCATCTGAAAATAGAACAACACATTGTCATGAGCGAATGGCCAACGCAATCTACCACTCGAACACCTCTGGAAATGATATAAGCAATAACATCACGTTATTAAGTACCATGGATTTCTATACTCGACTCAATCAACATCACACCAAGTGATTCAATTTTATTTACTCTCAACAAAGTAAAAAAAGGTGTGTGTTCAGGACAAGTATTGAATGAGAAAATAAAGAACACAAAAAAACTCCATTAAGGATAACCAAGCTTTCAGTGTTAATTGACTTGTGAGTTCTTGAAAAAGGGCGCGTTCGGTGCAATTCAGATTTTCAGATTAACTAACTATTCTCGGCCTCTGATTGGCCAGACGTTAAGTTTTTCAGTTGACAACTCATCAGCTGTTAGTTTTTACCGATTCAGGTTTTCAGTCAAGAAAAGCAGGCTGAAAATCTAGATTTAGTTTATTAAGCTGTCAGATGCGATAAATAGCCTACATGACAATTGAACTTTACTTTGTATTTTTCGGTTAGCTTTTTGTGGAAACATTTTTGTAGTGAACTTTTTCATTAAACTGAACTCTAATTTATTTTTAGGCAATTTGTCGTATAATTAAAGATTATTAATGGAAACCCTTACAAAGGAAATAGATTTTTAAGAAAATTATTTGCTACATTTTCACTCGAAGTCTATTCAAATTGTAGTTACACGCATATTTATAATCACAAATATTGAAGAGAAATGCTTTGGACTATAAGTTAATACTATTTTGAACCAACTACAAGAAATTATTTATTTCTTATCAAATCTTTCCTAGCAGAATTGAAAGGTGAATCCCAATACCATTCAAATCTGACAAAAAATTTAGAAGACCGTTCGACGCAAAACTGAATAAGTTTTTCAGTTAATCTTAAAATCTGAATTGCAACGAACGCGCCCAAAGTCTTTATTGTTTGAAAATTCTCTATTCGTTGTGTGTGTGGGTATAAATGTTCAGGTCTCCATTAGACTTAAATTGTGAAAATAGTGCATAGCGACTTCATTAGGAGCAACAGCGGGTATGGCGAAACAAACTTCTTCTGCTGTCAGACACTGTGACAGCTTAACCTAATTGCAGTCAAGTAATGTGTATCCTTATTAGAAGGTTTTATACAAACAAGAAGCAACGAAGAAAAGGATTCTTAACTTTAGAAACTCGTAAAATGGCTTGATTATAAAAACGTTACAAGTAGTGGTCCATGTGTGCGTGTGACATAACAAAGAACAGATTGTAAAGAGAATCACTCCAGACAGCGAACTAAAATTCATTGTTTTGGGAATTTGTAAGACTTATTTCGATGATTAAAAATTACAGTATGGACAAAAGCAGAGGGTCGAAATAAATATAAACGTGTGGTAAGAAAAAGAAAATCTTTCGAACATGGTCAGGAAAAAACAGGAACCAAAAGTTTCCTTATAAAATAATTAAGTGGCCCTCAGATTCAATTTTATTTAAAATAGAATTTCTTGGGCGAAGCTTTGCAAATTAACTTGACAACGAGAGAAGAGCACTTGTCTTGTCATTCCAGGAGGAAAAGAACCAGAGATAATTAAAAAAAAAAAAAAAACATCAGCTAAATCGAGCTCTAAGCATTTCAGGGTTGGAAGTTATATGGAGATAGTTCTTTAGCAGGCCTAGAGTCATCAAAGTACCAGTCAACATTTTCATTTTAAATGAAAAATGGCACCGAAAGAAGAGCCCATTGGTATAAAAAAGAGAGAACAACAGTAATTCAAAAACAGCACTCGATGGGCTGGGAAAATGGAACCAAGAATCAAAGACATACTCTTCTTTAACATTTTCAACTTGTCAACGCATAAGCGAATACTGGTCTCATCAAAGCAAAAGGTTCTTATTTTCGGCAAAAAGTCTTGCCACAACCAGACTTTACAATGTCAGAAGACCAACAGTGATGTCAGTTATCGACTCGACATGTTTACTCCAAAAAGCTTGCTATTACAAATCACACCAATATATTTTGAGATTCTGACTCCCAACTTCAAGAATAAGGGTCCGAGAGCCCATTCCTAATATTTTAGTTCACCAGCTCTCAGGCATGTTAAGGATTGCCGGCGCCAACAGCAGAGACTCTGGAATCAAATAGAAGAACGAGGATATCGTCAGCTTACGAAGAGTGTTTTTTTTAGACATGTGGTTCTCAATCTGAAAACGACCACTGGACACTGCGTACGTTCGGTAATTAAGAGCCCAAAATAAGACTGAGTGTCTCTGTCATCGAATTAGTAAAGAAATTGCAAGTTCTGTATAGATTCCAAAGGGCCTATTGCCTGAATCACACAATCACTCTTTGGCTTCAACCACATTACGTGCTAGCTCTTTTGTTCGCTTTGAATTGACAATATGACTGTTGTTGTTTTTTACTGTTAAAGTGAGCAAATTTTCAACCAAACTGAACCTTTTCTTTAAGTTGGAGTCAAGTTACGTTGTCTTATACACAAACCAACGTAAAATTGAATTCAATGTACTGATTTCCAATGATTGAACTTTTAAACGTAGGACGAAACCGAAGCCAAAGCGGCATTGTGAATCAGCCATATTCCATATGGGAGATAGCACCACTACCTTCAGATATGAATTTCCAATTAAGTTCTAAGGCGATCAATAAATAAGACGAGGTAATGCAACTTCGGACGCTTACAACTGCAAAAGTACATCATAGGCTGTGGCGCCCGAGTAAGTGTCTCTGGAGCTTCCAAAATTTTGCACGACAGCTTATATATTGTATATAATCGGAAGAAAACTAGAGTTTCACGAAGGCGAACTGAAGAAATTAGAAGGAGGAAGGAGAGTTTGCTCAGGATGGTACCCGTGGTGTGATGGTTAGCATGTCTGCTGTTAACCTAAAGATTCGCGGTTCGAATCCCAACTGAAGCAAAAATGTTTTTCCACGGATAACGCCTTTCGCGAAGAATTGGCAAGTCTTCCGTAAGTAAATTCATTGTCATAAAAAGAGCTTTCTCGATTAGCCGTTCGGAGCAGGCAGAAAATTGTAGGTCCCCTCCATTCCCGCACCCCTAGGCCTCCTCGCTCTGTTGCGCCACCCCATTTATTTGTTTATTTATTTGTTTGCTCAGGAGAAGTAACACGTAGGAACTCAATACTTCAAGCAATTGCTCAATAGGTATGACGTACAAGATACCACCTATGAAAGAATGTTTTCAGATGCTAGAAATGACCTGAAAAGTTGGCAAACGCCAACTCATAGTGCCTTTTGCTTGGCCCACGAAAACGGAGATCGTTTACAAGGAATCAGAGTCTAACATAAATCTTCATATGGTCTCAGATCTTGGAGATCACTGAGATCAGCCACATGTTAAATTTCCCCTTAAGACAGTGTTTAGAGGGAGAATTGTTAATGCTAAACTGATACGTTTTATCAGCATGACTCAAGAGGGTGGTCGCCGAAAGTGGAAGGTATGCACAACATCCACAAAAGCACATCAGGACTATTTTTAAGAAATTAGGACAATAACTAACCACACTGTCGTAGTAAAAAGCTAAAATGGAGTCAGTAGCAAAATAGAAATCACTCTGGTTATCAACAGAGTTTACACTTTAATAACATAAAAGCCGATTTCCAATGCAAACTACGCCAGACTACCATTGATAGGTAGTCAGTGAAAAGTGAAAACAAGTTCAATGTGGAAATGCAACGTAAAGTAATTCCGGCTTTTCGCCGTTCCTTTGGCTTGGGTAGCAACTGAATATGTAAAACTCAATTGAAAAGAATGGGGGCGATCCAAGAGAGGAACACGATCACCACGCTAAAATAAAATAAGTAATACGGGCAGGCTTACAATACACAGATTCCTGAGAAAATAAATAAACTGACATATCTAATTTTAAGTTGTGCTTAATTATACGTGTAAACGATCATGTATCTTACCTTTCAACGCTTCTGTCATCATGAGATCGCGTTAATTAAAAACGGGTTTCAAAATATTCAATTGAATACACAATTTGAAGGAAGATTCTGATTAAACCCAAATAAACACACATTTGTTTTGTTCTTCACCACTAAATAAAACGAAACAAATTGGAAGAAAAAATAAAAATTGGTTTTTCCTTGTTTTACTCAATAAAAAATGAAAGTATTGACTTTGTATCTTTAAACCTACACAAAAAACTGTTAGTAGTTTTGAAAATGTTAAAAGTATTATGTTGCAAAAAAACAAAAATTAAAATGAGAAATGAGAAATGTTAAGTAAAGATCGAAAACCAATTCTTTGCAACATAATTTCATCAATGCAATGTACACGTACATGAGTTTTGTTCAGGCACATTCCACTTTACATAACGAACAATACGAAAACAAATTAAACTTTGAAAATATAAACATAATACAATTTGAATTATTTTTGTTTCATTTGCTTTTCCGAGTGCAACACATGTAGGCACGTTTATATATGCTCTACTTTTTAGCGCTTAAACACTCACAAGTCACAAAACAAAGCTCTAAAGTAAGTAACTAAGGTAAATTTGTGTTTTGAACAGGCAATGTATACATTACATTTACACGATACTACACGTTCTAAAATTTTGTAATTCAACTATTTTTGTTTTAGTTGTATAACAGTAATTTCAGGATCATCCACCAAACAACTAAGTATATATGTTAGTTAGAACATTTCCTTTTTTTTTGTTTACTTTTCTATCGAAATCGATAACGCATAACAGTACATGGGTGAACCTATACAATTTAAGGACTTTTGAAAAATACTTCTTGAATTTTCTAAACGAAAGCAGTGGTTTGGTTAATAATTAAGTTGCTTTTACAGCGTTTTACAGCGATGCGATACGTAAGTGTATAAAGAAATTATTTGGAAATATTACCCACCACAACCTAGAGTCACATTATTTCAGACTTAACTATTCATGCTAAACAAGTCAAGGATTAACATTTTAAACAGAAATTTGTAATGCGTAGCGATTGACAACAGGAAGATTTATTTTGTTAATTAATTTAATGTGGATACATTTTTATTTGTGATGTAGTATCAGAACAACAGATGGCATCAGTTTATTACTTTAGGCTTTCTAAGGCTCAACACATAACATGACTAAATTACTTTCATTGTGTTAACAAACAAAACAAAATTTGATAACATTTAAGAATTAATGCGTAAAATGTTCTTTTGTTGTGTGTACCAAAACCGGGCCTTCCATGATAACTCATGAAGTACACTTTTGCCTTGGACACAACACACTCATGAACGCCGGTGAATGAGGCAGATTGACAAAATGCGCCTTCAAAGTTTACTGAGTCCTAAAATTTTTGAATTTATTCTCGACGAAGGAAGTGACGCTTGATCGTCAATACGTACTCAGCATAATACATAGAGAAAGAATACTCGTATACATGTGCTCAACTGCGCACTCCGATAACTACTGTAACTTGGAACTACAAAAAACGAATGAATAATAAATATTATACAAAATTTACGTGTCAAGATGTTTGTCCTTGATGAAATTCTTTTCAATTATATGCAAAATTTTTAAAACAATTCGAACCTCCGGGAACAAACGTTTAAACATTTTTTGAAATGTGTGTTTTGTTCATTCAACGCAAAGCCGAAGATTTTCATATTTCGAGGAATGCAACAAGTTAGCAGACCAAAAGTTCCCGTTTTGAGCACTACAACGTATTGTGTAACGTACATTTCACTTTGTTAATGGAAGTGCAGTGCTCATAATTACGTACTTTTAGAAAACTGAGAAAATTATATTGGGTACAGCATATTTTTAAATGCGATTTTCGTGGTCGATAATAGTTGGGCTGAAGTTAGCAATTTCTATTTAAAACTTCAAGCGTTTGAGCATATTAATACGTTAAAGTAAATTTAAAACATCTGCAAACATTTGACTCGAAAGGTAGCGATATGAAGTTTTTTTTACATTCAAAACCGTAATACCAAAGCTGAAATTACGAAGTTAGGCGATTTGACTAGTCTACATTTTCATTCTGTCAACGCATTGTTGTGCGTTTGGAGAATGATAAACGAGTACGTGTTGTAAAAATACAGCATTTTTGCGATTTTTTAAATCTATCCGTTTGCAAGAACGGTGGTTAGAAAAGATATGATGTTATTATTACACTTGCAATGAGTGTTCCAAAAAATGCTTGTGCATTTTACTGATGCTTTTGGGCACTAAACAGTTCATCCCATGAATGAAGAGCCGTTAAGGTTAAAGTGGCCCAAAATTTCGTGCTACTCATCAAGATCATCAAGATGTCAATTTGCGTGAAAACGATTCTCATTAAAACATGATAATCGCTAGAGCAATTATTACTGCACTTCCAAGACAGGTATGTACGTACAATGTTTGCCATATTCGATTCGGCATGTGCCCAATCTGATCCAAGGGATATGTGGGGCAAATACATTTAATTCAATCCAGAAGTGGAATGTGAAAGTGTATATGATCGACATGAATTAAACCAATTAGTTCAATAATTGAAGAAGGAAGAATTAAAGTCTGTTTTCCTAGTATTTCCCAGGTGAAATTGGGAAACCATTTCTTATTTCATTGATTTCAGCTATTGCTCCGACATCAGATATTGCGGTAGCAGTTGCTTACGTTAATAAAATTCTAGATTAAATTTAGCGAAAAGTTAACACTGCATTCATTGGCTACGAATTTCGGTTGGTCAACTAGTATTTCATAAAACTTAAAAGTTTGTGGAGAAATTTAAGAAACTTATAAAACAAATGATGATAATTTTTGGAAAAAAAAATTGTTTTGAGTGAAACTTTTTAAGAATCGCTGTGATTTGAAACTCAATGGAACGAAAATGCAACACAATAAAGAAACAAACACATTATAGGATCAAGTCGGAGACAGAATACATAACATATTGTTTAAATTCTATGTCTACTTTTTATGCGATGATTCGTAATGTTCCCACTGTCGTCTACTAAGCGTTGTGCATAATTATGCATGTATATCACTTTTCAACCTCGTTGTAATGCGGCTTTCAAACGACACAGACTTCAGACTTCTCGTTTAAATTTATACATAAGTCTGAGGTCTGTATGAAAATCTGTACGAAAGTCTGCACAAAAGTCGGTCAAACTTTCGTGCGGACATTTTTCAGATAAATCTTTCGATTTGAAATATAGCCCAACTGAAATTACCGCGATGGGAGATGCTTAGTTTATAAAAAAAGGTAGTTAACAGTCTGAATTTAAGGGGTTAGGGGAAGTCAGAATTTTCAAAAAATCGATTTTTGTTTTTTGCATTTTCTTAAAGTCAATCCGACAATTATTTTTCGAGTAATTCAGCTTTATTTTCAGCTTTCATTACCGTACATAAAACTGTAAAACATTAAATGCGTTTTTCTTAAAACTATGTTTTTTGAACTGATGCCAACTATAACTCAAAAACCGCTCGATAGATTTGAACGAAAAAGCTAGTGCCTGATCGAATGATTTTTTGTTCTTTTTAAAAATTCGATTTTTTTTATACACAATTAACTGTTGATTTTTTTCCGAAAATCAGAAAAAAATTCCTGAGGCCGCCATTTTGTTGATTTTGAAAAAAATCCTTCAATCAGGCACTTGCTTTTTATGTTTTCTCAAAACTGTATGAGTTTCATTCAAATCTATCGAGCGGTTTTTGAGTTACAGTTGGCACCGCAAGAACCCATTTTCAAAACCTGTTGAACTAAGACCGCCATAACTTGTAAAATATGTAGTTAATATTTTTTTTTTTAATTTTAGTGAAGTTATGTTAAAGTATGATGAAATCATACTATGTTTATGCTTTTGCGAAAAAAAATTAATTACTAGTAAAAAAAATTATTAAAAAATTGCATTTTTTCACGCTCCAGACTACCCCTAACCCCTTAATAAATGTGTTAGCGCCTGTACATTTCAATACTTTAGCACCGTTTGAAATGCGATGAAACAAAAAAAAGAGTATTCACTATTTAGTCTGAAAGAGAATGTGGAATATTACAAAAATTTCTTATAATACTCCTCTTCTCTTTGCTCGGGCTGTCAGAAATTCCTCTCCTGTCGTGTTTCAATTTAGCACCTCCACTCGCTTTCAATTGCGACTTGGCTTAAATACTAATATCTTGGACGACGACAAAAAAAAAGAATTTGTAGGTAAGATAAAATCGATAAAGAGCCAGTCAGCCAGCCTCGCACAATTAGAATTCCGGATTTAACATTAACAGGAAAAACGTAAGTTTTTCATACTTCTGCATATTTTGGGTGATTCACTAAGACTTTCGAGTCCAACTTGAGTATAAGTTATCAAATGTTTTCTGATCGTCCTTTCAAATCACACGATTATGCATAGCCAGTTATTAACGTTCAACGTACTTTAGAAGTAGAGAAAAGTCATTGTCACAGATGAAAGGAAACCACAGAGGCTACGTACGTAATCGGTAGTAAATTTTGCCAGAACCCAGGACTACCAACAAAAAGTCCCATTTTAAGCCACTGGCAAGACTTGGAAATTCTAACTTCATCAAACAAATATAGTCTAGAAATTTAAAATATATTCAGCCCTATCACAGATTCCGTCGTTATCGAAAAAAGTCTAAGTTTCCCGATGTAACTATCACATAATCTATTCGGAGTGGAACGAATTTTGAAATTTGTAGATTCGGTATTAGCTTCGATTCCATTCGGATTTTGTGATCACAAATTTTCGTAGTTCGTAACTTAGCTTTCCGTGTGGAAGTTTTCTACGATGGAATCTGTGATAGGGCTGATTATAATTTTTGGTTTGGTCAATAAACTAAGAAGATAAAAATATTTTGACAAATGAATAAAGGAGTTCATTTGGCTGCTTTCTCAAGAAAGATCTACATTGGAATTAAATTTGTACAACTATTTTGTAGGCGCAATTAGTGTTGCCTTACAAACGATAGGTATTAGGTATGTATGGGATTTTCTTTTATTTGAATGCAACACAATCAAAAAGTGCCATTTTCAATATATTTGTGTGCCACAAAAAGCCACTTCACACACAAAAAGAACACTCTGATTCTAATCATTTAAGCGAACTATGAAATATAAAATTCTTTACTTCTTCCATCCATAAACTATACAAACACCTGACAGTTCAACTCGAATACAAAAATACTTCCAAAAACACTTGAGAAGGAAAAGCATCTAACCGACATTGTTTCAAAGACCAGAAATCCTCTTTTGCACCTTGAATTTGGTTTTCTCATCCCCAAAAGGATCTACTTTAACAAATAAACATCACAAAGTGGCATAATCAACAAGATTGACGGTCCTCGAAAAAAAAATCCTTTTTTCGTCAATTTCTCAGACTAAGAAAAACCACTTCAAAGCGTATTTTCACCATAACTCATAAGCCTGGCTAGCTTTATGGTTTTCCTTTAGACTTTTTAACAAGAGGAAAACCCAGAGAAAAAAAACACAAATAATTCCATAAAACAAAACGAAAGACAGGGTCGTTAACCTTTTTTTGCACCACACAAACCAAAACAAAACACACTCCGGAGACGAGGTACGAGTATTTAAGTGAATTAAATATTGTGTACCAAAGTACGATGAAGCTATCATTTATGCAAAAACGATTTCAGTTTGAAGTTAAACGAAACAATAATGAACGGAGAATAAGACAGAGAGAAAACCAGAAAGGAGGGGGATGAAAAACATAAACTGAAAAAGAAAAGCTGGTAATCCATGGAAGGTTGTTATCCTGTTGTTGCTTTCTCAAGAACTACGCCCGTACTCTTTTCAAAAACAAACCATAAGCTGGCAGTAAATATCAATCTGTGGTAATAAGAAGCTTAAGTTGCTTTAGCAACTGCGGCTGCTACTAGTTTAACCAATGAAAAAGCTATTCCTTGATGTAGTCAGAGATATATGTAGGTATGCGCCTTTGCGGAAGCACAACACACCTGCATCAGCCGCACCAGATAATTCCGAAATAATTAAAAATAGCTCACTGTTAAAGTTCGTTGTAATGGTTTTTTTCCTGTGCTTCGTAAGATCCGTCAGATTTTTTCGAACAAAAAAAAAATTAAAGAATTTAAAAACGGGAAATTTACAACAGCTGAAGCAATAACTGAGATAATTTTAAAAGAATAATGAAAGAGCAATGAGTCCTGGCCATTGCAATAAAAAAAGAAAAGGAAATGAGTCTACTTCGTGAATGCAAACGCTAAAAGGAATATTTATTTCTTCTCATAAAATGCAGGTAATGCAACGATGTCGTAAATTGTAGAGCAAACGTGAATAAAGCAATTGAGGGTATGCACAATGTGCGAAAGATCTCCTAAGAACTGAAGATAAAACGTATGCAATGTGTACTGGGGCTAAATACAGGTAGCACCAGCTCATGTGCATAGAATAAAGGACAACGAAAGTATAACAATGCAAATTTATAGTTTCAACTTCAGAAGTTCTTATTTATGTTTTAAGAATATGCAACATTTTACTTTCCAATTCAAGTCACGAAGATTGCAGAAGATTTGTTTTGTAGAATTAATAGTTGTGGAGTTATGAGATATTAGTTATCGATGACAAAAGACATTAACGATATGAGATGATCTTTATAGAGTGATAAAAGTGAGTTCAATTAATTAAACACACATTTACACCGATGATTGGGCATTATTGTTTCAGCATAAGTACTAATTTTACTAATTTTATTATGAACTTTATTGATAAGCTCAAAGGAAGTGAAGCACCACAGAGCGAATAGAACGTATCGTAATTATTGCCTATAAATAGTAATTACTAAAGTCAAAGCGATTTTAAAGCTTTGAAAGTTAAGTTTAAGGAATAAACCGAAAAATTCATAACATTCGGGGTTTACCTCACAACAGTAGAAAGTGCAGTTCCAAAGGCCAGTTAACGATAGGAGCTTCATTTGGTCGCGTCGGTATAGGGTGAGTCATTTTCAGTATTGCCACTTGGCTAGTTTCACAGTCAATCACGTAAATACGTAAATACGTTCGCCAAATTTAAACGAACAATAGATGTTGACTGAATGGTGCACTCGACGCACTGCTGAATCTTACTCCATTTGATACCTTCATGATGGGGATGGGGTGTATTCTCAAGATCACATCTCGTTTAAAAAGATGTGGTCTCTGGAACAATTCACACTGGAGCTTTGAGGAACTCACAAGTAGCATATCTTTTGACTCTCGTACAATGGATATGCCGTTCGACACGATGATCCCAAGGCTTAAACTGCGTCGAAAGTACATCTGAACATAGAATCTGAACCAGGAAAGGATTACTATCGTATCTTCACACATTGTTCCAAAAACAATGATAAACCGGTCGCAAGTGCCTTTGTGAAGAGCGATAAGACTACGACTGCATCGCTCATTGGAGGAGACCTATCGAAATGGCTATAAGCTTCATTACGAACAATGGCTGGATAAAGAGAAATATTTGTGCTTGCAGTGACAGCCCAGCTGTGCTTAAGGCTCTATTAAGAGCTCATATTACTCCGAAAGTGATCCAGGAATTCAATATCTATTTCAATACGGTCGGAAACCTTAATTATTTGAGTATCGTTGGGGTTCCAGGCCATCACGGCATAACTGGGAATGAGATCGCCGATGAACTTGCGAGGCAAGAACCTCATACAGCTTTCCAGCCCTTTGGATCTGTCAAGGGCACAATTGCAGATGGCATGCCTCCATTGGATATGGACACCAGCAAGAAAGGCTGTAGAAAGCTTGTTTGCGTTGCCACGGTGCACTTCTTTTTTGCCAAGCATTTAAAAGTGTTAAGCTTAAGTTATACCACATTTTGTGAATCCTGTGGAGATCATCATTCTAAGGATGGATTTGATGCATAAAACGAAATGATTTACCAATTTAAGTACAGTAAATTAAATTTCCGTCAGCAAACTGTAACACGGGAGAAGAAGTGCTATTTTTTAATATATCGATAAGATTATATGTATTACTTATTCTCTTGCCACTGATCTGAAGAGAACTCGGATCGCCAAAAAGTCAACAAGGTGCCCGTGTCTTAGTGGTTAGCATGGCCGCCTGCTATTACTTAGTCGTTCGGCTTTCGAAAACGGTATATGGTTGTAGGTTCTTGAATTGCGTTAGACCCCGAGGGTCAAATAGGTTTTTGGAGCCACATTTTTAATTATTTATTTCAATAGGAAGCATAAACGAACTCCGACAACAAATACAAGAGGCTTTTTTGGAAAGCACAAGGAACATGAAACCACGAATAACCGTTATTGACTTACAACAGTAAAAAACAAGACATGCATGTTCAATTTAATCCATTCGGCATTAAACGTCAAATTTGCGTGATTTGCGACTGATCCATGCAAAAGAATGACTCCTGAAGCACCACTGATTGATTTAAGACCGGAATACGAACGTTAGAGGTTCTAAGCTGCTGCAGGTTGATTTGACGCAGCAACTTGGTCAAGCTTATAATGCTTTTCAACCACATTTTAATTCACATCGTTCAACTGTATAAAAGTTTAATAAGAATATCATATGAAGCTACAAAGCTGCGTTGTAAAATAAACTTCAAAATTGAATCCAGCATTGTTGAACCACAATACAACACTTGACAGTTCATGTCCTGCTTAAATTCCAAAAATATTCAACTACCTACAATAGTAGTTGCATTCAATTCAAACCAACTCGTCTAAAAAGTTGATCCTATATGAGCCTAGAGCCCCAGTGACATTGCATTTATTGTTTCTTCCAATCTTTATTTAACTCTCTACACTAAAATCGTTTATTTAGGCTCGATTGAGCCCTACAGAATCCCTATGACTATGAATGATCCCAAAAACACACCGAACAAAAAAACTAAAAAATACCATCATTGTATAGAATGGACTGCATTTACATTTCAAATAAACCCTCAGAACATGCATGTACAGTGTATTTCTCATATCAGCAACTTTTTATGGAGAATACAAAATCATTCGGTACAGATGCGGCAGCCTCCAATAACCACTACTTCTACCACCGCCAACGTTTCGCTTAGCTTGCCACACGAAACAACTTGTGTGCAACACAGCAGCAATAAGTTGAGCTAAGTGCATTTTATGCATGGCTCATGGGGGTGCAGAAATGGCGGCGGCGGGCGCTTGGGAGAATTTAGGGATAAAGTAGTTTATCCCTCGGATCTTTTTTATTTTTTTGTGTGTGTCTTTTGTGTTGCTAGCCAACTCCCAACTGTATATATTTTTCCAGTATCGAATACAATAGATTATATGCTCCAGTTTGTGTGGTAGAAGAGGAATATGGTGGCGTTGCATTTGCATATTTTAAGTTTTCATTTCAAAAAGCCAGGAGATGAGTTTAATTTATTTCGCTCACCGCCCAAAGTTCTCTTTTTAGTGGTCATTAGCAATGCAAGAGCATTAGCTGTAGGTATACTTCATTTTTGAAATCAAACAAACTTGGACTTAATACACCTGGACTGAAACTTTTCACTTTGTTAGCTATCAAGTTTTTAAAGTGCAGTGGACGAAATTAAGTGAGTTGTATGGACATTGTTTACATTTCTTGAAGAAATTTGTGTGTTTCTTTGTCAGACTAATTTTATTCGACACACAACAATCCAACGAATGACTCATTTTAAGGCCAGAAATTTTAGCGGCAAAGATTTTTTGTTTGAGGAAAAATATTTTAAACAAAAAACTTAGATTATGAATATGTTGTTGCAGCTGAATTCCGACTTCACATCAGTTTAATTTGTCATTTGGGATCGAACGGATCACGGACAGCGTTCATATTAGAACATTCTCTTTGCCTTAAAATGTTCAATAAGTCTAGTGTTTTCTAAATTGTTTAGATTATTCCTCTTGAGTGGACACTCTTTTAGGTGGACAAAAGCCCAAATTTCACAGTAATTTGAGTATCAATCTGATGATAAGTACCTAACTTTATCCAACACAGGAATTTAAGTGGATATCGTGTATTGCCTTCAATATTTCTATGCATTGAGCTCTATGTCAAGGCTTGACAAAAAAATGAGATAGGAAAACAAGAATAATTCTTTCCATTCTATTGGTTATTTTACAGGGAAAAGGTATGAGAATTGCATTGGAAAACAAAATCTTGGATTGGCAAGCATGTTTTTTTTTAATCAAAAACATTGTCAGAGTCAGGGTATTCTGATTTCCAGACATGTACAGTGAAACCCGCTTAAGAGAAAAGGCGAATTGTCACAGTTTTTCTTTCACTTAAGCGGGGTTTTCACTTAACCGAACCCCGGTTAAGTGAAAAAAAAAATTTCACTTAAGCGGAGTCCTGATAAGGGGCCAGTTATAGCGATCAGGAAAACGAATCAGGAAAACTTTTCAAGTGGAATAATAACTATGTTTTCGTTGCAATTGAATAACAAATGTTATACCAATCAATGGCAAATCAATCAAAGAATTTTTTGTTTCCAAAAAAGATATTATAGAACAAATATTTTGTGTTTAATGTGTATTTTTCTATTTTTCTGTTCCAATTCCATCAGGAAAATAGAAAAATACAATTTTACGGCAAAGTATTTGTTCAATTGAACATTTTCTTGACAAAAAAAATTCTCTGGGCTGTTTACTATTTATTAGTATAAAATTTGTTATTCAAATGTAACGAAAACATAGTTATTATTCCATTTGAAAATTTTTCCTGATTCGTTTTTCTGATCGCTATAACTGGCCCCTAAGTGAAAAAAATTGCACTTAAGCGGATTTAAAAGTTACATTAAGCGGAGGCTTAATGCTTCATATACACAATAAACAATTTGATGTATTTATCTTTGGAGTTGCCTGGAAAAAATTTAAATGAAAGTGTTTGAATAACTAAACATCAAAAAAATAAGTTATTGAATAACAAATATAACACATGTATGTACATTGGAATTCATAGGTATGTATGTAGTAGTACATAAATATATTACATAAATCAAATAAATCACACTTGAGTTTTTGTAGGTTAATTCGTTGGCACATTGGGCAAAACAAAAAGAGTCCACTCCCAAGTTTGGCTTCAGATTTCAAATATGTAAATTAGGGTGGTTCTTAGGAAAAAAAAAAAATTGGGGACGCCCCCCAGATTGGTTCTAAATCAGGAAAAAAAAATTATTTATATTCAATTATAATTATTTTCAAATTTCTATTCCTAACCCTTCCTGACCCTATTTCATTAAGAAGTTTTTGTTTTTTCGATCATACGTTCAAAAACGGTTGCTGTTATAAAAAAATTGTTTATCGAGTTTTTGTTAATAACAAATGAAATGATAAATAAAAAAATCTAATTTAATGTTAGGTCATTAAAATTGCCGTAGATATCTTTGAAAAAATAATCCATATCAAAATGTTGCTTACGTTTGTCGGATTAAGTGAAATAAGAAATCACCCTTTTTGTTTATTAGCAATAGAGTATAAATAAATTATCTAAATTTAATCAAACATACACACGGCTGTAGAGTGTTCATCAGAGACGCTTCATTTGAGCCTAATTCGAAGTCTTTCCGTTGATTAGTTCAAAATAGACAGGAAAATAGGGCCAGGAAGGGTTAGAGATAAAAATAAGAAAAAATTAGGGAATTTTTTTTTCATTTCTTAGAATCGATTTAAGGGGCGTCGCACTCAATTCTCGCAAAAAAGTGAAATAAGAACCACCCTAATGTACATATTCATATTTTTGAATACAATTAGTTACGTTTTATCAAGACAAAAATAATCTTTCCTTCTTTCAAAAAGTCATCAATTTTCGTTTGTGACAAAGTCTGAAAATGGCAATTCATCATATTATATTCAATTTCATCTAAGATTAGATCTAGTTCATTATCCCCATAAGAAAACTGCTAAAGAACATTGAGAGATTTAAAAGCCTCTTTGATTGTTGCTTTCTGGATTCCCAAAATTTCCACATCTAAATCATTTTCAGATACAGATCTGCTAGCATCAAACTTTTCGAATTGTAGTGCTGCTTCATTAATTAACAGGAATTGTGCTTTTTTAAAGCATCTCGGATTATGAGATCTACCTATGTACAATACATATTTAGAAGAAAAATTATAAGCAAAAGAAAAACAAAATGACTGTGTTTAATCTTAGTCTACACACCAATACAAAAAATAGTTTTGTCTGTTCCAATCGAATTGAAAATGAAAAGGACTGTGATACGGTCCTTTGGTAGCTTCATTCCTGAAGGTTTTCACATCTATTTACCAATGAAATTGTCGCGTCGGTAGAGCCTTAAACATTATCCCGGATTCATCAGCATTATGCACGTCATCTGGGTTGTAGCTTTGACGAATGTTTGGCCAAAAATGTTACAGCCAATGGTTAGCAGCAACTGTGTCAGCAGAATTATTTTCACCACAAATCTTCTTAAAATGAATATTTTCACGTTTTTTCCACTGATCTAACCATCCATTTGTTGGCTCAAATTTTCGAAAAAAATGTTCGATAACATTTTTTTTCACTTAAGAGAGTTATTTTCAATGAAAAATATGAAATTTAACTGAAAATATGTTTCAGGTACCCGGGTTATTCACTTAAGCGAGTTTCACTTTAGCGGAGTGTTTAATAGGTAATTGGTCTACAAATACTCGGGGCTGAAAAAATTCTTTCAGATAAGCGGGTTTTTCTCTTAAGCGGGTTTCTCTTAAGCGGGTTTTACTGTACAAAAAACGGATATTAATGGCAATGGATTACAACTACTGTAATCATTGAAACTGGTTAATATTAACAAAAGCAATGAATCGGTTATCAGTCATGTTTAACGCACTAATAAGTAATAGTTCAAAAGATTACTTTCAATTCTTACACAGCTTCTAACCTACAATATTACAAAGTGTTTCCTTTTATCCGAACCAAAAGTGCACCAGAGTGTACTTCAGTTTTTGCTTTCTCTCCCAACATATTTCGGGCAAATTATATATTCCAAACGCATACCGATCCCATCGTACCTGAAGCTATCAGCGTGTATTGGCTTTATTGAATTCGCTGGTTGCATATGAAGACGACAGGAACCAAAGCGCCCCATCAAATATGCATTCCTAACAAAGTCGTTGAAATGGAATATACACACGTTGCCTTTCTTATCTTAGCTTCATATATTGGTTCGTGTTTGAAAAGTAAAGGTACTCGTGCCTGTGGGATAGAACACTTTCCTCCCCCCTCGCTCTATAATGTTTAATGTGACATTTTTCATTTTACCTGACATGGTTAAGGACGCATAGAGCAAAAAATAAAATAAAAATGTTTTGTATGAATGAAAAAAAAAAGGAAATAAATGAGTTTTCACATCAATCAGTGGCAATGCCCTTTAGTAAATAAAAATGATGAAGAAACCTAACGTATATACATAGATACCTACTGATAGATGAGGAAGTGAGGTCGACAGGGTAATATCAAACCAATCACCAGAGAAGAGAAAATTGAGGAAATTGACTTTTGAAAGTACTTGAGGCTATATATTCGATACAAGGATATGAATGTTATCGATAGCATTTGGTATGTTGTCGAGCTTAGTTGAGAACAGATTTAGGAGTAAACAGTATACTAAAACAACAAATGAAACTTTTTCCTCAACAAAATGGAGCATAGTAAACATATTTTTACTCATTTTATAAGATCCAAATACCAGAACAAAATAAATTGAATATTACCTACTCTACGAACAAGCCCTCTATGTTCTATATGTTCGTAGAGTAGGCAAAAGTCATTTCGGTTGTAAATTTTCGACTTCACTTGATGTGGTGATTATATTACTGGAGTTAGAAAGTAGCACTTGGTTGAAGAGTTATAAGGTCTTTATTGCAAGAAGAAATGATTGACAGTAAGAGAGATAAGATCCAGATAAGAAAAAAGAAAACTTAAGTACGGTGAAATTGCATTGGTACATAACTGAGAGGAGGTTTTGTTATAAAGCAAAATAGTTGTACAGACAGTAGTGTCTGAAAGTAATGATTCACAACAACTGGCTTTTTTTTTGTGACCAAATAAAAGAATGGCATGTGCGAATTTAAACACATAACTAAAATGTTCAGGAAAAATACGCTCATAGTCCCAACAAGTTTGCTATACCTTTAAATTAAAGTTAAATAATAATGGGTGTTTTTTTCGGTTCGAACGAATTCCATCCGAGACGCTCTATTTTAGAAAATAACATTTTATAATATTTTCTTCGAGGGCGCCAAACGCCTCCTGCCTATATGGGCATGGGTAGACAAGCGACATAACCCTCCAAAAATTAGTGAATCGCTCGATCTTGCAGAAATCGGAATCAACGGAGATTTCGCTTTAAGACAGTTCACGCAGTGCCCAGTGGTTGTGCGGCTTCAATTCTACGATCTACGATGAACTGAGCATAAATCAAATGGAAGCTGTCAAAAATACCAACTCTAAAAAAAGTATTGCCAGATTGTCCCCTTTACGATATTTAAATATGAAAAAAATGTGGTTAAAACCGATCAAAAAACTATTTATCAGTTTTTGTGACTGTAAAGCTATAAAAATGTTAAATTCACACCATTAACTAATTGGTTAAAGAAAAGTCAAAGAAATGCACATGCTGCCCAACGGAAAGTGGTCCTACAAACGGATATACAAATTGCCTGTAAAAATAATGCAATGCTGAGTAAAGACTAGATAACGGTCATAGAAACTTGGTTAACTTAACGACGACAGCAAATTTTTCTCTGCAAGTTTACACATTTAGGAGTTATATCTATCACACCATTCAATTTTAATTAATATTTCCTACTACTATGGTATATGCGATAGCTTTTCAGAAAAAAAAAAAAAATATCACGACTTATGCTGAAAGCAACCTGAAAATTTCCTTCATTTCGAACAATGCTCATTGTGTTTTCCCCAAAACTAAAGAAAAAAAGCACCAAAGATTCGATTTGGTGATTTAACCAACTAAATATGTAAACAGTGCATTAACAGGAACAAAAAACCAGTAAACCAAGAGACACTATCTTGGTGTGGATCTAGTTTGTGTCGAGACATTTCTTTGGAGCGAAGCCTGTCTCGGTAAAAGAAGGCCTTTTCGAGGTAACCATAATATTAAATGGTAGATTTGTTTATTTTAAATAAGGAAAATCTATAAGCAATTAAAATAAATTGAGGTTAGACACCTCAAAAATAGTCAGAGCTCCTGAACCCGATGAGCTTAACTCAGCCTAACATGAAAATCTCTTTACAGTATGTCATGTCAAGCTGCATAACAATTGGTATATAAACCAGACATTTCACTGGAACAGACCAGACAGTTTCTAATTTAATTAAAATTTGAATTCAAATAACAGATGCATAGACACACTCTGAATTCATCAAAAAGCTGCCACAAGCAATTAAAATAACGAATCCCACCAGAGCTACACGAGAGAAAAAAAAATGCTTTTTATTCCTACAGAGTGCAGACCGAATTGAAATACAACGATCATAATTAATACATTGAAAACAAAATTCTTCCCCTTTTTTTTTAAGCCGGTCTGAGGGTGTGTTGTGTGGAATTTTTTGATGGAAGCAAGATGCAACACACCGGAAACAGAGTCCATCATTGAGCGCACAAATAAGATAAATAAAATGCAACGAACTGTCTGTTTTATGATGGAAGAGGTAGTTATCTCCAAAGTATATTGATGCAATGGAAGTACCCTGAAGCATGAAAGAAATAATTAAAAACAATCGCACAACACAAACATATTAAGCTTTTCAGAAAATTTTTCATTTTAATTTTTTATACTTTTTCAAAAAAAAAAAAAAAATTTATATGAAGGAATATTCTCTCATTTCAATGCAAATTAATGTTCTCAACCAATGTTGCACACCTACCTACATATGTATATGTACGAGTAGTTAATTGTAATTTCGTAGAATATTCCAATTAAAGTTGAACGAGAAATTCTTTATCTCTCCACCTTCAATAGCAGATCGCGAATTATAAACTTTATACAAATTTTCATGAATGAAAAGTGAAACTCCGGTAGCTGATGGAAAAATAAAGTTGATCCTTCCGGAAAATTGTTAAAAGGGCAGACGGCAAGAGGTATTGTTCAATGGGCGGCCAGGCGTTATACAAATTAAAAAAAAAAACGAAATAAAAGCCGGTAAAAGCACTCCTTGGACTTCTTTTGGAAATGCATAAAAGCTGCGAACGTGAGTTAAGTATTTCAAGTGGCATATTCAACCTTCAAACCGACATCAACTACATTCAAAAGTATATTTTTCAAAGTATATGTGTATAACTTTTTTTTTCATTACTTCAAACAAATTTGTTTTGTTTGTTTTTTTTTTTAAATTGTTTGCAATGTTTGTCAACAGATGTACTAAAAACAAAAATTTAAAGAGATTATATCAAAGTAAACACTATTTATATATATTTATATTGTATGTAAATATTTAAGTAAAAATGTTCATGCACACCTCAATCTTGCGTCCCTCAACCACAGTGCCGTGAAGACGTTCGCGTGCTCTCTCCGCATCGCTACTATTAGCGAATGTTACAAAACCGAATCCCTACATGCAAAGGACAGAACAAAGATACATGCAATTTTGATTGGTTGATTTTTTAAAAACAATTTTTCTTTTGCAAATACTTAAATTATATCGATTAATATTATTACTACATATTTTCATCGTAATAAGTGATATAAATTAATTTAAATTCTTATTTGCATTTGTAAAACATATTCTTAAAGACGTACAATAACATATACGTAAATAAACAGGATTTTGCTCAAAAACAACATGCGTTTCAATTTATTCAAGGTTGTCATTATAAATGTTTCGATTAAAATAAAATTTATTAAAAATATTTACGGTTGTCATTATAAGCTGGATTACTTCTATTTTTTTATAACTTACATTTAAACTCACATTTTTTAAGATGTTTTGTACAAAATAATCAAAATTGGGTTTTTTAATTAGTCGCAGGTTTATTTTGCTCAGTTTTAACGTTTATCAATGAGACACATATTTTTTGGTTGGTCAATCCTTAGTTTCAGAAAAATATGGGTCCGAAGGCTCGCACGAACTTGCGATTGTGTGATAAATACGATATCAAAATCTTAAGGCTGAGCAGAGGCTTTAGTATTCGCTCTTCATAATACATTTGGTGGCGCAGGGTTGTCAAATACACATTGATTATGGAAATTGAATTAAATCACGTAAAATATTGAAAAATAGATTAAATAATCCAAAGATTTTAAGCGATAATCTAGGTTAGGTTGGATGCGGCTGTCAGTTATACGGAGAACGACACACTTAGACCACAGAGGGTCCATTTTGATACCACTGAAACCAGAAGGTTGATAACCCTCTGGTTCCTATTGAGGGGATGATAGAGAGTTACAACAACCTCTAATCGAACATGGACTAACAAGTTGATCACCAGTTAGTCGAACCATCCAGAACTTCGTACGAAAAGGGTCTTTATTAGCTAAATCGCTGGTGCCGTCGAAAAAGCAATCACCTAGGTGAGCTTTCCGTCTGTTAGGAAGTGCAGGGCCTGAACAAAAGAGATGTTTGATTGTCTCTCTCCCCTTCCTCCTCGCCCATGCAACTTCTGCAGAAGTCATTTGAGTAGACACCAAGTCTTTTGGCGTGTCTACCTATTAGACACTGTCCTGTTAGGACATTTATAGTGGAACTAATGTACAGACGAATTAGGTTCAATAAGCTCTTTGAACGTTTCGAGTTCACACATGGCCAAGTTCGTTTCGTCATAAGACATATATTACTCTGCGTCCATCTAGTGTTCATCGTCTCAGAGGCGTCCTGTTTTAACAAAAGTTAACATGTAGCGATAGGAATACCTATATTGTTCCTTTCAGGTCGAAGATGAGAAGTCGGTCCGTTTTTGGCGAGTTGACTGTTATATCTCTGTTACCCGGCGCCCATCAAAGGCAATGTTGAACTGTTCTGACATCTCCTTTAGAGAGGTGCGACAGTTTTGGACCTAATTAAATTTTGTACAGACAGAGGCAAGAGCTTTGAGAGCAGCCTGACTGTCCGAGAAGATCCGAATATCCCTGGAGGATACAACATTGTTTCTAAGCCAGGAGAGGACTTTTTATCGCCAGAATAACCACTTGGAACACACAGCAGTAGTCAGGTAGGCGAAAGAAAAAGCTTAAATTCAGGCCTTTCGACAAAATTCCACTACCTATACCATCACAGGTTTTGGATCCGTCAGTGCAGAAGTGTAAGGCTTCATTATCCAAGAGAGTAACACTCTTTTGAGGGTATGGTTATGATTTATTGTGATGTCACATTAGAATTTTAGTTCTCTATAAAGTGATACAGACAGTGAATGTCCATGTTCACTGAGATCTTTGATGAAGAGCTCTACTGAATGTGTCGTCTTTGACGGGATATGAACAGAGAAGATGCGGAACGCATTCCTATTCAGCTTCCACAGAAGCTACTTGAAGGGGTATTGAGCCTTGCTGCATGTCTACATAAATAAGAAAATGTTGGGCAATAACACTGACTACGGAGCTAAGGAAACAAGCACATGGGACTGGAATTGGTCAGATTCTTTTGGTAGCCAGACCATTGGTGTTTGTTCACCTCTTATTTTATTTCTCCATATTTTGCCGAAGCATAAATTTGCGCGTAGCCCTCGGTTCACTCAATTGGGTGAAGTTGGTATAGAAGTTGCGATATGTCGAGTTCTCTGTGATCCGGAACCCATAGGTATATGTTAAGTGTTCTCTGTTCTGTCATCTCCATAGCAAACAGGCGAACGTTGAAGGTGGTTACAGAGTTTGAGGAAACATTGCTGAATGATGCTACTTTGCTACCTCCAAAGATGCGTATAGTTGACGTGAATGTTACGATTACCCTGAGCCATGATAGGACCTCTTAGTCGCTAGGAACATGATATGAGAAAAAGGTGTGAGCGACTAGTATTTAGTTGGTCTGAGTACGCGATGCAAGACGCGCCCCGCCGTAAACCTCATCATCGATTTTCGAACCATCGATCGGCATCGGTATGACTAGAATCAATCACACCACAAGTTTCTGACAAGTTTTGAAGTTACAGACCAATACGAAAAATACTTCTTGAAATTGGAAATGTATTTGAGCCACCAGATCGCACGAACTAGGAAGAGCAAAGAAATGTTCTTGGTTTGAAATACCAATAGAGGACGCAATTTAGTAAAAAGAAATTGGCAAGGATTGTGGTCTAAATTAACAAGGAATTCAAATGGAAATTGTATTTTACTGTATAAAAATAATAAAAAACATGTTATTGCTTTTATCATTGAGCTGGACTCAGAGAACACTACGCATTTAGGAAACAGGTGTAATATTCGAATGGAACCAGACTTCCAACCATAATCAATCGGAACAATCAGGCCAGCTTTGCACTCCATAGAAAAATAGATGGCGACGTGAAAAGATTTTTTGAAATGTTGCGAATCAGTTGATGCGACAATAAAATAAACGGCAAAACTGAAATGATAAACAAGGAAACTTCACATTTCAAAGAACGACGTTCTCTTCTATCAAAGATTTATTGCCGAATTGTGTGGGAATCAACAAGATATCAACCTGTCTACCTAAGCTGACCTATCAACACAGAACTGGAAACGACTGTTTCGAAACAGTTTGATTTATTAAAGAAAAAACAAAACGAATAATATTTTTTTTTTTGCTAGCTTATCTGCTGTTCTAAACTTTCTTTGCAATTTTCCACGAGCCATGAGAAAAATTTATAATTCCATCCTTAAAACCCCTTATTTGTTTCTATCGGATTCTTTAAGCTTTGATTTCAAAAGCGATCCATAGTAAAGAATACATCGATAAGAAGACATAAGATCAAGGACCGTTCTCAAAAGTTCGAAATTAATCCTGAGACAATTGAAACACCAAACAAAACCATTGTTTTTGATCTTTTTTTGCAGTGAATACGTATGATAAAATGATTTTGTTTTCGGTCCTAAGGACAGCTTTGCAAATTAATCTTCCTACAAAAACAAAAAAAGCAACTATTGCATTTCTGTTTATCTATTTCCAGTGCACATTCTCCGACAAAACTTCAATACGTGAAGAGTATTATGTATGTACATTTTTGGTTGCCATTTTGTGTTTGAGGATATGTTCTAAAATTTTTGCGGCAATCTGGCTCCTTGCACACTTTTTCCGGTGATTGTAGGATTAAGATTTCCTAGCAAATTTTCATGTCCTTCTTAATTCCCATAACAACCCTCTGCTTCGTTTGGTTGTATATCTTCTGACTCTGACTAAGTTTGTTTTTATTTTGGAATTTTTCGGTCAGGATTTTGGTTGTTTCGTCGCATTTCCCATTTGCATCGCGTGTGTTGGGCGACAGAGAACTACAAGGAAATTTTTCCTTTGTTCTCTGTTCTTTTTATTAAAGATTATAAAACAAACGGATAAAGCATGTCCCAGCTCCAGTTCCAGGATGTACGAAACTTTCTTTTTATTCTTTATTCAGCTTTTTCGGGTGTCCGTTGCAGGATACGAGCTTAGGTGATTAAGTACACATAAATACAAAAACTTGATGTATGTCTTTTGGAGATAACAATTTTTGTTGGCTTAAAAAAAAAAAAACATTGTTTGTATGTAAACTGACTTCTGATAGGTAATCATGTGGAAAACGGAATGGATAATGAGAGAATCGTATGTAGTCTTTACAAATCGGATATTTTCTATCCTTTTTTGTCAACCCAACTCCCGCAGTTGGAAGGAAATTTAATTTTCTGTAATGCCCTTAACAGTTCATTCTGGAGGTAAATTGGAAGCGGGGCAAAGCGCACTGGTTTTGATTTAGGAATGTTCTCAATCCGAGTAAATGTAATGGGGAACAAGAAGGACAATCGACCTGATATGTGTAAGACTCTCGACTGGATGTGTCTGAAAAACAGGCACAATGGTATTATATATACATATATATATAGTTTTAAGATGACTGCGAGACATGACCTCAATGTGCAGAGAACACATAGTCAAGATTATCAACATAGAGTGAAGTGGTGTAGGAGCAGCAGCAGGATACTTGACAGGGAGTGGAAAATGTATATTCACCTACTATCCTGTTCTTAGCCTGTGAACTTTCTGAATGCCCTGCTAGGCAATTGAATATTCATAAAGCTTTTCCACTCTGCTCTGTTGGTGTTGTGTGCTTGTTTTGCAACTTCCTGGCATTGATGGTTGCAAGGAAATGTGTAATTTGAAATGCATGGGCACATGCACACTGCACAAGGCACAAAGTTTGTGTCACAGAAATTTTTTTTTTTATATATATATATGGATGGCAATATACCTGCGATTAATGGTGAAAAAGAACAGAGAAGAGTGTGAGGTTCAGACATCATGCAAACAGAGCTGACATAAAGCTATCAATTTATAAAATTTTAATGAGAGCCTTGTGAAGCTGTCTCAAGATTATAACTAACCGGGTAGCAGTAGAGTCACGAACTTTTAGATAAACAATGAGGATTTCTTTTCATTGGAAAAACCCATAATTATCACAAACCTGTGAGAGGTGACAGAATTTGCAGAAATGGGATGCTGTTGGTGTAATCAGTAACTTCCAAGGGTTTATCTATCATATAAATAACCAAAACAAGGGCAAACCAGCGCAGCGTGTCTTTGAGTTAAAGAAAGATTAGCGGAGAAAAGGATACTAGCAGCAGAGAGGGTATTGTCACCTTCAAAGGATAGATCCGAAGAACCCCGTCAAAAAGACATAATCATACGGAATTCCGACATGATCCCGAAGTGGAAAGAAGAAAGCCCAGCCTAAAATCTCCGGCACAAACAAAAAATGCTACTACACCAGCAAAACTTTGGTCAATCTAAAAGTGGGATGGTTGTCGATGCGACGGAGGGATCAGTAGTAGATATAGAATAGAAGTGTGGAGAAAGGTTTGTAGTCCCTACCAGACCTCAAAGCACAAAGGCCCGTTAAAAAAAGAGTAAAAACAAATTAGTATCTCAAATCAAGGTTAAAATAAGTTGTAAATGATTCCCGTTCATCTCCTTTAGATACAAACACATAAAAGTTCCATGAAATAATAGCAATTCAAAAATCAATCCCACACTTGGGGTCGAGGCTCTTCAATTGAATTGAAAAATATTTCCAAGTAAAAAAAGAAAGAATCCCTAAGTAGATTTTGAAGTTCATCAGGATAACGTATTCCTATCTTTTGAAAAACCATTAGCAATTCCATAAAATAACGTTTGAAACATTCCATTCTCCAAAGGGTGTAAGAGTAGTGTTGGCATTGTGACAGAAGGGGACACGTCTTTCCATTTCACATGATTATCATCAGTTTGAGTCGCAATGAAACGAGAAACTTTTCACTCGAAAGTTAATATTTTCTTTAGAAACCCCTCTCAAATCAAATAAGACCACTCATACACATCTGTTCTGGTTTACTTTTCTGATAAGCAGCACGACGAGGACTGCTTCCCATTTCAATTTTTTGAAAGAGTCCACAGAAAACCCAATGATCACCAGAGCACATCCCAATTCCTTACTCCAAGCAAGTGACTTTTGCTTCTTTCCACCAAGAAGTTCTCTAAAGTTGCCATGCTTGGTAGTTCCTAAAGTGACACACCAGCGCAACGCTTTTATAAGTTTTAAAGTTGAACTTTTTACTCTTCTCAGCAAAAAAAAAAAAAAAATTAAAACGAGAGTAAGAGTGGATGAGAAGAGAGTACTTTTTAATTTCGCAATTAAATTTTCTGCCAAAAAGGAAAAGCATGTATAGGCTTTGGCTGAGAGCTTGTCGCATCCATTGCTAAAAACAAGACGAGGGAATAAAACAGGACTCATAGCACTAATTTCATTTGCTGGCTTTTTGCAGAAGAATATTAAAATGACGATAAAGACGTTTGCATAAAATGTCAGAAGAAAATATCCATTCAGGATGATTTCGCTTTTTTATTATTTTAGGGCGGATCCAAAGAGGGTGGGTGAGATGCGGGAGTTGGTTGCACGACAACTTGTGGAAGTATGATCGTAAAATTTTATTAAACTATTAACATCTAAGATGATTTTTGCGTTACGAGTGTTTGTGGGTGTGTGTTTTTGGGAAGTTAATAAAATTAAACATGAAAGCGCAAGGATGCTATAATTACCGCTTCCCTAAAACAGCGCATACAAAGTTGATAATATTATATGCGGCAATATACAATGAGTTTTTCAAACCCAATAAAAGAGCTGCTAGGTTTGGGATCCATTTGAGTGAAGGTTTTATTCCAACGAGAATATAAAGCTATGCTACAGTGGCAAAGTGAAAATTATTTAAGAAAAGATGAAACTTATCCATCGCTTTGGGAGGACAAAAGTATTGTTTTTGAAAGTTTTGGTCTTTGGTTGTTTCATCAAAGTCTCACGGGATATATTCTTTTGTAGTGGTTATATATTGAAATAGACTTGGCATAAGACTTCCGTATCAAACTCCTACTCAAAACCTGAGATAATTGAAGGGCTCAAGGTATTTTTAATTGGTTGACGGCAAAGATTGAAGGGCTCAAGGCATTTTTAATTGGTTAACGGCAAAGATTATGAAGATCTGATTTATGAAATTATTTTTAGGACTAGTGTTTATTTTTGCTGCCTATGCAAAGCTTTTTGGGGCTAGAGAAATCGAAGAGAAGCCACTGATCGTCAATGAGGCCGCTCTTAGAAGGAAAAATGCTTAGGGAAGCTTTGTGATATTTAAAAGAAATTCACTTCATATTCCATCTCTAATTCAATTGCTTCTGAAACCAAGTTATTCAAGAGCTGCAACAAAACAAGCTGATTGAGGGGCAATCATTTTTCAAAATGGCCGACCAAAGAATGAGAGTAGCTCAGGAAATTATTGAGTATAATCAAGGATAGCTATAAAGGATAGATATAAAGCTAGACAAAATTCGTCCTCAATGACAACAATTTTCCACTCTTACGCTTTCAAAAAGCTGCAATTATTTTATTCGACGTCGAAGTCGAAAAAGTTGCTGAAACCCAGAAGGTTTCAAAGTAAAAAAAAGGAAAAGCGAATACTTCAGAGCAAAAAAAATATGTAAGGACTCGTTGAGACTCCGCACGATTTCAAGCTCATAGGCTGCACAATCAATTTGAAGGAAAATTTTTTTAAATAAAAAAATGGGTGAGGAGATTATTGACTGTTGTTGATTGCAGCGAAAGATTAAAAAGCTGTCTAATGAAACGAAAAGTGCGCATTGATCGAATCACGAGAACTCATATACGCTGTCCTTAGACAAAAAAAGTTCCAGAAACCTTTGCTCGGATAGTCATGCATATGTTTCACAACAGTAAACTGTTCAGCTAGGGCTGCCGAAAAATCGAAAAGAATGTAAGCATTAGACTAAAGCAGCTTCAAGTCTTTCGAGTCCACTGCCTTTTAAGCGGGGAATATACGATAAAATTATCGTACCGATAATCGTACATCGCATGGGATGATTGTATAGTGTGTATGCAAAAAATTTTGATTGTTTCGATATCGCAATGCCAAATGCCTTGAATTGAAAACCAAGTGCGATCCAAGTCGCAGGCATTCGACGATTGTAACGTGTATTCCCCGCTTTACAGTTCTTGACTATCGGACGGCAAAAGAAATTCTGCCTACTGAGACAAAAGAAATTCTTTACACCGCCGCGCCGTTGGACATCTAGTCCCAAACATGGATCACAGCTTAAAAGCCTCATCGAATAAGCAACACCAAGATTAGTCGGTGTACCCCACACGCATATCACTAGTGAGAACGGATAAGTGGAAATACTGTGATCCCTAAGGAATTAGGTAGAGAAATATAAAGGAAGGAGAAGTTAAGATGCTTGGTAGCTTTACGTCAACTGGTATTAAAGAAGAGAGCACCTTGAAACCGTATTAGGAATTATGAAATGCGAACCAAAAAACCAAACTAAAAACAGCTAGAAAACGATAACCACCGCACAAAACAAACGAGAAAACGAAACTCAAAATCACGATAACCACTTCATAGACCGAATATAAATTACAAGAATGGATCCATGAACATGTCAGAACGATAATAAAACGACCACCAAAAGCAGTCGTAAATGATAGCGCGTATCGCAAAGGGGTATCGCGAGTATCTTTTTTTGTTACACGGACCCTGAGTACTCTAGGAAAAGGGCAACTTTGTCAACTCAATGAATTAAACAGAAAGCGAAACCATGCAACATCATTTTTGAGATCGTAAGCATCATGGCGGATCACTAGCCAACAATACTCGTTCTATTTATAACCTTTTTTCTTTCTAAAACGTTAACTAGAAAGGTTGCCGTCAAATCCAGACATTTTACGAAATTTTTTCACAATATTATACGAGTAGTATGGATCGTAGATCTCTGATCTGAAATAGTCCGGTAAGGGAAGGTAGAATGCTACTCATCAAGTTGAAGACTTTTTTTTTGACACTGCACCAACAAAAGCTCACAAAATTGATTCAGATGTCATTTAATGAGAAGAGCTTATCAAAGCCTTCCACAAACACTCTTATATTTTTAATGCTGTTAAGCTTTCTTCTTCTGTCTCCACGTTTTTCAATGGATTTCCTTGTAAACCCACAAGGACAAAAATCAATTTTCGATCTACTTTTTTAATTCCAGTAATTATTGAAGCAACATCAGAAGAATCACAAGCCAGCCATTTTGGGCCCCTCTTATTTGTCCTAGCTATTGAAAACCTCAATTCCCCTTATACAAATAGTGTCGACATTTTCAAACTCAATACTTTAAGTCACGATTCTACTCTATTCCAGCTCAAAATGACCGTAACACAGTTTTTACCAACATTTTTTTTCTCTAGGATTTAGAGTACCACTTTTTATAAAATATTTTCTGAATTAGAGTTTACATATGTTAAATTAGATCAATTATATACTTTCTTAAGTTAAGTGACGTTTAATTGTATTTTTAACCAAAAATTTAATCGAGAACATTGTAAAACGAAATATTTGAACATATTTCCCAACGCGTTAATAATTCTGACATCTGATAATCGAGAATCAAGCTAACTCTCTTAAAATGCGGAATTTGCGTAGACGTGAAACTTAAAGTTTTAGCAAGCAAGCCACCGTAAATGAATATACTTAACATATTTTTTTCTTGTCATGATCATAATCAAATATTAAGTATGCAAATACTTTTGAAATCGAAAAACTTATAAATAACAACCATTTATAAAAGAAACAAGGACATTTAAAAAATAATCTTACATAAAAACAAACGAAAATTAAATCAAGAGACAAATTTTAAAACTTTAACTAAAAAACTGGTGGCAGTGAAAACGATAAAAAACAATATCAATTCCTTTGATTCACAAACTTAAAATTATTACAAAACAACACTCTTAAATATAAACATTGGTTTGTAGTTATTGTTATAAAAAAAAAAAATCATAATCACAAATTTCTCATTAATTCTGCTTTTTTTACTTGTTGTTTTTCAGCAAAACTGTTCATTTTAACTAAATATAAATATAAAAAAACAATTCACACAGTTTTCAAGTACAAGTGTTCATAAGTTAATTTAAATCTATTTGGCTTATTTCATTGCTAGGATTGTGTTTTTCTTTAAGTGAAAAGGACATAGGGTCAAATAAAACTCATGATAAAAAAGTTTTCTATGAAATAGCCTTAAGATACATTGAGATGTTGCTGGTGGAAGTTTCAAAATAGATGAAATGCAGCTTATCAACTTTTGTTAAAACAGAACTTTGTATGTTTACTTTTTTCTTTTCCATTCTCAAAAACTGCATTTCCCTATTTCAAAACAAACCGTGAACAGGCGGACGACTTTATTATTCAAAATAAACCTAATTTTATCTTATTTTGTGTTAACGTTCAAAAATTTTTAACTTATTTAGAGGATTTCATTTCAATTGAACAACATAAAACAATACATACCTTGCTGCCACGCTCATTGAATATAATTTCTACATCAAGTATTGTTCCAAATTGCTAATATATTTGGTTTTTGGACACATTGCGGTTTTGTTTTGAGGGATTTTTTTTTATGGATGTGTAAACGGATGCAAAACGACCACAAATCAAAGGGTTGGTTTTGTTTTTTTTTTCGATATATATTTCAATTATTTCAGTTGAGGGAGGAACGATCAAAAAAAGAAAAAAAAAAGAAAATAGTTTCGATATATTAAAACGAATGGTATACAATCAAGAGCGAGTAAGAAAAAAACTAACTAAAAAACAATAAGAAACAAAATGTTTAAATTCAACTCCGAATGCAACAAAACATTCAAAAGTCCCAAAGAAAACATTTGTAACTCTATGTACTCTCTAGTAACTAAATAAATAAGCGGGACGCTACTTGGCGATAACTTACCCCAAACATAGCTCTCAAATCGGGATCACGAAATCTGAATGGAATATTCGAGACATGTAGTCTCTTTGGCTGACTCTTGTGATCGATGGGGACTAGAGCTGAGGCCAGCGATACGGCGGGAGTTGTTTGTACAGCGGATGTCATGATTCCACTGGCAGCCGCATTTAAGCACGCTATGACCTGTGATGTTGTCTGTGATGCTACTGTACTGGAGGACACGGCTGTCTGGCCGGAGATGTTTGCCTGCAAACTGGATGGAAGACCACTGACAATGGATGACACAATTGTGGCAGTATCGAGTCCTGACGATGTCGTGGCTGAGCTTCCAGGCACAGATCCAACGCCTGCGATTCCGCTTGCAACAACTGGTGCCAACTGCTGGGTACTGGTTGTTGATGTTGACATATTGCTACTCTGTGAAGCGGCAACGGCAGCGGCCATAGCAGCGGCGGCAGCATTTGTGTTGTTGAGAATCATCTGTGTAGTAACAGCTGATTGATTCGCACTGTTCATGTCGAGCATGCCTCCAGCTGCTGCACTAGTGGCTATGCCATTTGTTGTGGATGTAGCTGAAGTACCAGCAGCTGCTTGAGATGTATTGTTTGCACTCGAAATGGCAGCATTCACTCCGAGAGTGATGCCAGTCACGAGACTTGTACTGCCAACCGGTGTAGTAGCTGCTGCTGATATGCTAATTGGTGTTGATCCACCTCCACCGCCGCCACCGCCAGCCGAGCCTGCGGTACTGTTTTGTCCAGGATTAAGCTCTGGTTCTGTTTTGATCAATACTGATGACTATGGAGATATAAAAGTAAAAATAAAACCATTAGACTCACTTCATTAAATATTTTTCAAATAAAAATGTAATTGGAAGATAAAAGCGTAACATTTCATTGCTGGAAAACGCGCACACACACAAACGAAAAACAAAACAGTTTCAATATTTTGAAATTCATTGAAAACATAAACTCTAGAAAATGCATGCTTTTTTCAAAAAAATACAATACAATCCTCATTTTCCCAACCACCACGAATTGTTTTGTTTTTAAATAAATCACATATCGCAAGACTTTAGCTCTACACATTGCAAACTTAAAAATTAAAATTCAATTTACAAACATTAACTGAAGCTCAGGTATTTAACCTTTAGTTAAAACACATTATGTATAAGTAAAATAGAAGAAAAGAAAACAAATACAAATGAGGTGTGTTCTGCTGGCAAATTACAAAGTGTCTAGAGATCGACTCTTACAGTTGGACAATTTTATAATGCGGGATTGAACAGCTCCTTTTACTCTCAATTGTCGTTCGTTGCTGCTTTTCGTAACACGTGGAGGCTATCTGTGAAAAATCAGCAAGTCACAAGCGCCTGTCAAAGTTAAACATAAGTCAAATAAGCAAATGCTCCTGTTTAGAACACTAAATTAACATGTTCTATATGACCGCTGGAAAGAATGTCAAAACACTTGTCAGGTTCGGGTGTACGCAGAATTGTTATCGAAGATCTGCTATAAAAAAGTTAGTGTCTGCTATTCATTCCCCTCAATTTAAATTTAAGTTTTCAAAAACGGCTGAAGAAATAAATAAAAGGACCGACTTATTTAAAAGAAAAGCACTCCGACCAAAATGATTTCTCTACGTGATCTTCAAAACTAAGTGTCATATAAAGGGTTTTTCAACAAAAATCACTACAAAAGTAGAGCAACTGGGACAACAAACGACGCCATATTTCTTGCCGCTCTTTTGACATTTCTCCAGTAAGGTTTGCTATTTAATGATGGAAAGATATACATACGAGCCAACGAGTCGAAATTATAAAAATTTACTACCGAAATTCGGAGTCAGTGGCCTCAACGTTAAGAGCGCTATCTCCAATTTATGGTCGTCATAATCGTCCCAGCAGATCAACAATTGAGCGTTTAGTGGAAAAATTTGAGTCCACAGGCACAGTACAAAATGTTTCCGTGAGACAAAGAAGTGCCCGTAGTGTCGAGAATATTGCTGCAGTTGCAGAAAGTCAAATCTGTCTCTCACACGTCGTTCACAAGCGTTGGCCATCTCTGTGACGTCGTTGTGGCTAATTTTCCGAAAAAGATCTTAGCCTAAATCCTTACAAGATTAAATTGACGCAAGAACTGAAGCCGCTTGACCACCAGAAGCGTCGGTCGTGTGTTCGTGAATCGGGCTGGGCAACAGCTTGAAAATGATTGGGATTTTCATCGAAAAATCATCTTCATGAGGATCATTTCTGGCTGAATGGCTTTGTCAATAAACAAAATATGCGGTATTGGTCAGGCAACAATCCACACTACTCCATGAGTCATCATTGCAACCTCAAAAAATTACGGTTTGGTGTGGTTTATGGGCCTCGATTGTAACCGAATATTTTTCGCCCGAATTGGATGATATGAACTTGGAGGACAGTTGGTTCCAACAGGACGGCGCCACAAGCCACAAAGTAAATGTTACAATCTATTTATTGGAAACCAAGTTTGGGGAACGTGTTATCTCACGAAATGGTCCAGTCGCTTGGCAGCCTCGGTCGCTCGATTAGACGACGTTAGACTAATTCCTGTGGGGCTACGTCAAGTCGACGATTGATGATCTACGTCAAGGCGACGATTGATGATCTTCGTACAAATATCCAACGTGAAATTGCAGGAGTATCGGCTGATTTATGCTTGAAAACCGTCGAAAATTGGGTTCAGCGTCTGGACTTCTGCAAGCGTGCCCGTAGTGGTCATGCATCAAACGTACTTTCACAAAAATTAAGAATTTCATTGATATTCAAACCCGTTTCTGTTTTATTTAAAAAAAACTTTTGTTGAGCTTTTATTGAAAGCCCTAAAGGGCAAATGAAACAAAAAAATTAATCAAAGTTCGACTTTCATGATTACATGATCATCATCGATATCTCTTAGTTATTTACTTTTGTTTTGCGTTAAGTAGCAAGTCAGTGTTGATAAACCACCAATAATAATCGACAACGCATTTACGGCCAATATTATTCGTTTATTATTCTAAAAACCTACGTCCTTGGAAAAGTGATCGAAAACTTTGCCTCCCACAAAACGTTCATCAGATCCATCCATGCCCTGAGCTGTGTTAATTAGCAAACTGCAAAACGTAACCTACGGGTCAGTTTAAATAAATACCTTTTTTATTACAGCCAAATTTGTTCCAAAGGCCAAGCTAGGCACTGGGTTAAAATTGTGTCGATTAAAAGTAAAATAATTTTTCCGAAAACCAATCTTCATTCCTCCATCAAACCCTTAAAGCAGCTATTGCGAACGAAATTCCAATCCTAACTTGTATATATTCAATTTGAGCACATTCTTAAATGAGATGGTATTACATAAAGATCTACCCAACAAAACTACATTCTTCATCCCTAACAACAACAGTATAAGTTGCTAAATTTTGTTTAGTTTTAGTTTCGCATCTACAATGTTAATAAATTAAGATACATTTCTGTCAGAGGTTACTACGAACTCTCTTAACATAATCGTCTTTTTACAAGAATAACCTTCTCTGACAAACAACAAAAGCAAACCCTAGTACCTATTACCTCGGAATTCCGAACTTCTCCAAAACAATTTGAGTAAGAAAAATATTTGAAAAACCCACACAGTCAAACAACGCAACGTCTATTGGGATTATACTTATCGCAAATTAGAATATCCATTAACACCAAGCTGCATATAAAATGTCTTTCCCCAGATAGGGAATAAGGGAAATAAGACAGCATCAAACACAAAAGTAACATTTTTTTCACCCTCCACACATATAGAAGTTGCAAAAAGAGAAGAGCTAAAAATATACAGATACACATTCAATTCTTATTACACACTTTTATCCGAATGACTACGAACAATACATGTCACAGCAAGGATCTGAGATCCGACCTCTATCCAACCGCAAGAACCCATAATGATATGCTAACATTCAAGCATTTTAATTAAACTGAAACAATGTTGCTTCAGTGGCGTTCGTATTGTTTCGTTCTTGAAACAGGATGACAGAAGCTGTATTGTGTTATACGGATAGAAATGACGTTTTGACGAGGGCGAGGGCTGACGCGACCCCTATCAAGGGACCATCAAGAGCTTTTCTATTACGCGGTTTTCCTTTCGTTTGTATATTTTTTCTTTCTAATACCACCATCATTACCATCACCCATGGATGTGTGCTGTGTATAGTATATTCCAGAATATATGCTTTATTTAACTATTTCGAGTCGTTGACGATGCAAGCTGGGTTATGTTATAGATTTAGGGATGTATGATATGACAATATCCATGAATCCGTGATGACGGATGATGGCAATTCTTTGAAAAAAAAAAGAAAAAATTATAAAAAATTCAGTGCGCTTCACTGGCTTAATGCGGATAAAGTAAGGCATCCACCATATTCATTTTGCCCGTTTTTGCAATTATTTTCCTCTATTTTTCTGAATGAAAATAAAGAAAATGTGGTGGCAAAAACATATCTGTCACGATGCCAGGACTAGTTGAGTGTTTTAATGGGGTGGTTGAAACTTTTATGACTGTGATGTGAAAAGTTAAATGAAAAGAAATCGTTTTTTGTAACTCAAATAATTTGCTTATTTGCCAAAAAGAAAAGTCATCGAGAAATAAAAGCAACCAATTCCACAATATTAAGACAGGCACGTCTAAACTATGAGTGTAAAGTATAGCAGCGTTGAATGGCAATAAAACGTTGTCACTGTCAAATTTATCACTGCTGCTGATACTCTTATTAAGGGAACAAGTCTAATTGGAGAAAAAACCTTCAGAAATTTGCTGCTATATACACCTTCTAACTTCACATACCATTTCGTTACTCGATTTTCCTTTGCTCAGTCATTAGTCGAAATCACTATGCGAACAGAAGTCTAACCGCCCCTTCTATTGTGCGACTTACATTTGTCAAACTAGACAAATCTACAATTCTTACGTCTAATTAACTTCTAAAACATTTCATTTGGATCTAACGCCCTCTGCAAACATAATCACAAGGTGAACACTGAACAAACATTAGGGTAATGCTGCATGCTACACTTTTGCCATTTGTCTTCCAAGAAGAATTCATTTCTAGGTAATTCTATCTTAGTAAATGTATGTTTCTTTGTATCAATCTTCTAAGTTCATTCCACGTGGCAATAAAATCCTGAGTAATTGACTAGATTCGCTATAATGCTCACCTGTTTTGTTGAATAAATTTGTATTGCTCTTGTGACTTTGTATCTTTGTGAGTTAGGAATGACGTTAAAACAACTCAATGAATACAATGAGATACTGATTTTACCTAAATACATACATCCATTAAATTGTAAGCCGCACAGAGATTGTATGTTGGTTAGAATAGCTATTTTCGATGTCACCCCGCAAACGGCAGCCCAAATTAAATCTCACTTTTGAAGTGTGTACTTTCATTATAACCAAAAGAAGGAAGGAATGTTAAAAGGATATTTCATTTAAGAACATCAATATTGGCACAGGAGCGCTAAGATAAAGACAATGCTCGAGAAAACAAAAGGACATTGCCTGAAATCTCTTTTTTTGTTTCTACACAAATTTTTCTGTGGCAAATCCAAAGAAATGGGAAAAAAACTTCATTGGATTGACCTTTTCGATCGAGACAGTGACATGGAGCGAAAGAGAGAGAGGGAGGGAGAGACAAATGGAAATAGTAGCTTCAGGCAAAAAGGACCAATAACTAGATTAATCCTTATTCCAAACACGTTCCACAAGGCATTTTGCTTGAATGCGGTTTTTGCCTCCTTGTTCATCGTTTCTTGGAGCGACTTCAAACATCATCCTGGTTCTCTTTTTTTTTGTGGGTTGCTTTCTATTATGTGCTTTCATCGGCATGTTCAAACAATTGTTAAATAATCCTATATCCGATAATTTTTCTCGCTTTGCAAGCACAAAAGTGTGGCTATGGGATTTAGGCGATTTTTGTTGCTTGAAAGCACAAAATAAATTGGAAAATTAGGCAGGGGACACAAAAAAAGAGGCAAACTATTTGTACTTCGTGAAAAGGAAGACACATTACATTATCATTTTCCTTTTTTTAGACGCTGCTGAGAGCGGTAACATTACAATATCGATAGCTTAAGATTCCGTTCGATAATTTTGAGGTGAAAGGTAGTATCTTCCATAGCTGTTTTGCAGAAAATATCAAAAGGATCAAGATTCGTGCTTAACATATTTGCTTTAAGTGGACGACGAGAAAAAAGAATACATGTCCTTTTTGACATCTACAGCAAGGTAAATATAAATATTTAAGATTAGCTTCGCAACTAGCTCGGTTAGTGATAGGCTTTCAGGCTTATTACCCTTAGCCTTGCTTGTGCCTATTACAAGAAATTGCACATATTGTAGTAAAAATGCTCGTCCTGTTGAGAGGGACTGCACAGCGATCTTAAATTGGCTGAAATCAGCAGCTCGATAGAGAGCTGCGCCCCTGTAACTCACTTGCTCAAAAGAGCTGGAGGTCGGTAGCAGGGAGCTGCAGTGAATGTCTCGTTTTATGAATTTAATGCATTGCCTTACACAGTATTCAGGCACCATTCATCTTAATCCCAAGCAATACACACACTGCACTCTCTTTTAGTCAACAAGACAGGTCCTGACTCTCACTCTCTTAAGTGAAACAATGGCAGACAATGACAATGCCCTCAAAATATTCACGAGTTTTGTGTACTTTTTCTACAAGCATCACACTTGTTTCATCATTGGGAGCGTGTTTTTCAGGGGATGATTCGAAAGCGCAAGTGACTGCACTCATGCAGTTCTCTGCTCGGTAGGTAGGTATACTAGCCACCTGAGCCCAAACAACTTTGATTTCAGCAGTTTTGATTCACTAAACTAGTTCGACCAATGAAAAACAATGGTGACATGTGAAGGAGGATGAATCAACTCTAATACTGCTTATAGCGTAAAGTTTTCGTTAGAGCCATTCTCTCGATTTGGAATAAATACTGCCGAGTAACCATAAGAGACATCCAATCTGCAATTGCCCATCGTTCAATGGGTCCAAGCTTAGCGTGCCCCAAATCGCTGTAGATGCTATGCTTTCATAAATTTTTCTTCTTGATGACAGGTTTAGTATATACATAAACTAGTGTGAAAAAAACCATTCACTATTCGAAGTGAAATGGTTAAAACGTTTTTATGTGAGCCGTATAGTTCGTTTGCAACTTTTTTTCATTCAGACTACTCTGTCTAAAAAAACTAGGAACAATTTGTACGAAAATTGGCTGAGCTGAGACGTTGTCCTTTCAATATCGGTTAGTTCGAGGAGTTTCGTTTAACTTTGCATAAAAAAAGAGATTAAAAAAGTTTCTGAAAGCTGAGCCACACTCAGGTATTGCTTAAGTCTCCTGTGAAATTTTTTACTTTTTTTCTGCCAGGAGCAAATTTTCAAAAGACACTTGGCAGTAGTGTGGGATTCTTACCACACTAAAAACTCCTCGTTATCAGAACCAATGAACGATCGACAGCTGATTTTTTTTTCTCAAAAATATAAGCGCTTTAGGGGAAGTTTAAGCATTTATTACTCTACCATTACTTTTAGATCAATAGCTCATATATAAATAAAAAATAAATAGACGCAAAAGAGAGAGGAGCTTCAGGGTCTAATGAACTTCTCACAACTATTCCCTTGTGAGGGAATGGAAGGGACCTACGATTTTCTGGTGCCGGTTCCGAAGCGCTTTTCATAGCAATGAATTTACTAACGGAGGACTTGCCAATTCCTCGCGAAACGCGATACCCATGGAAAAATATTTTTGTCTCAGTTGGGATTCGAACCACGAACCTCTGAGTTAACAGGCAGACATGCTATCCATCACGCCACGGGTACCATTTACTCATGAGGCTTGGTTAATCGTAAACTCCGAATGTATTTAATACGGACTCCATTTCAGAGTTGATAAGACTGTGCAGTCGCTGATTGTGTTTCCTTACAAATTCTGTATCCATTTCTATTTAAAAATGAAATTGATATAATAATAAGTTCGACATTAATTAATCACCAAAGCCATTTTCATATCAAGTGGCTCTACATTTTAAAGTGCGTGAATGAATTTAATAAAATCTTGAACAAGCGAGCAACGAGTAAATTTACACACTTAGCGAGTAAGTTAACACACTTCTAGTAAATTTACACACTAACTAGTTCACGCAAAGAAGTAAAAAGATAAAAAGTGTCTTTGTAGGCAGTACACAGAAAATGAGATGTTTTCTTTCTCATTGCCAAGTTATCTAATAAACTTACACACTTGTTTAGAAAGTTAATAAATTTTTTTTATGCGATTTCTTAAGCTGTTTTTGATAACAAGACTAGCTTTAACGATTTTATCAGTTTTGTGTGAAATATAACAAACGATAACATTTTGTCATTGGTCGAAAATGAAGCCTTTAGTCCACCCTATTCAACATAGCAAAAGAAAATGTTTTGATAAACATTACCACGCCTTTTGTTTCTATCTTTTATTGATACAATCAACCGAAGGACACGTACGAAGGAGCAGTTACAAAAGTGAGATGCCCAGCTGGAATCACCGAAGAATTCCAAATAACAGTAGGTGTACATCAGGGAAGTGTCTTGAGTCCACTGCTCTTTATTGCTGTTCTGGATTATTTGCTCGAAGGAAAAGTAACGGACAATAAAGTATAACAATTATTCTTTGCTGACGATGGAGCCATCATAAGCGAGGATCCTACATCCCTGCAACGAGCACTTGACGTTTGGATTGATGTTCTGGAAGGATATGGGTACCGTATTAGCGCTAAAAAGACTGAATACCTGTGCTGCCCTTTTTCTGATACAGACAAGCCTATTCCAGACATTTATTTGAATGGAAATGTGCTTCCCATGTGAAAATTTAAATATCTGGGATCTATGATCAATAGTGAAGCATCTTGTGATGACGACATCAATCATCGAGTAAGCGTTGGGTGGATGAAGTGGCGAGAAAACTCCGTTATCTTCTGTGATCGAAAAATGCCCCCTAAGCTGAAGGGAAGACTCTACACAGCCGTTGTCCGCCCAGCTCTGACATACGGTTCACATGTTGGACAATGTACAAAAAGTATGAGAGCAAATTGACGGCAGCCGAAATGAAGATGCTTCGGATACAGCAGGAGTAACATTGAATTAGAGGTACTAAGATCCGTGGAAGCCTTCATGTCAAAAGTACCATCTTGGACAAAATTCAGCACGACCGGCTCAGTTGGTATTGTCATGTTGAAAGGAGAGATCCGCAGAACCCCGTCAAAAATGCAAAATCGTACAACGTTTCAACAAATTCGCGACGAAAAAGAAAAGGCAGGCCAAAACACTCCTGGAACAAGGAAATGCAAAAACAGCAGCATTTGGTTGGCCTCAGACATGGAACAATCCAAAACCGGGAGGCTTGCCGACGATTTCTGAGGTCAACGCGGCGTACCCCACAGGCGGATCACTAGTGTGAAGCAGAAAAGTGGGAGAGTTGTGATCGCTACTCGTAACGCCGAAAATGAAAAAGAAGAAGAATCAACCGAAGGACTAACGAATTTCCGGTTCTCTACCATTCCGTTTTCTCGTCCAATGCACCACCAAAGATTTCTTATTATAAACCTTTTCCTACAAATGAGGTTTAAGTTCATCTAAAACGACAAATTTGCATCATCAAACTAGAAAATAAAATGCAAAAAAAAACCTCCCCGCTATCAATTTTCTTTCTTAGCAAAACGAAATTCAATTCAAAACTCTTGAATTCTTTTTAAAGCTCCAAGAGGAAATTTTCTCATCGCAGCTGAGTGGATTAGTTTAATAAAGTGCATAATCTTCTGTGCTGTCATTTTGCTGGGGATTTTTATTTTATCATTGCGCACTTCTTCCACCAGAATAAGAACGGTCTTTTAACGCTGCTCTGATGTAAAACTTTTACCGGCAACGGCGAGTGAGAATATAGAAATAATCAGTTGAAACACAGTTGAGGGATTTTCCTCACTTTATTTCTTTTGTTAAATGGGATTTCTTTTTTTCAATTCGTTTAATGGATATCACCTTAGCACAGAATAAAATATACGATGACGAAGCACACTATGTGGCATGTTTTGTATTGAAAAAAAAATCTATACCGAAATGATTTACAAAAAATTCTATAGAATCATAAATTTGCGCAGGAAATTGAAGAACATTACATTTTGATGCGTTGCACATTTTGATAGGTTGCACTTCGTGTCTGGAAAAAATGGCGGCCATCAAATTTAAAATCAAAGTACGTCGTCATGACAAAAGTGGGCCACTTAAAGTTCATCTAACCACAATACTAGGACAGTAAAATGCGTCACATTTTGGCATAATGATTTCCCATGCACTTTCGTGCTCAGGTTAACTTAGTAGGAGAAAAGAAATTTTATTTTTTAATATCCAAAGTAGATTTCATTCATCCAACTGCTGCCTTTGCTCTGTGCTTTTGCTTCACAACCAAACAAACTTACGCCTCAGGACACAAACAAAGTTATTCAACTGAGTGGGATTTGTCACTGCATTTTCATGCTCCACTTGCCATCCAAATGATGTAGATGGAAGGAGCAACCAACAACACGGGCCTGGAAGTGTAATGTGGCTTGACGCTTCTCTGAATAGAATAAGTTTAAATTTATGCTAAGCAAAAAATGAAATGGAAGGACAAGAGTACAAAATAGCATGGCATTTATTTTTAGCTATTCGAAAGATCCAACTAAGCGACAGAATGAAAGGTCCTTGGAAAAAATTTCTACACCTTAAGGGTGTGAAATGGTCAATTGTACAGGAATAAAAATCTCTTTGGCAATTTATCTTTTGTATTTTGTATTTAGCACACAAGAAGCTTTAAGGATTTTATTTCGCTAGAATCTCATGAATTTGACTGCATCTGTGAGTTGTCTACTTGAGTTTCTAATTGAAAGCAACTCATGGATAGGGAATTATGCAAGTTTACTCATTTTTTTTTCTCGGGGACAACATAACTCAAGCATACCATCTCAAGGCTGAATAGTTATACTTCAATATTCCAGAAATTTGTAAGTAAATTTGTAATTTGCGAGAGAACATCCCTGATAAGGAGAAGCTACCATTTTTTAATCAGAAATCCAAAAGACCTTCTAATTTTCTGCCAAGAGTTGTGCCTGAGTTATGCTCGAATCAACCCAGTGAACGAAACTTTATTGAATAGTATCGAAATATGGGAAAATATGATAGCAATATTTGTTCATACAGAGAAAAGCGTAGTTCTACCAACATTTGGTTTGCACATTTACCTATGTGTTTTTTGTACGCGAAATTCATTGACCAGAATTGATCATCAAAATGAAATATTCCCAGTGCTACAGCCCATCGTATAATTAACAGCGCTTGACTATGTACAACACAGCCCTCTACATCTCATTATAAATTGTAAACTTGTTGAAAACATCAGGAACAAGCTGGAAAGCATATTGTGCACATCCTCTGCACAATACTTTTCCAACAATATAACATTCAATTTAATACCATGGGTATGAGGCAACTAAAAGGGTTTCACCCGTTTTTGTCTCAATTGTCAATATAATGATATTGAACAGGGTGAACGATAGAACTCATCAATAAGTTTGAATAGACTTTGCTCTTGATGTTGTTATTACTTAAGGTTAAAAACGACACGTCTTTTAGTGATTTTGAAAATGGCCTCTTATTGCAACTTTCCGGATTAAAATGAACCAACAAAGTAAATAAGTCCTTGCTCAACAATGGATTCATCTGTCATGCCTCTGGCACAAAATTTCCAACTGTTAAATGTTCTCATTTTGATGTTTACTACGTTGGAAACAAAGCAAACACCATAAATGAAAAACATTGTCGTTTCTAATTCCATTTGAAACCAGTACAATCTTTTGAAGATCCCTCAATTCCGCTGTTTTCCAAAGATAAAATCCATCTCCAAGGAGTTTGTTACCATCGGGAACACTTTCGAAAACGAGTTTTCATATTCCCCTGCAGCTATGAATTTTTTAAAGTCTATAAGTCTTTAAAAATTCAATTCACGAAGTATCGTGAAAGTTTTGCCTCCAGGTTAACAATAGGTTAAGCAAGCCAGCAATATTCTCCCCACAGTACCCTTCAAATACACTTTTATATAATTTTTCCTTTTTCCTTCTGCCAAAACCACTTGAGACTTCAAAAATTATTTTTTCTTCAAATTAAAAACAAACATTTTTCTATCTTCAATTCGAAAGGTTTTTTCCATTTATTTCCTCTTCAATCTCCTTCAGGTGTCTGGGGATTGTCCTATGTACAAAGTCACTGGTAAGAGATTGGCATCTCCTCTTTACAACCCCTGGTCCCATATTCAGATTGTGCTTTGCTTGTTTAAAGGTCAATATTTACCCTAAAAGAGAAGTATGTTACATTTGATGTCCTCGAACAATGTTTACAGGATAACAAGCTTTTAAATCGCAATCATGTCACACAAGTTTAACAAATCTAGAATTGAGTCATTGGACTTCTTGATTGAATTCGATTTATGTATTTTACCAGACAAAGGACTAAGAAACCATTAGTTCTCAAAAGAAGCCGAAGCTTGTATCTCTCAAAGGACACAATAGAAACATCTCCGGGTAGTGTCTTTTGTGACCGAAACATACACACACACACACAAAATTCAAATGCCTTTATTGTTGTGTATTCCTTTTGGTGATGCATATTGGAGAATGGACTTCAAAAAGCAAAACTGCTGACCCTTGAATACAGAAGCAAGCAACAGGATTATTACTTTGTTCAGGACAGTGAAGTTCAAAGACTTAATCTAAGCACTATCAAGAAGAAAACGAAAGGTCAGTCCAAATTAAAACTCACATACATATTCTGGGTAAATACTGGTACATTATTTTCCTTGATCCTGTTAAGGTAAAGCAATTAGAATAAATTGCTTAAGCCTCAGGATATTTTGAGTTTGTAATCTAAAAACTGTTTAGTCAACCGTAATTTGTTTTGCTTCTTGGTGTGTTCCATTCATAAAAAGGATAAACATTTGTGGTTTTCAAAAAAGCCTTAACCTCTATTTAAAGTATAAGCTTCCAAGAAAATAATTATTATTAATTCAAACACAACCTGCTGGTTTCGGTAGAGTTTTCGGTATCATACCTAGTTAAAGTTGTGTTGGTGAGGTAGAGTTAAAAAAGTTCATCCAATATAATAACAAAGACTTCAGGGAATGTACAAGCATGCATTCCTTTGTTGCTTAGCCACAACTATCCTGTGCCACTTTGGAATGTAGTTACTCAACTTTAAATTGAAATTCTAGAGCTTGGCTTGAGTGTCGTTCCGTTCATTGCATTGCGAATTGAATTAAATGCAGGACATTTTTATTAAACTTTTTTCCTTGAATTCTCAATGAGTGGGAGTAGGAGTGCGATAAGAGGGAGTCTTGGAAATGGAATTGAATGAATGAGGTGAAAGTTTATGTTCAACATTGATTCTCTTGTGCAAACAGAAGTATAAGGTTCCTTTCTTTCTCAGTAAGTCCTAGTTTGGTTCTTTGCAAGTGCTTGTCAGTTTGAAATAAGGTTTTACAGTGTGAATTCATAAGTTCGGTATGAATATTCCGGAGAATGTGTGTGCCAAACGACTTCCAACAGATAGTTAAACTTCAACCGTAATTTACTCAAGGATATTAAACTATTCAAATTCGAGACATCAGAGCAGCAACGCCACTATGTACAGTCTTTAGGAACCCAAAGAAAAGTAAAACAAGTGGTAATTTAAACCAGAACGCATACTTTTTAGGCTACCAACGTTAATCTCAAATTGAACCTTTTCAGTTTTAGTTTAAACACAAAGTTTTTTGGTTTAAATTCAAATTTTCACTTTGACAATAGTTTAAGGACTTATGTTTAATTAGATTGGATGTGGATGAGGAGTATTTATGCTGCGTGGAGGAGTCACAATATAGCGCATAAGCGAACCGAATATTCGCGTAAACATCAGGAGTGAACTTAAACTTAAAATTAATATCAAAAACTGTTAAAATTGATTCAAATGAGTCGGCTACTGATTTAAGAACTTCAATACGCAAAACAAATACCAAGTTGTATTTACCGTGGACCGCACAGAGCTAACCTCAGTATAAGAAAAAGAAGCATCAACATGTGTTTAGTAAACTTACAGCGGAAGCTTTGGTACTTCCGAAAACCGAAGATCAGATAGTTTAATTAGTTAGATTGTTATTGTGGGTTGAGCTGGGGTCAGTTCCCGACCTGTGAAACTGTGAAATGAAAACATTTATCACAGCTTCACCGAAAATTCTATTCTCGGTCAAAGAAAATCCAACTTCAAATGTCAAATTTTCTTCATAAGATAAATTCATTGCCGTATGAGTCGGTGAAAAAATTCAACTATGAAAAATGGCCCCAAAACTCAAGCGCGGAAAAATCCGATTGGAAAATGAGAGACAACTGTCAGAATTTATCATTTAGAACATTGTAGAACCTTTTAGAACACAGTTTGAGAACTACTTTACATTTTGAGATTGGGAATCGCTTAGAATAGGTTCGTGAAGTGATAAGATGAAAAAACTGTTCGAAAACTGAAATGACATTTTTCTTTCACTTAAACAGATCGGGAATTGAACCCTTGTTGAGCTTATGCAGCGCTGCTTACTGCGGTGTCTTATTGGAATCAATAGTTTGATTAATTTGTTTTCCACAGAAATTGAAGCTCTGTCTTCTCCAGTTTATAGATACCTCGAAATGATTTTATTTGCTATAAATTATCATAATTTATTTTTCAATAATAAAGATAAGTATAAAAACAACTTACAAATTCGAAGAAGATCTAAGCTTGAGCAATAATTCTGGAACAACCCGCCATTTCTTTCTTCAAACATGCAATGAATCTAACCTCTTGATTGATGCACATTTTCTCAAGATTAATTTACTGTCTCTTTCCCTTAAAAAAAAAACAAACTTATCACACCCTCGAAACATCTGAAAATTGTGGTGCTGCCAGACTCGATGAAAAATTAATTATCAATCAAACGCTGATTAATACAGATTACAAAAACAAAAACCAATCATGGCCTTGCTGGCGCGAAAACCTACTCACACACTCTTTTTGCCAAGTGCAAATTGAATTGACTCCTCTCCGATTAAGTGCAAAACTCTTCAGGAATATGAATGAACAAAATTTGATAAGAATCTAATCGACCAGGAAGGCAAAACATTGACTTTTATAATTTGCTTCACGAGGCACTCACTCTATTGCATTGAATATGACATGAAAGATCTATTTTTAATCTTTGAATTTTGATGAAGCTTTGAAGAATTCAACTTAGCAAGAGTCAGAAGTTCTTCAGTAACCAAAAGCAAAGAGGAACTCATTTCCATGCAAAATTTCCTAGTTGCTAAGGAGCAACGTGAATAACTCTCCGGATCCACAGATGAGAGGCATCATGAACTTAGTGAGACATCCCAAACCCGGCATAATCTCCATCACGTGCAACAAGATAATACTCTTTTATGACGAAGCATCAGCCATAGCTTGCCAAAATCAGAAAAGAAGTTGAGTCTAGCATTTTGCATTTCGGTGTATTTCAATACAAGGTCTACGTTCTTCCCAAACGGGTTGGTGAAACACAAATTTGGATTTCTTATTTCGGAAAACAATCTGAAATCCCTGACAGAGCAAAAGAAGATCCTGTCCTTTTGAAGTAAAACGACCAATTCCATTCAGCTTCTTCCAACCTGAAGCAACACTACCAAATTGATTTTTTCGCAGCTCTGTGCAGGAGTCCTATGAACGACACCTTCAGACAATGTCAGGCTAATTAAAAACTGATTAAATTAAGTCGGCTAGCAAAAAGCAAGCCTCAGTATATACAAAACAAACAAAAAAACATCAAAACGTGAATAAATCCAAGTCTAGTTGTCAATATTGAACAATAAGCTGCAATTTTGTTTGAGCTGCTGAAAGAGGACCGTTAATTTATTATCAAATTAAGGGTTCGCCATTATGTTTTAAAAATGATTGCGGACAAGTGGCCACTAAGAGACCCGACTTTTGAATACTTTTTGCAGCATTAACAGTAACGCGCCAAGGCGTCAATCATCTCGGGCTTGTCTGCGTAGACAAACTACTTCACATAACCCCACAAAACACAGTCCAGCGGTATTGAAACGCCCAATCTTGGAGCTGACTCACAAGCTTAAAACATAAATTATATAAAAATTGTGGGGCTTCATGTGTTCCACAACAAAATTGCAACAACCAAACTAAGCATAAATCAAGTGATAGCTGTCAAAAAGACCAATTCCAAACAAAGGATAGCCAAATTGAAAACCATACTAATAAAAAGTGTCATCTTAGTATTCAATGACTTCAGCTCTTTTGAGTGTTTCATTTGTCGTTTTGATCGACTTTACTCTGATCAAGATCAAAGTAGAGTTCATACTTCTTAACAATCAAATCCGCAAACAATTTCTGATTCAGAATCAACTGACTAAGTAAACTACCTCGTCGTTGTTCGCCATAAGACAACTGATATACGAACACAGAAATTAATTAAGTTCAAACAAATAAACATTCCGTGCTGCACTGCTATGTGGAATTTGATAAACTTTAAACAAACTTCTGTGAGATCGCCTTGGGTTAGTTGGGCCAGGACCATTGATTCATCCTCGCTGGCATAACAATTTTCATTTTGTCAATACCCGCCAACAGCATTCTCGCGAGATTGTACTCTCCTTTCGACAGAATTCCCTTTCAAATTTCTATCTATACAATTACTCATGTTATAAGATGGTCAATTGAATAGAATCATCGTAGCTCTTCCAGACATTGTGGTATTCAATCTACATGTTGCCATTGTCAAACACGAGAATGTAGTGGCTATGATCGATGATGGCGCACGGTACATGTTTTAGCGCTCATAAATATTATTACACACCCTTTTTACATATTTCAGTTATTTTTGGGTTCCACATAATTTAACACAGAAATTAAGTGAAGCGGGCCCCATTATTGCAGCCACCAACTGTATATCTAAAAAGCCATCTTTCCAGCGCGTTGAGCTTCTTCCTGTTGCTTGCTCGCATCCTTTTTGTACAACAAATGGATTTTCTATTCAGGATTTACACACAAAATTCGGTTTAATTGAGTGTATGAACATAATTCTTACGATATAATTTTGTGGCGTCTAGTTGCGAGAGGGATGTTTTATTGTTTGTAATTCACTCATCCAAAGGACTGACTGTTCAACCAAAAATTCCTAAAGTTTTTGGTATGAAAGTATACGATGCAGGTAGAGTGCTGATGGGCGAGAATTTGTCGTGCATCCGTCCCCTTTTTCACAAAATAATGGAGCTTTTCAATTTTGCTGTAAAATTGTTTTGACAGCCAGTGTTATTAATTTGGCTTAGTTAATGTTTTGGAAAATTGTTGAATTTCCTTCATTTGAGTGAACGCCCACACAACGAAACAAGCGCATCGAGTCGATTGAAACATGTTCAAGCTCCAAGGTAATTAAAAACTCGTTGGTTTAAAGTCAAATGAAAAAAAAATCTATGGGAACTTGGTTATGGGCGAATACTGAAAACGCAATCAACGGCAACTGAAAATGAAAATTCCAGCTTCAAATGAAAAATATTTATTTAATTACCTACATCTGCGACAACGTGGTTAAAGGACAAAAATGTAGTTTATGTGTAAATAAACAATAGAACCAAGCAAAAAAGAAAAACATATAATTAAATTTGAGTTTATTAAAACACACTTTTCACCTAGGGGAAACTTAGATCCTCCGATGTTAAAAAAAAAACACCTACAAATGAGTTTTTGTGTATAGAAGAAAATACAAACAGGCGATGCCAAAGTTTTTCCTTATTCCTCGAATATATCATTAAAACTTGTGCAGTACTGCTAATTACCATACTACAGGTGTAGGTACATTCGCTATTGTGCTCTCAACTCATAATGAGACCACTTCGGACATAACGAAAAATTAATTTAAAAGCATTTTATAGCTCGTCAGGAATAGGAAGTTATTATCTCTGCTATTACGAAATACAGAAATTCGAACTAGTGCAGAAGTTGGTGTATTAAAGATCTCTTTAGTGTTTATCAAACGTGGGTTTTTTTTACAAAATAATAAAGTGATTTATTTTGGAAATCGAGGAACAGCATATTTTAGTTTTTTTTAGCTGTATTGCCAAATTTATGATACCAAACTTATGTTTTTCTGAAAAACATTCAGAATCCTTTCTAGCAGTCGGATATGGCTGAGGAGAGGGCAAGGAAAATTTGGAGCATAAGATTCTGTGGATTAACAGAGCCAACGAGTTCGGTTTAGACCCAGGGTAATTCATAAAACTTTAATTATTGAACTGTTGCTATACGTTACCATACTATACAGGGTGTCCCGTACTTCGTGGTATTTTCCTTTGGGGTGTGATTCTTGGTCATATTCGAAGAAAAAAATTGTTCTACAGTAAAGCTCGTTTCTCAACTTTGACATCACTTTTTGACCATTTTTAAAAAGGCTAACTTTGGTGTGCCCTGACCTATGTTTTGAAATAAAATAAATTTTGTTGAAATAACAACCCTTAAGACTGTATTTAAGTTTAACTTCCATAGGTTTAGGGTTGCCAGATTTTCAATTTTAAGTGGTTCTCAAATTTTCTTCCTGAAACAAAGTTTTGACGTCATTTTTTTGCAGAAAATGCCAGATAAACATAGAGTTTCTTTATTTTTTACAGAAGAACAAAACAATAATAAAAAAACTCAGTTATAGGTGCACTCAAAAACCCATACATTTTATGATATTTGAAAAAATACAAAATGGGTAAAATTAGAAAAAAAAAGATTAAATTTTAGGTTTGTTTGAATAAAACAATAATATGGGCACTTTTAGTAGTTTTTTAGTAGTCTTTCGCGAGGAATTGGCCAATCCTCTCGATAATAAATTCATTGCCATGAAAAGAGCTTTCTCAATTAGTCGTTCGGAGTCGGTAGAAAATTGTAGGTCCCCTTCAATTAGTCACAAAGGCAATAATTGTGAGAAATGTGCTAGGCCCCAAAATTAATATTTATTTTTTAATTTCTGAGTAGCAACATAAAATGCGACTTCAACGAAATTGAATTTTCTATCTCCCCCAACAACAGGTATGGAGCTATTCGCTTACCCATCAACAACATATCCACTAGTTTGCCATCAGCATCACTGCGAAGTAGTAAATTAAAGCTATTCGGAGCGTAGAACTGTCCCCAACGTCAGACGAGATCGGAAAAACATTTTCATTTACAGTACGCACTCGGTTTGCGCAACTCCTCAATTTTCGCAACACTAAAATCGTTACACGTCTTGACTCTATAAGTGCAACTTTTCAAAAAAGCTACCTCGATAAGTGCAACTTCATGTGTTTATTTATCCGTTTTTTATATTCACGTACTTCTTTTGATTCTTTATTCCTGCTGTTATTTTACAGCTAGTTTGTCTGAACAATATTTCTTGCAAGAAAATGCATAAAAGAACATAAAATGCATCTGTGTTTATTTGAGTGGGCTGCCATCGTAAGTGTTTAGGGGCGTTCAGACTATCAAATTTGTTAGTCAAATTTGTAGGATGAAAAGTTTGACGGAAAATACACAGTGTTCACACTGATCAAACAAATCGTCAAACTCCATTCTGATTTGAATTTAAACCATGAAGGACATGTAGGAGCAGGGCTTATTAGAGATGAAATGCAAGAAAAACAAAAGAAAGGGTGTTGGAACTCAAGAGGTGCACTACCTGCAACCATCGTAATGTACCCAGCAAAGAAAAAATAGTCTTTCCGTGCGATGTGCACTACTTGAAATAATTTGGGAAATGAAATCTCATGCAAGTTTGACGAGTAGCGTTAACATTTCTCAAACTTGTTGTCCAACTTGCAAAAATATCAAAAAATTTTGAAATACATCCAACAAATTTGACCAGACACTTGATGGAGAGTTCACACTAACAAATTTGCTTGACAAACAATTTGGATCGTCTGAACGCCTCTTTTGCTAAAAATTCAAACAGAAAATATGACCCAGTAAGTGCAACAACCTCGGTTACTGCAACTGCCCGAATTTCTTTTAGTTGCGTTAATCGAGTCCGTACTGTAGCTGTCAAAAATTTCGCAAATAAAGCACTTGATCGCACTTCAACACAGAATTTCTCCCTATCATCTGAAACCTTAGTTTTAAATGAACCAATATCGAGGACAAGAAACAAAATTCATGAAAATATCAAGAAATAGGTAAATGAATGAGGCATTTATATGCACGAATGAGCCATCTAGTGGCTTCTTTTAAAATCATAGGTTATTTCGATATTGTCAATTTCAGGTCCAAGCCTTTACAGAAAGTCAGAATCATGCTTCAGCGGAATGAAACAGTTCGCTTTACGCTAGAAAAACAATGTTGGGTAAGATTGAAAACTTATTTTCAAAGTAAGTTGTGTGTAGCTCAAACAGTGCGTTTTTTCACACGAACCGCGTGTTCGAAATGAAACATCCACCGTGTGACTTAGTTCGCTTCTCAGTTTGGGCTGAAAGCAGCTTGAATTGGAAAAAGGTTTTGAGCGGAACACCATCAGTTTTTTGTGACGAGACGCATTTTCTTCTCAACGGCTAATTTAACAAACAGAATTGTCGCATATTGGCTTGTAAAACCCACACCTCAAAGTTTCATGTGTAGTGGACCATATATCTTCAAAAATTGGGCGGGGAACAACGTTTCGGTCATCGATTGGCGTTACAGAGTCGTGTAAACAATTTTTTCTGCTGAAGTCGTTGACAAGCAGGATGTTGTCGTTTATGCAGGATGGCACACTGACCCAGGCCATTATAGATCATTTGCGGACCAAATTCACAAAACGGTTTATCAGCCGTTTTGGCGATGTAAGTTCTAACGCAAGACACTAAAAACAATCTTGAAACTTACCTGCTAGCAAAAAAACCCAGGCCTACATAAAAAATTATCAAAATTGTGAACGTCGAGAAGAAAGAGGTGCTGGGACTGGTAAAAGGGCTGCAAAGACAGATCACATCTAAAAATCAATGCAGTAGTTGCTATTTAAAGAATTTAGAGTCCAAAATTCCGCTACAATAAGCAACGCTGATGATGGATTGCAAAAATCATCCGATTGCATCTAAAGCCGAACTTTAAGACTTTTCTTTGCAATGAAAGTGTTCGAATAAGGACAATACCTCTTACGGTACTATTTGCCTCAACAACTCAAAAGTGATGTTTTGCGAAAAATCGATACGTTGGTCCTTTAATATTCATTTATAGTCGGTGTTGTATTCTGAAACTCCCTCACGAGGTCCTATTGTCTAGGAAATGAATCCATCGAAGATCTAGGGAAAGCCCGCACACGAGTTGTGGTCCATATATCTCGAAAACACAGTGGCGAAGCTCATAAGATTTCTTAGTTAAAATATGAAGTGTGTCCTCAGAGGTTATAAGCCAGACTTATACACGGGTTGTGGAGTTTTACGTAGACAGCAAGGACTAAATCACAGGTTTGTAGACTGTTTTTTTTTTTTTAAATATAACTTTAATCTTCGTAACGAATAAACTGAGTAAGATGGCATACTTAATTTTTCACATGTGAAAATCGAAAGGACACACATTTTTCATGGTCAATGCGTACCTTCTGTTTCAAAAATGTATTTTTGACTGATTACATGTGTATAGGCATTTTCACGGTGTTCTTATTACTGTCAGTGGAATTTCATTATGCACATGGTCTCCTCATTTTATCGAATTCCTATTTATGCTCCTGCTCGTTGAACCATTTATAGAGCTTCTAATGAAGTATGAAGCGAAAGAGAAACAGGACATCTATATGAGTGATACAAACGAAATGAACTAAATATGAACGCAATTCACATTCAATAATATTAAACTGTTCGAAAAGGACAGCGGATACAAGTGGTATCCGCTTTCACTTGCACTGCATTCAAAGGTCGGATATAAAATTTAACACTCAAGTAGAATGCTTTTATGAGCATGAAGTTGAACAAATATATTTTTACCTAGCAACATTAATTATTATCTGATGAACAATAGCTTTCGAAATAAATATTAAATGAATTGATTAATTAATTGGCCACTTTAAATGTTCGATTGTATGATTATTTTGTTAATTATAATAATGGAAATTAATTAGAGGCTCTTCTGCACCGAGATTTAATAATACATTTATCACCTGAACAGTGTTTTTGTCTGAGAAGAGACGCACTGCAGATTATAGCTTCGAAAACAGATACACTGGCAACTAAAACTAGAATCCAATTATTTTCAAATGATGCAAAAGTCGGTACAAGATGATTGCATTCAAATAAAAGACCTCTTCAAAAGTATACAACAAAAAGCTTTTGTTCAACTTCCGATACTAGAGAGTCATCAAATTTTTGAATCTTCATCATTCTTTAATTTCGGAGCCATAAGTTCCTTAAAAACAAAACTCTGCGAAAACATTATCTGTGTCCGTGCATGGCTTTTGGCCTTTTCATTTATAAAAACGAATTGGAACCAAACAAATTATTTAACAAACAAGCAATATTGCTGTAGAAGTGGCAGTTCAAAAAAATAAATCTCCGCTTGCAAAATTTATGGCGTTATTTTCAGAGAACTCACAGCAGCTGATGCTAAAGTTATAATTCATAAAACTCTTCATCTCTCTCTCCCCCTCTTTCTCTCTGTGCTTTTGTTTTGTCATCTATTTCACAGCAAAGGACATAGCAAAATGGGGGTTAAAAAAAATCACTTCCGAGGCACTTTCCTCTCGATAAAACTTTGCACACAATTTTAACTTTATGTTTGCCGTTTATTTATTTAAAACATAAATCATATTCTACATTTAATCGTTTAATATTCAATAATGTAAAAAAATTGTCTGGCTACAAAAAAAAAAAAATGGAAATAGTAAATGTACGGGAGTTGTATAAGCTTCTTAAGTGGATTGCATTCACAATAATCAAATGAATATTTCAATTGCAACTGCGGCTATTGTGGTCTTTAGACATTATCATCATCCCTGAGCCTTGTTCGCTCTTTCCTCAAGGATAAATGGTAATCTGTGTATCTATCATTTGTGAGGCAGCACACTTCGCATCAATTTGCACAAAGGATAAGAAGAACAAAGAACAACAGAACAAAAAAGTATTTAAAAATCGAGATATATCCGCACAATTCTCTCGTTCTAGGGTTGTAGAGTGCGTCAGAGATTTTGATTGTTGAAAAATTTAAATCAGGGTAAATATTTAATGAATCGAAGGACAGCGCATGCAGTGAAAATAGCAAACAGATATCACTTCCCTATCCGCCATCCGGTTCCGCTTCAATCCAAAAACCCAACAAAAAGGAATTTTATATGCCTCTGTGATTTAATCTAAAAGGATGATTTCGAAACGGATATGTTTGCATGTATGGTCGTTGGGCAGGATATTGTTGTCCTTGCTATAAAATAGCAACATTCGTAAACTGCAAATTGATTTACGCTTCCAGTTGTTTCACTAGGAAGGCACACACTCTGTCTATGAGATATGAGGGGTTTTTGAATGGCCGTCAGCTAGCGGTTGATGAAACGGACGTTTTGAGGGCGGGCAGCCGTCTGGGTTTTTTTTAAGGATGTGATTGATTGTAGATTTAATTTATGATAGAAGAGTCTTGTTCTGTGTGTTTCAATTAGCAGGCGTAGTTTGTGTTTAGTAAAGAAATAAAAAAACCACGCGGGTAATTTTGCTACAAACCAAAACATTTATCAGACAGGCTGCGGAATGACAACAAACGTTGACTAGAATTTCGAAATTTACGTTGTACGTCTGCTAGTAGAGTAGTAGAGTTTTTCAACGTTTTAAAGTGAGTAAGAAATGTTAGAAGGCATATTGGCATATTATACTCATTATTATATACTTTTGAACAATATAATATTCGTGTAAGAACATTGCTCTGAAAACAGTTTAAAGGGTTTCATTTGGCGGAATGGTAAGAATGTCTGCTTGGGAGGCCAGAGATTCGAATCCCAAGTAGAAAACAGAAAATGTTTTTAAATGGCTATCGCCTTTCGTTTGGCAAGTCATCCGATGATAAATTCATTGCCACGAAAGTGCTTTCTTGATCAGCCGTTTGGAAAAATTGTAGCTCCCCGCTATTCCTTACAAGGTATGGTTGTGATGAATTCGATATATCATATACCCCAAGGCTCTCCGCTCCCCACTTAAACGCGTTTAAATACCCGTTGGGGACATTTGGTTTTCAGATAGGTAAAATCTAAAAAAAAATTTCTTAATGACTCACTCACTTAAAATGAAAATAAATTTCACTAGCTGACATCAAAAATGACCCTTTTGATAATCATCACTCTAGTGTGGGATGTGCATGGTAAAACTTTGAAAATAAACAGAGATCTTCTTATAAAATCATTTTCTGGAACATATAAGGTTAAATTCCGGACAGCTCTCTTAAGTGGACAGACTTAACACATCCCTATGGCCGCCACCGATAGTTTCAACAATTATTTTCAGGAATTCAGGTTCAATGGTGTGAGCTTTGTTTAGAGGCGTGAGCAACAACGAATTGAAGCCAATAACTTTTGCTGCAATAATTGAAACAGGTACAAATGTTGCCGAAAACGGAATTTTGGAAACAAAAAACCATTTTGGCCCTAACTTTTACTTGCAAGTTTCTGAATACGCTCCCAAAATCATTGGACGAAGCCTTTTGGGCCATTTTGATTTGAAAATTTCTGATGCCGAGAGAACTTAAAGTTAAAACGTTTAAAACAAAAAAAACTCTCGGTCCCTGAAGCTAGGTTTCAATAAACTATTTGATAGAGATATTGTCAAGAAATTGTAGTCGTACAAATTAATGATAAATTCTCATTCAGAAAAGAACCAAAAGATTCTTGAAATTTATTTTATTCAATTTTTATTCCCAACAAGTGTCGTAAATATTTATGTTAATTTATTATTTTCATCAATAGAAAAAAAAGGCTGGCACAACAAAGCTCGGGAAGCAGCGGGACATTATGCACATCAGAGACTTTTTTGCTTGCCACAACAGTGTGATTGTTTTCAGAAGACTTGTCAATTTCTCGGAAAATAAGAAATACCTACGGCAAAAAAATTTGATGAATCAGGAATTCGAACACCAAACTCACAGTCAATAGGAAAACATGCTAAGCACGATGTTGGAACTTTTAAAATATTATATGGGTTTCCAGGGGGAAACGCCCTATTTTCAACAATTTTTATATGAGAAAATGAATATTTCATCAAACTTATTAAGGTTAGTAAACAGTTTCGGAAATGTTCATAGCATATTCAAAACTCCGCATTTGCGACATTATTTCCGGCGATCCATCGGAAAAAGATGCGTCTACGTGGACACCAGAGCTTTGTACAGGACCATCTGAAGTGAAAAAAATCTGTTTAGACCAGAAACTAAAACTTGACATAAGGTAAAATAAGAAAACATTGGATTTCTGGCTGAAATTAAAAAAAAAATTTAATTTGAGTGTGTACATTTTTTCTGTTAAAAATAGTTGAAAATGAAAAAAACTAGAATTCTTTCCTTCAAGTTCTTGTGAATTGTTTTCGAAGTTAAAAAAGTTTAAAGTTTAAATTTCATCAAAATGGGTTGAGTAATTCTCGATAAATCCACCTATTTTAAAGCGCTAAGGCTAACTGACACTAACGCGTATGTGACTTCTAAGGTCTGTGTCTCCCAAAACTCTCACTCGGATGAACTTGGGATAGTAAAAAAAATTTTGATTCCATATGTTCTTATTTTCAAATAGAAAAAGTTATATTACTTTCTCAACTTTCAGGTGCTGGGAAAGAAGGTTGCAGACAGAGAAGTGCAAATCCTGTGGCCTAAATCTGTTCTGATCAAACTGGGGAAATTTGAATTACCAACAAGCTACTGCAAACGTAAAATCTGTGTTCGATATTCCATTTAAATACCTAACAATCAACATCGGCAATTACGGTGTCACAGAAGAAGAAAAAATTTGTCTTAAAGCAAAACGCGTTGAAATTTAAAAAAAATTCCTCTTATTGAAGTTCCTTGCAACGGACTGAAAAGACAAATATTTATAATAAAAAAAATAAATAGGGTGGCGCAACAGAGCGAGGAGCCCCTGGGCCTAGCGCATTTCTCACAACCATGCCTTGTGAGGGAATGGAGGGAATGGAGGGGACCTACAATTTTTCGCCGGTTCCGAACGGCTAATTGAGAATGCGCTTTTCATGGCAATGAATTTTACTAACGGAGGACTTGCCAATTCCTCGCGAAAGGCGATACCCGTGGAAAAACATTTTTGCATTTTGCCTCTGCTGGGATTCGAACCTCGAACCTCTGGGTTAGCAGGTGGACATGCTAACCATTACGCCACGGGTACCACAAAATATTTATAATAAGAGACTAAATATTTCTCACTCTCCATACAATTTTAGCTTTTGATAACAAAAAACCACCAGAACACACCTTTACATTTTTTGATAGCTTTTTTTTTCTTTTTCAAATATACTTACGCCACAATCAAATTCAAGCTTTCTTTTTATAAACACTTATTTCGGTGCGTAAAAGACAACACAATTCATATAAATAAATTCGCAGTGCCATTAACATTGTTATCATCATGCGCTTCTATTGCTCTAAGTTTATATAAAAATATTCAATTATTTTCTCTTACAACTTTACCATAACAGGAAAATGAAAACAAACAATCCCTCAACCAAACAAAAATCATCAATTCTTAATCTAGTTCATAATAATTTTTATTTGTCATGCTGTTGCTTTCAAAAAAATAAAATTAAAATCTCGTTCGTAGAGAAAAACAAGTTTTAAAAATCATTTGAATTTGTTTTTTGCTTTTTTTAAATATATATGTAAAAGTACATCATGCTTTTTGTTGCTTAGGTTTTCCTTAAAAAATATTCTTAAACAAAACTCAACCAAAATAAAAATGGATACATGAAGTTTTACAAACAATCTTCGATGTATCCTACACACAACTACAATAATTTGTCAAAAAATCCTCTGAAAATACTTTTGCTATTTTTACGAGATGAAGATGCAAACTCCAGCCAGCACAAATGGCAAAATTGTAAACAAACAAGTAAAAAGCAATAAGGAAAGAATGAAGGAAACAAAAATGATAGTAGGTAAATAAAAACAAACAAAACCAAGTTCCAACCAACTTTTAAAGCAAATTACAATCCCACGACCAAACAACATGTGCAGAGTCCTTCGAAAGGAGGACATACTTTCCAAAATGGATTAAGAAAAAATAAATAAATAAGTAACAACAAAGATGCGTTGCAAAGAGCAAAATGTACAGGCCACACAAGACAAAGGTTTTTGTTTTGTTTTGTTTTTTTTTTGTTTTGGTTGCTAAATTATTGTTAAATCATTCTTGTGTTGTGTTGGGACTCACTATGCTGACAGATGGTTGGTGCTGTTGCTGTTGTTGTGCCTGTTGTTGCATTTGCTGCTGCACATTGGACGTCTGTTGTTGCTGAGAATCAATTCCATTTGTAATACTATTGGCAACCGAAAGTGGAAGAGTTAATGTGGTGGGCTGAGCCGATGATGGCACTGTTGAGGTTGCAGCAATATTGTTTAATTGTTGCTGTGGAGGGATTCCTAGAACTGATGTGGAACTGCTGTATTGTGATACTGATTGTTGTTGCTGTTGTTGTTGCTGCTGCTGTTGTTGCTGTTGCTGCTGCTGTTGCTGTTGCTGTTGCTGCTGCTGCTGCTGCTGCTGCTGCTGCTGCTGGTGGTGGTGTTGCTGTTGTTGCTGTTGAAGGCTTGCCTATTGTAAACAATACCAATGAACACAAACTGGTGTTTCAAAATTTAATTTTCTATTTTAATATTTTTTTTTTCAATAATACCAACTAAAATAATTCTCATCGATAACCAGCACCATTTTTGCTGAAATACAATTTTTTTCCAACAGTCAAGTAACTGACCTTAACATGCACTTTGAACATTTTTGTGTGTGATTAAATCTGTGTGAGTTTCAATCGTAGACTGTTGTTAGATGTTTTGTGTATTTGCGTAAGCAAAAATATGCAATCAAATAAGAAATTTCAAAACTGATATCAGTCGTGTGCGAAAAAAGAATGCATCAATTGCTTTTTGTTTTTTAATCGGCATTTTTTTCCAACACAATGGCGCTTTGTTTTTGGAACGAAGCCCTACTAGGTAGTACGATTTTTAAGTCTGAATTGATAGAAACTGGCTTTCTTTGTTTAGCAAAACTATGGTCCGGTTACGAAGAGCGAATGTTTTTTGGCTTCAGTTTGTTAAAACTTATCGGGTACACCTTGCCCAAGAAGAAGCATAAGCTTCGACAATGATGCTGACATGAAATGCTCTTTTAGCATTCAGGGTGGGTAGTCTATAGCCTTCACTTAAAGTTATTCGTATATTCCGGAGGAACTCAAGATACATATTGAACCGAGTGATGCTTTTTAAAACTTCTCGGATGTACGAGTTTTTCAGCTTCATTTCAGATGCCTAAGGGATCACAACTTGTCCACATTTCAGGCTGACACTAGTGATTTTCGAAGTATCGAGACATTTTTTTGTCTTGCTCTAGTAGCAAACATATTATAGTTATGTTTGTGGCATCAAGCACGTTTACTTTACTAATCTAGACTCTTTGACAATGGAGGAAATGGCTTTTTTGCTTCGCGGCAGACTACAAGTATACTTCATTTTGAAGAAGCTTTATTGAACTTCTGTAGAAGAGCAGTTCGACAAGATACCTGATCCAACCAACTCTTTTTCTGACTTTGAAAACGTCTATGCAAAGACTTTGTCTACACAATAGAAGGTTTACTAGGGCAACTGGGTTGAAATATATGTACGGAAAAGTTTAGTCAGCAGGAATATTTATGTGAAGCTTATAAAGCTTAGCAGCATTTCTAAGTTTTTATTTGTTAAAGTGCAGAAACCAAGGTTTTTGAATCCTTTTACCTCCAAAATTTCAATTACCACTCTTTTCATCTCAAATATTTTTGCTTCAGTCATAGATCCCCTTAAATCGCCACTTATATCAAAAACACACCGAGAAGAGCTAAGAACAGGAAGTCTCTACGATAGGTCTTACGACACTAGTTGTGCCAATTCGGGCGAGTTATTAAGAGTGGTTACCTTCTTTTCATTCTTTTATGAATAATTTCTGTCTTAGTTTGGTTGACCTTGATTGATCTGGTAGCTAGCGGTTCAGCTATTACTAAGCCAATTAAGGGCTGTTTTTTTCGAAAGAAGAACACTCCGAATGATCTTTGAACCTGTTCGTTCAATCAATTTGTGAAAAAGAGTATTTAATAGCGAATGAGCTGTACCGCGACATGGACATAGGTAGTAGAGTACGTATCACGAAACTACGATGACTGGAATATGTAGAGCGGATGGACATCAACTCTCAGGCTCGACTGGTTTTCGAAAGCACATTATAGGGAAATCGTGTAAGGGTAAATCATGTAAGAAGAAGCCCTTGTCTTAGGTGCCGCAATCAAGTGGAAGAAGACTTCAACCGACTTAGAGTTCAAAACTTGAGAGCTCGCCTGAAATCGAAGATGTTATCGAAAGATGTTGGTTGAGGTCCAGCTTCACCCCGACTTAACCTATTTTGCGGTCGTTATACATATTAGAGAGATGTGTGCAGTAGAAACAACCTAGAAAGTGGGTTTTCACAAGCTGGAGTTGAGTTCAGGCGTTATGCGGTTTTTTAGAGAATCCTAGGAAAATTTGGACTCTCCTGAGCTCAGTCATTCTTAGGCTCAATGCATTTTCATAAATTGTTCTAATTCTATAGGGTATTCTGCTTCACTGAGCTTGTAATACAAGTGGTTCTCAGCTCTAATGTGTAGCTTTTTTGCGAGAATTAGAAGCTCAAACACCCCATACGGATTGGGTTTGCCTTTGCTTTGGATAGAGGGTATCGATTCCCGTAGACATTTATAAATTGATCGCGTTAGTTTTCCACTTCTCAATTTAAAAGCAACGGGGGTACCATTGTAGTACCAATGATATAACGAAAAAAACATTGATAGCAATAGTACCATTACTAGACCTCAAAAGAACCAAGCTCTCGATTATCCGTTTGAAACTAAAAGAAAACGTGTAGTACATTTTCTCAGTTTCTTAGACTTGCTTAAACGTGCTCTCGTGGAAATAGTTGAGGAGCAATGCACTAGACCTTGACTTGAGCGTGCGCGCGGATATGATCCCTCTTTCCTAACTTGAAGACTTTTTGGGTAAAGGGACGGAAAGAGAAAATCGTCAACACTTTGAATATTGAAATCTTTACTTCAAAACACTCGATTGAAACTCACACAAACAAAAAAATACTCTCATATTACACATACATGTGTTTATTATTTCAGTGTTGAAAGCCTCATTTGTGATCAAAGAAAGGCTTTTTCAAACTTAAATATGATGCAATCCAAAGCATTTAAAATACGAACACTAACTTAAAGTATATATTTATTCTTTTATTACAAAATTCATGCAATGATTTCAATCCCACACAATTTAAATTTTATTCAAAGCCTTTCAAAAACTCTCTCTTACGTTTTCGTTTACATTTTTCTCACACCAAAAACAAACACTAAATTAAAACAGCATTCTTCATAACATTTTTCTAGTTTTGTTCTTTTTTGTGTATTGATTCAGCCAGCATTGGACAAAAGTTCAAAAATTTACAAATATTAACTCAGATCACATACAAATAAACTAAAACAACAGCGGGATATACCAACTATCTCCCTTCGCATGCATTTTCTAGCTCGGTGTTATTTAAAATTGTGCAGTTTTTTTCTTTTACTCTCAAAGAAACAAAATAAAAATAAAATAGAAAACCAACAAAGGGGGATGCATCCTTTCAACCGTCTTATATTTTTATATTTTCATATTTTATTTTATTTTTTTCTTGTTTGTGTTTTAGTCTCGTTTATAATTTACTAAACGAGCTAGCGAAAGAGTGGACATAAAATATAAAACTTTTCTTCGTTTTCAACTCTACGAGTAAAGTGTCCTTGAGGAAAAACATTTTCATTTTTTACTTTGTTTTCATATTTCCAAACTTCAACGTGACAGAAAGAAAAAGAAACTTTCTGACTTTGGGAAAAATGAAATAAAAAGAAGAATAAAAAAAAAATCAAAACTTCACAAATACTCACTTTTTTCTGCTGCATATAAATCTGTGCTGCTGCTGCAGCTGATGTCACGGGCGGCGGTGCACCATCTGGCTTCATTTGTGATGCTTGCTCGGCTTTGACGGCAGCCACGGCCATTGAGAGGCTATCAGCAGCTCCAACATTAGCTGGTGCCGGTGGATATCCTGTCGGGGCACCTGGATATGGGCCCACACCAGCCTGCACCATGTGCTGTAAGAAGAAAATAAAAGTAGAACCACCATTAGAACGAACGATAGAGAGAGAGAGAGCTAAATGTTGAAATAGAGTATCATAGGCAAATACAAATAAGTAAAACTAATGCCATTGAGTTTCGACCACCGTATGGTGGCTTTTAAACTTGACAGGATATGAAAATTTAATATGAATTCGTATGTCCTCTTATCGCCGTTGAAAGCCAGCCATACATATTCACAGTGAAAGATGCTTTAAGCTGTTCAACCACATCCCCCATATAAATTCACATGTACCATAGTCAGACAACTTCCAATTAATATATGACCGAGGGTATATTTACACGAACCATGTGTAGATGTTGTGTTGGATGAGAATTTGGGACAAAAAGCCCCGGGGAGGACCATTTCTCTCTTATACCACCATTTCCAATAGTTGGAGTTCCTTCGTAAATGGGTGTCTGGGTGTGTCATATAATTCCCTAAGAGGCTTTCGTGTGTGTTTTTTTAAATGGGTTTGCTGTCGAATGGGCCATAACAGATTTTGAAAGACTAGCCTGGATAACAGTTTTATTATTTGGCCATTAGGGGGCACTGTACAACTTTCAAAATGCTCATATCGAATATCTTGCTTAAAGCAGTTCTACCCTAATTGACGCAAATTGCTCCCATGATAATTGCGTCTGTGCTAAAAAATAAATCCTTTGCAGTAATAAGGAATTTCAGATACGAGTATTATGAAAAAGATATTTAATATCATGACGAGCAGATTATTGTTATTACTACTCTTTTCTTTTTTTGTTGCTAGGTTATGTACCCATAACCACCTACTGCGATACCCGCGGAAGGGAATTCAATAAACTTCTGTTTCTATGACAGCTAAAACGCAACGTAGGTAGTTAATACACTGTGAGTGAAAGGAAGTGGGTGGTTGTGAAGCAGAAGTTACTTTAACAAGCAATGAGATTTGATCCTCATTTATGGGTAGCAAATATGTTATGAGTTTTCTCAAAATATTTGTAACAAACACAAATGAAGCTGTGTATTTTTAAGAGTAAAATATTTTAAATAATTTCCAGGACGACAAGGCGGAGAGTTATTTTTGTACCAATGTTTTCTCGTTGTTGGTATTATTAGTACAAGAATATAAGTGGTGGGCAAAATGAATTTGAATTCAATTTCAAAGAATTCAACTGTTTTACTTTCAGATGTTTGAGTGTGTGAGGGTGAGTGGTAGGCTGTGAAATGATTGAGTTTTTTTTTTTGATTCGATAAGGATCGGGGTACATAAGTCGAGCTTGATTAACAAACAAAATCTATAAAATACTAGCCCTTTAACCCTCTCAGGTCTATTGGAAATTGGTAAACTGTTTCATTTTTGTTGTTACTTTTCGGTTTCTTGAATAAATTTGGTGAGTAAACTATCATATAACATCAAAAGACGTATATATAATTCGAAATACGAATTGAAATTGAACAAAATTCTAAAAGCGAAATATTTTCCAAAAGTTCAAAAATCAAAAATTTTTTAACAATCTACATATATAATTTGATGGTATTCTTTTGTGCTCTATATTTTTTTTATGTTCAAATAAAATATTTTAATTAACACAAAGCTTTCATTTGCCATTGGTTACCTTATGGTCCTGAAAGGGTTAATAGAAATTTACCCGATAAGCTCGCGAACAAAAAACCGATGTTGATGATTTTTGCTTTCTTTTGTTTAAAAGTAATAAGATATAATAAAAAAAAAAAACATCAAAATCGGATCAGCCGTTCGCGAATTTATCTCGTACACACAAAAATTCAACTGACTTTAATAAACTTAAATAAAAAAAGGACATGTTGCTGTACCCTTCTAAGACGCAATCGATGTTTAACGACACATATATAAAGTTTACAACAATATCTAACTGGTGAGTCCCTTGTTGTACCTGGGCAAAACACATAACGGAGTGAAGGCCATTTGAACTTTTCATTCTGATTTTAAAACCATAACAATCCGTTTAAAATATAAAATTCTTTTTTCTTTATTTTTTTTTATAAAAAAAAGACAAAGTGTTATGATTTCCTAAATATTTCTTTAAAGTCACAATTACAAATATTGCCTCTAGAGCCATCAAAAAATGGCTAATCTAATCAACAGCTTTAAAAAGTTAGTAACTGATCCAGTTCGAAAACTCTCACAAAACTGAATGGATTCTGATTTGATTATCATAGCAGAATAGAGTAAGGTCAATTTGTTTCTGGAAGCGCTTTTACGTATTTCAGCTCTAGATAAGATTAGGGTCAACTTCAGAGTTGTTCATTTGCTCCTGAATTGGACCAAAAATTTATGATTTTCTGTGATTGGATAACTTTTTATCAAGTGGAATGATCTCGTGAGCATGTTTTCGCCTTTTAACGCGAATGCGTGTTGATTACTCTGTTATGATGCGCAGAGATGTTTCTCCACATTCGAAGCAAATAAGGTCTGCTGCCAGCCCAATTAGTTGCAGAAATTTTTAAGAACAGTGGCCGGCTTATAACTAATCCGGTCCAAGTTTTGAGGATTTTTTTTTTTTTAATAAAGTTTAATAGGAATTTCAATGTTTTTCAAGTTCACTTTGAAATGAAAGCTTCTGAACAGGTTTGACCAGAAAAAAGTTACGCCATGTTTCTATGCTTCTTCAAATAAGACGTTTTTGGCTGAGAATTTAAAGTGGTTTTTGTTTACATCACAGAACGGTTCAGGGCCGACGAATGGTTTAGAAGCACCGTCTTCTGCTAAGGTGTTTGCATTCCCCAGAGACGACGAATGGTTTAGATGCATCTCCTTTTGTTAAGGTGGCTGCATTCTCGCTACCATCGTAGCCCTTTTCTGCTGTGATCCAATGTAATATAAAGAGTTTTTCATTACATAGCAAGGTTTGATTTGCGCAAAAAAATCAAATGTTTCTACCCAGTTTTACATACTTAAACAACACAAATTCAAAAGTATTATAAAAATAAAAAAAAGATTTGACACATTTAAAAAAGGGTTAATGCGTAGGAAAAAAAAAGAGATTGGAATATGGACTCGGAATTACAACTTGTTTTAACGTTTGACTTCTCTTAAATGTTAAAAAGAGTATCAGCAATTCAATTTTCATAATAGCTTGGAGATACTAAGCGTCTCTACAGCGCCTCATTTTCTTCACGAATTTAAAAACCATACAAAGTGGCATGTACCTTTTTCGTGAATACGTCTGCGGTCTTTTAAAACAACACTTGATAAATTTGTTTCCAAATGCGTTTGAAAAAATAAAAAAACTGTGACGACAATGACAGTGTAAATATAATGTTGATGAGTTAGTTGCATGTCACGTAAATACGTTAGCCAATTTACCCCTGATACCTACATCAGGCGCTATATTCTCAAGACCATTTCCATTGAAAAAAGAAGTGGTCACTGGCACAATTTGCACTTTAGTGTTCAAAATCTTGCAAGCAACCTAGCTTTCAACTCACGTCTTATGAACATGCCGTTTGATACGGAGGGTGAAGGCTCAAGCTGCGTGACAAACACATCGTTGCTTCAGGACTAGTTCACTCTAGAATCTAAACCAAGAGAGGACTGTTTTCTCATCGATACGGATGGTTCGAAGACTGATAATAGATCTGGTGCTGGTGTTTTAGTGGAAAGCGAAGACATACTACTGCACGTTCCATTAGGCGGACATACGCATCACGCGACAGCCAAGCTGAGTACCCCTGGGCTACACGACCAGGCAATGACATGCTTAGAACTTAAACTTTTTTGCACATACAATAAGACTTTATGAAATAGGAATCTTAAGGCAGCCGAGCGGCAATTTGTGTGCTAATCAAATAGACAGGTTCGTCAAAAGGTGATTGCCAAAAGAAACTAAAAATTGCTCAAACAGCAATAAAGGATGCTCACATAAATGATTAGCTTGACATATATGGTAGTCGTGTAGCCGCAGGTTTAACTCTACTCAACCCACTAGCCACTTCAAGAGTGATCCCAGAATGTAAGACCTCGCTGAATGCGGTTGGAATTCTTTGAGTCTCGTTAGGTTTTCGATCCATTACGGCATAACTGGAAACGAGATCACCGATGACTTGTAAAGCAAAGATCTCAGACAGCTTTCTCGGAACCTGAACAAACCCTTTGACACCCGGATTTCTCGTGGAGAAGAGGACCACAAAGCGAAACGATTTCGGGAATCGGTATCAGTTGAAGTTGCAATAGGTCACTTAAAATTTCAAAGCCAATAACAACTTCCGTAGATAAGACCACTTTTAATGGAACCGTACATGTTGTTTGAAGCCACGGTACTTTAAAGAGCAATCATATTTCTTTTTTTTTTACTTTAATATTCTACAACACAAAGTCAAATTCTTTAAAAATTTTGCTTCAAATTCACTCGGCGAATACCACTTTTGAAATCGTTCATAGCTGCCCCAATTTGTATTCACGACTTTTTGGGCCTAAAACTTATAATTATGTTTAATTAAGATTACGCTCAGTTCAACTCTTTCCAAAGGTTTAACCGCTCTCAATTAAAAACATTTTGCATATTTAAGTTTGCAGTATTGCTTTAATAACTTCCAAGCTTTATTCTACATTAATTAAAAACTTTTCAGACTTCACAACCAACTTTGAATATTCCTCACCGTCTAACAAAAAAAAAAAACCTATACAGGACACTCGGTGAACATCAATATGCAAATAAGAAAACCCTGCTTCCTATCCCAGAGCATTTTTCTTTTGAGCTTAACTGTACCGAGCTTAACTACATTGTTATATCCTTCAGTGTCTGAATAAATCACCTTATTAGCGAAGGATATTTCTTCGTCGAGTTATATTATCTTCCTGAAATAATGCATAATTTTAATAGCAAGGGCGAGGCAGTCCATCCCACACCGTGTCGTAATAAAATTCAGCAATAAATTCTATTTTATGTTTATAAACGATTTCAAGAAAACATTTAACTTTGTTTTATATTCCATTTCACGCTTGCTTTCCAGGATCAGTCAAAAATAATTAGGACTAAGATTAATGACCAGAATATGGAGTCTCTCCTCTGGAGCAGCTGCAGAGATTGTCAACTAAATTCTATTAAAGCATTTTTAGTACCAAATAAAAACGTAATCATTTGATTAATTTAAACATCATTTGGCAAATAAGTGATTGCAAATGGAGGAATTCAAAATATGCATTGCACAGTAGGTAAGTTATTTATTTACCCAAGCCAAGATGCATGTATGATATATGACAGATAGACTGTCGTTATTGAGAAATTGTGCGGTTGATTAATTTTAATTAGCATGAGGTTATACGCTCGTTGTTCACTAATATTACTGCCAGTTATAATTGCTAGCAACCAACGCGTATGGCATACCATATTGAAATTGATTGATGAAAAATTTGATGAATGCCGGCTTCGAAAAACGTATATCATATTGTGCCATGAAAATTTGATACAATTAAAAGCAAGAATAGATACATAAATGCATCAATTACAAATAATGAATAGCGTGCGGGTGGGAGTGGGAAGTAGACTGTAAACATCACCACAGACGGTTTGCATCATTTTTGTATATGACTTTTGGACTTTTGATAAATGGTTAACCACTAAATCAATGCACCGCAGTATTTTTAAACAGCCAAACACACAGACAAAAGTTAAATGAATTTTGGCGTTTCCAAGTTCCTCTTCGTTCTATTTCAATGTTTCTTTTTTTAATGTGAAAATACAGAATTTTTATAAATTTTGAAAAAAAAAAATATTCTAATGAAGCTCAATGAAAACATTACAAGTTTTGGAAGTAAACAGTTAGTAGTGTCTTATAAAGTAATTCAAAATGCGTTTGTAATAGTTTAGGAAGTTCAGCTTAGGCCACGGTGAAATTGAAAAGAAAAATTACACTCGATGATGTTAAGCTTCCTACTGAAACCAGCAACATCATCATGAATACTAATTTTTGATAGTTCTTCAAAATCCTTTATGCCAATAACCCTGACAGACCAATTTTCACCGAACACTAGTCAGGTGGCTTTTAACAACATTCCTGTTATGGATAACATTTTAAGACTAAAAATCAACACCAAAATCTCTTTTCTGTACCCAGGCTTGGCTAATTTAATTTTCATCAGTCATAGCCTGTAGGGCGATAAAAACTGTAACATTGCCCTTTAGAAAATACCGAATGTTTTGCCTTCATTTGATGTTTTTTTTTCTAAGGGGGTAGTAATTAATTACGTTCTGATGGAAAGCTTTTAGCTTTGTTTTTGCTAAGGAGTAAATTCACTTCACCGACCGCAGGAGCAGATGATAAGAAAATAAAACAACAACTTCCAAATGAGGATTTATTTTTTGGCGGTTGGGATGCCGAGAGACCGAAAGTTAAACAGATACACAAAATTAAAATAATACTTTGGCAACAGCCGAAGTGAAATGTGTGGGTTGTTTTATTTTATTTTCCTCAAATTAAGGAAAATGTTTTCGGAATCGAGTAAAGAGAAAATTGCTTTTAAAAATGCTTTTTCAGAAAAAAATAAAAAATTAAAGGAATGGCTCTTACGTAAAGTTTTCGGCAAGGAGCACCATTTTGACTACCAAAATAAGGAAATGATAGGAACTGTTTAATTGTGTATAAAAGTAATGTCTTTTCAAACTTTGAAGAAACATTTCTTTTTTTAAATCCTTCTAGCGTTGTCTATCTATGAGCAGCCATTACGTTTCTTTTTATTTTCTAGCAAGAACAATCGTAGGTATCAATCAGATTTGAAACATTGGAAGGCTTCTTCTTTTTTTTTTTTCGACGTTACGAGCATCGTGATCTCCTAGAGATCACAGTTCTTCCACTTGACTGCTCCATACTAGTGATCCTCTCATAGGGTATACCGGGGACTGCGTTTGAAAACCTCCCGGCCTTAGACTCTTCTATGTCTGAAGCCAACCAAATGCAGTTTATGTTGCATTTGTCTTTAACAGGAGTGTTTTGGTCTGCTTTATGATTGGAGAGGAGAGTTTCTCATATGTGCAAGGGAAAAGTAAATAGGTAAATAAATTTTGAAAACATTTCGGTATCATTTCGGGAACAAACACTTTATTGTCTGAAGCAACCAAAAAGGTATTTTATACTCACCATGTGCTTCAATTAAGAAAAACAGTTTTCTATAGCTTTTCTGAATTTAAAGTGGACACGAATACAATGAATGAACTTGTACGAAGTTCGTTTTGCCATATTTACTTAGGTAGGCTTTACAGATCGGGATGAACCTTGGCTATACCCAACATCTTCGCAAACAATTTCGATTTCGGGCGAGCTTGCTCCAGTTTTGCTCTCTTATTCGGTTGAGGTCTTCTTCCACTTAATTGGGCCAATTACGAGGTTTTCACCTTTAGTGACTTCCCTGCAATGTGCTTTCAAAAACTAGTTGGGCCGGAGCGTTGATTTCCATCTCTCTCTACAAGTCCCAACCATCGTAGCCTTGTGATCTATTTTGCCTATACTCATGTCACGATACAGCTCATACTGCTCATCTTTTCCACACATTGACATCTTATGAAACGCCCAAGAGATTACTTATCCACTTTCGATAAGGACTATGCTTCCGCGTCGTAAAGCAGAACTGGGATGAGGGTCAAGGTCATCTTCACACTGATGTTGTTTTCCATGTCTGTGCGGATCCTTGGTATCCTGCATTACCTCGTTTTGTCGATGTTTTCTGTCACTGTTTGATGACAACATTTAAACTTCGTTTTGCCCTCATTTTTGCGGCTTCTGTTTTAATACTTCTAAAAGCACCTATGACATTACACTTGCTTGTCCCCTTAGGCCAATGTAGTTTGCATTAGAGAGTAATTGTACAGAACTTTGAAGGACTATGCATCTGTTGCTGATGATTGACAATTTTTCCAAGTTAAGAATGTCGTATGACAGTGTGTCCCGTCGAAAGCCTTTTTTGATATCCATGGTGTCAGTAATCCTTGCCGTCCTTTACGGAACAGCGTGGTTTTTATCTTTGATAGTCGTACGAGTTTTGCAAGAAAGGCAAAAATAAAAATGTATCAGTATAGATCGTCTCGGTAGACACTGACATAGGCTGCCTCGAAATCGAAAAAAAAAACATGGTGTTTGTACAACATCGATATTTTATTCCCACGTTTTTCTTCAAGATATGCCGTAGTGTGAAAAAGGAGGTGGTGCATACTTCTATGGAGCCTGGGCCCAGGGCGTACACCTATGAGACTAGTACCAAATGAAAGTTTACGTTCAGCCCAATCAGCCTGCCAAATATTTTTGAATTCGGTCTTGGTGATTTTGAGATAATTAGACTTGAAGTTGAGCGCCGGAAATGGGAAAAATCTGACATTTCTGCAAATAATTACGAATATCTCGAAAAGCATAGCACGTAGGACAATGATTTTGGTATCATATGAAAGATCATAAAAATATCTTTCATTTCATTCAAAATACAGTTTTCAAAATTCCTTATATTTCGAAAAAACAGACCTAAAAATTGTTTAAAAAAAAAAAAAACATTTTCGTTGACGTTTGACAGCCAATATCTCGAAAAAATCAGTGATGACCTATAATTTTTTTTGCACCACTTTAATCCTTAATTGGTAAGCTTTAATTTGATATACAATTACGCTATCATACATAAAGCATATCACGTACATTATACACAATTCCTAAAAAAAAATTAAACAAAAAATATGTTCCACAGGAAATGCATTTTTTCATTTAATTCTTCGCAGTTTCTACTTTGTTTTTTACTAAACATAAAACCAAAATACATTTTAATGCTGCAAATGAGAAAAAAAATGACTAATCTAAGATCTATCAAAATACCATCCAAAAACAAATCTAAAAAAACTGGTTGCTAGGTACCAAGCTTAAACATACACGTCCGCGACCGTTAGGCCTAATTCATTGATAACTGATTGTTGTCTTGTGAGTAAATTATGTAATGACACAAAAACAAGTAATTCACAATTTCGCGGTCTTCAGGTGTGTATTGAGAAAAATAGACAAAACGATGTTTTTATTTTGGACAGAGGATTCAGAGACGCAATCCCACATCTTGAATCTCAAGGATATAAGACTTACATGCCTGAATCCGTTGCTGAAGGTAACTTTCAACTTACCACAGAGCAGGCTAATAGATCCAGGTGTGTAACTATGGTCAGATGGGTCGTTGAAGTCGTGAACGGACGATTTAAAAGGGATTTTAAACTATTTCGGCAAGATTTTTTTAATCTAGCTGCTGGTCATTTGATGGACGACTTCAAAGTTGCAGCTGCAATTCTTAATAAGTTTCATCCAACCATTGAAGATAGTGCTGATGCGAACGTTCTGCTAGAACTGGCTTTAAATCGTTTTAATACTCCTAATTATTTAGGTGCCTTTGTAAGAGAAGATAATCTTAACAGAACCAGAGCTATGTTCAGCCGCATCGATGGTAATATCCCGAATTTAAGTAATTTCCCACAACTCTCTATTCAAGAACTTCGTATGATATCATTGGGCAATTACCAAATAAACCAGGCTCGATCCTACTGTGGTGAACATTTAAAAGACCAGGGAACCTATACAATCGAAGTCTGCGAAGATCGGATGCGAATTACCTCTACTGCTCATAATAGTCTTATAGGCAACAATAACTTTTTATTACGAGGGCGAATCAAATCCAGGCATGTAAGTAGAAAAGTGTATCTCACTTACATCTTGGTGAATAGCGATGCAAACGTAGCACATAGTTCGAACGCAATAAAAGCTTACTATTGTAACTGTCTCGTTGGAATGAGGACTGTTGGTTGTTGCGCTCATGTCATGAGTATTTTATGGTATTTGGGTTACGCAAGACACCAGGAAGCAATGAATATAGCACCAGCTTTGTTTTTGGATGGTATTTTGATAGATCTAAACGAAGACTAGTCATTTTTTTTCTCATTTGCAGCATTAAAATGTATTTTGGTTTTATGTTTAGTAAAAAACAAAGTAGAAACTGCGAAGAATTAAATGAAAAAATGCATTTCCTGTGGAACATATTTTTTGTTTAATTTTTTTTTAGGAATTGTGTATAATGTACGTGATATGCTTTATGTATGATAGCGTAATTGTATATCAAATTAAAGCTTACCAATTAAGGATTAAAGTGGTGCAAAAAAAATTATAGGTCATCACTGATTTTTTCGAGATATTGGCTGTCAAACGTCAACGAAAATGTTTTTTTTTAAACAACTTTTAGGTCTGTTTTTTCGAAATAAAAGGAATTTTGAAAACTGTATTTTGAATGAAATGAAAGATATTTTTATGATCTTTCATATGATACCAAAATCATTGTCCTACGTGCTATGCTTTTCGAGATATTCGTAATTATTTGCAGAAATGTCAGATTTTTCCCATTTCCGGCGCTCAACTTCAAGTCTAATTATCTCAAAATCACCAAGACCGAATTCAAAAATATTTGGCAGGCTGATTGGGCTAAACGTAAGCTTTCATTTGGTACTAGTCTCATAGGTGTACGCTCTGGGCCCAAGTATGCACCACCTCCTTTGGTCGATTATGGACTTTTTTATTCAGATTCAGAATTAAATATCAAATTGAAGAAGTTGGGACTCAGACATTCACATATTACAGCAGAAAAAATCCTTTACGCGACATTAGGGAGGCTTGTTCTTATATTTGATGTGCAATTGTGAGGCTCTTCGTGTATTAGGAGCGAATGTAGAGTAGCACTGCATTTCTCTTCATTGGGCATGCTTTCTTCTCACCAATTGTATGTAGCGTTTCAGGCAACTTTAACTTTCCACTCGCATAATCCTGGTGGTGAGTGTGACGCAATGGTTAGGATGTCTGCCTGTAACGCGGCAGGTTCGTGGTTCGAATCCTACCAACAGAATACAGAAATGTGCCAGACTTCAGGGATCTCCGCTCTGTTGCACCAACCGTATATACTCGCATAATCCAATCCTTTCATGTCAAAACCTAGATGCAATACAATTTACAAAATCGACAAACAGCATCCAAAGTTCTAAAGTCGAACGAGATATCGGCAATCGTTGTTGGATCTTATCTGAACGCCAATCGTTCGTACCATGATAGTCCCCTCGGTTGACCGTTTTGTCGATTTCCGAACTGAGATGGTAGACCTCAACTATTTCTCTAGTTCGCGTCATATTTTAATGTTTTGGAAAATAAAGTAGGAACTGCTCTTACTTTAGGTGTCAAAAAAATTTAAAATTTTCTTTAGCTTAACTAACTCGATAAAAGTGATGTCGGTGGTCAAATATTTCGACTCACAAATTTCACAATTTTTTCAATCCCAAAGCCTTCTCCATACGAATCTAAACATCGTTTAAGCGAGCCACTCGAGCAACTATTTCATGTGAGGAATCAGAATTTAGGAAACGTTCTTTTCTTTTTTTGTCTTTTTGATCATTTTCTTAGAAAAAAAGCTTCGTAAGGACACGAAGTTCACTCTCAGTTTTTTTTTTAAATTGTCATCCAAGCCAATCGAACGAATTCCACTATAACGGCAATGGAACGAGGACCTTTTGATTTTGACATGGCAAACTTAAAAGAGCAATTTAGTTCGATTGAAACGTCAGTTTAAAGATTATACTTGTATTCTATGTCAACCAAGAGGAACACCACTTTTCATAAACCACTTCGTTTCGAAAGTATTTATTGTACGTTACTTTCGTTTAGCTTCATTTTTAAAAACAGTGGAAAATTTAAGTTGGCGAAATTCTGTAGCTTAACAATCACTCAGAGCACAAAATATTCGTTCATCGAATATTTTTGTAATGGAATCAGACACATAATAGGAAAGAAAGCACTCCACATACTATAGTATGCTGTAATTCAATCAAATAGTTTGCAGAATTGTATACCCAACTAGAAGCTACAAATTTTACCCGTTTTAATGCTTTTAAATTCATTCTGTATCATTTTACTCGTTTAAAGCTTTCGAAGGACCAAAACAAAAATCTATAAAATCACAAAAACTTCAAAGCCATTACTCGAACCCTTGAACTAATTCAATGTAACTATAAACAACCGAGAGTATCTCACATTCCCAACCATAATGCTGCAAACCAATGGGATTAAATTCTTATTTCGAAAACGAAAATTCAATTAACTACTTCCTAACTGCTATGTCTCTGCTTTGTCGTTGTTGGCAATGCTTGAAAATTGCAATTGCTCTCAAGCGAGAGCAAACACACAGTTATGTGCCAAGAGCACCAACAGCATCACAATACAAAACCCTAAGCAAACTATTTTTAATTAAACCAAAGGCAAGTACCATCAGAGGGAACATATATATAGAATCATCAATACAAATTCATCCGAAACAGAAAGCACATTCAAGCACACGCAAGAAAGAGGAGAGGACAGAGCAGAGAATGAGCGAGATACCTATAATCAAAAAGAACGTGCGGAATGCACCAACTATCGTTAAAGTACTCTACACGCTGCTGGTGTATTCTGTGTGTGAAGGTGATAAACGATCACGTAATTAATTCAATTCACAAAATTAAGATATTTCTAGACGCCGCCAATGCCAATTGCACAACACCATCATTTCCCTTGGGTTGTGCATCTGCATTTCGGTCGTTTGATAGAAAACTTCTCTAAACATCACAGCCAGCGAATGAAGTGGAAACAGTTGTAAATATACATATATGTGTTTTTACTTTTCGAAAGGCGTTGTTGGGTTTTACAACTGAAACCACAAACAATTTCAAATTTCTTCTGCCTTTGTCAGTACAAAGAATATCTTTCTGAACTGTCTGTCAGTTTATTTTTTGCTTGGTAAGCAAATAAATGAAGCAGTAACGTCAGTTCTTGAAAATAGGTTTGGGTGAAGAAAGTAGTTGAAATTTGAAAGTGTTTTATATAAACCATCCTATTTTCATTACCGTTAGCTATCTAAATGTGTTGTTTGGGATAACAAGAACCAACTGTATTCGGCTTTCGAGAATTATTTGAACGAATTTTTAATTACCAATTTGCATTTTGCTAATGATGCTGGTCCCTGGCAGGTAGTTTAAAGGAATTTATTTAGTCATTTTCGTTTATTATCAACACAATAGCTTCTTTTTGTGTAGGTACTCTTAGAGCAGTAAGCATGATACCATCAAAAACAAATGCTTTTGGCGGTTCAGCTATCGCAGTAGAAATATTCAACAACATTGGTGCCTGTTTTAAATTCTAAACGATGGATTTATCCCTCTCTGATTGAGGAAAAGAAAAGATTAAAAATGCTGTAAAATGAGATAAGCAACAGGAATTGAAATCCTGTAAGGAAAGTAAGATAAAATAAGCAACCCTTATACCTAAGTTCTTTGAAGATTTTCATTTTTAATTTAATAATGGTGTTAAGAAAAAAAAGTAGGTAGATGTAATTGAAATTAGATTTAAATTTATTTAACTTAAATTTATTTCATTTACAAAATTAAAACGTTGTTGTTGGCAAATACGTAGTTTTGAATGAGATTCGTAATTTTGACTTTATTTATTTTGCAGGAACAGGCCCGGTACATATCAAAACGGAAACATAACTAATTCTCAAGCTGGCCTTAGACACGAAAAAATCGATGATCGGCAGCGCTGAAAAGGAAGAAGAAGGAAAAATAGGAAGTGGAAAATGGAAACATAACCCATTCTTAGGCCGGCCTTAGACACGAAAAAATCGATGATCGATGATGATGAAGAAGGAAAAATAGAAAGTATTTATATACGGATATACCCCCACCGTGTTTATAGTGTGAGGTTGTCTAACACGACCTCAAACGAGTCATTTGGGAAGAAAAAAAACGCATCGTGTGATTCGTGTTGCTTCGTTTTAAACGATCAAATCAGTCAGTCATTTCTGATGAAATAGGTTTCCTAAATTTTTAGATTGGCCTATAGTAAACCCCTTTCATTAGAAAAGGCTGAGTGGTTTCTTTTTAAACGAATCAGTACGAATCACGTGATTTTTTTCTTCCTCAAATTTTCCAAAAAAAAAGTCAAGGCAAACGAACAAACAATAACTGAACGACCCCTTTTTACCCCTCAAATTACACGTGTAAGCTCATGCTGGGCGCATACAGAGACGCTTAAAAGCATAAGCTATTCAAGTGCTATGAAATCTCATTAAAAAATACAGCCGTTACCTTTAGAACAAAATACCTTGAATACAGTCAAAGTGTGTGACTTAACTCAGCTGTTTTATACCAACAGCGACTTTGCACTCGTACATAAAAATTACCCAAGTATTTTAAAATTGCCCTTGTAAAAATGCATACTGAGTGGGAGTTCGATATTCGAATCTCAGAAGCCTGCCATGCTTTTCACGAGCATAAACTTAAGCGAGGTTCTACACGATTCGGCAATAAATTGTAGACACTTAAAATACGTTGGGCCCGAGTTTTCCCAAGCTTTTAATTCGCGCTATATCTTTTTATTTATAACTAAGAGGCGTCCTAAATGCCTTCTTCAAGGGATTTCCAAAGTATAATTCGAAAGCAAATTTAATTTGTAAGAATTGAATTGTGTCAAACGCATACAAAGACTTTAAGTTGGTAGGTTTAGAAAAGCTCCGAATGAAATGAAACAGATAGACTCAATATTTTTAAAATTTAGTATAAGCGCTCAACTGCCTTTAAAAGACGACTACCATCAGTTTTTCCTCTACGTTAGGGTAAATGATAAATTATTCCAAGCTTAAAAAAGAAAAAAATAATCAAGAATTCACAGATAGAAATCAAACCTATCAACCTATGTAAAAAAATACAGAAACAGTAATGAATGATTAATGTAGGTACCTACTTAATTTTTTTATTGTGTTTTTCTAATAAAAAAAAAAAAAAAAACTAAATAGATTCAAAAATCTGCTTATTTATTACCTTTAAGGCGGAACAGAGATTTCAAAAATTCTTTCAGCATTAGGGGTGCTACATTATCCTCCTCCATCAGTAACTTTATTTAACTATAACTATATTTCATGTCTATAATCTCATGGGAACAGAAACGACAACAAAAAAGGGAACATCAAAGTTACTTGACCGATTTGAAAAATTCTTTCAACTCAAGGATGTTACATTATCACTCTTAATCATTCTACGTCAAGCTTGTTCCTCTTCAATTCTTGGCTTTCATTAAAAATAAATTTTACTGTTCAAAAACTAAAACTTTTTGCTTGATAGAATTACCTAATATCAAAAAAAATTAAGACTTTTAGTTCATCATCACTCCCCCTCACTTTATTGCATAAAAACGCAATCACAATAACAAAGCGCGGAAGAAAACTTGTTAATGTCAAGCTATAACCCTCATCGTGCGTACTTTATTTAAAAAACTAAAAAGTCCTTGAGGATCTAATAACTATCGTAAAAAAAAAAACAATTGAAAAAATACCTACTTTATACAAAATTTTAAAGAAAAGCGTCATGGCGTTCGAAAAGTTTTGGTTTTTTAAATAAGAAAATAAAAAGATTTTAGACATCAATAAGAAAACCTCAAATACAGTATACTTAGCAAATTCCATTGATTTATAGAATTGGAGAGATTTGCTGCAGTTCATTTTTAACCCTTCATAGAACTTACCTGTAAAGAGAAAAAAGAAAGAAATGTTGAAAATCTTTATATATGCAGAAATCTACGAGTTTAACTATAATATAATAATATATAACTAAAATCTATTTCGAAATAAAAAAAAAAGAACTATGCTGATTTGGTTCGTTCGCTATATAAGTTCCTGGTTCTTGGGCTCTTCATCAACAATTTAAAATATATTATTCTGTTTATTTGTTCTTATACTGTGCAATCTTATTTAATTTATCTACCGACGCACACAATACCTGTAAGGCATCGTTAGATGCTCAATCTTCACGGCAATGCCTTTTGTTTTTCAAGCAAAACAACAGTGTTTTCTATTTATAGGTTTCATTGTTTTTTTTTATTTTTCAAGTATCATTTCCGGCAACCGATATACCACCAAAACCCAAAACTAAATACATGTCTCAGAGTACATCACATTACAAAAAAAAAAAAAAAATAATAAGATACAAATAAATTACCGAGATGGATTAAAAGTCCCATAATAGAGATAAATGCATTTGTAAAGATTATTGCACAGCTTCGTCATTTGGCAATAACACAGAGCAGAGAAAACAATTTTCAAACAAAAAAATAAACTGAAACACACCAAAATGAAATGAAAAAATGCATATAAATGAAACATTGGACGCGCTCGGTGTAAATATTTCATTCGCATTGACTGACATTTCCATTTCATGTTCGCAATCCCTTGTGTTCTTAATTTAATTGATGTCATGTCAAGAGACAACACACGTTCATACATTTACAGAATATATGCGAAGAAAACAGATTCCACCATTTTGATTTCATAACAAGAGTACGTTAATTTCTTCTTTTTTTTTTGCGGTAAATTAATTTAATGCCAAGATTCAGAATTACCAGCACATGTGATTTTATTATGAAGCCAGGAGGTTGGAAAAGGGGTGAGAATGCTCACGAAAAGGGATCCGATGAAAGATTGAAACAATTGCTGTCATACATTTTTCAATGTCCCCCTTCATACTCGCTCAGTTATCAGTCGATGACAGTCATTTACACTCGGGCGTATACGCAACCTTTTTTTTCTTTTTAAAGAGCCAATTTAATAAATGAGCAAAATGAGTTTGGCGCACAATTTAATTAGAACAACTTTTGACATTTTTATTGGATGCACGTAATGAGCTACGGTGGCAATTTATTCTGCAAAATGGGGTGGTATATTTAGCCGCAAAACAACCTTTGCTGGCTGTTCGTAAGCGTCGGTGGCGCGGCGTTTGGCTGCCATGGTTTCAACGCTTTTACGCCTGCATGCCACATTTGAAATGAAAACACACAAGCATAATATGCTGGTTTGGGTGCTGGTGATGGATCTACACCCACACGCGCACAGATATTTAACAAAAAACAGAAAAGGAAAAAATAACATCAAAAGGATTGGAAAAGAGTATTAAACGAAATACAGCCCACATCCCTGTGCACAAACTCTCATATAAACTAGGGAGTGATGGAATTCCATTTTAATTTTAAATTGGTTAACCATACCCTTTTATCCCTAAAATAGGCGCCATTTTCACTTTGCCTAAAGTAATCGATTTTGTTTTAAGCCAGAAAAGAGGGGGAGAAAGAGAGAGCAAGAGAGAGAAAGCAAAAAGGATTTTCATTCTTCTTCCCACCCACAGACCATACAAGGGATTATTTTGTTTTATTTTTGTTGTTTTTGCTTTTGCTTTTGGATGAACGACGACAGAGAAGCACAGGACAGGTGAGTGAATTTGTGTTCCCCGAGAAGGATTTTGACTTGGCTTTACAGGGTAATACAAAAAGGATGAAGATCTCATCAAGTGGAAATGGTGTGAGTTTAACATCGTAAAAGGGGATATTTATTTTTAATGTAATGCCAGGGGAGATGTTTTTTCGGATCAAGTAACCCATTATCCTTAATGTCGTCATGGCAACAATAAAATGCTAATGCTAAAGTTTTGATGTCCTTAAAATTTGTTTCGGCCGTAATTTTGTTGGAATTTGGAAAAGGTTTCAAGTACTACGGCCTGAGAGACTCTTCCATTTTGTTTTTTATAAGTTTCCTTACTCAGGGATGTGATATTATCGAATGGGAAGAAAAGATATCGACAGATGAGAAATAAACTATTGAAATTCGTTTGGGGATAAACGCTGTCAGTTTATTGAATATTCTATTGAGTGGGATGTGACCTTGAAAACTTAAAACGGCATAAACCCTTGACAACTAAGAAGAGAGCTTATCCTATAAGTGTAAGACTAAAGAAACAATAAAATTAATTGAAGGAGAGCCTTATGTTGCTCTATGCAAATTGAGTTTAAGTATCCGACGTATTTACAATTGGAACAATTTAACTTAAATAACCACTTATCTAAATGCCAACAGTTGAGTAGTTGGGAACTTATCTGTTAATCTGCTCTCAATGATTTAAATTTTACAACCAAATAAAAGAATGGCGGAGGAAAGCAGTTTAAAAATAGTAAAATAAAAAAGAAAACAAAACAATATGCCCGGAAAAAAACAATAAAATCTGCACAAAAAACCAAAAATGAAGTCTGCTCAGAAAAAGCAAAGAATATTTATAGCTTTTACGAATTTGAATTTGATTACAATCTTTAGAATAAAAACGATTAAACAGAAGGACACCACAGATTATGTATATCGAAAAAAAAGCGAAGTATAAAGAATAAAGTGAGGAAATATTTTATAAAATATATTCGACTCAATGTTCTGAAACGTTCGACAGTTTAAAAAAATATCCGAAACTAAGTTTTTAGTTGAGAGCATCTCCAATGGTTTTGTCTGAGTAACCTACAAATGGTGCATTCAATTTTTGCGGGGTTTTAACAATATCATTGAAGCTCAAGATAAATAAAGCTCCTACTGTATTAGGAGGTGGTAAATGAGTAACTAGTGACAAAATGTTCGTTCAAAATAAGCCCTCTACTCTTGCCTTACCGAGCATTGTGATCTCGAACGGATCATAGCTCTTCCATTTACCTGCTTTCTCACACTAGTGATGAAGATAAAGATGTAGATTGCAAAGCCTATCGACATCTCATTATTCGCAAAAATTAGAGCTAGCTTACTTTTCAGACAACACGTCGCGACGTGATGATGACCGTCTTAAAGGACTCATTTCGTCAGTAGTTTACTTAAACAATTCTGAACTCAAACGAATAAGAACTATAATTATGATAAGGAGAACTTTTACACAGATACTTGGAAGGTTCAGGTGGAAAAGAAAAGGGACAGAATGACTCTTAGTCAGCATGCGGGTTAAAGGTTCCTTGGGACCATACGGTGTACTAGAGCAGAAAGGAAAAAAGGCGAGACGAACTTACACTTCGAAGATTAGGTAGATGAGGTCTAAAGGGGGAGCAGTCGATGTCACCAGTAAGAGGCCGCTGAATGAAGATGATGTTAAGCACAACCCATTGAACTTCTAGGGAGTGGATATTAATTAATTGAAAGAAAGGCAAAAAGCGGAAAAGATGTTGAACTACAGATGTTAATCTCTTGTTATGAAGCGAACATTTCCGATCCATACTCAAAGAGGGAGTTTCGGAGCTCTTTGGATCATCTTTTAATAAAACCAAAGGCGGAATCAGCTCCTGATATTGCTTCGTCAATATGAGAGCAAACATTTAATTAGGAATCACAGAGAACACTTAAATCACCGTTTATGGGAAGGTTCTGAAGAAGATACGATCTGGAGGTCTTTTAGCTTTCCGAAAAAGGTTATTGTCTAGAATTTGGCAATGTTCAAGTCTAGGAAATATTCACTACATCAAGTGGCGTATGATTTGAGGTCATTTTGTAGCACCACAGAATCCCGATGAGAGAAGATAAATTCCAAAAAATTTGCGTAATCAGTATAAAGTGAGACGGTAGATTATTGAATGATCTCTTCGACTTCACCAATGGCAAGGGTGAAAAAGAGGGGTCCAAGAAGACTACCTTGGGGTACACCGGAGATTGCCACAAAAGGAAAAGAGCAGAAAGGAAATGAACTACATATCGGCAGTTCTCTAGATATGAAAAGATCCATTTAAGTAGGATACGACTGCATCAGTAGAAAGAAAGTTTAAAGAGGATTACAGTGTGAGAGATTTTCTCGAAAGACATGCTGAAATCTGTGCTAGTGACGGCTTCTTCGATTTCTTTTCCATCGCAGAGAATGAGAGGGAAAGTGGTGGTAGAAAATACAAAATGCAAGCTTTTGGAGGATATCATTGATTTGCGTTGGAAAGAAAGGATTTCATGAATCTTGAATGTTTTCTAAGGGCTTATGGAGAGAGATTGGCTATGGGTTTATCATTACAAGGTCCAACTTTCGAAAAATGAAAATAGTTTTTAAAAATTCATTTGAAGGAAAAAAAAAACTGTACAGAATGTGTTTTTAAAACCCATAGCCATAAGTAGGACTGTGCAAAAGGAATGTACAATAGTTTTCCAAACTCGGAAAGCACCAACTTCCTTACCAAATGAAATTAGTGATACCAATTTATTGACATTTAATACTAACTTCCGTTTTATGAATAAACACTTTGAATGTCAGGCTTAAGGCTGTTATATTTTTTAAACGTGTGGTTTGCAAGAAGAAATAAAACGCATATAATTTAATTTTGTGGCCACCAGTTTTTCTGATCGTTTTCTGATGTAGGAGGAAAATCAATTGAAGACGTGTGGCACGCAAAAAAATCATAGCCTGGAGCCACAAAAGTTTTTTGAGACGTCAAGCAAAGGTTGAATAATACGAACCCCAACTGACAACCTTTATTCCATCACACGAACACGGGCAAGCTTAGAGTAAACTTTAAGATGTAGCACTAGAACCTATGACATAGCTTCGGAAGAAGACAACTTGAACAATGCCGCTCTACTGAAAAGAATTTTAATAGGAATTTAATAGATTTTCAACTTACAAAAACAAATATTCCACTAAAACATTTTTCAAACTTTCTTCTGACAAAGTAACAAATTTATGCTCCAAATCCGCTTTCCTCAAATTTATTGACACACAACAAACAACTTTGAACTATACTGATACGGATGGATCATAGCTCATTTTTTCTTCTTAAAAGATTAAAATATTTCTCCATAAACTAGGAGTTAAAAACACAAAAAAAAATGTTGCACTGTGCTTGAAACACTATCCTCGTTTCTTAAGTGGTAACTAACTAAGATTTGACAACCCAACAGAACTACTGCATCAAATTTTTTATTTAACTGGATACAGATTTTATCTACACACTTTCTCACAAATCATTGATGACTGCACTTCAAACAAAACCCCACTCAATCATAAGCTAATCGATCCCCCTCAAAGCTCTATATGGACTCACCCAGATCACATTTCTTTCATCTTAAAAATGCGATCTGTGATAAATGTCAAACCAAGAAAAGCGCATGTATAAATATTTAAATATTTTGTCAACTATCATCGGACTTTGAGGTCAAAACCAATGAAAACACCAGTCGATGACGATGATGATTGCAAATAGCAGCACATAGTACAGAGTGGCAGAAAGCTCAATAACCATAAAACAAACGATGACAGCAAAGACAAAAAGCAAACAAATGCCGTTTTAAGTTTTTCCTTGCCACATTCAGCGGCCACTGGTCGCTAGATGGCTTCGTATTGGTGCAGCGACACACATTTTCAATGAGAAATTGGTCAAAACAAGTTGTAGATAAATTCAAGTGTCTCTTTGGGTACTTGTCTTCTCGAATTGGAAGCTTGTCATGCGGCAAATAAGTCTGTGGACTGACCGACCGCGCTCTAATACAACTAGTTATGGAATCTATTGGAGGCACATTGTGCACGGCTTCGTTTTTGTTTTATAATGACTTCTCCGTGATATACGGTTTGTTTTGGTTTTTACTAACACAAATGCCTGCATCATTGGCAATCGGAGGCAGCTTCGTGATATTGAACCGATACGCATGAGATATGCGATTCTCTCAGGAGATGACTTTGATATGATTATCTAGATGAATGCGTATTCAACACAATTTAGTTTTGAAGATGCCTTTGCTGGGGTATTCAACTGCACAAAACACCCAGCATTGCGTGAGCTTCGCAACAAAGTTATTTTCTCACATTTCATTCGATCAAAGATGGTTTAATGCAAATGCATGTCAGGTGAAGACGATGCTTCAATTATCGCACAGCGCAACTTTACTACTTTGTTAAGAAGACAAAGCTCTTTACAAATTACGTGTTCACTTCACGCCATTAAGAAATATTCGATATTTTGCAACTGAGAAAGTTGTTAACCTAAGTTAGGTGATGTCAGATAAGATTTCATTTAGCTTTAGTTACTCAAGGACTATAACCGAGAAAAACACGTTAATTTTAATCAAAACATCCAAATAAGTTCAAGGTGGTGGAAAACCGTGATAACTTCATTCACGGTCGGGAGATCAAGAAGAGCATCCTCAATTTTCTGTCTTTTTAAATATATAAATACATAACGCGAAAATCAATGGGTTATGGACTATGCTTGTATTAATAATGTTATGATACACAGTGCGAGCAGTTTGGAAAAAAGGAGAGCTTTTAATAGGAGACATCGATGCACATTACTTTTGAATTTTATCGTTCTGCTGGGGAAAAACAATGTCTGGCACAGCATTTTGCATTCAGATTGTGCGACTAAAACATGAACATCAATACTTAACTGTACGACCGATGTTGGTCTCAACATAAAAGTGAAGAGCATTCCTAGCGAGGCGGGTGTACTGGCTAAATTGTTTCAGGTGGTATTTCTTTACAGCACTGTCTATAGAGAAAGCGATAAAAGAGAGAGAGAAAGAAACAAGTAACGTTTCGACGATGTTTAAGAGCCTCTATCAGTTCTGTAATTGAACTTTCACCTTTCAGTCTCAATGCTCTTTTTGTACCCTGTCGAATTGGCACAAGGATTTTAAGGACCAAATATGGCAGTTACGCTCTAGTTTTGGTTATATAGACTTAAAATTTTTTTAGCCATATAAAAGGGACATGAAAATTCCTTCTCAAGAAGCCTAAGCATCTTGCAGCATACAGTGGAGGTCCAGTATAACGAATGCCGATATAACGAATGATCGATATTACGAACACTTTTTTCAAGTCCATTAGGTATTCTATATAACGAACAAAATAACGAATTTCAGACGAAATGGAAATAACGTACTCTATATAACGAACAAATAACGAATTTCAGAAAATAAAAAAAAAATTACTGTAAGTGTATTAATGTGTCTACTTACATGTATGGTCGTGATAATATTGGAAGATACATACATACAATTGCACGTTTTATTAATTTAAAGATTTGTATGACAATCGATATAACGAATTTTCGATATAACGAATTGACTCTGGACATTATATCGTTCGTTATACTGGACCACCACTGTATTTGGCTACTTCAAATATGTGATCATTTCAACAAAGATCATCGTTTACACACATTCCAAGAACTGACAGCATTTCTGTTTCTGAGAAGTGGGTACCATTCATGGATAATGGCAATGAAGGACAGTATTGGGATTTCGGAGCATTAAATTCTACCCGATGTGACAATGCTGCTGTGGTCAGCATATGTAACAGTTCCAGTTCCACATCGGGAGAGCAGGTACGTTAATTTGGAAACGAATATGAAAAACTGAGAGTCGAATAAAATCAGGTCAGTAAAATAGTAAAGAGGATTAGAAGTTTCAGACAAAAAATCACATGATAAATAAAGACGAGATTTGGAGACAGAACGGTGCCCTAGGGTACACCACCATTTATAAAGTGGGTATAAAACTTAAAGCCATCCAATACAACTTGAACTGAACGGTCTGAAAGGTGGTTTGTAATCCAACGAAGGAGAGACTCATCGATACCAAAAGCACGCATTTTCGATAAGAGAGTCTGATGCTAAACTCTATCAAATGTCGGCATTGAGAAGTTTTCGTTCCTCAAGATTTTTCATGAGTTGAAGCTTTATCAAAGTTATCATAACCTTGTAAAGAAGGGACGTTAATGCAATTGGAATGAATTGGAAAAATTGGAAGGGGAGGAAAATTCACCCTTTTTAGGTACGGGCTTCCCATCTGCTCGGGAAGAACCTATAAGAATAGGATATGTAGAAAAGCTTTCACAGTGGTTTTGCCAGCGTTGAAAAATACCTCTTCAGAATAACAGTAGCGATACCATTTGGAATAGCACATTTACGTATATTGAGTTCTTCGACAACTCTCGCGAGTTCGAAAAAATATCTGCTTTATCACAGAACTTACACACGCAAACTCAAGTAGAGCCAATGTGCTGTTACAAAGTGTCGAGATGGCAACAAATTGAGAAGCCAACAAATTGGCTTTGTCGATGGAGTTGACATATGAGGATCATTGAAGACGAGCGTTAGGAGCTATGACGTGGCCGACTTCTTAATGTTCTTCACAAAAGACCAAAACCTTTTGCTTGCCCAACTAAACCTTAAACACGTCCAGTATTGTTAACCTTACTTTTTAGACACGCGAAAACTTATCCTTTTGTATATGAGCATTACCTACAGCTATTTCCGGCCCGTTTGAATTAATTTCTTTCTTTCTACTGATGGTTTACTTTAAATATTCAAAAAGTCCTTTTTCAATTCCTCATCTCTTCACAGGTCGTATCAAACCACGAATGATACTTTTGTTCTAAGAGAAGTTTCTTATGCCGTTGAGAACAACGTTAGTTATTCTCTTTAATAAAACTAAATATCTGGGCTACGTTTAGGTGTTTTAGTTCCCTCTCTTCTATGTATGCAGTAGGATCCTGAACACTTCTTTCTTTGGTGTAAGAGAGCTTCGCAGTCTCCTAGCCGGTGATCTGGTGATTCTTCCTGTTCGTAACAATATCTGCATTGGTCATTGCTCTCGATGCCTGGTACATTTAAAAGTTTCCTTACTTAGCCTGCAATGTCTGTTAGGAAACCGGATAGCATTCATATACTGTTCCTACTAAAGTTTATTATGTCTTTAAAACACTAAATGTGCCAAGTAAAAGCTTGGCTTGACGCATTTCAGGTTCGTTTAAGGTTGAATAGTTATCATCTTAATTAAGCGATTCTGCGTTTTTTAATTTAAAATTCTATTCATAAATAAGCAAAATCTATCACACCGTATTGACACTTTACCATGAAACTCGTTTTTCAAATTTATTTAACCCGATGTTCTTTAAAATAATGCTCCGCGACTAGCATGGATATCATTAGCTGTGATAGACTGTTTAACTTCACTGTCACAGATGCATGCAAGCATTTGGCTCTCGTTAAAATCTCATTAGCTGACTTTTCAAGATTGACATGAAGTACCAAATTAATACTTTGACTTCAAAGAAATGCAAACGCAAAGACAATTGCTGCTTACACTATACTTTGACTCTATTGGCAACAACGACAAAGTGACAATTCTATTTCGGGCTAAGTGTTTTTTTCTTTTTATATATAGTTCGACTTTGAACGGATAATGCGATGATTTTATTGAACTTGACGATCCTGATTGGTGATTGCTAATTGAAGTTTGCTAGTTCTCCCCTTTCAAGCGAGGTAGATTCATTTCTTGAAGTTAAACCAACCTTTTCAATATTCTCTTCAGCACATGTTACTCACAAGTGAGCAACAATAAAGCCACTTTATCACTCCGTTAACTTTCAATTTGATTGAGGTGATAAGTTTGCTTGAATATTAGGCAAATTCTTTCACGCAACTCCAAGAGAATAAAAGTCCCCCACTAACAGTTATCAATCTTCTTCTTTGCACAAAAAAATACATATAAAAGCTTGCGTGTTGATTTCCCCAAGAAGAAAGAGAACCTTCAAGGAATACCTCTTTTTAACTGTCACTGAAATAGATGACCATCAAAAGAAGTCAACTGCTTTCAATGTCATTCGTGTACAATAATCTTTTGAGCGCACATCCATCAATCTGTCAACGATTGTCCTTCTGTTTTATTTTATTTTTTGTTGTTGTTTACTGACGATTACATCGATGGCATCAATAACACAATCAATTTATATTTATTTTCTTTTTTCCTTTTTTTTTGCATAGGTATACGTTATACCTTTTCTCATAGTGAAGTTTCTTTTCGTCATACTAATGTTGTTCTTGAGAATCCATTCTCTTCACATTTTCTGAAGGCCGTGTTGAAGGAAAACGTTTTTCTTCACTTCAACTTTTTTGCCCTTTGTTAGATGTTTTTATTTTCAGGCCACACGTAATCATGTGGGGGACATGAATTTATTATGCGAACGTGTATGATGCTTCCTTTTCGATTTGCTATTTACCCTATTCAAAAGGTCGCCCTTGGCTCTGATTGTGGGGTAAACCCCATCAATTTGTGGTCTTTTATACGTACATAGAGGTATTTGCAGAGATGAAAGAAAATTGCAGATGCAGAGCTCAACGTCTTAAGAAATGCGATTAAATTCGTTTAAGAGGTTGAAGGAATAGAGGGACGAAGTGCGATTGTGCACTAAAATGAGATTGTATAAGCAAATGCAAATGCATATCGAAGTGAAGAGGTAAACTAAACCTGTTTAGATGGGCACTAACCGTATGAATGTGTATGCCAACATCAACACACATAGTATCGAAATGGAAAGGGGGTTATGTTAAATGGGAGTCAAATTTGTCAAAGAAAGATTGAGTAGTTCAGTCTCAGTGAAATATGAAAATCATTATACTCCTTGTGTAGTATGATATTTGATTTTGAAAGGAATAAAGCTTGGATTGAGTTGAACCATAATTGTAGAATTTCAAGTCGATACGTTTCTATATTTTCTGTTGCAAAGTGAGTTGCTTTATAATCGAAAGTAAAGCTACTTCGACAGTGCTATTGATGTGTAGCAATTCAAAATGGATAAGGAAATTAAATAAGAACATGAAAAAATGTGAAACACAAAAATGGAAAGAAAAAAATTTGCGAGTCTGGAAGATAATCATTCTATGACCAACTACGAATGATTTCAACTGTCAAGATTCGAGTGATCTGGAATGTTTTAACTGTCATTCAGTTCAGTTTTAGTTTTAATTCATTTTTTATTTCTTTTTTTTAAATCTACTTAGGAGCTACCAAAAATGTATAAAAATAGCTTATATAACAACTTAACTAACTTACTGACCCTAAGCGGGTACTCTAAATTACTCAATATCTTAATTCTAATGCCTTTCGGCCTAAAGATAACTTACGAATTTACAAACTATAACTATGGTTAAAAACTAAGAAAATTTAAAAACAAAAAACTTAGTTTGCTGGATCATATTTTTTTTTTTTTGATTTTTATTAAAACTACTTAAAACTACTTAAAACTATTTAAATCTACTTAAAACTAGAGCAGCCACAGTAGCTTTTTTTTGTTTTCTGTTTCGTATTTTTTGGAATTTTTATGTTTTATGATTTTTTTTTTTAATTTTTGTACTTTGTTTTTTTTTGGTTTTTAAATTTTTTTTTTATTTTTGGTTTTTAATTTTTTTTTTTTTTTTTTTGTTTTTTTTTTTTTTTTGCCACTGTGCCCACCCCCTATACCCTAAGACTTACACGCTAAACCTATGTAGGCCAGCCATTGGCGACTCGCTATCAATATCAATTTTTTCGTGCTCAGACAACCACCAGAACATATTTGACATTTTAAAAGCATTTGATCAACTGAATCATCGTATACTGATAATAAGTTGGATCAACGTGGCTGTGTTGGTTCTCTTCAGAACTGGTTTCTTTCATGCTTGAATGGTTGAACCCAATACGTGAAATTTAAAACTTGTTTTTCAACAGCGATAGATGTTACATCTGGTGTACCACAAGGAAAGCAATTAGGACCTCTCCTTTTTTTTATTATACATAAATGACTTGCCTGATGTGCTAAATCACTCAAAGATTCTCCTCTCCGCCGACGATGCCATGATATTTTTATCGTATTCAAATCCTACGGATTCTTCGTACTTACAAAACGACTTTGATGCTCTTCTGAAATGGACTGCGATTAATAAATTATCACTGAACAATTCAAAGTGCAAGATTATGACTTTCTCTCGTAAGTCTTTGGATCACCAAGTGGATTTTGTATTGAACGGACAGTTACTAGAACGATGCGAAAAGTTCAATGATTTTGGAGTGCTCTTTGATCGAAAGCTTACTTTCAATGACAATATTGACTACGTAGTCAACAAAGCAAAATCAAGACTGGGAGTGATTAAACGTTGGTCAAAAGAACTTAACGACCCATATGCTATAATGTCTCTTTATGTTGGACTCGTACGAAGCTGCTTAGAGTTCGATTGTCAAATTTGTTCACCTACATACGCTAACCATATTCAAAGGATAGAATCAGTCCAGAAACAGTTTCTACTATTTGCACTTCGCGATTCAAACTGGAATGATCACTTTTTGCTCCCACCGTATCGTCATAGGTTGTTGTTATTACAAATGAACCCATCTAGAAGGCAGGAGGAAGGTTTTCAATTACTTAACAAAGTTAAAAATCATCAATGGAGAAATATCGTCAACATATTTACTATCCCTAACCAAATTTAACGTGCCTGCCCGTCGGGCTCGAAACTATACACCTTTACACGTCAGCCTCCAAAGATATAATCATTTAGCCAACGAGCCAAGATGCTGCAGAACTTTTAATGATTACTAGTTACTAGTGATCATACAAAATTACATTTGTAAAATTATTTCAAATTAAATTTCATTTTGTTAGTTTAAGTTTAACCATGACTGTTAGTTTTTAAACTGTAGTTAATACAAAAATAGATAAATAAATAAAAAATAAATAAATGGCAATGGAAAGACTTTCAATCACTTCTTCAGAGCGGTTCTTGTGTTTTAAACACTCTCAATAAGGCCAGTACTGCAAATTTTTTTGAACAGATCATTTGTTCCATTAGCAATGTATATTTAGATTATAAAAGTTTTGTAATAAATAAAATGAGGCAGGTAATAGCTGAAAAAAGAAAATATATATATACTTGAAAGTTAGACCTACCTTCCGTGTTCCTTTCTTTTGAAACTAGCTAATAAATAAAAACGAGAGGCTTTAAATTCACAAAGGATGCACAAGACAACAAAAATTGTAGTGACCAACATTCACGGATGCCCAAAATTTTTATGTTCTCCTAATGAAAGTACACAAAGATAAAAAATGCAACAGAAAATAGCTCCAGTTTAATCAAAACTCTATAAAATATTTTGATTTGAAAATGAAAAAAAAAAAAAATTAAATCCAACAGCTGTATTACTGACAACGATTAATTAGCTTTGGACACTTTAAAATAAGACTTGTAAGAAATCGATATTTGTAGTCAAAAATTCTTTTAGAAGTGCATTAAAGTCGTTCGAAAATATAATAATTTTTTGGCTTTGTTTGAAACATGTTAATTAAAAACCGATGATAAATAAGAAATTAAACAATTGCTCTGTAATATAAGTCGGATCATAACTAATCGACGTCTTAGACTCGTCTTTAGCTAATCTAATAAATATGGCTGCAAATGCACTCCAGTTGCGAAGGGGCTGAGTTTTTGTTGAAATTCATAAATGTTTATTTAAGGCATTCCCAGTGAATTTCAAACAGAGTTTTATGAATAAGATGCGATAAAAGCTCGGTACGAATAGGTTGGGTCAAAACATAGATATAGACTGGTTCAAGAATAGTGAAAATTTTTTTTTTTCGAAACAATTCCATTTATGCCTTCGAGGAGGTGTAAAAAGGTACCTTTTTAAAAGAAAGCTCTCAAAGTCCATAAATAACTTTTTTTTTTCTTTTCAAAAACAGGGCGCAAAACATTGAGTGTAGTTTCGGCTGTGTGGCACATAGCGCTGTCGTGTTGAAACCAAATGTTGCCAATCGGCCCTATCGTGGTAACCGTCGGAGCGGAATTCTCTCCGATCGGAGACATTTTGCTTCGTGGTAGTTCTCCGATCGGACGATCCGACGTTCTCCGATAAGTTTTTATTGCGGAGATTTTAGTTTTGGGAATGCATTGCATTGCCGCATTTGTGAAAAATTTCTACTACTTCGTAGCAAAATTGTATCTCCGAAAAAAGATGCGTTGTGGAGAAAACTCCGCTCCGACGGTTACCACGATAGGGCCGAATATCCTTTGTGAACAAAAATTCGTTCAGCATGGACGATTGCCATTGATTGTAATGGCCACTCCTTGCTCATTTTCGAAGAATGCCTCTGGACCAAAATCCGCACTATAAAGTGATTCGTTTTGGGTGTATCGGATTTCCAATGTATGTAAGCGAGTTTTCTGTGCCTCAAATGCGACAATTTTGCTTGTTTACATACCCGTTTGTCTTTTTTCCCATACAATTTAGATGGGAAATGCACATCTGCGATGAACAACCTCTAAATATTAACATTAAAAGCTCTCCATTAAACATGCATCTTTTTACACCATCTCGAAGGTATGAAATTGTTTCGAGAAAAAAAAATTGTCACTTTTTTTGAACCAGTCTAATAGATATAGTTGGTCAAATATAAGTAACACACTAATTTTCAAAGCAATTATGTAGTACTAATAGAGGAAGCGCTTTTCATACCTGTAAACGGATTTTTTTTCTGTTTTCTGTTGGAATTCGAACCAGAAACCTCCCGCGTAACAGCAGACATTACGCCACGGTCACCACTGGTTTAAAGTAGAATTTTTTCTATACCTTATTGGTATTCAAAAACCAAAATTCTTCGGTTCATATGCTTTCCAGCTGTTTTTACCTGATCTTTGATAGTTTAAATGCCGTAAGACACATCATATCGATGTCTATTAACATAAAACGACAATGAAAAGTGAACTAATATCCAGCACACACAGATGTCATTCTACTTCACCACTGGCTAAAGAATAATAAGTAACGAACAAGCTGTAATTCGATGAGCATTGCCTTAATTAACTTTCTGCTACAGCAACAAGAAGTAAAGATGACGAATAATTTTTACTTACTAGCTTATTAGTGAATAGAACGAACAAGTGAATTCACTTCACTAAACGAGCTTCACTTCAATTTGATTTCCACGCCCAGTCAAATATTAATTCAAATAAATTGTTTCCCCTTTAAGAGAATCCTACGTACCTACGTTTAATTAAAGGCGCAGCTCAGGAGCTGAATGTTTTTAAAAATTGAGCAGTCAATTTTAATTCCACGTTGTTGTTAAATTAAAATTCTTTAAAATTTTTTGATGTAGCCATGAATTTTGTTTTGTTTCCATTTCGTCTTTCGTTCTATTTGTTCAAAGTGACACATAAGTATTGCCATAACTTCACTTCTCATTGAAAAATTAACATGAGCACTCTGCGCACCGCAACGTAAGGGATGGGGAGCCCAGCAATTTCTTAGCTACAGAGATGTGGCATTATGTTTTTACTGTTCTCATTTCCATATAGCCAAAGCTACATTATGCCTATAGTTTAGAATACTGCTGTCGCACACGGGACCCACATGAACCAAATTAGACCGGAAACATTCAATTGGCGTGAATAAAGCTTTCATCTGTTTTCTGTCTCTTCACAAACACCAATTCATACACACACAGACATTTACAGCCTAAGCTCTAGAGGGCTGAATATGTGAATGTATATAAATATGTACACTATATCAAGGATGTATCTCTGGAGGGTACATAACACAGCAACAACATAAAAGTGGATAAATGATGGAGATTGAGCTCCCTCAGTGTGCAGACATGACACAAGTTTTGCCGAACGATGATGGTTGGATAGCTCTAAATGTTCTATATGATTGTGATAGTGCTACTTGTTGGAATTATGAGCTGCCATCATAGTTCTGCACTGTTCTGTGAAGTTGATTTTCATCTCCTAATGGTTTAATTAGTTTTCATGTGATGACATCTCGAGTGAAGGTGAAGTGGCAACGGTGAAATTTTAGTGAATGACACAAGAAATTTGTTGTGCAATCGTCAGCGACAATATTTTCTCATCATAGGTGGCTGATTGAATTTGAAACACGTGCTCGGAGCAAAAAACAAAAAGAAGAAGAAAACTGTCATCAGAGCGCAATTAATTCCTTGAACATAGTGAGCAGATTATATCCTTTTAGTGGAATTAATCGACTTGGATTAAGAGCACTTAATTGCTTTTGAGGACTTTTTCTCGCATGGTTGGAGTTTTATCAGTAACACGATTAAAAGTCTTGTGGGTTGTCCTCATTATTTCATTTAAAAAGCCATTTCCGATTTCAATGGTTTGAGGTTAAAGGCTTATGGCATTCGCCAGAGTTCCTTTCAACCTGTTACATTCTGCAAATTAGTGTCCACAGTAAAAAGTTGCTTAGCTCATATATTTATTCACAAAGAAGATTACAATTTTCTCTTACACCAAAGCCAGACTATTGATGAAACAATAAAGGAAAACACTCTTACCTACATACAAAGTAAGCCATCAATTTGGTCCCAAGTGAAAATTATTACAAAGTCAAATTCTTTTAATGAGGCTAGTTTCACGGCAAAATCAATTCGCCGTCCATGATTATTCCTACAAAATACCCTTACAATATCCGCCTTGGCAGAAAAACGCAAGTGATTTGTAGCAAATAATATGACTTATTACCATGTTACACTTCAATTGACTAAACCTCACATTTAATTACCTTACAATGGGCGTGACTTACCTGACTAAATCACCAGCTCTATAATAAAACGTTAGAAGCTATTATTCAAATTTGGTTTCCTTCCTTCAGTCATTTCATCAGCACGCAAATGTAAAATGTATTTGTTTCCAACTTCTTTGTGCACATTAAATGATTTTTAGCCAAAAATTGAAATGAGCAAAACAAATAACTAACTATTTCCAAGCGGATTAGAAAAGTGTTTGACACGTGACCTAATGCCTGCTGACTAGGTAACTACCTATTAAGCCTCCACCAATCATAATAAGGAATGAAAATAAAAAAACCGCCAAGGCAATTATAAGTCCAATCACATTTGGGTGAAGTAACACATAACTGTGTCTCAATACATCTCGACAAAGAAAACCTAAGAAAAAAAGTGAAACTAATTGCATCACATTTGAGTTTTGCCAGGCATAGGCATCAACTTAAATGACACACCATGGCAACCCATAATGAATTTGACATTCCATTCATCGCTTTTGCCGCCATCGTCGTCGTCGTTGCTGAAAAACCAACAGCAAGTGTACAAAAATTAAGACAAAGTTATTTTTGCAATTCACATCACGTATGTATGCTTAAAAGTCAAGTCGATTGCCCTTATTATTCCACAACCGATTCAAAAGACTTCCAATATTCCTCCATTGTCGTCACGGTCGTCGACACAAACCCACACATGTTTCAAGGAACTTTAAAACTTATTCTTGTTTCGAAAATGTTTAAACCAAACGTAAAGTTATACAAATATCACTTTTTGATACACACGGCTGGTTGGCACACATCCCTTTTCCACACATGGTCTTTAGTAATTCAATAAACTTATCTGGCATTCGCAACGAAGGCGAAAGGGGTTTGCAAAAATTGGGAACTCTATCCATGCATTATATGGAAAAACTTTTAATGCACTCGCTACAAAGCGATTGGAAAGTAAAATTTTGTTTTGCGGGTTTCGAAAATAGAATCTCAAATGAACACTAACAGGTTCTGGGGTAATTTTGTGGACAGTTTAAAATTGGAACATGATCACGTTGTCGTCGTCCTAGTCCTTTACTCTCTCGTCCTCCCGACTCACACACATCCACTCGTCGCAGTTCGATTTAATTGATTAATTAAAAGTTTGACTATTGCAAATAAAATGGATTGGATGTATAAACTTAGAAAGCTGTGGGGTACTCTATTGGTGGAGAGGGAATTTTAATTTTAAAATTGCAATTCTATGTGTAGATAGTTCTTCTCCATCATGAAAATTAGTGAAAAGTTCATGCACATTTTTAATGCTTTCAATGAGGTTTTATTTTGCTCGAAGCTTTTATAACCACTTTGGTAAGGGTGGAAATACATTGGAAAACGACACTTGTTTAGGGAGTTGCAGTTGACACAACGCATGAGTATCTATGACCATGACTATGACTGCTTAATGATGAATATGAATTCGATATAGAAGTTTGAAGCTCTTGCAATAACAACAGAAAAATTAAGAGAAAAGGCGTGGCATGTAGGTGGGAGAAGTAGCCAAAGATGCGAAAAGAAGCAGAATAGCACGAAATTTGGTATGAAAGCAGAAAAATGCTAACGCATCCTTGTTAATTTCGAATTAGAACCAAATGAGAACTTGAATAAACTTTTTTGCTGCAGTTTTAATCGTGTTAGCACCAGTTAAGTGCAATGAAGACCCTACAACTCTTCTTAGAAGAGAAAAGAAGTCACTACAACTAATTAAGGACTGAAACCAACAAGGCGATTTGACAGTATTCGCATAGAGCACTTACGTCCAGAGCAAACAACATCGAACGAAGTAACTCGCTGCACATCGTCTGAGATTTCGAAAGCTTTCCTGACAAATGGAAAACAAGTAAGCATTTTATAGCTTCCGAAGAAAGCGGATCATATGCAGTGCGACAGACCATCTTGTTTCACACACTCAATGTCAAACTTACATCAACACTTTGCGGATAAATCATCAAGTAGTGCTTCAAATATAATATCCTTCAACCACTTCATTTGCTGCTTATCGCCATTGAAAAAGCCGTACGACAGTGTTGAAGGGAAGAATTTAGGCTGCTGTGCGGGGTAGAAAAATTGCAGGAAAATTGATTGCTACTGACAAGTCAAGATTCTATGACTCCAAGCGTCATATTTAAGATAGAGGTGGTTGTCAGAGAAGATTCGAAGTGGGCTTCGGTATTTTTAGCTATGCAACGCACTTTTCCCAGGAAAAATCATGAAGAATACAGTTCACTACCCGGAAGAACTAATTATGCTTTCTTTGACAACGGATTTGGTTTCGTTATTCTTACCACAAAATCTTAACGATCGAAAAAAAGAAGCTTAGATTGAGTGGTTGAAGATAACTTTTAGAGTAAACATAAATATAAATAAAAAAAAAATATAAATAGGGTGGCGCAACAGAGCGAGGAGCCCCTGGGCCTAGCGCATTTCTCACAACCATACCTTGTGAGGGAATGGAAGGGAACTACAATTTTCTGCCGGTTCCGAACGGCTAATCGAGAAAGCGCTTTTCATGGCAATGGATACTAACGGAGGACTTGCCAATTCCTCGCGAAAGGCGATACCCGTGGAAAAAACATTTTTGCCTCTGGTGGGATTCGAACTCGAACCTCTGGATTAGCAGGCGGACATGCTATCCATCACACCACGGGTACAACATAACATAAATATAACGATCCTTAAAACTTAAACACTAGCCCAAGTTAAAACCTTGGGAGGATTGTTTCTACTGGAACAAAACCTTCTATCAGCAATGTTCTTGAGAAAAAAGAAATGTCGGGAAAAAATGGATAAACCACTATTTTCATTAGATGTAAGGAACAAGACTTTCTTGTTCACACGGTGAATCTATACTACTGTAAAAAGGTACAAAATTTTAACAGATGCTGTCACAAAGAAGATTTGAAAACTGTTCATTTATTCGCAACATCTTAAGCTTATGTTAAACTGCACATAAGAAATGGTTTAAGTCCGCGGACACTTTTGTTTGAAGAAAAGTAGCAGTGGACTAGGCTTGGATTTTGCATTCTGATTGTAATCCAAGAAATGTAATGGGAATCACTCGAACAAGAAGACTCTCTTTTTTCTAATTTCGAACAGAACACTAAACTGAGATTGGAACTGAGAACTGAGCGTCTTGAGTTGGATGCGTTTGGTGCCTTCCTCAAATGTCCGTAGTTATATTTACATAAAGTTAGCTTTGGACGACTTCCGCAAAAAGATAGTACGGTATATTTTAACGTTTGAAGAATATTTCATGCAAATGTTGGCCGTAACTGCTACTTAAATATTCCACCCGCTGTTTCCAATTTCAAATTTTGGCATACATTTCGGCCGGTATCTCACTAATTAATGCTTCAATGTTGGTTTCCAGTGCGTCAATCGAAGCGGGCTTGTCGATATAGACATAAGTTTTGACAGCGCACGGGAAGGCTCACCACTCACAGTAACTATGCGATTCGCATAATATTCGAAGAATCACGATAATTCACGGTATCACTATCCGATACAGCTGCGATATTTTCCTCAGTTTGTACTCTACGTAAACGCGTTGGTGGTTTAATGTCCAGCAATATAAACTTGGTGCGAAATCTATGGTCACAATAGCTCGAATAACCGCCATAGTAGCTCATCAAACTGACTATAGAATGAGAGAAGAGCACGCACTTTGTTGATAGAACTCAATAATTTGAAAGTGTTGTCAGTTTGCAAGACGATTTATGGCTAAATTATAGACCATAGCTGAATATGTTTGACAGTCACACAAACAGTGTTCAATGAGCTGTTCTAGAACAGTTTCAGATAGAAAAGATCAGGCTTTGGTGTTCAATCAGAAATTTTCTGTTCTTTTCTGATCTTTTTGTGTTCAATGAGCTGTTCTAGAACAGTTTAGCACAGCGTTTTCTGCACCTCCTTTCGAGCAAGATCAAGTTTGGTGAAAACTGTCAAAAACAGCCCTTGACTTTATGCTCGTAATTTTTTTTAGCGCAACGTAATTTTAATTTGTTGTGAAAAGTTCAAAAAAAAAAAAAAAAAATTTAAATAAAATTACTTATTTGTAACGAACTAAATACGCTAAATTAAATTGATATCAGAAATAGAAAAATTGGTGGTTGTTTGTTTTTTTCGTTTTTGTTGGTTTTTTTTTCTTTTGACAAGTTTGCTTGTTCTAACTTGCCTGACGTTTTTCACTGCTTCTGTGCTGTTCTGATCCAAAAAAAGCTATTGAACACATCTACAAAACAAGAAACGTTCGTGTGTCAGACCCATTATTTCCAAAAAACAAAACTCACCAACAAAAAGACAAAAATCTCTAAGGTCATAAAAAATAGTGATACGGTTTCGAAGTTCATAGTGTAGAACAGTTGAGAAAGAAAAGGCAAAACCGAGGAAGAACTGAACTGAGCAAATGCAGAGTAAAATCAGGCCTAGTTCTCAGCGTAATAGTTCAAAATAGGCCTATAATTTTTGCTGTAGTCCTTCTTAACCCCACAAACAAGAAGTAGTATTAGTGAATCACATGCGATATTTGGTTGGTCGCTTTAATATTCGACACTACCCCGTCTTGTGATTCGTCTCATTTCATAGAAAGAAGTCTGGATTTGCGTCTTCTAATAGGTAAGCAATTTGTATTATTTAAATTGAACAGCATCTGGCTTTAGACTTTATTGTTCATGCCTGGTTCTGGATTATTTTAATCAAGGCATCTTCAACACGACATAAATTCAAATACAACAGTACTTCATCAGCATATACTCGGAAGTTGCTTTGTTGAATAGATGATGTGCAGTTTATGTGTAGGTAATGAAAAATGTGGTGGCCCTAGATAATATCCATGCGGCACCCCACTTTTAAAAGTATGAAACAAGCAGATTAGGGAGTCCAAATGGATTAATTTTATATTTGCAAGACTTTTCACAAACCATTATACAGAAATGTGACCAAATTTTGAGTCAGATCAAAGAGAATTAGATACATTTAATCTTCCACCATGCTCCTTGATTTGATTGTTGACAGTAAATAGTCTCAAAAACATTCGTCCTTAAATTGTCACTTTGTTTAACTTGGTATATGTACTCAAGAGATAGAGAACAAAAAGCATTTTGATGGAGACTAAAGTTTCCGCACACTGCTTCGTTGCTTTAATAAAATGCAGTCCAACGGAACAAATCTTTTTCTTACACTGAACACCCCAACAAAGCTTTTTGTAGTATTCATGACAAATTTGCTTCCAATCTTGTTTTTCACGCCTTAGCATGGTGTCACTGTCATTTTCCATTATTATCGATGACATCGCAATTCCATGATATCAAAGAATATATTGCGAACATTCTGACCATTCAACTGTCAGCATGCCAATAATATTCTTCCCTCCTTCTCTTCTTTTCAATTGGAATTTGTTCAAAAGAATTCCATCAAAGAATGGCAACCACAATGTGTTGCTACTGATGTTTTCATTGTCAAATGCAATTCAATGTGCAACGAGTATCGCTAAGGACCTGCCTACCCAGCTTCATTGCTGCAAAACAAAATAAAAATGCGAATAATCGATTTCCGTTCGCCATATAAACTGTCCCTTTCTGTATAGGCCTTTCAAAGTTGTCAATTTTTCAAAAGAAACACATTTCACTGTGTGGTGACACTTTTTTTTTTTTTGGGTTATTGATGTGTCTCATAGAAGATATAGAGTTTGAATATTCCGACCATTTCTTGAAACCATCCATCTTATGACGAGTAATTTGTGGGTAATTTTTTATGCATGTGTGGAAGTGTCTTTTGAATAACACAAAAGGCACAACAAAATTAATATGATATCTCAAGCAGAAGAAGCTATTCGCTGTTGCCATGAATCGCATTAGTTATTCATCACTTGCCATAGCTAATTTTGAGCAGACTATATGAAATGAAGACACCATATGTGTCATCGTTATGAAAAAAAATAGAATTTTGAGTAAGAAAAACGAAATATTTACAATCAGTTTAAGACGAAGATTTTCATTTCAAATTACCTCATTATTACTCTTCAACGAAAACCCGTCGCGCAATGATTGAATCTCCTTTTCTAAGGAATATAAGCCACTAAAGTTTCCATACCAGACGCATCAAATTAAATTAAAATAAATTATTATAGCGAAAATACGATATTAATAAGGCGTTGGAAAATTTAATGAGTTCATTCCACCCCTTGTTGCAAGGCACCCAACCATTCGACTGAGAATCTATCGCCTACGCTGATTAAAGCGTGCAGTTTCATTCATACATTTGTTGTTTTTCCTTCTTCTCCTTAAAAATATTTATTTCAAATTTTGCATAATTATTTCTACACGTTTTGTGTTTTGTGTTCTGTTTCTTTTTTTTTAAAGAATTTTTATGATTTAAAACTTTTACAACACAGATGCGATTAAATGGCATGCCACGTTATGTCATTGGAATGGTATATTATTTTTCTTTTCAAATTTAATTCTGTGTTATGTGTACATGCTTGCCAACCACCCAGTTAAATATTTGTTAAACAAATTGATTGACATTCAAAGGATGGGGTTTATGTGTGTTTGTTTGTTTGTAAAGCTAACAGTGGGCCGGGATAAATTGTTTGTTTTGCTCAATTGAAATTTATGTTCGAGTAGATTCTTCGCCTATTGTAGATGTGCGTGTACACGCTTGTGTGTTGTTGTATTTCTTTTTTTTTCGTTTTTTTAATTATTTACAAGGCTAAATTCGTAACATAAATAGAGGGTTTTTTGCGGTCTAAAATGCGTGCAACAAAGTGGTTATAAGGCGGAATTGTTTCTATTATTTTTCACACATGTTTTAAGGGCAATGGGGTTTAAAAAAATAGCTTATATGGAGAACAGATGATTTTTATGATTTTCAAATGCATCGCTTCTGTTAAATATATAAAAAGTTACTGCTATCCTTAAAATTCGCAAAATATACTTAAAAAAAGCCTATATAATACACAAAAATATTAGTTTTTCTCTGAGTATAAAAATCTGTGCCGCAAAGAGTTGAAATGAGTTACAATTCAAATTGCTGGAAAGCTGCCATGGTGAAACTAATTGCAAAGCCAGAAAACCCTAATAACAATAAGTTTTTTACTACAAAAAAAAAAATTACTCTAAGTGGGAAGAAATTTTTAGTAAAAGTATACGGCGATATCTCTTCAGTACATATCAATCTATATGGAGTTCCTCAAGGTAGAGTACTTGGCCCTAGTCTATTTTCACATCGGTTACTTAATTTCTCGACGTCTGTCATACGTTACAGATGAGTCTTTAAATGTAAGATTAAAGTTAAAGGTGTCGAAAATCTTATTTCCTAGCAAAAAATGTACAGCTTAGAGTGGGCTCCGAGGTCCGAGGGTTGTAATAGACAGAACATTTAATTTTTAAAAACATATAGGTATGTACAACAATGGACAAGATAAATCTATATAAAAGAATTATGTACTAATTAATATGCAAAAGTTCTAAATTTGGCAAATAAAATACTTCCTGCACAAATCAGTTTTCCAATCGATCCTTCTATAAGGTGCTTCTGCTTAGTGCGATTGTACTAAAACTCACAAACTTAAGCTCCAAACATGTCAAAGCAAAGTCCTAAAAATGATGCTTGATCAACCATGGTGCTATTCAACTCACAGACTACATAAACAAAGCAATGTCAATCTGTCGGACTGCCTTGTTGAAAATTTAACACAAAAATTGTATGCAAATTGTTCTTCCTCTGATAGAAAAACGTCTATCCAAAATCTTTAAAAATAGCATGTTCTTACTTAATGTAAAAAATAATATGTACTGCTATTAAAATAAACTAATGAATGAAAAAAAAGCAACTCATGAAATTATGAACGAATGTAAAAGGACCTTTCTCAGAGGTTTCGAACTGTAGACTGGCAGTACTGTTAACATCAATAAATAGGGCGACGCTAGCGGGGAATTCCAGGGACTTTCTCACAACCGTACCTTGTAAGGAATAGAGGAATGGAGTGAACCTACGGTTTTTTGTCGATGTAATACACCCTGTTGACCTCAGAATGCGTCGGCAAACCCTCCGGTTTTGCATTCCATCCAAAGACTTTCTTTTTCTTCCTTCTCGATCGTGTCTCAAAGCTTTTTGACGGGGTTCTCTGGACTCTCTTTTAAACGTGACAGTATCAACTGAGCCGTCCGCTTTTTTTTTTTTTTTTTTTTTTTTTTTTTTTTTTTTTTTTTTTTTTTTTTTTTTCAAAATGGCATTTTTGACGCCAAGGCTTACACGAATATTTGTATGTCTGTCTGGATCAGAAAATGGGAAACACATGTACTCATTCTTTTTTGGACTACTGCGGTACCAAGTACCTTCTAACACTTTTACTGATAGATTATGTGCTCCTGGTAAGGATGTAGGATACTCACTTATTCAGGTTCCATCGTCAAATAATACAGAATGGTAAATGTACTTTGGTGTTCTGTACTTTATCTTTCAGCAAATAGTCAAGGGCTCTAATAAAGATCAGAGGTCTCAAGACTCTTGGTGTACACCTACTGTGACTTGGAATGCTTTGGTGGACATATAATCCTGGTCACTCTTTTCGCACCATGTTTACACTAAATAATAATACTCATCATCAAAGACGTCTTAAAGTGTGTACAGAAAGCCTATTGCTCTGCTAGAGTTCATCTGCCTTTGTGAACAACAAATATGGATCATCGACAAAAAAATTTTGCTTAGCGATGAAGCTCATTATTGGTTGAATGGCTATAACGTTGAGCAAAACTGCCTCAAGCCATTTTAGAGACGCCAGCGTCGGCGCCCGCCTCCTAAAACTTGATCGTTCAGTTGCCTTCTACTTACTAAAAACAATCACAGTTAACGAAGACCGTTAAAGGCCATGCTCAATGACTTTTACGTTCCTGATCGCTTTGATTGGAGAAGCTGTAATTTTAATAGGACAGGAAGGTGCAACACAGATAGTGACAGAATTCTTGTTTTAAGGAAAGGACTGATGGTGAATGCATAACGTGGGGTTTAGGACCTGCGACTTTACTTACAAAGCCGTACGAGTATGAAATTGACGACCTGGGAAACTACATTCACTTTGTTATTGTGAATAAACAACCTACTTCGCTTCAAAGAGTGATTTAAACATAAATCACAAGATTGGACTTCATCCGAACGAGCGGTCACCTCGTAGAGTAATCTCTCAAATAAAAACGATTTTACAGCAGTAAATGGAACTAACACATTTTATTGTTATTTATAGTTTTAAATAAATAAATTAATAAATAGGGTTGCGCAACAGACCGAGGAGCCATAGGGCCTAGCGCATTCATCACAACCATGCCTTGTGAGAACATGGACCTACAACTTTCTGCAGGGTACCACGTATAGTTCTATCCAAAAAAGCACCTTTCAATTCGATTGGTGGAAGACAAGCAAATGTTAGATTTTATTAATTTTTGAAAATATTGAAATCAGTTAAGCCCGATGGCATGAAAAATTTACAAACATCCTGTCATTCAAGAATAGTTATCAAAACTCTGTTATCTATACTCAATATTCATTTCATTCACTTCAGAAAATTTCAATAATTTCTTTAATCAAATGATAAATCTGATTGCAACCACCAGTCACTCTCCTTTCAAAAGCACACAACTACTGAAAACCGTGGGCTAAACATTGAAACTTGATTGACATTCGAATTACTGAGTACATTTACTTCTAATCTTCAAACGTGCACCATTGTTAAGCACCAACGTCAATGTCAGAAACGATCTGTATATTAGCTGTGGTCTGTGGGTCATGGTAACCACAGCTACCGCGCATACTATACAAGCTCTTCACCCTTGCAAAAAAAAAAAAATAACGTCAAGGAAGGCGTTGGGTCGTCTCTCTGCAATACTACCATTTCATGCATTCATACTTTCAAAACGTTTCAATTTGAAAAGAAGCAATATTTTATTTCACATTGATGCACATTGGAGCTGACTCTCTAAAATTCAACTGGATTTTGCAACCTCACCTCACCTCTAACTGTCAAGGTAATAAATAAAATTGTATCTAGGGATTTTTCCTTTTGTACTATTTCCCCTTTTCGCAATCAAATTGAAATTTTAATTGAAAACGGAAGGAAATATGAAATTGAATTCAATGCTCATGCAATTCGAACCAACATATGAGGAGTACATGTATCTCATATTTAGCTATTCCAAAGGTCATAAGAAGAAAAAAAAGAAAATAAATATAAAAACAGTCATTGGATTGCATAAATTCCTCACATGACAGAAACACTTGTATTTTTTCGTGTGTGCTGTGACATTTAAAGGGGATACCGTTACGGACGCCATTATTAATTTGACGAATGACATTTTAATGTTCTTCGTAGGCGATGGATCGTTGAATGTGAATACTCAAATGAAAATGTATATTCCACGACGATGCTCGCTAACAAAAGTGGGAGAGTTTTGCAATGTAGTGAAAGAGACTCTAGCGAGGTCGAAATGGTCCCGCAAGAACCTGTTCAATGAGTTTTTTCCTTTATTGCATGTTGGGAAGATGCCACTTCTTCTGTTTTATTATCGACGACTTTGCATCACGTTTTCAAACGTGATCTCTAAAGGTGCTTCGTTATTAGATTGGAATAGTAGCAGTGTGTTGCGAGTAGATATTGGCAGTTGGAAGTTTTGCAGTCGTGAAGTGAAGATATATGAGCATGAGTATTCTCAATTGAATGGAAAAGTGATGATACTCTGGTGACCTATTGACTCATGAACCTTGGTTATCAGTTATCTCAATTTATTGATGACATTTCATTCGCTGAACTATAGTAGTATAATCAAAGGGATGTGTTTTCACAATAGAGATTTGCATTAGCCTATAGGTGTTACATTCCTGTTTCACTTTGTTTGTAATTCTTTTCAAGTCAATTCAAGTCAAAGACAGGGCACAGCGGAGGTAAAATTGTTTTTAAGAAATATCATTCTTTAGTGAAGTGAGGCCTTCGTGGCTGCTTCAGATTCATAACTTCGTTTTGAATTGAAACTTTAAAAGGCACTTTTCGGACTGAAATAATAAATACTTCTCAACGCCTATTTGTCAATGTAGTTGATAAATTTTGCAATTTGAAATTATTACTCCGATGATGAAAATATTTGCAAAGGAGTACCATAAGGTAGTTTGTTGGGACCATGTCTTTACAATAAATCGCTAAACAAAAATTTAAAACCTTCATTTTAATTCCGAACTGTATTTGAGGTCTGACATAGTTGGACTATTCAAAGATCGACACAAAGCACCCTTTCATTGTTGTGAATTTCAAAATTTTCTTAAAGGGAAACTTTGACTCCAACTACAACCTTGTCAGCCAACGTAAGTATGAGAGACAGCCAGTGCTATTTACAATCGGATTCACGTAACAATTATCCATGAATCCTATGCCACCAACATTAAGCATTGAAAATTAGTGGCAGCAATGCCAACGAGCCATCGGGCTACAAGCTCTTATAATGTTCAAAACAGTGCGAGCATTTAGAAAAATAGGATAGGACTTAATAGGAGACACCGATGGACGTTATTTTTGAACTTTTGTGAAAGTAATGTAGGGAAAAAAAAACAGTCGGGTAGAGCATTCCACAAACGGGTAGTGAGGAAGAATGAAGGCAGGCTAAAAAAAAAAATATCTAAGAATGACAATTGTTGATGCAAAAGAAAACAAGATCTGTCTTTGATCAGTACAAGAAGATTTACAAAGAGAAAAGAAGGGAAGAACATCAGCACCGTGAAAAACGCTGGTTTGATGAAATTATGTGATGCCACTACGGGAATGAGATACGAAAGCTTTACCAAAAAGAGTGGAAAACCTGACACTGAATACCTTGAAGCCAGCAGGGGAAAATAGTGAAAGAATCGCGTCTGTTACAGAGAATCTGTCCTCAATGCGATTTTGGACCAGAAAAAAAAAATTCAAATAACGTATGAAATGTACGTATAAATGTATGAATACATACACCATCTTTTTAACGATTTCAAGGCCACGTATGACAGTATTTACAGAGACGAGCTGTACAGAGCCATGTCTAAATTCGGCATCCCTGAAAAGCTCGTACGATTATGCAGGATGACTTTGGAGAATTCACGCTGCTCCATCAACCCTTAACTAAAGTCGTGGGTCCAGTGGACCCACACACAATCTATAAATTTGTATAGAAAACGGCACAGTCACCGCAGCTCTCTCGCTGGACCCACAACTTTACTTACGTTACTTTTTTTCGGCTATTTATTTTATTTATTGTTTCAGTTTATTGTAATGTTTCAGCTGATTTATAATTGCAAATCAAAGAAGTTTTTCTGCATATCCCGAAAACATGTTGGAGCAACAGCTGTTTATGGAATTTAACAACGAAGAAAAGGAAATTGATCTAAATTCTAGCAATTATTCGGAAAAACGATTTCTCTGCCGGCAGTGACGATGATTTGGTATTGAAATGATCACCATTCAGACTCAGAATTTTCTTCTGAATAGTCAGACAATGGCCAAGATGACGAAAGAAACAAAAGAAAAGGTGCTATTTGTGTCTGGCAAATAAAAAATCGAAGACGGTACATTTGTGTGCTAAGTGCAAGCGGCCCATTTGTATGGCCTGTTCGAAAAAAGTATGTTTTTCAAGTTTTTAGCTTGTCTGACTTTGACCATTGTCAAAATTTTTTCAGAAACTGATTTTAATTTTTTGAATTTACAGTTTTGAAGAATTGGTTTTAAAATTGTAAAAAAATCTATTGATGGATTTTTAACTTTGTTTTTAGTATTTAATTTTAAATTTTTTTAAACACACTACTTTTAAACTATATAAATTGAGACTGCTTGACGAAAGTGCAAATTTGAAGTACAAATGATAGTTCCGGTGTTTGGTTTCTTAAAAACTTGTTTGTTATTGTTTAAGTATGAAGTTTGATAAAAAAAATTTATAAAATATATTATACTTTTTTTTATTGACATTTAAAACGGCTTGGGTCCACTGGACCCACGACTTAAGAAGCGTAGGAAATAATCACGACTTTAGTTAAGGGTTAAGGTAGGTATGGAACTCACCGAGACCTTTGATGTCCAAAAAGTCCTTAGGCAAAGCGACAAACGGTCAATTGACGTCATACTCGAAAAGATTGTACAAAATTCAAACGCCAACACCAGAGGAATAATCTTTCAAAAGTCTGTACAATTACTCGCTTAGGCACACGAGACTGACATAATGGGAAGAAGGAAGGGTGATGTCATAGGTGCTTTGTGAGCATTGAAACAGAAGCGGCAATAATGGGTTTGAGGGTTAATGAGGGCAAAACGAAGTCTACGCTATCATCAAACAAGGACAGAGAATTTGGACGAATTGGACAAAACGTAGACAGACATAACTTCGAGGTAGTGCAGGACTTCGTCTACATAAGATTCACTTTAGACACGGAAAACAACATCAGTGCGGATATCAAACGGAGAACTACTCTTGCTAACCGTTGCTTCTTTGGATTAAGGAGGCAAATGAAAATAAAACCCTCTTTAGAAAGACCAAGGTAACCATTTATAAAACTATAGACATGCCAGTCCTGCTTTACGGCGCGGAAGCGTGGACTTTATCGAAAGCGGATGTGGAAACTCTTTGGTCCCGTATGAAGAAAATGTGTGGAGAAGAAGATACAAAAACCAGCTGTATGAGATGAGCGGTACCACTAGAAGCACACTTCGAGTCTTAGATAGCAAAGACATGTAGAGCGACACCAACGCTCCGGCTCCGGAAAGCACACTACAAGGAAGTTTTGGAATTGGAAGAACTCGTTTCAGTTAGTACAATCAAGGGGAAGGGGATCTAAGTCGACGTAGAGTGAAAAACAGGAGGGAGTTAGACCGCAATTGATTTTTTTGGCGAAAGATGTTGGGTGTTTTAAAGGTTCACCACCGAACTGGGCTAGATTCCACAAGAATGAGTATAACATACTCACACTCATGGCCCTCTGTAAGCTCACGCTCTGAAACACTGTGAGTAAATTCGAAGGATAGTGTACACGTCTTCTGTCAAAAAAACTCATCTTCACACTTGCCAAATCAAAGTTAGGAAGTGTGCACAATCTTTCGTGTACACAATAAAAAATCAATCTGGCGAAATCTAGCCCCTGTATTGATGTGATTAAAAATCATTAAGGATCGCACGGATTATCTGTCCACCCAGCTTCTCTTTAAAGCAAAAAACGATTTGAGCTTTGATTGCAACAAGTTTGTGTTCCTGATTTATTTTTTATTTTCTACCATTAAGATCAGCCAAGATGGATTCAGAGAACGACACTATGATAACCAACATCAGCACCATCTGTTGGCACACTTTTTTTTATATGTGAGATGAATTGAGGGAATAGATAAGTAAGCAGTGACAGTCGATAAAGTGCAACAGAAACTACTGTGTTGGATTAAGCAATTTAAGAAATAGAATCCACAATCTATCTTCCGGCACACGGTTTCCCGCACCATGATTAATGTCTAAACTCCCATATTTCATGTAACACAAGTTTTCAGCATTTATTTTACAAACAAAAAACATTCAACATAGCTGTAGTACATCTCATTTTATACAAGATAAGATACCAAAACCAACGCAACTCATGAGCAGTCCTGAATAAAATTGAATAGAAAAGTTAGACTCTTAATATCAAACTGGAACCGCTTGTCAGCAAAAAATTTATTGTTATTGGTTATAATAACAAATGACTTGTTTACATTAAACCGAAAGTTAAGTTGTGGAGTTCTTTTCAAGTCATTTACTTATCATGCCTTGTAACATAGAAAAAGCACTTACTATTTTTCCTCTATTCAGATCGCAGCACAAAAACCAACATAAAAACTAAAATAAATCACTACCACCGCCACTGGTGCTCAATTGACATGCATGTGGAATCTCTTCCGCAGCGCTACTGTGTTTACTTCAACCCCCTTGAGCAAATTTTTGCTTACATTTTCACAATACCTACTAAGGAGGATTTCATGTGTGTGAGGCTTAAAGCCAACCCCTTTGCATTTGCTAAAAAAGAGTGAGACACATCAAGAACTTATTTACCTATTCCACTAGTTGTTTTTCCCCAAACAATACCGTTTCGCACTTCGTTACAAAAATGCACTTAACAAAATTTTTTTTTTTTCTATAAACTACATAGTTGCACAGTACTCATAAAAATATACCCTCACGTTTGTATCTTTATACTGATAGGCACCACTGACATTAATAGAGAAATCGAATGAGAGTGCGGTCGTCGAATGGGAGACTTGAAGGATATCAAGATCTGGTGAGTATCCTTGTTTTCTAATACGTTTCAACATATTGAAAACAACCTTTACACGTAAAATAAAGGAACAACAAAGGGGAACTAACAACGACAACAAAAACAAGGACAAAAAACATAACAAAAGGACAAAGCCAATGGCAAACTTTCCAGTCAACTACTGTAAATATTCAATGAAGAATACATTATCCTTTCGTTGGTATTAATTCTTTTCTATTTGTTTGTTTTTTTTTTGTATATTTTCATAGAAAAGGCGAACAAAACTTTCAAGGCAAATGCTGTGAATGTTGGTGTGTGTTTCACCTACACGTATTATATTTTTGTTTGCTTTTCGTTTGCAATTTTTTTTTTGTTTTTTGATTTTGTATTACAGTTCAGTTCATTCGCCGGAAAATGAAAACGGGTATATTGTGTCCTGGGATGCCAGGAAATTGCAAAGAAAAATGTAGCTATACTCTCTTACAGTGTGTGTGTGTGGATTGTGGAAGGAAGACATAGAGGAAAAGGATTCACATTAGTCTGGATATTTATGGCATGTTTGCCCGCGCCGCGTTCAACGTTCATGTACAATTTTCTCTCGTAACAACGTTAAGAACACTTTATTTTCGGGATGTGCTTGCTATAGTAAAAGGATTTTGCAAAACGATTTCTCTTTTTTTTGGTTTTGTTTTTCGGGAAGTGCGCAAAATTTTATTGCGATTGGTGTTATGCAATACTTTTATATGTGGGAGCAGGATGCATTAAAAGGATACTGTTGAACATGATTGTTGGGTAATGGTTAGTGGTGCTAGGTTTTTAGTACCTACAAACAGTGCAGCTGAAAGAAGTAACAGCTATATGTAGTAAGGTAGGTGTGTTTTGTTGTTCCAAAGGCAAGTTCTACAAAAACGAATGTGATGAGCAAGAATCTCTTTGCAGAATGAATGATGAGATAGGTTTCATTAGAAGAAAAATGAAAATATTACTTTTTCCTGGAAGGTACCCGTTGCGAGGTCTCTGACTGCGATGCTTTCAGTTATCCTGACAAGAAAAATATTCTTCCTATGGAGTAATGGTTCAGTAAGAGCAGTTTAACGCAGTACATTGTGTTCAACCGTCCAGTCCGGGAACGCTAAAACACAAAAATTGGCTCACAAATAAAAATTGCTCTAAGGCCAACACTCAATTTCACTTTCAACTGGTAAAACCTTAACCTACTTGGAATTTGCAAGCCTATAGATTGGAAATACACCTTTTAAGGGCTCATCTTCCTTCTGTTCGGTGAGAAAGTTTTATAGACGCCTAATAGGAACGTGTTATCTGATTTAGGCTCTTATTGATCTATAATCCCAAGTTGTATTATGGCCAACCAAAAGAATTATGTTGAAACATAAGGTAAACACCGTTAAAACCTTTTTGATTTTCTTAAAACCCAATGAGTCTGTAAGAATGTTAGAAGGGTATTAAAAAGACTGAAAGTGGACCATATAAGATAACAAATTAATAAGCTTTAATCGGTTCACATTTCCTACAACATGCAGCTGGTGACCTTTGTTTTCTGTTTCAATTTCTTCTTCAAATGAAAAGACAGAAGAGCAACCTTGAGATGATGTTCCGTTTAAGAAGGGAGAAAGCAAATATTTCGATTGTTTTAATGAAAATGAAGCTTAGTTAGGTGCAGTTTGTTTAGGTAAGAAATTATCTTCATGGGATATAAATACTCTCCCATTACTCTGCTTCAAATTAGTCAAAGACTTGAAGGCTTTATCGAGTTGACTTCAGATAGAGACACCTTTCGGTTCCGTATATGAACTCAACTAATTGCTGGTGCTTTTGGATTTTTCGTACGAGAAGTTTTTAGGCCTTTCAAAAAGTTAGGAGCAGCTGCATGTTGAAAACACCATCACAAGACTGTACCGTTAAAGTTAGAGTAGAATTTCAAGCCGTCCTTGAACATCACTTGTGAGCTGTGCCGACCTTATCTGACAGGCTATTTTGACAATAGTCGAAGATTTGCTTCTTACAAATATTAACGCAGAGATGTTATATGGTCGACCTACAACTACTGGATTAACCCTAGTAACCATTAAAAGTGCACGCCCCAAAGCATTCAAATAAATATTACCTAACAAACAAATCACGACTCCCGCATACATTTCCTCAATCACATCGGCTTTTTACTATTCACCGCTTTTTCAACGTAATACCTAGTTTGATCAGCTGAATAAATGAAAATGTCATCGCCTTAAGCACTTGTCATTTAATTAAAGATTGTGTGTACGCACGCCTATTACCTAATCCGTCGTTTAGCCGATGCACCCTCTGAGTATGTAAATCGATTAATTTATTGAACCAAAAGCGCCCACCACTATGTCGGTGACTCCCAGTGTAACACTATCGCAGACGTAACGACTCCGATGTTAAAAGGTGCCAAGCAATCGCACAAGTGCAAACTCAACTCCGGTCGGCCACAACGTAGACGTGGACGTAGTCAGGGCAAGCAAAACAAACCAACACTTCCTCCAGCCGCATGAGTATACAGAAACACACGCAGCATAGTATGAATCAAAGTGACTGGCGAGCGATTGAATTACATCCAACATTTGTTGTGGCGGCATATGAACAAACAGAAAGAAATGTTAAATATCTTGTGATGAAGTTAAGTTGTGTTGTTGTAAGCTGTAGATACCCAAGGAGGTGGCTCACATAATTACATGGAATTCCACGACTTCTGGAAAACTGGAAGCCTATCACACCATTCGGGACAGACAGAGCATACAAGAAAATACGAAAGGAAAACTTGGTAGTTTGGATTGCGTAGCCACATTAAACTGAGTGAAAGTCATCATCATTATTATACTGAGCAGTTCGTAGTTTATTGCAATTTTCTTTAAATTTGCGTTAAATGTGACAGCCGGTGTGTGATGATTGACTTTGGGGGGCTTTACTTTACGAGAATTATGATCAATTATATGTATCTGGTGATTATGGAACTTGTAAACTTGTTTCACAACGCCATTGCCTGGCGTCAATAAAGGAATTTGGGGAAGTAAACGAGAAAAATTGTTTTGCAGAGAGTTTTTACCTGAGATAATCGTTTTCAGTGATGTGAAGTTGTGCAACTTACCTGGAAGAAAAAGAAAAGAAATTGGTAAGTAAAATGTATAATGTGATAGCAGGAGATATGTAGACGGTTTTACGGCAAACATAGTGTTTGGCCATGGTGAACCGACTTTTGTTAACATTTATGTTGCATGAAATAGAAATTTGATCTCAAGGCACAGAAGTCTCTGGGTAGTGGCAGAATGCCCTTTAATGAAACACATCTTGAATTTTCTAATAGCTGATTTTCAATGATAAAATGATTTAATGAGCAATTTCTTTGATAAACGATTACATACCAGGATGTCGTTTTTCAATTCAAGATATTCAATCACTTACCTTTCATTAAATCGAAAAAATATATAACTATACATAATATAAACTTTTACATGTATATTGCTCTGAACCGCGAATTAAAATACTCGAACAAGACACGGTGTCCGTTCAACATGGAATATTCGATCGAACCACGATTCAAATGATACCCACTCATAGTGCCGAGCTGCATTGATCATAATAATTTCATCCCTTAAAAGGATCATGAGTGAGACTTTACAGACTCGTTTTACAACTCACATTTATAACATAATAATAATAAGAAAATATGATTAAATAATTCTGCTAAAACTGCAAGTGCGAAAGTTTTTTGGGTGTATGGATGTAAACGAATGTTTGTTGCACTTTAACGCACAACTACTACACCGAAAGAAAAACCTTGGTAAAATCAAACATGAAGCTTGTTTGTTTTTGCGTCAAGCACGAACATACTTAAATTGAACAAGCTGGCATTTTCATTTTATTTATTTAAATGCTACAATTTTCATTGCTCAAATCAACAACGTCATTTTCAATTTCATTGTTAACCAACAACGGTTGTGATACTAGAGACATACATATCCATGATACTTTAACAACGTTTGTGTTTCGTCAACAATTCTGAATTGTTGTTAAAATATGAACATTGTTGATCAAGTATGTTCGTGAGAATTCAGCCATGTTTTTACTTGCTCAACAGTTTTAATGTAAAATTTCTATGATTAATGCCTGAATTGAAGTTTGACCTATCAAATGTATAGGTCAAACTTCAATTCAGGCATTTATCATAGAAATTTTACATTACAACTGTTGAGCAAATAAAAATGTGGCTGAATTCTCACGAACATATGTACTTGATCAACAATAAAGAATAATTAATTATCCCTTAAGATAAAATGGTGACGAAACTTATCATATTGAATTGAAGTTCCGTTATGCGACTTCACGTTTTCTGTGGGCTTAAGTATGAAAAATATTGGAATTCAAAATGTTACTGATACTTTAACTTTTCTTTATTGATTAAAGAAGTATGAACGTTGTTGATCAAACATATTGGTGATAGTTCAACAGTGTATTTGGTATTTCAATCACAAACGTAATAGTTTTTGTAATTTCAGCATTGATTTTTAGTTAAATATGTTTGTTGTTGATCAAGTATGAAGTCAACAATCACGTTGTTGGTTAAAAATAAGAACATATTCAAATCAACTACGAACATACTTAATTCAAACATTTTTATGATACCTACCTGAAAAAAAATTGATCACGGCAGCATACTTGATTTGAAAATGCGTTCTTATTTGAATTCATCACGAAACTTGGTTAATTTCACAACTTTAGATGAATTGTTGATTAACAATGAAACATGTTTAAATCAACCAAGGTTTTTTCTTTCGGTGTAATGTAGCAAACAAAAAAAAAAAAAAAAAAAAATAGGGTGGCGCAACAGAGCGAGGAGCCCCTGGGCACATTTCTCACAACCATGCCTTGTGAGGGAATGGGAATGTAGCTTATGCATTAGAACAATATATTGGCTTTAATCTATCCCAATATTTTCGCATGATCGGGAACTTCGCAGGAAGAAGTAAAAGGTAGCTTTCTTTTACAATTAGAATGCAACATCACCTCTCAGTAGATAAGGCTATATGTATTTCATCAACATGTTCTTAAAGGAACGGGAAAGTAGAAACGAACGTAATTGAGAACTTAAATAGAAGCTTCTGCAATGATTTCAAAAATTCCTTACCCGTTAGGATGCTATGTTATCCATGAGTAACAGAGAACATTTTTCATCCCCAAATTCCCATGGGAAAAGGACGAGAAAAACCAAGAACTTAGAAACTACTAGAACAATTTTGAAAGTCCTTTCATCTTCACAACGCTACAACATCTCTGAGTAATAAAGACTTTACTTTTGTCCTCATATTGCCAAGAAAATAAAAACAGGATTTCAAAAACTACTTGACCGATTCCAAAAATCTTTCAACATTAGATTGCTGCATTATGCATGAGTTGCAATCCCATAATCTTGATTGTGATTTTATCGTAAAAGAATTGAAGCTGGGCGACTTCAGCACACTGTGTATGTGTACGTTAGGTAAATTGTCTCGAAGCGAAATTGTTGTTCACGGCGATTAGGTCCCAATTCCACTGTAAGGGTAGTTCTAACTACACCTGTTATGCTTTTGCAGATAACATTTTGTGGATCGTGATCATACCTTTATTTAAAGTTCTAAAGCAAAGTGTCTTACAGCAAGTAGGTCGTAGTCGGGACCGAACGCAATTCAGGAATCTACAACACAAATTTCGCCGATTCCCAAGGGCTAAGTAGGAAAGCGCTTTTCATGGCAGTCTATTAAGTCTCGGAGGTCTTCCCAGTTCAACGCGAAAGACGATACTTGTAAAAAACTCTTGGATGTTTTGAACCTCGAATTCAAGTAAGAGGCATTTTTTTCTTCACCAGCTTATAACAGGACAGATTGATGCTTCTGACTTGCTCTCATCTTAACCACCGGGGAGGGTTCATACCAACTGAGCAACTTGCAGTTACTTATTTCACTGTCCTCTACATAGAACTAATTATGACATGAAGGAGCCTCTTACTCGTATGATAAAAATCTTAAACCTAAACTCAAATTCAATACATTTTCATGTAAGTAAAACTACCTTAAAGTCCTTTCTTCGAACCAGAGCTCCACTTTCTTGATTTTGTTTCTTCTCTCTTTATGATTGTCATATTTGATAATTAATTTTATGTAGCTATTTGTTTTTGAATATGTTTGTCAATAATTTTGAAATATTTTTGCGTTCTGTTGCTTAGAGTGTGTTTTTGCTTACTAACAATTAACACCTCGCTAAATGAGTAGGTACTTAAGGGTGAAAATACTTTTGGAGAATGGTACATTGTTTCTCAAACTTGAAACTTTTCAGCGCATGAAAAAGCCAACTATGTAATTGTTTCATTGATTCAATAATGACTATAAATTTATTCAAAATTCAATATAGTGTCCATGAATAACCTTTGCAAGGCAATTGTCATTAACGAACATACACCATATTTTGCGGCATTTTACTTTCGTATCAGCACAAATTTTGCTATTCAATAGAATTTGGATATCTCTGTTTACATTTCAAATTTTGTTAAATAAGGATGATTGCTTTTCGTTTAAGGAGAATGAACTCCATACAAATATTTCTATTTATTTTCTGATACTGCTAAAGGTTTTTAAAAACAAATCCTTGTACTCTTAAGCAATTGCCATGTATGTGGTTCAAACACAAGCAAAACAAAATTCTACAACTTGAAAGTTCAAAGACAATTAACAACCAAATTCTTTTCAAACACGAAAAATATTATTTTCTCCACAACTTTCTTGTAAGTAAGACCAACAAAGTTTGCTTTTTCTTTATTTATCTCAGTAAAACAGCAGAATGGGGGTTTACCAATGTTCTTCCCTTGAGACATTCAGACGAAAATAAGAATAAGAAAAACTTTTATGGTATTGCAAAAAAAAAAACCGACAACAACAACAAAACACATCAACATTTGAAAATTGATCATAAATCATATAAAACATCCAAACCTACCACTCCAAGTCTCTTGTTCTTTCGTTGCTTTGTCTGTGCTACTACCAAATCGTAGATTTGATGCTGGAAAACAAAGTTTGATTCCAAACATTCTTTGTTGGGCGAATGAGGGAGGTGAATTTCTTCTGGGAGCCCATAGCAAAAAGTAAAAAAAATAAAAACGGAAACACACAACGAATTTCGAGGATTTGTAAGAAATAAATTTTTTTTGGCACCCCTGCTTAAGTTTTCATTTCATAAAATAAAAAAACCACCACCATCCTTACATCGCGTTTTTATTTGCGAAAGATTTGAAACACCTAATAGCCTACGAGTGTCCAATCAGGGTAACCCGCAGTTCTTATGACAACGCCATTGGGACTGGAATAAAATTTCAAGTTTCCTGTGAATTTTAATTGAATTTATGTGCTCTTAGACATACAAAATTCTTGATAAATTGACTTAAGATTGAGCCAGACTATAGCCTTTCTTTTCAGTAAAAGAAAAAAAAAAAAAGAATATCGTCAACACCTGAGTTTTCTAAGAGAACCGGAAACCATGTCGCCGGTTGACGCAGTTGAAAGGATTTTCACTTCTAAAACTGAATGAAATGAGTATTTAAAAATTTGATGAGGGAATGAATTTCATATTTGGTTGCCATAAACGAAGGGAAAAGCTTTTGTATGAAGCTGCGTCCGGAAGGATGTACATTTTTGCCACCAGGAAAAAGTGTTTCCAAAAGGGAAGGGAAGGATTCTTTTGTAAATTTAAGATTCATAAGAACGTCATGAATTTTAAAGAAATACCAACCCTATACAAAGCCAGGGAGTCACTGTCTTTGAACCTTTGACGTTTGAATCGAATTCAAATTCTATGGTATTGTTTCAATTCTTTTAGTATTGAAAGTGAACACTCAACACATGCAAACGTGGCAATGGTAAGCCGAGCGAAATCTAAAAGTATATTCATTGAATTTTTCAAAGAAAGAAGAAAGTGTGCCTTTGATGACAGTGACGAATGCATGATTGTTTAGAAAACCATCGACATTGCTTTGTTTGAGAATCCTGTATTTTTGGCATTTACATGAACAATGATTGTAAGGTTTTGTCAATCATACTTTTGTTTGCATACTTTACAGACTATTCCGACAATAATGGTTGTTTGAGGTTGTCGAAAATTAAGTTTCCGCATGGATGAGTTGTACTGTGGGGAAAACCACCTAATTCCAATTGAAGAGGGTAATAGAAGTTGGCACCAACACCGACAAACTAAAGCGTAATCAGAAATCAGTGGCAGCTCTAACAAAATCAGTGAAGTTCACACAGTTAGTAGTGCTGAAACAACAAGTCAAAATTATATTCACCTGTCAGCTTCGAAACAAATTAACCGACACACAAATTATAAAGCCCAAACTGCTTAGTGTCGGCGGCCCATATTCATTGCATTCATTTTCCCCGAGCAACGTTGTTACAAATACCCAACACGTGTTACAAAAGGCCAAGACCATTTGTTGTAAATAAATAACATTTGACTTTTGTTTCGTTTACCTACCTACAAAAAAAGGAAGAAAAAACAATATTGACTACCACTGTTTTCCTTCATGGCAATCCCGACTGAATAAACACAAACAAAAAGGACATAATTGAGCTATCGGATTTCCGCTCACTCCACAAGTTAAGAGCAAAAAAAAAAAATTAATTAATTTAAAAAAATAGTCAAGGATTACTTCGAAATAAAAAATGCTTAAGATAAATTTTTAAATAGATATACGAGTTGAAAGAACCCACGATTGTAGTCCTCATTTGTCGCTGGTAAATATGGGGAGCAAGAAAGATGCCCATATACCTAGTCATTAATTATTTGGGATGAAAGAATTAAAAATACATAAAACGGTAGTGTATGTATATACAATCATACGGATGCGTCGTCACGTTCATTGAACCATAATTACCTCTCACACAACCGTCAATAAAGGATTTTTTGACGAATAAAAGTCCTTCGTGTTTGAATGACTTTGGATGAAAAAAAAAGAATAAAAATAATGAAAAAAAAAACCATGCCAAACAAAAACTACTATGTAGGTACTGTTCGCAGAATGGAAATACATTTAATTTTAATCCGAAGTAATTTGTTTGTTTAAGGTATGTGCTGGTAAAGCGATTAATAATGTGATGCCATTAACGAGAGGTTTATAGGCTGATGTGCTGTGCACGCAAGCATGAACAAAACAAATTATTGCCCAGAGAAGTCTCAAAGTAGATGGGAGGACTTTTTGTATTGTGTTGTCAGAAGTGATAACACGAAGAGGGTTGCTCATCTATCTTTGTTATTATGGTTCGTGACTAATGAAATATATCTTGCTAAAGTAGCAATTATGTTTGGGAATCAATACGATGATGAAGGTTTTCTTACAGGCTATTGAAAAGGTTTTTTGTTAGTACGGTAGTACAAAAGCAATAGGCCAATGGGATTTTACCATATCTATGGGAAGTTTTACCACTTGTGGCGACTAAAAAAGCAATTTTCAGAGCAAAAACCACAATATTAAATTAAGAACTAGGGATGCTTAATTCAATCTATGCAATTAAAGGCAGCACCTAGTTCGGATCGTTTAACATCTACTCAACTTTTTGGGAAATATATTTTAGATACTATTTCTATGTATTCGAGAATCTGAATTCTAGAGAAAACCGGTTTTAAAATGCGAAAAGTAAAAAGGTCCGTTAAATATCCTCTTTGAATCATAAAATTTGGACTTTTCTTACTTCTCAAGAGTCGTAGAAAATATGGTATAAAGGAATGCTTTTTTTACTTACGATTATAGGTACCACAAGGCAAGTTTTGCAATCGTGCAGAAATTTTTTTTGAAATAACAATCAAACATTACATTACGATGATAAAGAATACGAAAAAGGTTGGTCCTGCAAAACTGTCAGTCTGTATTTGGATCTATAGAATGAACCGCTCGCTGGACCGATTTTTTTTTTTAATTGTTAGGGTTTGTGGGACACCCAACAGAAAGGTCTTTGGAATTGAGTCTCTAGGTCTTGGAATAATGGTACCTTTGATGTTTTTATAGATTTAACAAAAAAAAAAATCGATTTTTGAAATCACTAAAAAACCGTGCCCTTGATTTTTTTAAAATTTTGTCAAAAAAACTTCTAGCAAGATCTTTAACTCTAAACTAAAACTTGTTAAGGGGGTATTCTAGTCTAGAGACATGAATTTTAAGTAATTTTTAAAGAGTCGCAAAAAAAGACAATCAATATTTTTACCAAATTCCTTTTTTTCAGTTATTTATTAATGTTAAAAGGGTACAGAAAAAAACAAAAAAAAAAGTTAAACATTTGGAATTCTAGCAAGTGGGATCTCAAAAACTTGACACATGACCATACCCATGATTTCAACCCTCCTAGTCATCCGAATTGAAAAAAAAAATTGTTAAATTTCTAGAATTTTTTAAAATAGCAAAAATTTGGGGATGAGGCTGGTTCATGCTCGAGATAGGTTTATAAAGAAGATTCTCTAAAAATTTCAAGAATCGGTAAAGTAGAACTCGAGAAAGTGGGTATCATACTGAAAAAGTATGTTCTGTGAAAAAAGGCATGTCATGTCAAAGTTATGAAATGATATGTTAGAATAACTTTTATTCAATCTGCCATTCCTGCTTCATACATCGAACCTTCTTCTACTTAAAAAAAAAAAAAAAAAAATTGTCTGCGTTTCTCTCTTCTAAATGAGCAAATCTGGCCTCTTTTGAAGCGTTGGATGTTCGTATTTAGGAGCGTTCACTCTAAAATTCTAATCAATTTCCGCCTCAATAGACGGCTATAACTTCGGATTTGAACTTTGAAAAATAATTTTAGGGAGATATTTTTGAATATTTAAACTATCGAATGATGAAAAAAAAAATTCGGTTTTTTCAAATTTCTAGACCAGAATGATGCCCTTGTGAAAAACAAAAATCGGTTTTATGAAAAAAATCTAACGATTTTATATAAATTTTCAGCGATTATATCTATCCGCAACAGCAAATGGAGGGGCATTTTAGATTTGCGCTTAAAACTTTTGGATTATATAACTAATTTTATTTCTATATTTTGTGTGATTCAATTCAATTTTCATGATTTATGTGTAGAGCTGGCAACCCTGTATCACCAAATATTTTATTAAGAGCGAATACTAAAATTTTGTACTCAACCTCAAGATTTTGATATCGTATTTTGCACACAATCGCAAGTTCGTGTGACCCAGTCGTGCCCTTTTTTTAATAGCAATTTAAATCCACTTTTATTTGGTAAGTGAAATTACAATTCCAATACTTAAATGAAACACATAAGTTTAACTTCGAAATCATAGCTGGTTTGTTTGTAGTTAGATGTTACAACACAAATGAATAAAAATCAAGAGTGTTTTTTTAGATGTTTTGTTTTCAAAAAGAAATAAAGTTCAATGTTATGGCCAAGAATTCAGCCTTGCCATAAAGATAAGGGTTTACCAACATATTAAAAATTCTTCGGGCAAGTGGCCGAATCGACTGGCTCGAATAAATTTTTGCCGTGAGGCCCAATTTGCGACCACATTAGCAGCATTTGGGGGGTCGTATGTATGTCTTCAAACCAGAACACAAATCAATTGACAACTGTTAAACAGACCAACTCCGAAAAAAGTATTGCCAGATTCAAAATCACGAGCCCAGTGGCACTCCTTAACAAACTTTACGGCAAGCAATGTTTGGAGAATAGCAAGGTCATTGAAGCAAAATATGTCTCTGTCTTCACAGACGGATCCAGAACGAAAAAATTTGGCATTTCTTCAGATTTTCTATTTATAAATAGCTCCCAGTCTTTTGTATCGTCTTCCAAGAAGTCTGTTAACAAAAAAAAAAAAAAAAAAAAAATTGGCGCAATAAAGCCATGGAAACCTCGGGCCCTAACGAACTTCAAGGACCTATAGTTTTATGGCAGTGTTGTTACTCTAAAAGAACTAGCCAATTAATCGAAAAAAGGCGATGCCAGAGAAAAAAATGATTTGAAGTTTCTGGCTACGCCACGGGCTACAGACTATAGTCTGTGAAGCCACGAAACATATCACTATTCATGCGAATCGGTCAGCAAAAATATTGACATTTTAGTGGACAGATAGATAGGCGCCTTTAAAATCAATCTTTTATACAATCACAAAATCCAAATTGGTAGAAAGTTGTCACAGAAATCTAAGATTGCTTAGCACAAAGGACGTAGTAACTTTGATTTTGTTTCCAGGAGTTCTCAAATAAGATTCTGCAAAATCGTTTAAGCATGGCATGACCGTCTGCCCATAGTAGCTGGTAATGAAATGGCGGAGAATCCAGTCAAAATTGGATCTATAGCCCAGCGAAGCCAATACTTTAAACTTGAGCTGCTAGAGCAAGAAAAGAACCGAATTCACTGAAGCTTTCTAAAAAAATACTAACGACAGGTGGGTTTCCTTAGGTATTTACAGGTTTCCAGGAATCTACGGCCCAGGACCTTGAAAGAATACAGAATTTTTACTCAAGCTTAGCAGCTTCCACAAATGGAAATGACCTTCTTACAAAAAGTCTTTTTGATGCACAGCTTAAGGAACACTTTACAACTTTTCATACCAGCATTTTGGATGAATTCAATAAGCTTCGCAACGAAATAAAATTGGAGCTTGAAAATGTCAAGCAACACTGGATAAAAAAATTTGAGCTACTCAATAGCACGGTTTTAAATTTGGCTGAACGTGTTGACAAAATCGAAGCCCACATTAGTGACAACAACTCCAATACTCATAATGAAGAGGTAATTAAACTGCAACAGCAAGTAAATTCACTTGAAAGAAAGGAGATGGCTTGTGATGCGATTCTTTACGGCATACCTGTGAGACCTCAAGAGAACTTAACATACATTTTCGAATACCTTTGTTGCACAATTGATTGCACTCCTCCTTCTCTTTTACAAATCTTTCGGACAAGCAAGCGGGACAACAATAACACTACTGCTCCCCCACTCATTGTTATGAAATTCAACAACAGCCACGAAAGGAACACCGTTTTAAGAGCAGCAGCTGCTTATCGAAAAAACAAGAAAAGAGATTTGTGTACACTTGATGCTGGTTTTGATTCTAATTTTCTTGGAAACTGCTATCTCAACGAAAGCTTACCCAACCAAACTCGCCTTCTCTTAAAAAGGGCTCTCACCATGAAGAAAATGAAACAGCTGTTTTCTGCCTTTACAAAATCTGGTTTTGTTTACGTAAAGAAAAGCACAACTGGAAGACTCATCAAAATAATAAAACCCGATGATCTGCAAGCTGATGCTGAGACGTAATAAACGTATTTATTATATTTATGAACTGATTTATATTATTGCTTGATTGTATAGATTTATTTAAATTTTTATTCAGCATGATACCCTCTTATTTACTCCTTCTTTCTAATTTCCTTCCCCTTATCAATCTTGGTATAATGGTTTGTTGTATAAGTTGGTTTTTTTGGGTTTGTTGTGGTAGCTGCTCGATTTATTCTTATGACAATGGGTAGCAATCCAATAGCTGGTAGTATTAGTGTGAATGAAGATTGTACTCGGGCTATGATAAACGTTCTCTGTAAATTGCAAGACGGATTTAAAGTGTGCTGTATAAACGCACAAAGCCTTAATTTAGAAAAAATCGACTTCGTCCGTTTTGTTTTTGCTAATTCTGACATTGATGTGTTGTGTGTTACCGAAACTTGGTTCGACCCTACAATATCAAACCCTACTTACGATATACCAAACTTTAACTTATTTCGTAATGACCGAATTACAGATACCATAGGTGGTGGTGTTGCAATTTTCTGTAAAAAGTACTTAAACTGTTCTGTTGTCAACCAATCAGAAGTTTTGGGAGTTGAATACTTAAGTGTAAAGATAAGTGATAAATACACCAAATGTTTAGTTTCTTGTGTTTACAACCCCAACAAAGCTTGTTCTCCTGAACCGTTCTTCACAAATCTCGTAGACTTCTCTGCCAACTACGAACATATTATAGTATGCGGTGATTTCAATATCGATCAGCTAAAGTCGAATTATCGAGCTTCATGGTTTTTGGATTTGGTTATTTCGACTGGCTTATCCCTTGTAAATAGTTCAATGCCTACCCGTTTTAGCAGTAACTCGACACCTAGTCTCTTAGACCTGCTTCTAGTGTCGGAGCCATCTAACTTACTTCTTTTTGATCAGCTTTCTTTCATATCTGATCATGACCTTCTTTTCTGCACTTATAACATAAGTTTTTGTAAAAATTGCAGTCCTTTGTCATTCACTTACAAAGACTTCAACCGTATTGACTTTCAAGCCTTACAAGACGGGATAAATTCCCTCCCATGGATAAATTGCAGACAAAGTGCTGATCCTAATGTTAACTTGGACTGTTTGAATCAGTATATTTTTCATCTATTTGATCGATTTGTCCCTACCAAAACTGTTACGATTCGTAATAGTATATGTCCCTGGTACACTTCGGAAGTAATTATCAAAATTAAAACGCGAAATAAATTGTATAAAAAGTGGAAAACCAATCGAACGACACAAAATTGGGATATATTTAAAAAAGCTCGTAATAGTGCAACTTCAGCCATAAGAATATCTAAAAGAAACTATTATGCATCTAAATTAAACGCATCGTTGCCATCCAAAAAACTCTGGTCAAACTTAAGAAAAAGTGGAGTAACTGATAATAAAGACACAACAACTTGCGATATCAATCCTGATGATTTAAATGACCATTTTTTAGATCATGGTACGATACAAAGTCACTCTTTTGATTTTGGTGATATCGGAAGAGAATTTGAAAGAACTTTCGACTTTGAATTTGTAACAGATATTGATGTTGTCGAATGTGTGGCTGCCATTAAGTCAAATTCGTTTGGTGAGGATGGTATACCAATTCGTTTTATTAAAATAATTTTGCCTAGCATTTTGAAATACTTGACTCATATAATTAATTACTGTTTAATGTCTTCCACTTTTCCGCAACAGTGGAAAATTGCAAAAGTTATTCCTATTGCCAAGAAAAGAAACGCTTCATCTTGCAACGATTTCAGGCCAATAAGCATATTGCCATGCCTGTCCAAGGTTTTTGAGAAGTTGATGGCTAAGCAAATTCAGAACTATTTATCATGTAGTTCGCTTCTAAATCCTTGTCAGTCAGGTTTCAGAGCTAATCATAGTTGCTCCTCAGCTATGGTCAACATTCTTGAGGACATTAGATGTGCTTTTGATAAACGATATATTACGCTCCTCTGTCTGCTTGACTTTTCCAAAGCCTTTGATAAAGTTAATCATGAAATTCTTTGCTGGAAACTCAAACAACTTTTTGGATTTAGCGACAGAGCTGTTGGTCTTGTTTGTAGTTTTCTTTCTGGAAGGATGCAAAGAGTGGTTAATGGGGAGACTTCGTCTGAGTTTAAACCAGTGAAACAAGGGGTTCCTCAAGGCTCAATTTTGGGACCTATATTGTTTTGCATTTTTATTAATGATCTACCAACATATTGCCTCCACACCATTGTCCATCTCTATGCAGATGATGTTCAACTCTACGTATCCAGCCCTCTCCAAAACATTTCAAACCTTGCTAGTCTGCTAAATAATGACTTAGCTAATATTTACAATTGGTCTATTGTGAATGGACTAAATATTAACCCTACCAAGTCTAAAGTTTTACCCATATCCTACAATGATTTTGATATACCATCTTTTCCGTCTATCCTTCTAGGCAACTGCAAATTGGATTTAGTGGAACATGTAACAAGCCTTGGTTTTGTTATAAATTGCAAACTATCTTGTTCTCATCACATTAATCTCGTTGTTAAAAGAATATATGGATGCCTCCGAAAGCTATGGTTAACAGCAAGTTTTACGCCCCTTGAAACTAGGAAAAAGCTTGTAAAAGCTTTAGTCTTGCCCATTATAACATACTCTGAAGTAGTCTACGGGAATCTTGATTATGTTTCCCAACGGAAACTGCAAGTAGCGTATAACGATTCACTTCGTTATATATATCGACTTCGGAGACATGATCACATTTCAAGTTATTCGAAAAAATTTCTAGGGTGTGACTTAACGCAATATATCAATGCCAGAAATTGTATATTTCTGCATAGTGTTATTCAAAACCGGTCTCCATTGTATTTGTATTACAAAATTCGTTTTGCACAATCACTGAGAACGTTTAATATTATTCTTCCAAAATTTAGGTACCTGAATTCATCGCGACTCTTTTTCATTCACGCAATCAAACTTTGGAATTCTCTTCCCTTACAAATCAAAGGGATTTTGAGCCCAGCATACTTCAGAAAAGCTGTCTTACAACATTTCTCCAATATAGATTGATTTCCTTTTTCTTTTTCTTTCACTTAATCCTTTCTTTTTCTCCTTTCTTATTTTTCTCCCCATCCCACTCAGATTATATTAATTTATATCTACTATGCTGCGTTTATATTTATATTTCTAGTAATCTAAAGAATGTACTAAGTACTATAAAAGACTAAGTCTTATTGTACAAAATATTATGTTAATAAAATGAAAAAAAATGAAAATGAAATATCCATTTTAAAGGTGTATCTCCCGACCGACGTGACGAAGAAGAGTTTTTTTCATTTTTCAAATTTTTTGCAGCAGATGGAAGGAATTTTAGCTCAAAAAATCGTAGTTAATTCGTTTTTAAAATTACCTGATTACCTGTTTTAATTTAATTTTAAGAAATGACTTTCAAAGTTTCGAAAAGATCGGAAATTTTGAGTTCTAATGTTAACGAGCTTCAAAAATGAAGTTTACGGGAAAACCGATTTAAAGGTGTTTTCCGTAAGATTTTGATAAAAATTTGTCGCATCTTATGCAAAACACCTTGCAGATCAAGTGTTTCGGGACAGCCGGTCATTTAAAACAATATAACTCCGTTAGTTTTACTTTTAATCGGATTGACTTGAAAACTGCACACAATATTGTCGACACATTGTAAAAAATCAAAAACAGTGGTTCAAGGTGACTGCCTTGAGGAACGAGTGAAAAGTTTATAGTTTCTCTAGAAAATTCGTCTCCAATGAACAATTTCTTTTTATCATGCCTACAACTTTTAATCCAAATTAGAAATTTAGAGTGAAAACCAAACATCTCAAGTTTTTTAAGCGGAACTTCTTATGCGACTTGCAAACATGAATGCGTAACACGTTCAACGCGGATTATCGATTGCATAAGTATGCATTGCATAAGTATGTTCGTCGATTTAATTGTAGTGAAATGTGTTCTTCGTTGGAAGATCGCATTATTTTCGGAGAAAATCGAATTGAAACTAGTTTTTTGTTCCTTTTAATGCGTTCAATATAATATATATATTGTAATTCATAATATACAGGGTGATTCGCATAAGGTGTGACAAAAAGATAGGGTGTGTAGGTTGGACCTAGACAAGCAAAAAATCGTATGGGAGGGGGGGGTCCATTTTCCCCCGTTTAGGCGGGAGGGGCAATTTAAGAACAAAGTCACTAAAAATTGGAAAAAAAAATTAAAATAACGGTAGTTCCTACAGAGTCGTACTATAGCATTTTGGAAAGCCAAAAACTTAAACATTAATTTAAATATAAAACTAAGTTGTTCAAGTAAATAGTTTTTGAAATATTAATTTTCAAAGTCAAAATTTTGAAAAAAAAACATAATTTTTATTCTTAAAACCACTTTTCTTCCAAATTTTACGTAATTAAGTAATATTTTTTTGGCTTATTTTCAATGCTCTTATTTATTTTTGATCAAATACAAGAAACCGGATGTCAAAATAACTTGTAGTTTTTGAGAAAACCAAAAATTACAAAAACGACTTTTGTCAAATTTTTTTTTTTAAGTTTTTTTTTTCGTTATTGGATTCTTAAGTGAACTTACGAAATAAAGGATGGATTTTCTCTTTACTTTTTTTATTGAGAATTCACTTAAAAGTCCAATAACGAAAAAAAAAAATTAAAAAAAAAAAATTTGACGAAAGTCGTTTTTGTAGTTTTTGGTTTTCTCAAAAACTACAGGTTATTTTGACATCCGGTTTTTTGTGTTTGATCAAAAATAAATAAGAGCATTGAAAATGAGCTAGAAAAATACTACTTAATAACGTAAAATTTGGAAAAAAAGTGGTTTTAAGAAAAAAAATTATGTTTTTTTTTTCAAAATTTTGACTTTGAAAATTAATATTTCAAAAACTATTTACTTGAACAACTTAGTTTTAAATTTAAATTAATGTTTAAGTTTTTGGCTTTTCAAAATGCTATAGTACGACTCTGTAGGTACTACCGTTATTTTTAAATAATTTTTTTCCAATTTTTAGTGACTTTTTTCTTAAATTGCCCCTCCCGCCTGAACGGGGGAAAATGGACCCCCCCCTCCCATACGATTTTTTGCTTGTCTAGGTCCAACCTACACACCCTATCTTTTTGTCACACCTTATGCGAATCACCCTGTATATATTGTAATTCATTTCTTAAGAAAAATCTCAAGATCTAAAAATTCTTCTAAATAGTTTTTCAATTTGCGCCGTGTGTATGAAAATCGTGTCTGTGTTTGGCAAAATTAATTTCGATTGCTTCATTGAAAGTAGTGTTGTGTTTTCTTTTCTCCTCAAATGAAATAATAGAAAATATTTAATACCTAGTTTCTTCTTCCGCGCGGATGGACTCCAAGTACCTTATTCTTTTATAAGTTGAACGCAGTCTTAAGCAGTGTGGATCGTGTCCACTAACGATTTTCTAATTAATTATGAGGTACAGTTATAGGACAACCCAGCCATTAGAAGAAGTAAGCTCGAGGAAAGTTCACATACGCTTACCAAAGGCTCGAACTTAAAAGCATGAGGTAAAAAAAAACAAGAAGGAGACCTATACTTTGCTTGCCTCCAATTTCCATTTAACTGCTTTGTTTTCATTTATGCAAAACGAACTCTATCAACGAATAGCAACTGATCTCAAAATAGTGTTATTTGTGCTTGAAATGAGACCCGAAGCAGAGCTAGAAATAAGGGCTTTAATTCCAGAGAGACGGGGTTACGTTCGAAAGGTTTTAGCCTTATTATGAGTTGTCAATCGTTCGAAAAAAGAAAAGCATGTCCAAAATAAAGCTTTAGAATGGAATAGAAATCGAAGAAATGTTCAACGTTTTATTTGGAGCTCAATTCCCAATTCATGGTTACATTGCCCCACAATTCCGGAAGCACATGTTTTCATTCTATTAAATTTACAACTCTGAAGCCCCAACAAGCTTTGTCAGTTAACAACAGAATTTTTCCTTACGTTAACAAACAAAAACTCTCATACACACACTCGCCTCAAAAAATCCTCTTTTAATGTTACTTATAAGAAGTTCCTGCCACCTTAAAAAATTTATTGCTAATTTGACGGACTTTAACTTTGAAATTTATGCCGCAATTATGGTGATTAAACTTTGGTTCAGCAGTTTAATGTCGACCTCATCAGGCTTAAGAACAATTGCTTGGCTATTTTATAAATTCAGGAGTTTCATTTTTTTTTTTTTTTTTTTTTGTTCTTCACTAAGAGCCACAAAACAAACAAACATTAATTTTAAGCTACAGTGAGTTTACGAGTTCTTCTCTACTTGCTTATGTGTTCTTAGCATCATCAGTCAACTCATAAAAACAGCACACAAACAGAAACTCCTAGGAGCATCCATCAAAGGAAAACTTTTTAATTTGAATATTGGCCTTAATTCAATAAAAATTCCATCTCCATCATTAAAGAATTCTTCCCAAACACACTTAAGCCTTAGAACAAATAAATTTATACACAAGAGAGAGAGAAAAAAAGTCATTTCCATCGGGCCTACAGTTTATTACTCATGGCCAATAGCAAAGCTCGTAAAAGAACTTTAGGGCTGTTTTTCCTGGTTTGGGAGTTCTTTGGCTTTTAATAGCCAAAGGAATCTAAGTGATTTCTCTTTGTTATGCTGAGCTTCTGAAAACACAAGATAGATATGTACGCAACAAACGAAACCAAATTCAAATTAACTACGTCGGAATATACCTGTCCGAGTCCGTGGTCGGGTTGGACCGTTCCTCAAATGCAAAAGTTACAAACGGAAATTGAATGCCAAACAAAAGCCAAAGGGAAGAGTTTGAAGAAAGGGAGCTTAGTCTAAAAAGGTAAGCCAATAGATAAACCTAAAGAGTAAAAGCATACAACCACTGCACGTAACACCTCTATCCACTTAGTTTCAAAGTTCTTGCTGCGTCCATTCGACCAAAACAACCGGACCATGTGCCATCCAATGTGGGGGAGAATCAGTGGGCGACCGAAACAATGGAAAAGTGCTGTAAATATTGTTTGTTCCAGGATATGCGTGATCCGAATTTCAATTAGAACCACAGTCAATCATTTTCTGCCTATGTTTGGATCGGGCAGACTATACTTACTCTCCACTAGCTTTGAATAGACAAGAGGCTCCACAACGATTGTGTGTACAGAATTCAAAAGCAGGTGGGTTTATGTTTATTGTTGTGTTTTTTTTTTTTCTTTTTTTTTCCTTCTTTTTTTTGAAACTCTTTACCACTTCAGCCGAAAAGGATGTCGACGATGGATAATGGTGGGGGTAGTGTTTTTGAACTCATCGTGATGAATAAGAATGTCAGTAGTCAATTGTTAGGCCTATGAATGGTATGGGCTTGTGTGTTTTTTGGCCCCCCCCAAACGCGGTAGAGCGAATGAATTTCCATCCAATACATTTTCAAGAGAGAAGAAAACAACTTTTTCTCCATCATTGTGATTGTCGTATGCAAATTCCCATTTGATTGTCACAAATCCTGGCAACGATTTGCGCTGAATAGTTCATTTTCGACACTATCTCTCTTTGCTTGAGTGTCCTTATCGAGGTCATGTCAAAGTTCGATAGTGGCGACGGCATTTCATCGTTATATGAGTGGCTGTTTTTATTTTCAAAGGAATGAATGAATGATGCCAAATATTATATCGATTATCCGTCAAGGATAACACATCAATGTGTCACTTGTTTTTCTTTTCATTTTTAGTCTCTATTGATGCCTTCAATTATTGGGAGAGTGAAGTTCGATCAAAAGTTGAAAGTAAAAACATAAAAACAGACGAAGGCCATATCGTGCGAGGATATACTATTTTCGATTATCGCGTGACTTAAATTATTGAGGATGAGGGTCGGGTATTTGGGAAACATTTAATATGTGTTGGATAAATGTCAGTCATTTAGAACGTCGTTGTCTTTTGTTTTTTGCTCGAATATATCGCCATTATCCTTAATTTTGCATACACATAAAACTGTTCGTTTTTTTTTTACCTTTTCCTTGCGGTAGTCTTATTTTTTCATGACTGCGCTAACAGCATTGATTTAGACTTGGCACGCGATTATTATCTTTGGCTTTGCCACTGTCTCTGACTGGAAGGAAGGTATGTTTATTTTAGGATGGCATTCATGTGGGTTGTAATGAACTGAATCCCGATGGAGTTATAATAAATTGATAGTTAAACATGAATAATGCAACATTACTCAAGGCACTTTTACGGTTATCGGCATTACTTAAGGGTCTCCTATAAAAGCAACTTAAAACATTTTCTGAGTGGGCTGTAAATAAGATTCTGTTCAAATAAACAAAAAGCGGTAAATTATAATTTACCTCCGTGAAATGGTTCTTCTTCAATTACTGACGAGAAACCTTGGGAAAAATATAGTTTTGGGGTCAGAGTTAAATATAAACTCATTTTTGGTTCCACACCCAATTTCGTACATTTTTTTATAACAAGATCTATTTAAACTGAAAACCTGTTGCAATAGCACGACAGAACAGGCGAGCATGTCAACCAAAAGCAATATTTTTCCGGTGTTCACAGTTTTTTTTTTAACTACACCTTTCCACACTGAACAGCTCTAAGTTCAAAGCACATTCTCCTCCTTGTTGATATGTGGGAAATATACAGCCAAGTGGGACATTGCCAACAATTAAAAAGCGTAGCATGCACTCTCCGAAAGAGTCTATCTATGCCACTTAGGGAACATATACATTAACTGTTTTATTTTCTATGCACTCGCAAGTCCAAGATACAATATCTGTCTATAAAATTTTATTACTCGCATAACACAGCGGAAATACAAGAGAGAAAGACTTCGTTAAGCAAATATTAGGAGTGCACTAGGAGTAGCATTAACAAGTATATTCAAGTGAATGCTTAATTTTAATAACGGCGGTACTTGGATTTTACATTCCCTTTTTTCCTTAACATACAGCTGAGGCGAAAGTTTCGATAGTTTTCTTTTGCAAAAAAAGGAGACAACGTTAAATTACTCTGTTTTTTGTGTCATTGGTAACGAAGTGTGGAATTTTTCGAAAATGAAAGGATAATACAGTCATTAAGTTTTATTTGCGTACATTAAAACAATCATATACAGGATAATCCGTATTTAGACATAATATGAATTCCCCCCAAGACGTAGTTCTTTTGAGAGAAATGCTAATTTTACTTTAAACAAAAATCAAATCATTAAATCAAAAAAATTTAAAAAAGAACTCTGGTTTTTTTTAACAAAAAAAAAAAAAAAACTTGAAAGCACATACTACATTTTATAAACTGTATAAATTGGCGAAATAATTTTGATACCTCTTCAATTAGCAGCTTCCGATCAGCAGCTTATATCAATAAGACAAATTCAAAATTTCGCTAAAACAAAATCACCAAAATTTGGGGAAGAAATGGATTAAAATTTGACCCTAATCAATGATGTTGGCAGAATATTAGAAAAGCGTTCTAAGACGAAAACGCTGTAGTTTCGCATTATTTGATTTGCGGCTGGGTCACAACCTCATCAGATTTTGTAGCACGGATACGGATCTCCATTTACTTGGATGAGATTTCAACTAAATGACCAATTGCTTTCGGTTTTTTGACTTTTTGTATGTATTTCTCTTCGTTTTTTTAATTAAATTAGGCCAGCAGATGTTCCTAATAGTTTTTTTTTTTTTTTAATTTTTTTTTTAACAACGCTTTGAATAAATAAGACGTAAGCAATGCCGCGTGGGTCAGTTAGTTTATAATAAAAAACTGAAGACTTCATAGAACAGTTTGAATTGGCAAAAAAAATTGAAAATTGTGGTGTTATTTTGCATCCAAAAGGTAAAATGCTAAACTTGGCTGAAATTGTTTAAAATACAGAGATGATTGAAACTACTTTGGGAAATTTCTCGGTTCTGCCGAGGAAACCGTAGTTCTAACGAAATAGCATCGTTCTAGAACAACTAAAACCACCATCGAAAACTAATACGCGGTGCTCTTGGGTATCAGTGAAATAATAGGAGACTCTCAACTAGACCTAAAACAAAACATTTCCGAGCACCTAATGAATTGAAAAAATAGTTAAGCTTGAATATCTGAGAATGCGCAAAGAAAAGAACCCAGCACCAACGCCAATACTGAAAATTACAGGTATGATTGAAAGTTAACACAAAATTAATGGAATCTAAGATGCGGAAAAAACTGGGTGTGAAACTTTAAATGATGCGTTGGTAGTCAGACCAACATTGACGTGTGCAGTTGTAGTATACATACACACATAGGGTGGCGCAACAGAGCGAGAAGTTCGATGCCTATAGCACATTTCTCACAAGCATGCCTTGTGACGGAATGGAGAAGACCTACAATTTTCCGCCGGTTCCGATCGGTTAATCGAGGAAGTGCTTTTTATTGCAATGAATTTACTAGCGGAGAATTTCCTCGCAAAAGATGATACCCATGAAAAAACATTTTGATTTCTGTTGGGATGCAGCTTTAGTATGCTGGCCAAAAACCAAAGAAATTAAGGTAATCTAAAAGTTGAAAACACTTCAAAAATTGGCAACAACAGGCATTACTGGATGCATGCAAAGCACTACGTTATCAACCTTCTTCTAGGAGTACCAGATATTCATCATTTTATGAAAATGGAAGCAAGACTGGCAACCAACCTCCATCAAGTACACGTCCAAACACAAAGGGACACCTTTCGATAAAGAACAGTCTAGAAAAACTGAATGCTTTTAGTATGTGCTATTCCGGTGTACAAATTCAAACTCAACTTCTTCATAGTTATTCCCTCTAGGGAACACTGGAAGAACACAAAACCCCACTATTCTAGGCAAAATACGGTTTCGTATACTGACTCCGAATGAAAACTGGCATAGGTTCCGTCAATTTCAGCGATTCTCCTAATGCGAACTTTTCAGTAAGTATCGGTAGTCATTCGATCATTTTCCAAGCTGAAATCTAACCAACTAACCAAGGTTCGAGACCAATAAATTCATCACGTCATTCTCTTAACCAGCGAGGACAACCTCTGTCATCCTCCACTGGATCCCAACGCACAAGGGCTATGATGGAAACGAGAAGACAGACATATTAGCTAAAGACGACGCAACCTTGCTGTGGTATAAAAACAAATCTCTTCAAATACACAATGAAGAACATAATATAACAGCTTGGCGTAACTCATTTGGTCAAAACTATTCAAAACACCGCAGTGCCCAGAGCTAAGCAAGCTCAACCCACCAAATAATCTAATCTAGTCTGATCTAAGATGAATAGAGAAGGATATTCCAAGGATTAACTTTTAATCAGGGAAAGTTTGTTGGTTTTTCCACCCAACAGAGCTCAATTTCAGACGTACAGTCAAGTATAGAGTTCGTTTTTGGGTTTAAGAAATATGATGGGGTGGAAACTTTGCTTAGGTGCTAAATGAGCGTTACGAAAATGTCAAAGTTACAAAGCCAGCCCATATTTCCATGACTTATCTAGAAAAAGACATAGTTTAACATTTTTTATCTTTAGCTCTGAAAAAAGCTTCTTTGAAACCACCAGTTTCCTTATTTTGCAAAATCACGGTGCCAAAGAAAACACAAATTAAGCGAAAGAATCTGCAATTACAGGCTTAAGTTGGGGAAATTAAACATTTCTTTCGACTATACCTTGCGAGGATTAAAGGGACCAACACATTTTCTCCGATTCAGAACGAGTCTAATTTTATCACTGTGAGGGGTTTTCATAAATTTTGTGTTTGACCACTGGGCGAAACTAGTAAATCGTAATAGCGCTTAGAACTTAAGATGTACTGTCAGGGCTTCATTTTCACAAGTATATCGGACTTCGAAGAAGAATCTGTGTAATTCTTATAAGCTAAGACATTTTACATCAAAAGTATGAAGTCTTTTGGTGCTAATACGGTCTTCGAGATGTAGTTCATTTTGCAAAGTTCAAGGTTTGGCTTTCAAAGAAGGGCAGATGGAGTATACGACTGAATTTGCGGATAAGGTTTCCTAATCGATATTCTTTGATCTACACTTTTTCTTTTTCAATCTTCCAAAATTTTTTTTTTTAAACGTTTCGGTGTAAACCAAACAAATTTGCGTCTTAAAAGGGTATGACAGCATCTAACTGGTGAACACACTGTCGTACAGGTGTGAAACGCAAATTTTTGGAGTAAGGACACTGGATCTCTTGATCTTCCTTTTCTTAGATTTTAACTCCATAAAAAACAATAATAAAATTTTTTTGTTGTTGTAGTTTTTCTATTTCTTCGAGTTGTTTAGCAACTTTTCTTCAAGCTGAAGAAAGCATCCATAGGCAGCCTTTCAAATAGAAAAATGCTTCCACTTAGCCATTCAAAATTAGTAATTCGAAATCGGTAGAAAATTGTAAGCCTCCTTGTAATCACAGAAATGGTTGAAGGAAATACACCAGTGCCCTATTTCACCAAAATGAAAGTTACAACCACAAATTTGTACTTGTAATCTACAACTACGAATATGTAAACCCGTTTTTTGTTTCACCAATTGCAGGATCTTATTTCACAAACTTGTGATCGATTCTAATAAAGTTGTAGAAAAATGAATTGTAGGTCACAAGTGTTCAAAATTCCTGTTTCACCGGCATCAAGAATAACTGTTATTTATAACAGTTTTTTCACAATATTGTAGAACATTGTACTGCGTAAACATCAAAATGAACAAGGAAAATACAATATTTGCAGTCTCTTTGATAAGAGACAAATAAGATAAGTAAGATAAGTTCGGAAATTTTTCCGACTACTTGACACATTCAGACAAAGTAAGAGAATGGCAAACATCATCTCAAGCACTTCTCATCAATAAAGAAATATCGATATTCGTTAGGCCAGCATATAACGTTTTCGGACATTAAACTGCTGACTGCGGTAAAAACTCTATGTACGCATCCGCAAACTGTTGACTTAGATATCCCATGCATGTCGGCAACTCTATGGTATTGTCCTCCTTTTCCTTTTCTTCTTTTTTTCGCTCGAGTGGGCTATTTGCGGTCGAAATTTTTCATTAAAATGAAATAAACTTAAATATATCATAGTTTATACGCAGCCGATAAAATTTTTTTTTTCACTATCGAAATATCATCACTTTGGCTGTTATTGCTGCTCTATGCCTTCGTCGCAAAGACATTTTTAAATGAAAGTAAGGAATTACAAATTTGTAACAAAAATTACACGTCTACCTTCACCTGTAGAATATTCTTACAAACCTAACAAATTTTGTAAGTCTAATTTCTTTGGTGAAATGAAAACTCACAAATTAGTGTTGGTATTGGTGAAACCGAAAAGGAAATTTTTCCACAAATATTGTAATTAACAAAGTTTGGTGAAGCAATATTTTTACAAAAACCCACAAACTTTGTTAAAAAACGCTTGTAATTACAAATTTGTGAGTTGGTGAAATAGGGCACAGGGATCTGGCCCTTCCCGACCTATTGCACCAAATATTTTGTTTTTGTGGAATAGTTCGTGCTTAAAAATGAACAAAATAGAGCCAGACATACAACATTCAACAATTATATCTTAACTAGAAAGTACATCCAAGCGACTCTACTCAGAAATAATTTGAAATCCCTGCAATAGTGTATCTCATTAGAACTCACTAGCTATTTTTTTTTTTTTTTTTTTTTAACTTTGAAACCTAGTACGCACATTGAACAGAAGTATCTTTCAGTAGTATGTTTTTTTATGCTGCGTGTGTTTAAAAATAGATTCTCGCAGGATTGAGAACGCACATGTGCGCTGCATGTGCCCTGGGGCTTGCCTTTGGTGCGGAAACCTATTGATCAAAAAACAAGACTTTCGTCGTGTTTTCTTTTTTGGGGCCTGCACAAACAGCAGAGAAAAACAACATCAGCAATCAAAGAAAAAAAAAACTCCATCTTTGGTGTTTCCAGTAGATTCTTCTTGTGTTGCTGGGATTATTGTGCAGTATAGCCCCAGACAACGGAAATATCTAAAATTAGTCTCAAAATAAAGGAAAAACCATGAAATTCACATACTAGTGTATGTGTAAATGCATACTCGCTGCGGATCGGGAAGATTTTTTCTTTACCTATCTGTGTGATCTGGGATTGCACAATGCTGCCGACGCCGCCGCCACCGCGCCATACACCGTGGGAGAGAGAGGAAGAAGAAGATTAACCAACGACGATGAGTGTGTCTGGAATATTTAATGCCGAAATGAAGTTCATAGGAGAAACGACGATGAGAGTTCGTAACAAAATTTATGAAAAAAAAAAGAAAGGAAAAAAAAACAGAAGGCCTCTTAGCTCGAAAAGCACCATACAAAGAATAAAATTTTCAAAAATATTCTTGTATCCCATCCCAACGGATCTGCCTTTTGTTAAATGGGGGATTGCCCGGATTGGGGATTTATATTTTGCTAGATGCAGAAAAGGTTTTTTAGAACGTTGTTCTCCTTTAATTGGCCATTTTAAGGATTGGGGAAAGAAGATGATTCTAAAAAAGAACTGTGTGGTTGTGAGGTTGTGTTGAACAAAAAAAAAAAAAAAAAACGAAAAACCAAGAGCCAACAACAGCAAAACAGAAAAATATCTTTTGTAACATTTGGATTAATCAAAAGTTTAAAAAGTTAAGGAAGGAAATGTTCAACAAGGGGCAACAAATCTGTAAATGTAAACGTGGGTGTAATAAACTGTTCTTAAGAGAGCAGTCATTTGAAGAGTCTGAAAAACAATTTCGAGTGAGAGTGTGGTAATTTTTAAAGGACTTTCATTCGGACTTGGGAAGGTATACTTAAGCCAAATGAAGGAAATTGATAAACTAAAAAAGTATATATATTTATATGAAACACAACAACCATTGGATGTGAGAAAATAAAATGAGAACAAAGAACAACTTTTATGATTTGATGTATAAAAACAAAGAAATAAATCACTTGTGAGATGTTACTTTCAAAGTGAAGATTACCCAGGGATATTAGATTCTTTCGAACTTTGTTCCTCTTTCTGTAATACGAAGCATCTTCATTTCAACTGCCGCGCCGTCAACTTACTCTCACATTTTTTGTACCTACATTGTCCAAAGATTGTGAAACTTATGAGAGTCGTGGACCCACAGCCATGGTAGAGCCTTCCTTTCAAGGCACTATTCCATAAAAATATATGCCGAAATTTTCTCGCCATTTCACCTACTTAACATCATAACGGGGAGTGCATAAATTTTCATTTTTCAGGTTTGATAAGCACGCTACATTAGATACATGCAATCCTGGATCAGAATATCGCCAGTAAAGTAAGTGTTCTGTCTTTTTGAACTGAACTGATATAATTTTCCTTACATCTACTGAAAGGTCAAGTGTTCATTGCAAGGATGTAGGATCCTCGCTTATCAGCAAAACATCGATGTAAAACATGATGTATATGCATAGTGTCCGCTATTCCAGCGAAAGAAAGTGAGGATTGTAATAAAGAGTAGAGGTCTCAAGATGCTTCCTTGGTGTACACCAAGTGTGACTTGGTGTTCTATGATAATTTTAGCTAACATTCTTGCTTATAGATGAGTGGTTTTGAAGTAGAAAAAGAAAACGCATTTAATTTGTTAATATGCCCAAAAATAAGGATTAGGGTTTGCCATTGTGTTTCGAAAAAAAAAACACTTTTGGCAACATTAGGGGACGTATGTCAGCAATAACGCGACGAATACTCACTTCCAAAGCGCCAATCGTCTCGAGTTTATCTGCGTAGACAAGCAATCGCACAACCACACAAAAAAATAGTCCAGCGTTGTTATATCATCCAATCTTGGATGCAAATCACAAGTCTAAAACTCTAAATTATGTAAAAATAGCCACTTTTTTATTTCATTTAAAAACACTAAGAGAGTAAAAACAGTGTTTTTGAATGAAATAAAAAAGTGGCTATTTTCATTTAACCATTCAGAAATTGATAACTTATTTAATCCCATGTTGTAATTTTATGTTCTATATACATTTTATGTAACTAGCTGAATTCTGAGAAATTTCTATTGCTTCCCCATCAATAGAATTATATATTTGATTTATTAGTATTAGTTATCAAGTTCTTTCATCACAGTCTTGTATTAGACTAAGATTGAATTCAGCTATTTCATACAATTAACTTTTAACGTTTTCTTTTTAAAAACTGAATTGTATTACTGTTATGTATTTATTAAAAGCGTTTGAATATATTGTTGAAATAAAGTTAAAAAAAAAAAAAAAAAAAATCAGCGTCTACAACGAAAAAATTTACCGAAAGTATACGCAGTGCCCAGTGGTCGTGCAGCTTCAATTTTTGTTGTTAAACCAAAGTTGGTAAACCAACTTCGAAAAAGTATTGCTGCATTGAAAGCCACACGTCTAAAAAAAGCCACACTTATATTCTTTGTCATTCGCATATAATATTTCAGCCCTATCCGCTGTGTTTTAGGGCCAACCATATTAGATCGGACCATCAAGTTCATAATAACAGTTACATTTAGTCACTAAACAAGTTAAAATAGGGTAGCGCAACAGAGCGGAAAACCCATACTATGTTAGGGATGGAGGATACCAACAACTTTTGTCCATTTTGAACGACTAATTGGTGTTTCATGGCAGTGAAATTGCTCTCAGAGGATTTACCAATTTCGCGCGAATGGCAACACTCATGGAAAAACAATTAAATGCTTTTGCGATTCGAGGCACCACGGCCAGTAAGCCGTTAACTTTTAAATAACCAATATAAATCAATTATTTTATACAAGAATAGCAAACGAATAATAAATTTTAAAGGAGAATAACTCAGTCGAGAAAATTTCGGTAAGTATGTGCCCATTGAAGACATGCAACATGAGAATGCGATTTACACTACTTTCAGTCTCATAACTTGCATAAGACGCTTGAAATGTTAAAGTTAATTTTTCGGATACCAACACACAAGAGTCTCAACATTGCTAAACTATTATTGCAGAAGGCAATAATATGATGTTCTTCTGGCACACGATCATACGAGTATAGTAATAGTAGACCATTACGAGCTGAAAACGACTTACAATGGGTTAATCCTAAAATCACAAATAAAAGTAAACATTCTTCGACAGCGATCGCTGTGATTGTTTACAGTCGACATCATGTCTCAGCTCGCGCGACTTCTGTGTAAACTCAGCCAAATGTAAACAAGAATTAAGTTCTTTACAGCGTGCTATCCGCCTGTCTTGCTGTCTATCTAATTTTCCTTTGGAGTCTTTGTATGTACAAGCCGATCAGATCGGTAGGAGGTCATTGACGATTCATACAATCACATTTTGTAGGTAGGTACATATATGTGAGGTCTATTGTATGTATCATTCGTTTCAATGAAGATATTCATCGTGATGAATGCGTCACCTTCCACAGAAATTGTTGCATGTAAATCCAAATTAAACAAACAAAACAATTCTCAACCCAACACAAAAGATTCGTTGGAGCCTTTTCATCAATAGGTACGTGTGGTGAATTTAAACGCTCTCACAACTCACATTCGTCTATAGCAGCCAATTGTTTGCCTCGCGAGGTGTAAACATTTATTTAAGAAAAATTCATTTCTGAAAGGGAAATTGCCTGCTTCACGGTTGAGTGGTTGCGTCGCAGCACCCTTGGGATAAAAATTTGTTTTCATATTAATTGAATTTACGAACCGTATGATTGATTGATTTTTGTCAGAGTTATTAATGGGGTAGCAGCTCAACTTTCGGTTATAATCGAGTTTTTAGCAAACTTTGAAAGTCTTCATTTCGTGTAAAACGATTGTAGATGCGATCTTTGTGTTGCTAGGTTGATTGTATATTCATGTAGGGTTTTTGTGTTTTGTGTTTTTTTTTTTCCTTTTTGACAATAGGGAGTGACGGGTTTCTTCTTTTGACACAAAATATTGGTGTCATTACTTATTTAAAACATTGACCTATAGCACAAGGTATATTAAGAGACTGTTACGCAAGAATTTTCGAAATCATATAACAATTAGCTAGTGACTTTGGCTTTCTATTTGCAGTCGTTGTTTGTGTCCAAAAGATTAAAAACTTTTGTGTCCACAGGGGACACAAACGGATGAAAATATGTCAAATTAAATTTCAAAAGAAATACCTATGCATACCTCAGGAGATTTGCGTTTTTATTTTTTATTTGAAACACAGAGCTAACATAGATTCACATGCAAACAAAAAAATGTTTCCTGAACCATTGTGGCATCACATATTGTCTAAAATATTTTGCTCACAGCTAAAGTCACGACGAGCAAAATTTCAAATTCGATTACAAATAACAAAAATAAATACATACTTCAATCTAAAGCCAGGCGCAAAATTCATTCATTTTCAAGTGCCACAAAGCTCAAATTTGAATAGATGACTGCCTTGACCAACAAGAAGACTAAGTTAAGGTAAGCTGGTATCACTCGCCAGTATTCATAGAGATTCCTTGATATTGCTGTTGCGAAAAAACAGACAAACTTAAAGAGGCACAACTCAACAAACTTCTGAAATAAATCCGATCTTACAGATTTGTGGAGAAAGAGCAAAGATGTAGGTACTTAACTTTAAGATGTTTTTTTTTTGCAAGCAATCTGGGATTTGTATTTTTAATCAATAATTTAGATTTTATCAGGCAATGCAGCCTCATACATAACGTTTTCAATGACTCGATAAACCGGAAGAGAATTCGACAAATCATGTAATATTTCACACATATTTTTGTGGGTAAGTACCTAATCGGTTTAAGTATTACATTATTTGTAAATGAGAATACTCAAGTTCGGGAAAGTTGAGAATGTAACCAACTGCATGCAAATGCAAACATGTGTACAATTAAATACTTCAAAACAAGGAACAATGATGGCAACTCACTTTCATAATATTTGAGTCAGATAGTATAATGAAAAGCTCTACATAGTTAATCTGAAATTCAGTCTACACTTTGAAAGATTAAGTTGGGCAAAATCGGGTCTTTTGATGCTGTTACCAGTTCCCAATAAGATCCCATTTGACGGATACCTCTTCTATGTGGACAGTTCTTTTCAGCGGACATTATGTAGTGCGAACAGAAGGATTCCGCACGTGTTTTTGGCCTCTTAAGTGGACACATCGACCAGGTCAACACAATCGACCAATATAAGACAATATTTTTCCATTCATTTGATAAAAGCTTTCTCTTAAACGGACGTATTAACATACGAATAAGATTTTTATCACTTTCATTCAATTTACGTTTTGTTTTCGCTGCTGTAAGAAATATCGTGCAGGTGTACAAATTGAAAAGGAAGATCGCAACTCAGATTGTCCGATTTATATTTGTACAAAAAAAATGAATGTCATAGAACGGATAACTTTTGGTTAATTTACTGTGTCTAGATATTTCTTTTTTTTTCGAGTATAGCACGCCCTTAATATGGCTACCACGGGCGCATCCAACCAATTTTCGATGTCTCCGCCACACATTTCGGCCGAAACTTCCGCTGATTCACGTTCAATATTGGATCTGAGCCCTTCCAACGCCATCGGCTTGTTGACATAAACCAAAGACTTAACGAACCCTAAAAGAAATTATAGTCCGGAGGAGTAAAATCGCATGAACTACATTTTTTGAGCTATCACGCTCATCAAACTAACTCTTAAATAAATCGTTTGTAACGGGTACTGTACAGTGCAGGGATTGCAATATCGAAAAGGGTTTTCAATCGCGGAGTTTTGGGTTTCAAATATGTCAATGACTAAATATTTTAGACAGCGATTCATTGTCCAAAGAATTATTTGGTTGAGGGCTGATTGTTCTGCGAGTAAATATTTCTTGTCGTGTCTTGATGACAGAAAGGTGTGCAAACTCTTTGTTGATACCCTCAAATGTTGGGTTTTAGTTAAGGATACCCAAAAACTAGTTTCCTAGTTGTATTCCTTTAAGAATAGTGAAACCGATCAAAAACAATGAAAAGAAGCAAAGGCCCGAAAAACACAGAACGAAATATAGGAACTGGTTTGAAAATTCTCAAAGCACAATTAAATAATGCTCAAGAACAAGTGAAAATAGTGTTCAAGCGTTACTAAGCCAATTTATAAAGATAAATAAATAGGTATTTAAAAATGGTTTTAGAAACCCATTACAAAAAGATGGAGATGCAATGAGAAAGGAAACACAAATTTTTTTGCTTTGTTTTGCAAGTTTTGGAATGCACACAAACAATGTTTTTACAGTAAGAAAGAATTTGTTATTAATTTTTATTATTTATTCACAATCAAGTGGAATTCAATTAAATTTTTTTTCTTCGGAGAATTGACAGGTAGATGAAAGTAGAGTCGAAATATTCAACAAATCAATCCCAGAAATCCAGGGATGTTGCGAACTCAATCATGGGGTTTTCGGCACCGGAAGAAGACTCGGAATCCCGAAATTGCAATTAATTGTGTTGTGTGAATTGTTGCACCTTTTGTTGAAGCCACATTTCGTCCAAGTCCTTATCTTGTTCTTCGACCGAAAAATATGGCCCAATAACGCCGCTGGCATGCAAACCGCTCCTAACAGTTTTTTGTTTTGTGAAGAAAGGATGAGTTCCTTCACTAAAGATGGTTTTACAATGAAATTCATCATTTGGCACATCTTCTCAAAAGCCCAATCGAAAAAGTACGTCGCTTCAAATGATCCATTGGCTCAATTCGTGTGGCAACGGTTGTGAACCAAGATCCTTACGCAAAAAGCAGCAATAATGTCCTGAGCGATGCCTTATTGTTATGAACGACGTTGAATTGCATGATTTCAGATGTTTTCGAAACTTCGACTGACCCATTTCTCACTGCCACCCGAACATCACACAACGAATATATGGACTCAAGTTTTTGCACTAAACTCTTTATTGTCTTTCAAATAGAGGCGAGTTAAGATCGAAAATTTGAGTAAACGCTCTCAAAGTTTGGCAACCGACTCCGAATTTCGTGAGATTACTTTAGTAATTTGCAGACGTTCGTCTACTTTACCATGACGAATATTGAGTTTTGTGCGTTCACAAAATTTGAAATTTCAAGGACAACAAATAGCTACAAATGCATACTAGAAAAAATATTTTCCACATTTTTTACAACTGTTTGATCATGAACAACAGGCTGTAACAAAAAAAACTTATATTAGAACAAATGGCATCTCGCATCCCTCTTTACTGTTCTCTATTATACATATCGATGTCATTCAAGTTAATGAGAAGCCATGCAGTTTGAAAAATATTCATTCTAAGGAATTTATAATATTGTGATTTGAAGGATATAGAGAACGTAATATGATGAGCAACAACGATTTTTGCAGACTTCAGAGTAAATCATACCTCACCAGAACAAACAGTTTAAGCTCGCTGGGCAGAAGGTTCCACAGAAGCAAATGGATTTACGATTTACTTTTTGAAAAAATGCGACACTCTCACTCAAAAATGTTGGAGAAACTTAAGCTGTGTCGATCAAAGGTATGCTCTCCAGTTTCTTGTTAACTCACTATGGTGTTCCACAGGAATCTATTCTCGGTCTCCTTCTATTTTCGTTCAAGCCGTTATGTACGTAGATGGAGGCCAACTGCACGACAATTAAGACGCTACCACCCGTTTACACTCTGAGCGAAGTATTTTAATGGGATGTGAACAATATATTGTGATTTGTGAGTTTGTGACTCGAAGAAAAGTCAAACCATTGTCATTAGCCAAAACCCCATAGATACCACTTGCTTACCAGAAAAACGGATACTCTTTATTAAATGCTTCATGAAATCCTAGTCCTGATAAAAGTAGTCAACAAAAACTTCGAGTTGCTTTAAGCAATACTGAACGGTTTGAACATAGTAGGTTTGATCATTTCACACTCGATGTCCTCATACTGTTACTCAAGCTTAGAAAAACATGGAAAGGCAATGTAAACAATTAATTAGTTACCACAAAGTATACAAGCCTTTGTCATTTTTCATTGAGCATACAATTTACTTTAACATTGGGACTTAATTTGTTAAATTATTTAGTATCAGTTATGCAAAAGATGAGGGGAGAATAAAGCTTACAACAAAAGAAAAAATGCTGTGTGCTAACTAAATCATCAAACTGTCTTTTTGAACTCTGATAAATTAACTGTCAGTTGTATGTGGAAAAGAACAGTTCTAAACTTTTTCTGACTGACATGAAGTTGAATGACGCCCAATGACGAGAACCATAAATTGCAAACCTCTATCACTACCATTAAGGGACTTGCAATTCGAATCGATTATATATCCCTATTCTCTCTAACGCGACGGTCGAATTCACTTTAGATCGACAGACAGGGAAAAAATTCTATTCACCTACATTTGCAATTCTTTGACTGTCAACCATTTGTGTAATGCACTGGTACACGAGTTACTCCTCTCTTAATCTCTGTAATAAAGTACAACCAATCAATTGTTTCACACGCTGAACTGGCAATTTTGATTAGAGTCAAAGTTCACAGGAAACATCTCCATTCCAGCATTCATCCAGTCTAGGCCATCAAATATTCTGTGCCGGGTGCCGCTGATCCAAAAAGTGTTGACATTCCCTCGGAATATCCTAGGCAACTTTCAGCTCCATCAGTAAACATTATAAAAGAAAGAAAAATAGCTGTCGGAAATCCAAACCCCATTCTTGCAATACTTGATCCAGGAGTGCTGCACACAAAAACGATTCTCATCAACGTCAGCTCTTCGTCGGCGTCGCCGTCCGTTGTCGTCATCTGATTCTGATATTGACTCAGTGGGAGAACTTTGCAGTTATGTATGCATGCTTGTATTCGTTGATGTGTCCTCGTTCTTGTCATTCGTTCATTCAGTTTGTCCCCAGCGTATGGAATGTAACACTTGAGCCATTCTCTAGCTATCTACGCCAATTTACACAGGCAGCACAATGAATGAGTTCGGTGTGTAAGGTAGCCTAACGTATTACGATCCACAAAATTCGCAATCAATTTTCGAAAATCACCTACCAGTACCAATCGGCAATACCAGGGAGCGGGTATCTACTATCCACGGACTATGACGACGAGGACGACACGATAACGGAAGAGGAAGGACATTTCTGATGATTAATTTTCAGCAATTATTTCTCTGTCTCTATGCGATAACACAAGAGGACGAACAAACGGATGGACGAACGGACGGGCGTTGTTCTTTCGGATCAATTGCTGCACAATTTGCAGTTCTCGTACAAACCAAAAGTAGGTGGAACCGGGTGCGGTATATATTTCCCGTGATTTTGAATGTATCCCTACTTGCTCCCCCTTCAATCCTTCCCCTCAATTTTGTTTGTTTCGACTATCTGAACCAGAAATGGTCGCCAGAAGTGTGCGTTCGTTTGCATAATACATCGACGTCTCCTCTTTCTGATGCACTAAGTCCACTTTGGTTTTTGAGTGATTGATATCATGGCCTTGCGCGATGCAATCATGCACATTGGTACGACCAGTGTCGAGTGTTGTAAAACTTTGTACTCAAGGGTCCTTTATCGATGTCAAACGCATGTTCGATACGAAATTTAGCCATGAATTTCTCTGTGTAGTCAACTAAATTGAATATCTCAAGTGTATACCTATATCTATTGAGAGTACAATATAGGTGTTTGTGATTCAAAGCACAGAAGATATATTCAAAAAGAATGCACATTGCACATTTACGTTGCTTTGATAAGAATATGGAATCAAAAGCATCAGAGTGCACTGGCTGAGACTTTTGTCTCCTAGACCAAATTTGTAGAACAAAAATCCTGGAATTTATTAAAGAAATTGCAAAATAGATGAGACAACACCAAGGCATATAACACAGTTTTAGACGTAGACGGACGTGCGTGGATTCTGGGTACCTACCTTGTTTTCTTTTGGTCTACCCATCTACTTCGTCATAAAAAAAAGAGGTTTGCTACATTCGTAGAACAAAGAACCTGTGATTGGTCTCAGTGCTCCAACACATTAAAGACTTCCACTGAATATCAACTTCAAATCAAGTATTCAATCAAGTTCATGTAGCTAGACATTGCTACGGAGAGTGATGAAGGATTGAGATAACCTAAAATTGCTTTGACCAGATCTGAGCAAGAATTTGATGGCTAAAGGCAATTTTCTATAATCTGTCTTCTGACGAGAGCTCAATTAGACAAAAGAACTAACTCTGCCCCTTGATATTGCGATGTGGGTTTCAATTTTGAAATCACATCCTCTTTCACTTTCACTGAATTTTGAACCAAGCCTTGGATAGTAGGCTAACTTTTGTTTTGTGCAATGTATCCCACATTCCAAAAATATTATTCAACCTAGTGCAAAGGCCAAGACGCAATTTTCACACTAGAATTAATTTTTTTTTTTTGAGAAAAAAGAGAGAAACAAAACCAAAAAATTTATTTGTTCTCTCCGAGTTAAAATAAATTGCACTCGAGGTCGAATTCATTTATAATCAAAGTACTTGCAGACTATCTTTTTGTTCAACATACCTACGTACGTTCGTATTTACGTACGCTGACAGCCAGAGTAAAGTTAAGAACATTTTTTTGCCTTGTATCTTTCTTGTCCGTTTTCTTTGTGTCATGGGAGTGGAGCACATACAAAGTTCGCTTATATTTTTTCTTTTTACTTGTCTTCTTTTATTGGCAATTCTTTTTTGTCCGGCCTATCCGATGAGCAAATTGTACAAAAAAAAAAGATGCTGGTTTATTTATTTTTTGTTCGTTTAATTCATTCGACATTAAATGGCCGCGTTGTCACTGAAAAAACCACAACGATGATGATGATGGTGGAGGAAAAACATTCCGTTCGATGTGTGTCGCATTGTGATTACTTTTTATTATCATCGTACCGAGTTACGCATCTCTGTGATGCCCAGGCATCACAATTCACAATATCTACATGATGCCCAGTAGGTCGGACATTGTGTTTCAGAACATGTGGGGAAAAAAAAGCGAAAGGAGATTTTTTCACATCTTTCGAAAAACACGAATAACTCTTGGTTCGATTTTAATTGGCAAACGTTGGTCGCTTGAAGTTTGAGCTTGTTCACATTTCACGGAACCAATCTCAATGCGGACAGTAGAATTATTGTTGATATTAGATCAGCAACCGCAATGATGTTAGAAATTATGTTTGCAAAACGATTTTGAGTCAAGAGAGATAAAGAAAAAGAAGAGAACTGTAACTGTATGAAGTTTACAAAAAAGGTTTGAGGACATAGATATTCTTAACCATATCGTGTAGGTACCTACCTTAATTAATCATAATGTTGAATTATTCAAGATTGTCTCATGAAATCTGTCGAACATAATGAAATAAATCAATAAAAGATTTAGTACCTAAGTTTCAACAAAACTTTTTTGTTGGCATTTTCAAATATTTAATTCATGAATGATTTGATTTTAAAGTGGATATCACACAACATTGCCTCAAAGTTTGGGTAGTAGTTATAGTTAGTAGATTAGACATTCTTTTACTTGCATTACCTACTGACCAATGAGGAATGGCAATTAGGAAACAGTCTACATAAACGCATCTAATTATTTTTGCGGTAGGTAGGTATTTGATTTTCGTTAAGAGTTTCAGCAAGTAGGTATCGGATTAAATGAAATAGGAATAGCTTTTGTGTATGTTCAGGAATACATATAGTTTTTGCTTCTCAAAGCCAATATTTCCATACATATTTTAATAGCTTTGATTGAGTAAGACGACGCTAGATGTTTTTTTTAGTTAAATCGGACCACGGTACCGGTTGATAACTGACAGGTTGTCGGAAAGTTAAGTATACACACACTTTGCATAGGAGATGCGACAAAGGCCGAGGACGGAAATATTGGGTCGAGACAAGAAAAATCCCCAAGAGAGGGGTTTACATATCCCTCCCTTTAGACGGAAGGGCAATTTTTTGAATAATGAATCCAAAGAAAATTCACTAGGTATACCTTCTATATGCTAAATTGGAGAATCGATACTCCTTCATACAAAACTAGGTGTTTGTTATTTGGCATGCAAAGTCTAGAAAATCGACGTATGTACATACTTTGGGATAATGCTTGTCAGAGATTTACTAGCAAACCACATAAAATGCTCTTCCTTTTATTAATTAACTTACGCGTTCCGAGTAGAACTTCTCGTAATAACTGTGTGTTTCATGAGCAAATTCATCGCACGAATTAGGAACGAAAACTTAGAAACTACTTTACAGATTTAAAAAATTCTTTCAGCATTAGGATGCTACATTATTCTTCAATAACTAAGATTATATTTCAAGAGAACGAGTAGGGGAACCTTAAAACTAGGTACTTGATCGATTTCAAAAAATGTTCAGCTTTCTCAGTATCATAGACTATGTCTCAACCCCATATATCCATGCGAAGGAAAGAACGAGAACGGTAACCTCAAAACTACGTAACCGAACAACGCCGGGCAACTCAGCTTGTATTCTATATTTCAACCCTATCTTATCAGGTGAACGGGAATTCACAAACGACTGGATCGATTTTAAGACTTTTTTTCCCGACCATTACAATGCTGTGTTATCCCCGAGGCCCGAGTATCATAGACTATATTTAAAGTCTTGAGAGCAGAAGTGGCATAACCCCAAATTATTAGGATTGAGGTGTTCACGAATAAAGACTTAAAAAAAAGCATTCTACCACCATGGCCAAAAATATGACGCACCTCTAAAAACTGACCAAAGTTCTAAAAGAAAGTACGATAAAAAGAAACGAAGTGTGCAGAAACCAAAAAACCTTTTTTTATAAAAGAAAAACTAGTTTTTCACTGTTGCCATATTAAATATTCATAACCTTTGCTGTTTTTGGACAGTTTCATCTTACTATATGAACAAACTTTTCTCCACTTTCTGTTCAAAAAGATTTCTGACCATCTCTAAGGATGTTGCCCGGTGCTTTTGGATATTCTGTTTTATAATTCTGGAAATCTTGATCCGAATTGCCGCACCACAGATCGACTGAATGAGTGCCACTTTTCTTTCAAAATTCGGCTTGAATTTATTGATTTTAGTTAGCTCAAATGCTAATGAAAGAATGTCAAATTGTGGTATAACGATTTAACGTGAGATGTAATGCCAAACTCATATAATTCAGTCAATTATTACTCGATCACGTGTGTAATAATTCGGCCCTTGCTTAATTCTGAAAATAAGAACAAAAATTTCAAGTTCCCAATACATTTGAGCAAGGCTGTATTTGTATTTGTTTTCCCGTAAAGACAAAAGAAGAAAACAGATTTTTAGATCGCTTTCAATATTCCTCAGTAACATACATTTTATTGCATCTAAAAATTGACCTTTTATGTCACTGTGGTTGAACCCACAGTCTGCTAAACTGACAAGCTCGAGTATCTAAGGGTGGTGATTTTTTAACATTTTGAGAGATTCTCTGTGAGCTTGCATCACTAGAAAATCGCCAGTTTAAGAATCTGTAGGATTCCACTCGATCATCAAAAACAATTGACTTAAAATGGACACGCTGAATGAAAAGCTGATGAGTCTGTTATTTTAAAAGTTGTTACAGGATTCTGATCGCGTTTACGCTTTATGCTTTACATCAAGTCAAAAAAAAAAAAAACATTAAAAGAGCACTTTTAAGCATCAAAATTGTTGAAAATAAAGTTTTAGGTCGTTGACAAGGCGAAAAGATTATAAGAAAAAAAGTTTTCAAAGGTTTGAAACAAACCTGAATACGAAACTTGAATAAAAACGTTCGGTTAGTAAAGGGTCCGTCATCTAAATCTTTTTTTTTCAACTACTGTTTATTTCGTGAATGGTAACACTTAGCTCATGTCTGATCAGACAGATAAATTAGCTTTATCCTTCCGCTGAACGAGTTTTTGCGTTTTCGCTTCGCTAAGTGGGCCTGCGATCGACTTAGAGAAGATGCCGATTTTGCCAAAAAAAAAAATCATCTTTTCAGAAGCTTTGGGCAAACATAAATTTTCTTTTCTCATATTCAACATTTCTATACTCCAATTTAAATTACTTCCAGATGTTGAAATTCATTTCCAAACAAGAAGAAAAAATTAATTAATTAGAAAAACTACTTAAAAAATGATTTTGAAATATCACCCGCTGTTTTTAATTACAGTGCCACATCTATACCTGTGGCGTAATGGTAAGCATGTCCGCCTGTTTACTCAGAAGTTCATGGTTTGAATCAGGGAGCTGCAGTGAATGTCTGTATGCAACGAATACTACTTCACAGTGCAATACTATGATGAAGAACACATCTCACAACAAAAAAAATTCAAAAAATATAAATAACGTTCAAGTTAGTTGAACATTCCCTTTTTTCAAATGCAAGCGAATGTTGTACCTGTTTGAGTTTGAATGGTCCATTCAATTATCATTCATGGGCACAAGCAATGTGAAGGCTCGTATTCACGAGTGTTGTGTACTTTTTCTACAAGCATCACACTTATTTCATCATTGTGAGCGTGAGACTGTGCGGCTTGTTTTTCGGGGGGTAATTCGAAAGTGCAAGTGATTGCACTCATGCAGTTCTATGGTTCGAGTCCCAAAAGAGGCAAAAACGTTTTTTCCACGGGTATTGCTTTTCGCGAGGAATTGGCAAGCCCTCCGTTCGTAAATTCATTGCCATGAAAAAGACTTTCTCTATTAGCATTAGCCGTTCGGAACCGGCAGAAAATTGTAGGTCCCTTTCATTACGTCACAAGGCATGGTTGTGAGACTCTGTAGCGCCACCTTATCAATTTATTTTATTACAGGTAATGAGAACGAAAAGCTCAAGCTTTAGTTTGGCCACGATTATAAGCACGCATCTATGAAATATTTTGTATTATTTATGTAGGTTTCTATATTCTTTAATTTTTGCGAGCACCCAGTAGGTATACATAATTTAAAATACGAATATACAGGGACTGATACACAAAAAAATTTCGTTGCCAACACCACGAGACAGCACCGGAGAAATCCTATCTAAACGATATAAGAACTTAGAACATAGTGGGGTCGCTATTAGACGATCCCCGTTTTAGTAGATACAATAGCAACCATCTCAATTTTCAATTCCATTTCCAAAACCTACACTTAAGAAATATAAATAAATAAAATCCCCCCTCACATAAGTTCGAAGTCAAGGCATCCATGACAGTGGCAAATAGAGGACTACGAAATATAGTCAAATATAATAACAGGGCGGAGGCGTTTTATTTTTGATAACAAAAAAAAGAGGTTCAAGCTCCAAAGAGGACGCCGAGAAAAATTAATCATCCTCATATTTCGGGTGTTACAAATCGTAAACACATTTTAATTATCCCTTAAGTGTCGACCAGAAGAAATTTTCCAAATTTCGAAAAGAAAAAGAAAACACTCTCGTATCACTTTGTAAACAGTTTTTTAAAAATTAATAACAACCCAGCAATTTTCTCCGTTTAAGAATCCATTAGGTGAACGGGAAAAATTTCATTTTATCCTTTCGCAAAGAGGCGACTAAAATTGCTTCCAATTTCACATCAAAAAGATAAGCATTTATGAGCATTCTTCGTCTTGTTATTCTCGTCTACAAACCGGAAGAGTGCATCTGTATGTCGTCCACCGAAAATAAGATATTTTTTCAATAAAGCAAATAGCGAGCTTTTCGCACAAACATATATCTATATAAACATGTATAGTATCTATCGTACTCCACCATAAACCCTCCAACAGCATACATTTCCTCGTAAAGACGACATTTTATCGAGTAGAAAAATTAAGAAGCAAGGACGTTGAAATGAAAAAGGAGAAGCAAGAGCAAGACACTCTCGGGTAATAGTCGAGTGTTTGTATTGTATTTGAAGATATATTTTTTTTTCTATTTTGACACAAATGGAAGAGAGACGAAAAAAAGGCTCCAATGAAAAGTCATGCGGAAAATTGGCTTTCTCTAGGAATATAGACTTTAATCATTCGTACTTCTGCTAGGAAATCGGATGGGGTATGAGGAGTTGAGTGTAAATCTGACTCATCCTTGTTTAGAGATATGAAATAACCCTTTTATCTTCTTTCGAACACAAGCGCAAGAGTTTTTCTTTTGTTTTTTGCTTTCTGTTTTCTGTTCTATTTTAGCGACTCCGTCGCGCGCCATTTTCGAAGTCATTTGTGATGTGCAACAAAAGTGGCTATCGATAACAGTTTCAAGGAACGACTGGTGTGTAGCAAGCACCAGTGACGATGAAAATTGAGTTCGATTTATTGGAATATCAGCTTTGTTTTTTTTTCGCCATTTACTGAACACAACCGAGCGAATGATGTTAGGATATTTATGGATACAATTTTCGGTTTTCCAAGGAAAAATGTGGTACCCGTGGCGTGATGGTTAGCATGTCCACCTGCTAACCCAGAGGTTCGAGGTTCGAATCCCAGCAGAGGCAAAATGCAAAAATGTTTTTCCACGGGTATCGCCTTTCGCGAGGAATTGGCAAGTCCTCCGTTAGTAAACTCATTGCCATGAAAAGCGCATTCTCAATTAGCCGTTCGGAACCGGCGAAAAATTGTAGGTCCCTTCCATTCCCTTACAGGGCATGGTTGTGAGAAATGCGCTAGGCCCAGGGGCTCCTCGCTCTGTTGCGCCACCCTATTTATTTATTTATTTTTTTTTTAAGGAAAAATGTGTGTTCCAGAGATCGGTTGGTAAATGGCCTTATCGCTATTGGCCAATCGGAAGAAATGATATCGTTAAAATGACACTTGATTTGCGAACGAGGGTTTAGAGGTATACTGATAGTGGTTTTTGGGGGTTTCAATTCTTTTCTTTTTTTTTTTTCTTAAACAAAATTTCTTTATTCTTACAGTTTGTGGGTATCCGAAGATGGGATGATATTTGCTGCTGGGATTAGAGATGCTTACCTGAAAGGAAAGAAAAGGCAAATATTTGCTTAGAAATGTATACAAATTTAGGGTGAAAAAGCATTGATACATAAATGGGGTTCCTTTAAAATAAAACGATTGAAAACAGGGATAACGAGCAACTCACTTTTGTCTAACATTTTGGGGTTAAAAATCAATACAGACTTAAGAATAAGGTAGGAAGGCATAGTACAGAAAATGAATTCAAAGTCCAATATTGACAGCCGAGCTTGGAGTTTGAACAAAGATTATCCTCAAAATAATCAGTACTGAGTTTCATAACAAAGAAAACGACTTTTAGAAAAAAATCACAAAGAGATCTGAAGTTGATCCTTCGTTAAAATAAATAGCGATAAAAAAAGCATTACATCCTTCGAAATGTGTTTGCTTGATACGGAGACGGGAATAAAAATCATTAAAAATGTTTCATTGTGAACAGAACCGATATACAATAAATTTATCATCAATTTTCGTTTAATCTTTTGGTCGGTGGATAATAAAAGAAGAAGAATAATTTTGGTTTGAAATTGATTTGACGGTTTTGATTTATCGTTTTCGTTAACAAAGATTTTGAACAAAACAAATGTTTTACGAGAAAAACGCATTACTAAAAAACCGGGCAAGAGCAGGTTCAACTAGTGCACCGATGGGATGAGATACAAACTTGTATCAATAGAAACGTTCCAGTCATATGCATAAGCTTTTCCATTCACTTCGTACCAAATCCGACTCCGACACAAGGAATCAAAATATTTCGGAACACGCCAAGCGTTTGGTGGAACGCTAAAGCTAACGAGGTGTAGTTCAGTCAAACAGCTAGAGTTAGCGGGATCGAGCTAAATAACGCTTGGAGCGCGTTGAAATTTAAAGCTAGGAATTTTTTCAACACAGATGTCGAAAAAATCAATCATAATCACGACTGCAACTTGGCTGCAAGCGTCAGTAAATAAATAAAAAGTCTTAACTAATCACTAAGCAAATACGAATGAGACCCTTTTACGTTCTGTTAACCTAACGTATTATGACGACTGATATGCTGTTGGAAAGGTATTTTGAGAAGGTTGTGCACATTATAAATTTCAGGGTTATCCACAACGTCCTTCCAAATTGACGGAGCAACAAAACTGGAGCGAGCAAAAAGTTACATGAAGCTAGTTATTTAAACACACATCAATGTAAAAAAAATATCTAAGCTTCTAGTACCACCTTGACAAAAAGACAGATCTATTAAAAAATATTCGCTTTCGGGGTTAAATGTTGTAAAATAGAAGGATTCATAGCTCATAGTTGAAAAAGGTCCTTGGATCTATACGGCTGTGATAAGAACAATCATATCCTATGTGTCAGTTGTTTGGTGAAATAAGCCCTCTCGTAAAGACGTTATTGCCTCGTTCTCCAAATTTCAAAAATTAATATGTATTGACTGTCCTGGGGCCTTCCCTACCACTCCAGTGGCTGCTCTCGATGCAATGCTGAACCCACCTCATCTCAAATCCTACATCGAATGCACACTCAAAACAATTTCTCATTGAAAAGGATGTGGTCTCTGGTACAACTCGAACTTGAGCTTTGAGAAACTCGCAAGAAGCATATTTTTTGACTCACATTTAATGGATATACCGTCCGACACGATGATCTCAAGGCTCAAACTGCATCAAATACACAGTAAAATTTCCTTCGGTTCAGGACTGGTCCACTTTAGAATCTGATACAGGAAAGGATTGTTATCGAATCTTCACAGATGGTTCCAAAACGATGGCTGTGGAGCCCGATGACATACGAATGCACGTCTCTTGAGGCGAATACGAGTCCGTCTTTGAAGCGGAGACGTAAGATATCCAAATGGCTATAAGCTACGTTACGAAGAATGGCTGCATGGGAAGAAGTGCTTCTGTTTGCAGCGACAGACAAGCTGGGCTTAGGTCCCTACTCAACCCTCTTACTACTTTGAAAGTGACCCAGGAATGCAGAGCTCTCTAAATCTCATTTGGGTTCCAGGCCATCACGGAATAACTGGAGATGAGATCGCCGATGAAATTGCAACACACCTTCTTCAGGACCTGAACCGGCGCTTGGTGTGTTGGGGTCCGCAGTAAGGGCTTCAATCAACAATTGGATCTATCAAGAGCACAATCGTAGATGGAGTGCCTTCATTGCAGACACCTGACAGACTAAACGTATGCCAGCCAAAGTAAATAAGAAAACTGCAATATTTTTGTTACTTCATAGCAGAAAAGAATGTAGAAAGCTTATTGGCGTTGCCACCGAGCACTTCTATATAGCACCCCCGTGAATCCTGACAGGGATGACGACAAAGCGGATCACTTCTTCTGTGAGTGTCCTGCATTTTCTCGTATAAGGTAACAGATACTCGGCGGCGGAGGCGCAGACATGGTGAGAGCTAGTAACTTAGGCTCCTTATCATGGCAACGTCTATCAGCTTTTCTCCGAATATAAGAAAAGATATAACATAAGAAGGTTGCTATCGGAATAGTACCATGGACCGATATTTAGGCCTCATAATCGAAAAAAGCCAATAGCTTTAGAAACGTACCCGTGGAGTGATGGGTAAAAGGTCTGCCTTTGACTATCTATACCTGTTACTTGGGAGGTTAAATTCACTGGAAGAATCTATTCCAAACCGGGAGTTTCTTGCAAATTGTCGCAATAGAGAACACAATTTTTATATCCCACTAAAATGATGTTGTAAGCTTCTAAAAAACAATTTTCTTCACATAGCAAACTAGACCAAAAGCTATTATTTTAACAAACATGCTCCTAACTTAGATCATGAACTTTGATTCATGGAATTCTAGAAAATATTTCACTGCTTCTTCTTTACATACTGATGAAAGAACTTTGTACTCATAATTGCTTTGCTATTTAACCTGAAACCGCTACTTTCTTGTTAGCCAATGTCATGCCACATCGTTAAGATTTTTTATATTTTTATAAATTGTTATGAAATGCTAGTAAAAGAGCTTCTTCGTATTCATAGCCATTACTTTTAACAACGGTGTGCTTGGAGAAAAAGTGTTCTTTTGCCATTTTTATGACCTTGTTACTTCACTTCCCGGGCCACTTAAAAGTGACTATGTTAGGGCAATAAAAAAAAAAGTTACGACTCTTGCTACTGCACGTATTTATGAGTTTTCTTTATATGATTTCATTAAGCTGGTTTAGTAGAGCCTCTATGGGGTGTGAAAATAAGGCACTTACCCATAAAAAATATCAAATGCATGTTAAACGAAAGCAATTTATTAAACGAAAAGATTTGAATTTGCACCAAACTGGATAAATGTTCTCTTCCTTTATGATTGAGTTATTAATTCCTTGGACAGCCGGACATTATCTCCCACTTTTATTCCTTTTTTTTGGCAACAGATAAAATAAAACAACGATGGGAGCATTTAAACAACAAAATATGACATTTTTATTACTTGTTGGCAACAGTTACTTTTAATTGTCCCATGAAATGTGGTCAACAAGAACTCCTCAGTTATTTGAAACAGTAAAAATGAATTTCAAACCAAGAAAATGAGACGAATGGCAAGAAAAACATTTTAAGAGTTGACATTAATTGGTTTAGAGACTTTACTTTGAGCCGACGCTTCATCGGTACCTATACCACTGTGTATTAAAAGGCTCATAGTATCCTTTTAATATACAAAAGACCATCTTTAATAACTACTTTTTCGAAACCTCATTAAAATCACTGGAGACTGGACCCAACACAAATACCCGGATTATGTAAGCGTCAACTTCATCTCTAATCGGATTATTCAAAAAAGCACCACCACACTATCTACCTTCTACAGTCTCTCTCTCTCTTCTGACTGTTTATTTTCTGCAACAGTGATTACTCAACTAATTGAAGTCAATAGACAAACACAAAGTATAGATATATAGGAACATTCATAGAACGAGTATACATAACTATTCATTTTTACTCATGTTGTCCATAAATTGGCAATTACATCCAAAAACTCACTCTTCTCATGCCTATATAGGTACGTATGCCACCATGTTCCGCTGTTTGAAAGTTGACCAGTAACAATTGAAGTCAATTTATATTCATGTGATGATATAGAAGAGCATATACCATAGAAACACATACCGAGACAGAAAGAGTGAGTGCCAAGTTCTAATGGCATATTAAATTTTCTATTTCACTGACCCGTGTTTTCACACATGGAGCAAACGTATCAATTTGAGATAAAAGATCATTTACATAAGCCGAGTAGATAGTGTTACATTAGGACGCCACATCAACAAATTCAGCAGTCATAAGGATCTAATAAAAAAAATTTAATTTTATGAGGACCACACATCACCCTCACAACACATTTTTCCCAAAAACCAACCTTAGATGAAATCTCTATGGCACTTAGCTCAATGGGCTTCAAGTGTTTTTGTTCCTGTAATAAGGATAATCATTACATTACTTTTGGCAATTTGCATCTAAATGGGACGCATATACGTTCCTGGAAGAAATGTCATCAACATCCCAGTTGAAACGGGACGTTTTTCCCCCGTCTTCCCGTGCGCTACGCCGCGTCGGCGTTCGACTTTTGTAGCTCGTTAAAATCCCATAAACGCTCGTGGGATGGATGTGGGATTAACTCACCGTGGAAATTACATTTTTGGAGTTGCACAAAGTGTTTGCTGGAGCGTTCGTGGTTTGCGGTGACAACCATGGTATTCGTGCCGGATCTTCATTAAAGCTTTCAAAGGAACAACGGTTACCAAAAAAAAAAAACACAAACACACAAACAAGGATAGAGAATGTGCCTTTGGCGCGCATATGAAAGCAAAATGTAACAATAACGGAATAGAGAATAAAAAAAGATATTAGCATTCCGAGGTTTTTGAACGGAGATACGAATTCCTCATGGAGATAGGTAACTATGACAAACTGAACGGATGCTTCTTTATGGAAGCGCGAGGTTTAAGTCAAGCAGTTCCTTTTTTTAAAAGCTTTGAAATGAGAGAAACTGTGTTGTTGTCATGACTGTTTTCTCGATTACAAAGCAGCAGAGGAAAGCTTTGTTTCATACAGTTTTAAAAATATTGTCAAAAAATAGAGCGAGAGAGAGAAATATGTATTCAAAAATGTAACAAGCAAATCATTAAATGTAAATGGATTTCTCCAAAAAGAACAGAGTTTTGGAGACAATAATTTGCTCGTTACTCCTTCTAAGCTGGTTTTTTTATGGAGTTTTTGGTAAGCGTTGGAACAAAGTTTAAAGTAAAATGTGATTTCTTTATTCTCAACACAAAAAAAGCAATTTATCTAATTAACATACGAAGGTGAGAAGTTTCCAAGATCTGTTTGCGAGGATCTGTTTGAAGATCTCCATTTACTTACCAAACGTCACTAGAAGGGCAATCATAGTCATAGCATTTTAACTGTTATGTTATAACTGAGTTTCAAGTAATTTACAAAAACTGGATGTGTTCAATTAGTGGTGAAATCTGGAGTAAAAAGTAGTTACTACTTCAGTATTTCATTTCAAAATTGTACAACCACTCAAAAGATATTGTGGCTGTATCAAAGAAAGTTATGTAGCATGCCAATCGGAAAACACTTCACGTGCCTACATCTACTTCGTACGCAATCGCACACTTAATCCATGACCTATCCGTTAAGCATTAGTATTTAATCTTTTGATGCATGTCACTGTTTCAATTTGTTTTGAGTATATAATATATAATATATACTTGGTAAGTAAACGAGGTATTCAATTCGCAAACAAACCACCCACAGCACTTTTGAGTTCAAAACTTTGAAGAGTCTCCAACAAATTTGTAAATGTTGAGTATATTTCCCAGGAAATAATTTGCTGTGGGTGGTCTAAGAATTGTTTTACATTTCAGTAGTAATTTCGTGATATCAACTCTTATGAGCTCCAGCTGTACCCCTACCAGTGGTAGGATCTTCCAGTGGTAGGGTGGTATTAACACAGTGGGAACAATATTGCGTGGTCGAGTTTAGATAGGCGAATATTATTTCGCGAAATAAACAACTTTTTAATATACGCTCCTTTGAAAATCTAAGATAACTAAATTAATAAATAGGGTGGCACAACAGAGCTAGGAGCCCCGGGCCTTGCGCATTTCCCACAACCATTGCCCTTAGGATGGAATGGAGTAAGCCTACAATTTTCTGCCGGATCCGAACGGTTAATCGAGAACGCGTTCTTCATGGCAATAAATTTTCTATCAGAAGATTTGCCAACTCTTCGCAAAAGGCGATACTCGTGGCCAACATTTTCACTTCCGTTAGGATTCGAACCACGAGCTTTCCGGATATCAGACAGACATGGTACATATCACGCTACGGTTACCAAAAAAAAAAGATCTTAGTTAAAGTTCGTCATCTTCACAAAACATTAAGATCATAAAATATTTAGCCCTCATTTTTTAGTTTGCGATGCAAAAAAATAAAGAAAAAAGATTATTTTTAATCTTCTAATGTTGAACTCACGAAAAATCTTTAAAAGGTTGATTAATTGATTTTGTACGTGGGACATAATATTGACATAACGAGCTCATATCTAATACATATTTACTAGAGCTGCAAAGCACCTAGTTTTTCTGAACAAAAACAAGTTTTTTCATTTCAATTTCAATCAAATTGGATTAGCAATACATGTAAATGACTTCATGTAAAAATTTACATGTTTCTTATATTATTTTGTCAACAAAATTTTACGTTTTCAAATCAATAAAAATAAAGCAGCTTTTGTCAATGACCACAAACAGCGCAGTATTTTATTTTTAAATGCCTTATTATAAATATTTTATTTAAACTTTTTTTTCTTAACCAAATATTTTTATTTAAAAGAAGATTTTAAATCAGGATTTTTTTTTATAATATTTATTTCTATTATTTCTTATACTTCGAGTTTACCTGAAAATAAATTTTGTTGGGCCCGTGCAAACTTTATGAGGTACACTTGAAGTGCCTGTTCTTGCGGATTTTAGACATATTCTAAATTTGGAGATTTTATTTTTGAAAATTTTGACTTTGGTTTCTTTTTATGTTTTTTACTTGGAACTTTTCCTCGTACCTGTTAAGTACCGACGCCGACGGATGCAACGACATACTTTATCTTCGACCCCAAGAGGGAAGTCCTTTGATACGCTGATCTACGATGCACTGAGTACGATGCATTGTGGCGCCTTTTGCAAAATTCAATTTTTAGTCTTAAGACAAACGACTGGTTTACTAACAAAGTTAGGAAATATTGGAATTTTTTTTTTCTATTATTTATTTTATTTGAAATCTGTATCAATTTTTATATTTTGTAGTCTAGTCTTGTTCAATTTATTTATATTGCATTTTTTTTTTTTTTGTTTGCGCTTTTAAAAAAGACCATTTGTAATACAATTATGAATACTTTTCTTTTTTTAATTTTTTTATGACAAATTTGCAAGGTTTTTGAAAACCTGATTTTCGCTAAATGTTTTGGCTTTTCGTTGGGTTATTAAAGGTTTTTTTCAGAGTCCTTGGTCTTAAATTCAACGGAAATTTAATCTTTAACTATTTCTGAGACATTTACAGCAGATAGTTTTTACCTAATTGTTTTTAATAAATCTCTTTTAATTGAAGAAGGTTATTTGAATTCATTTATGGTTCTAATAATGGTTTTTAAACATATATGCGGTGTGATTTGCATAAGATGCGGCAAAAGCACAGAACAGATAGGTTGGGTAAATGTAAGAAAAAAATCGCGTGGAAGGGAGATCTATCTTTCTCGGTTTAAGCGGGAGGAACAATTTTAGAAAAAATTGACTTAATTTTCTGAAACAAATTATTAAAAATTGAATAAGCACTTTGTTTAATCAAAATTTTAGTTCAAGTAGGTTTAGCGAATAGTGTTTGAGTAATCCAGTATACAAGTCCACGAAACCCAAAATGTATTGCTGGAAGGTACTTTGCATTTTAATTCTCAAAAACTAAGAAATATTTTCACGTTCTGTTTAAAAAAGCATTATGAAAAATTTTATTTAAAGAAATAATGTTTGATTTGTTCAAAATTTTGACTTTAAGACTTGATTACTCAAAAACCAATCTCCTTTAGTATAGTCAATTCTCCGGTCCTGAAAAGGTCTAGTCTATGACATCAGAAAACTAAAAAAAGGTATGTAAAAACAAGAACAACTGCTGTTTTTTTAGAACGAGCAACGAGCAACAATCGCAACTCGATAGAACCTCAGAGGTTACGATATTGCTCGCGTTCTATGCACCGGGACTTCGAAAACTACTGTGAGTTTTCGTCGCTCTGATTGGTCAAAAAAGTCAGAAGTTTCAGCTGACATTTAGCTGACAGTTAGATTTTCAGATTTTCGAACATAGATTTTCAGATGGAAAAAAGCAGCCTGAAAATTCTTAAAAAAAGTTCTAGTTCTCAAAACAAGGAAAACAACGAACATGACAATCGGACTTTACTCGGTATTCTTGGGTTAGTTTCTTGTTTTATTAGTTTTCGCTTACTTGTTGAATTAAAAATGATTATTATTGATGTTCGGATATTCTGTTTTTTAAATTGATATTGAAAGTAAACTTATCAGCAACGAAAATATATTTTTGAGGGCACATGATTTTTATTTTTTTTTTTTTCATCAAAATTGATTGAAGTGAATTTAATTTGCATACAACGTTACACAAATACTTGGAAATCGAATTCCTTAATTTCAAACTGGGAAAATCTGTATGTTTTCCAATTACTTTTACCACTAACTATGTAGAACCGAGAGGTGAATCACAGTACCATTTTATATCTGAAAATTGCGTTCTTGAACTGACAGATTGAATATCGAAGATTCGAAACTGCGACGAACGCGAGCATTGATTCTGCACAGTTTGGTTCTGTTTGAGATGCCCAAAAGAAAATGGAGTTTAAGCTTTACAAAAAGTTGTACCTACTAGTATTTACAGGTAGCGCTCTTAATATTTATCGATTTCTCATTTAAATTAGGTAACTTACTAACTACACCTACTATTATGGCATTCCCATGCGACTGCTCTTTACTGAAATACAACCTACCGTGTGGAAGCTTCCTATGCAAATCACCCTATAAAAAATTTGCTGTCATTGTCTCTCCTTCTCAGTTTGCTTCATTGCAATTTGAGACTTCTGACCCTGAACAAGATTTCCTAAATTGTCTGATTTTATGCAAAGGAATTTGAAATTCCTACTCGCAGGGACAAACTATATACCTATAGGTATATCATCTCTTTTTATGAGTTCTTTCGAAATAACATAAGTGGCTCGCATGTTCCATTCTGTTGCATGTCTAATACACCCATTGAACAGAAAAAAGGTATGTCTTACATTCTTGCGATTCCCCAATTTAGGTACCAATTAATGAACCTCTCGAAGAAACGACACACCCAAAATCTAAAGATACACAAATCCATAAAATTAATGGACTGACCCTTTCATTATGATTTGTTTGAGTATCTTTAAATTGGGTGGAAGAGGTCAAGATAATAATTTTTGATTGCTTCATAGACTTACATGGCTCATTATATAGTAACCTTCGCATTTAACCCCAGTTTTTTTTTCAAATTCAATTTTATGCTTGAGTACTCATGAGTGACTCTTTACCCCAAAAATAAAATATACAAGAAAAAAATCCACAACCAAAATCTCCAACCCAATGCTGCATCAACCAATTAGTCCAAGTAGCAGAAATGTTTTACCTAATTCAATGCATATGAACCTATCCGATTCCACCATAAAACTAATAATAATGAATTCAAAATGGGGTCAGCATAATATTCATATCAATTTTCCCCTATTCGAATCGCTGATGCTATTTATTTCATATCAGCCTTCGACCAAAAACAGATTATAAGGTAACTTTGTATGGGACCCAGAAAATTCTATAACGTGTTACCTTTGCTGCCTATTGTGACTGCCATTCTGTGGTAAAAAGAGGTAAAATAAAAAATATGAACCGAACAGCACATATAATTGCCAATAAATTGTTACTAAAAAATGTGAAAAAGAAGTACAAAACAGGATGCCACCGCCGCGCCGCGCCGCCAACTACCACCATGACACCACTTGGTCGTTTAATAAATCGTTTAAATCTTCCCTCGGGGAGGGAAAGTAACACACACATATTTTGCGTGCTTTATTCCCTATCTCGTTGTTGAATAAATACATTCCTGCACCACAATTGCCATTATGTCACAAAATCAGCGTAAATTGGGTGATTTATGTTAAATTAAATTGCGTACACACAGATACGCGTTTTTTTTTTCTTTCTTTTTTTTACTTACTGTCTGTGCGTGTTGCTATACGAACGTTCACGAAAAAAAGGACGATTTTGTATAAAATTAAATAGATCGCAATCATCGTCATCGCATTCATGTGAGGATTTACATTTTAAATTTTTCCACAAGGATACAAATTCTTTTCAAATTGGATATAGATTCACGATGTCACGGTTTGGCGGATACACAAAGCTAAACCAACACACACACACACCAACACATTGAAGATATAAAATAACAAAATTTTGTTTATCTTCGAACCCAAATATTTTCTCAAAGAAACCAAAAATCTTCTTTGCCCTTAAAATATAAGAACACCACTTTGTTATATATTTAATTAACTTGATTTTCCCTTCTTCTTGTTTAGAACGAATACTCAAATAGGAGCAGGGGGTGGTATGTTTCGAACAAATGAATTGCGGATTTATTTTTCGGGTGGCAATTTCGGCAATGGCAATGGAAGACACATCAACGATGAATCGGTATTTTATTTAAATGAAGGTTTTGTTGTAAGGTTATTTTCTATTCTAAAATAATACAGCTACGCAATGAGTTTCGTTACACAAAATGATTTGTCGTTGTGCTGTAGTGGGTGGTGATGAAAAAAATAGAAATAAGAGCCTTAGTTTATGGGAAACTCCGATCAAAGGTTATCCTGAAAACATAACGTTTGTGCGCAAAATTTTAGATGGGAATTTTAAATTTACTGGAAGGTTCCTCATATGGTTGGTGAACATACCACACACGTGTGTGTGTGTTTATGAATACCCGAGCTTGTCATAAAAATTGAGGAAAGCCGCATAGCGATAGCTTCTACGTTACGACGGTAGTTGAGGAAGTTTAAATTTATGTTTCCTTTTAAAGATAAGTTCACAATCAGATGAATAAGTCGTCAGTGACTCTAAAATAGATGGTGGTAAGTAAGTTTTTTTCGAATAAGTAATCAATAAAAAATAGCGCTTATTTGTATTTTTTCAATTGTCCTGCACTTAAGATCAACGGTGAGTGTGCTCAAAAGCTAATTGAAAGCGAATGGTTCAGTCGAGAATCCACTTCGAAGGACAGGACAGAGGAGTTCTTGGGAAGTTTCCACGTAGTGGATACAATAGATAATAGACACTTCCAATTCTAGCTAACCACCTGCGGAGTATTGGATTTAAAAACTGAAGGGGATCCAATGTCTGACGTGCACATCATACACGGTTAAAAATCCTGGGGTGTTTTTTAATACGGCTCTCGTATTACAGCCGTATGCAATACAGGAATAATTTGTTTTTAATATTCCAACTTTATTAAACATTTTTTTAAATAATTTGGTATTAAAATTCAATACACCTTCCATTAAAATGCCCTTTTTAATAGTTTTCCACTGAAATTTAACCTTCAAATATTGAAATCCAATAATTTGTTATTTGATTTTAATAGAAGATTTGGATAAAAGTGACCATAATATATGTTCAAAAACAGTGTATTGAAATTTAATATTCGATTGTATTTAAATTCATTAAATTTTGTATTTAGCGCGAGACCGTACTGTTTTGCTTTTCTTATTTTTAATATTTCAGTATTACATTCAAGTAGAAACTGCATAGTAAAATAAAATATTGGAATTCAATATTTGATTGTATTAAAATTTAATAAATTCATTTAGTGCGAAGCTCTCGAGGTATTTGTTTTGAATACATTAATGTTAGATTTTAATACCCACCAGGTATTTATTTTTAACCCTCCAGTATTATTTTAAGACCCAGGTATTGAATTTTAATCCTTAAGTATTAGATTTTAATATCTTGGTACTAATTCTTAACCCTTTAGTATTACATTTTAATATCGAATATAGTTTTGTCGAAAGAAGACTCCGTTAGTTTGTTTCAACACGTCGCGTCGGTCGCTCAACATGGAGTTCCAAAAGGACAATTTAGTTACATTAAAGTGGAAAACTTGGAAAAATACTATCAGTTTTAAGAAAATAAAAAATCAGACGAATGAATCATCTGAATCTTTAAAATGAAGATATCCTTCTTACATGTAAGTAATAAACAGCAAGTTTAAGTGTAATATATATTTATTTCCAGGTGAGTGCAAACTGTGCTGATTTAAAATTTGTTTTTGTTTTAGCCTTAGAAAACGATGAACTGGTGAACGGATTCACTTTCAAAGGTCGAAATAGTGTGGCAGTATTCAAGTATTCAAATATCTGAAAATTTTAAAAAACAAGGAGCAGCAATTAGAAGAAGTCTTCTTTTATACAAAGAAGTAAGTAGCTTTTTCAATATTAAATTTATTGTAATTATATGAATAAAATTTTCTTAATGTTACAGGTTTAATACCTGTCCTTTATGAAAACAAGCCCAGCAGCGTACATTTTGGATGGGTACAGCTGAACAAATACGCTTATGGACTTTTCTCGAAAGGCGTTATTGACAGCGGGAGCTGAGTACCTACGGTCAGTAAGTGGGAACCAAACATTTTTCTTAAAGTTCGATAAAATGGCCTAGAAAGCCATGCGAGCATTATGTTTTAAGAAACAAAGTTTTCATATTGCAATAATATTTGTGTTCAAAAGCTTAAGTCATTACATAGTTATAAGATTTCTTTGTTCTTCTTTTCAATAAAATAACTTTTTATAAAAGAATTCTTTCTTTGTTTACTTTGAAAGTTCCAGATTAACAGTTTGATATTCACAGGATCTAAGGTTTTGTTTTGAAATTTAATAAATAAGTATTACTTTTTAATACTATGTGGATACAAAAGTAATCCAATCAAATCTTTAATTGCATTGAAATTTTATAAATAAGTATTAGTTTTCAGTACTAGGTGGGTTAAAAAGTAATCTAATCAAACCTTAAGTTGCATTAAGATTTAATAAACTTGTATTACATATAAGCCCGCTTTGGGTTTAAAACAAGTAAAAAAAATTGAATTTGAATACAAAAATACATGTTTTCAATACCCAGCGTAATTAGTTCTAATATAAATGACCTTAAAACCAATACAGGAAGTAATGAATTTTAATATTTTGGTTCAAATACTAATACTTATCTGTGTTACTATTTAATAACACGAACTTGTTTTTTAATATAAAACAGTATTGAATTCCAATATGTCTTCTATTGAAATTGAAAATTAAATATATTCAAAGTATTACATTTAAATACGATTTTGGACTGGTCATATATGCAACCTCAAAAATATTAAATTTAACGCCAGGATTTTTAACCGTGTAGAGAAGAATTAATAACGCTGCCAATCTGATTGGATTGACCCTATTCTCACTATTTTCACTGAAAGTTGGCCTCCTGGTTAATCATAATCAGCTAAGTCTTCTATCTTCTGAAGTATTCGTGAGGGAACTTTACATGGAGACATGGAAAAATTAATCCGAATATTTGATCACAATGATTATCACCTTTTCTTCATGAAAAACAGGCCCAAAAGAGGTGAAGGGTATTATGTTTTGATAAAGGAGCAAGAGAAAAAAAGATCATGCCAGGGTGACCAACCTCGAAATCAGACCTGCAGAGTCCAGAAGGGGAACGAAATAGCAGAAAGCGTCGGCCTTGGAGGCTACTGGAGACGGTCTTAAATCGAAAATGACTGGAGGTGGTAAATAATAGAAGATTGGGTTGATGACGTGACAGAGTTATTATAGTTGAGAATCCTCACAGGACCATTTGAAACCCTGAATGAATTTCAGGAAGCTTTTCAGTGAGGAGCTAAAAATGTCAGCCAGTTCGTCGAAGAAGTATTCTCAAAAAGCTTTTCCCTAGTGTAGGCCAAGCTTTAGGGCACTCTTAAAGGAAATGGAATAAAATCCTTCCTCTGCCCTTCGCATTCTCTTCATAAGTCGGAGGTGTAAATGTCTATTCTAACCATGTGGGTACCCAATAATGAGTTGTGACCCGTGAGAATGCGAATAGCCGAGTTCACACTGTACAATTAGTTGGACAGACTTTGGCTTGAACGACCAATACTTGACCAACTTGTTGGATGGTTTTCAAATATTTTTGAAGATCTAGAAGTTGGACGGAGTGGAAGAGTACGTGACATAAAGTTGGACAACAAGTTTGATAAGTGTGAACGCAAACTACATCCGACCATCCAACTTCCATCAAACGAAGTCTGTTCAACTAATTGTACAGTGTGAACTCAGCTGATCGACAGAGAGAGTCGAAATCTGCGGAACTGAGTAGAAATACTTTTTTTTTTGGTTCTTGGAAGTATCCGGTAGTAGGTTTCTGGAAACCCGCCATGTTTCTAAACATGGCCACTTGTCATTGGCGGTATCTAGAAAAATTTGTTGGATTCCGCATTTCTCCTTGCTGTAGTGGCTTTAAAGCCGAGATGTTTTTTAACTGGATTCGAGTATAGACCCCATTTTGGCCAGCTTCTCCGCCATCTCATTACCGGTTATGTTGGGTCCTGGAACACAAATTAAAGTTATGGTATTCGTTGAGTTGAGCAGTCTACGACAGTTTTTTACTTCTTTGGATTTTGTCACAATAGATCAGATAGCTTTGATGTCCACCTAGCTGTCTATAAAGATATCAATATTTTTGCTGCCAGATGTTTACATGCTTCACAAACTGCAAGTAATTCAGACCTGCAAAAGTTTAAAAGCTTTATTGAACTACTTATAAAGAAGGGTAACCTGAGAAGATGCACGACCCTACCGCACCCCATCAATCTCAACGTTTCTAGCCAAATCAACCTTTCATTATTAAGGAATAACATTCAAATTATGTCAACAAATGTTTTAATCCTCTTTAAAGATTTTCATAGAAAACAATTGCATATATTCCCATGCATGTATATTTTGAAGCTTCCGAGAACTTCAGGTAATTCGTAAACATAGAAAGTAAATAGTAGGGGGGTGAGAACAATTCCAATCTATTATTCGATTGCTTTCTTTGGATGACGATGATGTAAAGAAGAGCAGCTTGTTGTAAATTCAATGAGTATATAAGTGCTTGTTCAATCAAAAAAGTAAAATATCTAATGAAGTTGACTGCTTTTGAGGTGTTTCCTAATGCTTCAGATTACTCTGTTTTTAAAACCTTTTCAACTATCATCAATACAAAATGGTGTTTCAGTTTTTGTTCTGCTCAATGAATAAAGGATATTTCTAATTACATATGGAAATACCTCAGTTGTACATCCATCTACTTAATTTATGCTCTTTCGTTTCGTTTTGAATTACCACTGATTTGATTTATTCAATTTAAAAAAAAAAAAAACGTTTGCTGCATACAAAACTAACTAAAGTCTTTTGCCTAAAAAAATAAATACAGTCACAAGTTCCAGTTTAAAAATGTTTCGTTAGAACATGCAAATTCACGAAGGATCTAGTTGAAGCATCTTTCCATAAGTGTACAAAACGAAATTTGTTTTTTAAGTTTTTCTTTTCTGGAGCAGTGAAAACATGACATGATGCACGAGAACAAACAGATATGAGATTTCCCACTCAAATTATTTATTCTCCATCTTTGCTACAGCATCTTCTTGCAACAAGACTCAACACTTTTTGGCATAACAACTATCCTTGAAAGTTTCAAGCTGTCAGCTTAATTCAGGACACTTTCTGAACTTGACACATAAAATGCAAAGTTTTTTTCGGTTTCATGCTGGTTTTCATAAAAACTTTTTCCGCTCCGATGCGAGTTGTGTTGGATAAAAATGAATAAAAGGTCCCCACAAATTCTGACAGAAGGTTTTAAATCTCGTAAAAGAACGTGAATAGAACACATAAAATAATTAACCTCAGCCAGGGAGACATTTGTTTTTTGTGAATAAAAAAATGTAAAACATTTCCGCTTTTTTTCCTTAGTTTATGTATACAACGCTGTTTGAATAATGTAGCGTTTTGTTGAGACTCTGAAGTCCCAGCGGTACTTGAGAGTTCTCAAAACTCAGAGTATGGTATAAGGAGAGTGAAACTGAAACACAGGGTGTAATGTTATGTGTTTTCATATGATGCTATTTAGCTTACAAATTTAAAAATTATGAATTACTAGCTGAGCCGCCCGGCTTTGCTCGGGTCTGTAGTTCTAAGTTTCCCGTTCTCGTTTTTCCTTTTCCGTGAGAATTTGGGGATGAAATATAATCTTTCTTACTGTGGGACTCTGTGGCATCCTAATGCTGAAAGAATTTTTGAAGTCTATTAAGTAGTTCCTAAGTTTCCGTTCCCAACCCATTCCTGCTGGAATCTTCTGTTCCCGTGGAAATATGTGAATGAAATATATGTAAATCTATTTCACTGAGGGATAATGTTACATCCTAGAGTTGAAAGAATTTTCGAGATCGGTCAAGTAACTTTAATGTTCCCGTTCTCGTTCCTGTTTCTGATCCTGTCGGATTATAGGGATGAAAAATATAGCCTAAGTTACTGACAAAGGGTGAAGGGGGATAACTTAGCACACCTGATGTTGAAATTTTTTTTGAAATCGATCCAGTAGTTTCTAAGTTCCCGTTCTGTTCCTGAATGAAATTTAAGTCGTCTATGTCACTAAGGGATAATGTAATATCCTAGAGTTGAAAGAGTTTTTGAAATCGGTTAAGTAACTTTAAGGTTCCCGTTCTCGTTCCCGTTTCTGTTCTCGTGTTATAATAGGGATGAAGTACACGCCAAGTTACTGAGGGATTATGTGGCATCCCAGTTCTGAAAGAATTTTTGAGATCTGTCCAGTAGTTTCTAAGTTTCCGTTCCCAACTCCGTTCCTGTGGGAATAATCCGTTCCCATGGAAATATGTGAATGAAATGTAAGTCCATCTCACAGAGGAATAATGCAACACCATAGAGTTCAAAGAATTTTTGAATTCGGTCAAGGAACTTTATGGTTCCCGTTCTCGTTCCCGTTTCTGTTCCCGTGGGATTATAGGGATGAAATATAGTTTAAGTTACTGATGAAGGCATATAATGTAGCACACCTAGTGCTGAAAAAAAAATTTGAAATCTGTGGAGTAGCTTCTAATTTTCCATTCCCAACCCCGTTCCTGTCGGGATATGGGGATCAAACCTTGACAGGAACCATCCCTCGACTAAACTATATCTACCCTGAAAATTTCATAAAAATCCGTTGGGCGATTTAGGAGTTTACCCCGGACATACATACATACATACATACATACATCCTATTTTATATATATAGATGAATGGTGAATACAAAAACGTCTTAAGCTTTGTCCAACATAAATGAAGGTGAAACTTTGAAAAATGTCACAGGAGCTGTTGTGACAAGTCAATCGGTTACTATATCAATTCCACTAGGAATTCTTAACCTTTTTGTATGGGTTAAAGAGGCTTTATGCTAAATATCACAAAATTTTAAGAAACTTCAAAGGAATATATGTGCTTTCTAGGTGTTCATGCAATTTTGCACCTCTGCACTGTAATGTAAAAAATGTAGAAAAAATCTGCATCCAAAAAGGCTGTATCGACGAACTTAGCCGCCGCCAAAAAATCAACCGAGGATTATTGGCATCACTGCCATAAACCATTCGTTGGGTTTTTTGACAGCCGGTTCTTTCGATAGACAGCATGAGGATGATGTCATTCTCTAATTTAATGGCATTCTTCTACTTTCAACCACCGGCTCAAGTTCAATTTATAAAACTCAATTTGTAAAACTAAAAATTCTAAAAGTTATATTTTCTTTGAAATCAAAAATAAAATTTATTAAATTTATCACATCAAGAAGAGAACGAAGTTTTAGTCAACCTCAAACCAAGGAAAAAGAAGCTTGAAGTTTGGCGTCATCAAAAACGCCATAAAAAGCCACCACAAGGGAGACGACGAACAGCCAAACCGCGTGGTCGCTGCGACGCTGCCCACCAGAAGAACGCCCACAATAATTAAGGTTCGGAATCCCAGTTTCAGAGAAACATTTGGTCCAAACGAGCCAGGATTGTGCTCCATCGAAAAAACCAAAAATTTTACGGGTGCGGCCAACCACGATATATATATAATTCAATATATCAAATACGTGCTCGACCACGTTTTCAACATCGCTCAACGCCGCTTAAGGCAAAAAACGTTCTTTTAAGAACTTGTTTTTTTACATTACGTGATCGCATACACGTTTTCAACATCGCTCAACGCCGCTTAAGGCAAAAAACGTTCTTTTAAGAACTTGAAAGAAGATACACCATTGCTTCGATTGGTGTCAGGGTACACCATTGCTTCGATTGGTGTCAGGAGGGAGAAGTCAAGTCATCAGCAAGCAGCAGAAGAAATCATCAGCAAGCAGCAGAAGAAATCATCAGCAAGCAGCAGAAGAAATCATCAGCAAGCAGCAGAAGACCAGGAGAAGATCCAGAACAATGTTAAACTTCATGTAAAGGGTGAGTGTGAATTTCGTTTTATTCCATATTGAAAGGCTTATGTAGTACATAGTTTCCGTTATTTTCATACGGGTTTTTTTTCTCTTGTGTGGCTTGACGACCAAAAGTTAGCGTCACTCTCCATCTCTTTCTTGTTCGCGCAATCGGTCGAGATACTATCATTGTGTTAAATTCAAGTCATTTGGCGTGATAATCTTTCGTTTTTTTTTTTCCATTTTTTCATCGGTTTTTCTGAAAACCAAAGACAAAAAGTTTTTTTTGTGCTGCACGTGCTTTCATCTCTTGGTATTTTTGGTGGTAATTTCTTCGCGTTCGTGGCGTGACTTCATATACCGTTTGGAAGCTGTAATTTTGAGTACAGTTACCATCACGGAAGTTTTTTGTCTAGCGTTACATTTCCATTTCGTCAGTTAGCAACGGTGCTGGTCCTTAGGTTCCGTTGGGACACATAATTTTTTTTAATTCTTTTGAATTTTGTATAGACTTGGTTCTACAATTCAATTTGAATTTAAACTCGTTTGAAAGTTTTTTTTTCTCACTGAACTTGTGCAACTTGCTCGAACCTTTCAAATATTAGTACTGTTTTTTCAAATTTAATTTTTTTTTGAAAGCTCATTCATAACTCCCAGTTTTTTCGCGTTCTAGACATCTCTTTAAGATTCGTTTGCAATCGATCCTCGTTAAAGGATAAGTCTTCTTATAGACACTTCTCTCACTTCGTTTTTTTAATACATTTTTAGAATTCAGTTGTATTTGAATTCATTTTTTGAAAAGTTCTCATTGAACTTGTGCACTCTCTTTAACTCAAAAAATATTATTACTCCTTTTTCAAATTCTTTTTTTAAAGCTGATCAATCACAGCCAGTTTTTTTTCGCGTTCTAGACATCTCTTGAAGATTCTTTTGAAATCGATACTCATTATAAAATTAGTCTTCTTATAGACATTCCTCTCATTCATTTTTTTTGATATCGCTCTCTAATTCAATTGAATTCAAGCTCATTTTGGAGCATCCTTAAGATTCTTTTGCAATCGATCCTCATTATAGGATAAGTCTTCTTATAGACATTCCTCTCATTCAGTTTTTTGATATCACTCTCTAATTCAATTGAATGTAAGCTCATTTTGGAGCATCCTTAAGATTCCTTTGCAATCATTACTCATTATAAAATTAGTCTTCTTATAGACATTCCTCTCATTCATTTTTTTTGATATCGCTCTCTAATTCAATTGAATTCAAGCTCATTTTGGAGCATCCTTAAGATTCCTTTGCAATCGATCCTCATTATAGGATAAGTCTTCTTATAGACATTCCTCTCACTCAGTTTTGTTGATATCGCTCTCTAATTCAATTGAATTTAAGCTCATTTTGGAGCATCCTTAAGATTCCTTTGCAATCATTCCTCATTATAAAATAAGTCTTCTTATAGACATTCCTCTCATTCATTTTTTTTTATATCGCTCTCTAATTCAATTGAATTTAAGCTCATTTTGGAGCATCCTTAAGATTCTTTTGCAATCGATCCTCATTATAGGATAAGTCTTCTTATAGACATTCCTCTCATTCAGTTTTTTGATATCGCTCTATAATTCAATTGAATTTAAGCTCATTTTGGAGCATCCTTAAGATTCCTTTGCAATCATTCCTCATTATAAAATTAGTCTTCTTATAGACATTCCTCTCATTCATTTTTTTTTTTTGATATCGCTCTCTAATTCAATTGAATTCAAGCTCATTTTGGAGCATCCTTAAGATTCCTTTGCAATCGATCCTCATTATAGGATAAGTCTTCTTATAGACATTCCTCTCATTCAGTTTTTTTTCCTTATTTTATAAGGCTCTCGGCCTGCCGACTCAAAGGCTAACTGGTCTAAACCGTACACTTCCATTTTTACTGTTAAATTTCAAAAAAAAAAAAATGCCACAATTGGACGACTTAATCTTCGCGGCAGATTTGCTTGTCAAATTTTATGCCTCAGCAAAGGAAGTCCCTGAGCACCGTCATTCAATTGCGACTTTGGAAGCTAGAAAAACCGAATTAACAGATCTCTGGCAAAATGTAAAAGAGAGTTATGCCAGATGCGTTCGGCATTTGCCAGCTGTAGATGAGGATCCCCTCGATATGGATGCCATCGAATCCAAGTATAGAAACAGCAATGAAACCTATATCAATTGCTTAGGTTTATTTCTCGAGCTTCAAGCAAAACTGAAACCCGATCCTACGATAGTGATCAGAGAATTGCCCTCAGCTACCAGTGTTCCGCAGAAATTCGGGTCTTCCCATTGCATCAAATTACCACCATGCGACACGGAAGTGTTTCACGGTGATTACCTTTCCTGGCCGGCATTTCGGGATATGTTCGATGCCGTGTATATTCAACACCCAAAATTGGGTGAAGTGGAAAAGTTATTCCATCTCCGTTGTAAAACAAGAGACGATGCTTTCAAAACGATCAGTCAATTTCCTTTAACAAACGCGAGTTTTGCACTTGCTTGGGCTGCTTTGCGTGCTACATATGAGAATACTCGTATTCTCGTTAATAACCAGGTAAAAAATATTTTCAATTTGCCTGTAGCACACGAAGAAAGCTCAAAATCTATTCGAAGCCTTCAAAGCAAATTAAATGATTCTCTAGCCGTACTTAAAGCTCATAACGTTGATACAAAAAATTGGGATCCAATCCTTGTTTTCGCCTGCTGCAATAAGATGCCCCAGGTCACACTTTCTCTCTGGGAACAATCTTTAGAGGATCCCACAAAAGTACCAACATGGAAACAGTTGGACAAGTTTTTAAGTTCGCGTTTCCAAACGCTCGAATCCATTTCAGACACCACTTCCTCAAAACCTTTTGCCTCCAATTCTCAGGTCCCTAAGAAAAACACTTCTCATAAGCCTAACAAGGTGAATGCATTTCTTGCGAAGGCGGGAGGAACTAGATGTAAAATTTGCTCGGCAGAGCATACCATTTATGAGTGTCCAAAATTCTCAGCACTACCAGTCTCATCTCGAATCGAAATTGTAAGAGAAAAGAAAATGTGTAATAATTGCTTGGGCACCAGTCATCAAAAGGCTTCGTGTTCTAGTAAATATTCGTGCAGTGTGTGCAAGAAAAGACACCATACACTATTACATCGTGCAACCAATCCCACTTCAGCTACAAATCAAACTTCAAATACAAACATACAGTCCACTTCTCAACCACAGGCTATACAAAATCCTCAAATTTCTGCATCTTCGCAGCCTTTCTCTCCTCAAGCAACATACCAAAATTTTGTGGTGACCTCTAGCAAAAGAATTCTGTTGGCTACTGCCTTAGTCAGTATTGTAGGAAAAGACACAGTGCATACTGTGAGAGCACTCATTGATCCCGGTTCCGAAATATCCTTCATTTCGGCAGCAGTGCAAAAACGTCTGAATTTACCATGGATCGACAAAAATACTACTATTTCTGGAATTAGTGGAAATCTCTCCATAACTTCAAAGAAACTTTGCTCTTTTGCCATTACCTCTGCTAATCCGCCTCAAATCACTATCTCAGCTCAAGCTATTGTGCTCAAAACTCTCACTAACAATCTTCCCAGTACAACCTTCTCGGTAGTTAATCCTACCATTTTCGAAGGCCTCCCATTGGCCGATCCCACTTTTAGTAAATCCTCTCAGGTGGATCTTCTGATCGGTGCTGATCTTTATCCATCAATAATTCGCAATGGAATTAAACACATTTCCGACTCACTTCTCGCTCAAAACACTATGTTTGGTTGGATACTTTCAGGCCCAGTTCCAGATTCGTTTCAATCTTTCAACACTACCATAATTTCCGATAGCACTTCTTGCAATTTAGATACTCAAATGCGCAAATTTTGGAAGGTTGAAGAATTACCCTCTACAGTTGTTCGTTCGTCACAAGACTGTTTCTGTGAAGAACTCTAAAAAAAAAAAAAAACCACTTTCAGACGTGCTGATGGTAGATTTGGTATAATTGACTTCAAATCATTCCAAGTCTAACACCACTTCTCTCACTCCCGTTTTTTTTAACCTGAATAAATTCTCGGCCTGCCAAGTGCCGACTCACAAGTGGAACTCAAGTTAGTAGCTTGTTGCAATTGATTTCAAATCATTCCAAGTCTAACACCACTTCTCTCACTCCAGTTTTTTTTTACCTGAATAAAATTCTCGGCCTGCCAAGTGCCGACTCACAAGTGGAACTCAAGTTAGTAGCTTGTTGTAATTGATTTCAAATCATTCCAAGTCTAACACCACTTTTCTCACTCCTGTTTTTTTAAACCTGAATTAAGCTCTCGGCTTGCCGACTCACTATTATAAAACTCAAGTTAGTAGATTGTTGTAATTGATGTCAAATCATTCCAAGCCTAACACCCTTTCTCTCACTTCATTTTTTTTAAAAGGCCCTACAACAGTTTTCTAGAACAAAAAATCGTTAGCGTCAAAAGCAGATTTACAATCACAATACTACAAGCTCAAAAAATCACTATCCAACGGAATGTTCTCCTTTAATGGAAGGTAAACCCATTCTCCAAAAAGTTCGATCATTTCATTTAATCCATTCCTGGACTCAGACCATCTCCTTAGGGTCAACGGTCGACTATCTCAGTCAGATCTTTCCTATAATAAATGTCATCTCCTCTTTTAACCTCATAACTCAAGTTTTTCGTATCTCCTCACTTAATTCATTCATGAATTTTTCTCAACATGGCGGCAGTTCTTTAATGCTGCGACTCACAAGAGTTTTAGATTCCCAAACTGAAAAATATCATAAGGACCAGTACTCGACTCACTTTTGAAGAATTATCGACGGTCTTAGCGCGTATCGAAGCATGCTTAAACTCACGACCAATCTCATCCATGTCAAATGATCCTTCCGATCTATTGGCTCTAACGCCGGGTCATTTTATTCGCGGTAGTCCACTTTTAGCATTTCCCGAACCAAATTTGGCTGACGCCAATTTGTCTCTCATCAATCGATGGGAAAAAGTTAAATACCTCCACCAACAATTCTGTCGTAGATGGAAAGACGAGTATCTAAAAGAATTACATCAAAGACATAAGTGGCAATCGCCTCAAGAAGATATCAAGTTAAATGACTTAGTAATTATAAAAAAACGAAAATCTTCCATCCAGTGAGTGGCGACTTGGGCGTGTTGTAAATGTACACCCAGGCGCTGACGGAAGAGTTAGAGTGGCGACGCTCCGAACGCAAAACGGTGAAATTAGCCGTCCAGTTGTCAAGCTGTGTCTTCTGCCTATGAAATAATCAGAACAATTTTTAGTTCTTTAAAATCATTATAAAAAATCATTATGCAACTTTTTTTATTTTTATATGCCTTTCAGTATTGTATAAGATTGAAATTTTACACTCGCTTTATTTTTTTTAATCAGTTCATTCAAAATTTGTTTTTTTTTCTCAATGTGGTAAAGTGGTTTTTTTGGCGCTTCCCGCTCTTCATAATATTCATTTGTTCATAATTAATAATAATTTTTTGGCGCTTCCCGCTCTCCATCATAATACTTTTCGCTACACATTTGTATATTTGGCGCTTAACGCACTCATAGCTCTTTACTTGGCGTATAACGCCAAGGGGGGCAGTAATGTTCATGCAATTTTGCACCTCTGCACTGTAATGTAAAAAATGTAGAAAAAATCTGCATCCAAAAAGGCTGTATCGACGAACTTAGCCGCCGCCAAAAAATCAACCGAGGATTATTGGCATCACTGCCATAAACCATTCGTTGGGTTTTTTGACAGCCGGTTCTTTCGATAGACAGCATGAGGATGATGTCTATCGAAAGAACCGGCTGTCAAAAAACCCAACGAATGGTTTATGGCAGTGATGCCAATAATCCTCGGTTGATTTTTTGGCGGCGGCTAAGTTCGTCGATACAGCCTTTTTGGATGCAGATTTTTTCTACATTTTTTACATTACAGTGCAGAGGTGCAAAATTGCATGAACATTACTGCCCCCCTTGGCGTTATACGCCAAGTAAAGAGCTATGAGTGCGTTAAGCGCCAAATATACAAATGTGTAGCGAAAAGTATTATGATGGAGAGCGGGAAGCGCCAAAAAATTATTATTAATTATGAACAAATGAATATTATGAAGAGCGGGAAGCGCCAAAAAAACCACTTTACCACATTGAGAAAAAAAAACAAATTTTGAATGAACTGATTAAAAAAAATAAAGCGAGTGTAAAATTTCAATCTTATACAATACTGAAAGGCATATAAAAATAAAAAAAGTTGCATAATGAAGAACGCCCACAATAATTAAGGTTCGGAATCCCAGTTTCAGAGAAACACTAGGAGAATAGAAAATGAAATACAGAAAAAAATTTGAAACTAACGTAACTGTTTTTAGAAATCTTCTTTCGTTCTAAATAATCCTATGGAATAATTTGACTACTGTTAAAAAATCCTTCTTTTGTAGAGAGAGATTCCATTTAAAATCAAAGCTTTTTATGCAGTCTGTTAACCCAAGCGTGAATATTCCTATCAAAGAGACCCAAGAATACACCACCCTGTATAACGTTCATATGAGTTAATATATTCCAGGTGGAAATATAAAAAAAACAGAACATTTCTGCATCACAGTCCCCACATTGACGTATAAGAGTCTCTCTACACTCGCCACTCACCCTACCATCGGTGAGGGTGTATAAAACATGAATAATTTACAAGATATGTAAATTGTGTACACCCCATGGCTCCTCGTAACGGCACACAAAATATACAAAAAAAAGGACACATACCTAAGGGATAGTTGAAAAACCAGAAACTCACAAGGGAAGGCAGCCAAGCACACTTCTAAGGGATGACAGTTAGCACCACCTTGTCATCTTGTTTTCTATGTGGCAATGAGAGGAGTACTTCTATTTCAACTGCTGAGCTGGAAATTTATTTTATTTCGTTTTTAGCAAAACGTGTGTACCAGCCTACGCCTATGCACGCCCGCTCTACATCTCACCTCTACTCATCAGACTCTATACATACATTTGCAGGCGGTGGGCGTTAATCCATCCATGCACACCAATGTGTATTCGTATGTATGATTATTATTACTTTTGATGCGGGTCTTGACGTTAGGGCGAAATTTTCGAGTTTATATCCATTTATGCGAAATTTACTACCCTTGAGATATATTGAGTGTTGCGATCACAACGACGATAAAAGTTTTGCCAAGTAACTCTAATTCCAACCCTTGTCGGTTTGTTTTGTAATTACGAAGGTTTCAGCCCGTGGGTAGAGCGTAAATAGCAATCGGTTTTACCCTCGATATGAGGGTGAAATTAAACTTCTCGAAACCTGTGTCGTTATAGATAAGCTGGTTCTTGACTTCTATATCAGAACTTCTATTCAAAAAAACACCCTTGATGATGTTATCCCAGCCCAGCGGTTGGCATAACAGTCACGGATAAAGAAAACAAAACTACTCTTTACATTAAGCTAAAGTAAAACTACACAATGAAATGCATTTTTCATTGCAAGTTTTCTTCAAGGCAGTGTTTGATGGCGTTGGCAAAAATAAGGGTGGGAAAGGGTGGTATGAACATCGAAAGCACAAGCAATGCGACTTTTTGTGACTCAAAATAGGTGCGCACACTAAAAAGAAAAGTAATTATATTCTATAGAAGAACAACTATTTTACAATTTCTTGCAGTTTTGGTTTTTCCTGCAAAAGATTCCATTTTTATTTGTAAACATTCATCTCTCAAAGATTTCGAAATGGTGATTTATTTCGGATTTGTTCGTTTGGTTGGTTCATGAAGTAAGCTTGATCTCAACTTCGTAACAATAACAGTTTCTTAGAAGCAAAGTGACAGGAGAAAAATGTATTTCATTTTTGTTGGTCTGAAGTTTGATACAGAAAACAAGATTAGAAAATGTTTTTGAAACGAGCTTTTAGTTGAAATTGATGCAAAGAAATTGCATTTCCAAAACAGAAACATGCTCAAAATGAAATGTTCATTCTCATGAAGTGTCTATTGTCCGAGAAATGTAATACACAGCGAGTAGAAGCCACCGTTTAAGTTGAATTTCAATAGTTGAATAGCAGTTTAGCTTTGTTGATTGAATGCACTGGTCGAATGAAGTCAAAAGATCTGCCTCAAGAGACTACAAGAATGGCGTCCGTAAGTATTTTGGTACAAACGCGAGTTTGCCGTACGAAAAATATATGTAAGAAGAATAAAGGATGGGAATTGAAAGTAACAATGATATAAGACTCTTTTTCTTAAACATGCCAGTTGTTTACAGAAACCCATTTTACTATGGTACCAGTAGTTTTTTATATACCTAGTAAGTTGTGCAACGCCATTCGTTGGTAATCTATAAATACCAATAGTATGAAGTGTAATATGTAAATATCTGAGAAAGTATATACTTTTTTCCTAAAACAGAAATACGTCAATATTAAGGTTCTAATTCATAAAGGATACGTCATTCCTCAACAAAAATGGCTCATTGGTGGGGATGTTCTTGGGACAGGATTTTGAAGAAAATTTCAAATTTCTTTTTAGAAACCTATATTGAAAATGTATTGAATTTCAGTTAGGTCAGCATTATGAAACTTTCAAGTTTTTATACGGACTTTGACTGAGTTGATGATCTAATTGGAGATCGTGAACAGCTTTGTGCGGAGGTGAGTCAAAATATGCAACCAATTCCCTATGATTTTGAAACTACAATAGGTTCGCTTTTGTTTTAAAACTGTCAGTTACATTTCTAGAAGAGCACTCAATAAAAAGAATGTTAGAAAAAAGAACGTCGCCCGGGTTACAATATCAGGTAGTTAAATGTTCCCACTGTCTTCTATAATATTATAAGGGTAGTCATAACCCCTTGATGTGTGCGCTAATTTAAAAAAAAAAAAAAACAAAAAAAACACTATAATTCAACTACAACTATTTACAACTGCAGCTACAACAAATCCTATAGCTTCAATTTTAACAAAAACTATAACTAAAAATTCAACTTCTACTCTCGTATTAGCGGAGACAAATAAACATTTATAGATAAAAAATAAAAATAAAAAAGAAACCGATACATATTTTAAGTACATAAACATTTTATATTCTCAACCCGATTAATCAACTCTAGTTTACAACATGAATAAAAACTAGCACTGGCTTTAACAAAAAACTGAAGGTAGGTAAACATATTAAATATTTGTTAAATTAAACATAGCAATAGCAATAGAAAAGCGGGTTTTCTGACCAATAGCAACAACTAATTTTTGAAATATTATCAAAAACTTGTATATAAAAAGGGTGGCGCAACAGAGCGGCGACCGTTTGAACCTAACTCATTTCCTTCGGTCGTACTTTGATGAGGAATGAAGGGGCCTACAAATTTTTGTCGACTCCGAACGGGCGACTGAGAAAGCAAATGATCGTAATCAAATGTCTCTAACCTGTAAGAGTTATACTACGAGCCACCTAAAATCTTTGATACCGGCTGCAAGTTAGTTAGTTTTTTTTAGTTTTCAATTAATTTCTATTTTTTATCACTTAAAACTATGTATTTACTTCCTTACAAAAATGTTTAAACTAGCTTACATAATAACTAAACCAACTTACGGTTGGCTCTAGGCGGGTACTCTAAATTACTCAATAACTTAATTCAAATGCCTTTCGGCCTAAAAATACCATATACAGGGTGTTCCGTACTTCGTGTAACATCCTTTGGGGTGTGATTCTTGGTCATATTCTAAGAAAAAAAATGTATGACAGTAAAGCTCAATTCTCAACTTTGACATCACTTTTTGACAATTTAAGAAAAGGCTAACGTTGGTGTACCCTGACCTATGTTAAATTCAATATCTCTGTCAATACTAATGATAGAGAACTAATCATAGTTTTAATTTTTTGTAGAAATAACAGTCTTTAAAACTGTATTTAAGTTTAGCTTCCAAAGGTTAAGGGTTGCCAGATTTTCAATTTTAAGTGCTGTTCAAATTTTCTTCCCGAAACAAAGTTTTGACTTTGAGGTCATTTTTTTGCAGAAAATGCCTGATAAACATGGAGTTTCTTTATTTTTTACAGATGAACTAAACAATAATAAAAAAAAAAAACTTAGTAATAAAAGCACTCAAAAACCCATAGATTTTATGATATTTGAAAAAATACAAAATGGGTAAAATTAAAAAAAAAAAAAAAGATTTTTAAATTTGAGGTTTATTTGAATAAAACAATAATATGGGCACTTTTAGCAGTTTTTTTATGTATTTTATACAAACACAGTTATAACAAGTGCTCAAATTTTCAATCTCAGACCTGGGTCAAGTTCAGCTTTATGACACAGATCAATTTGTCCAGAAGACTCAATAGTTGGACGAAACTATACCACATTTTTATAATCGACCCAATAAATTTTTTACATTTTACTTGGCACAATGTTAATGTAATTATTTTGTAAAACAATCACATGAGTATTTCAAATTATCAGTCTCATTATTTTTTCCAGTTAAGTACAAAAAGGCAACATATGTAGTAAAACTTTTAAGCTTCAATAAAGACATTGAGTTCATAGAGATTAGGAAAAACAATGGGATAAGATTCCTGTGGCATGTTTTTTTGAACAAAGTACATTCACCCAACTTTTAACTGATGCTTACATTTTGTCCAATGTATTTTAACCATCTTATTTTTTCTTACAAGTTCCTCTCTCTGGGGTATGACATACCCCAAACATAAATAATTAGGAAAAAACTGTTTTTGTAAAATTATTTTTAAAATTCACTGTTTATATTTTTATTTCATCAATTTCTTATGATAATTTTCAATTAAACAAAATATAGTAAATATAAAATACAGAAAAAAAAATATTTTAAAATTTTATTCCAAAAAAAAGCAAAAAAAGTAGATGTTTTTTTAAAAATTCATTTTTTCAGAAGCTATTACAAAAAAAAAACAAAAAATCGTTAAAAATGTTTTGGAAAATGTTATTTAAGCGTATGAAATTGCTTTTATTAATGTTCTGTCACCAAGCCCTGTTAGCGGTTAAGGTTAATAACCGGAACTTTTAAAAAATTTTTTTTTTTTAATTTGTACATTTTGTACAATTCATCGAGCGATGATCGTCGCACATTGCAAGGTGACATGTAGCACACACTTTTTTTGCTTTTTATCTTTTTTCTATCGCAGAAGCTACAACGGAAGTATTTTTCCAAATTTGTTGGTTGAAGAGCTATTGCACTGGATGTTGCCTCATTTTGTGATTTGTTCACACAAAAAATACTAACATCAACTTCTCTCTGGGGTATATGATACCCCACACCAAATTTCACAGCAAAATTATGTATATGCAAAAAATCTTAACTGCAAAAATGGACCTCTTATTACTGCAGCAGATGTTAAACTTAATTTACATAGGCATGGTATGGCTGAGAAAAAATTGTAACCGTTATTACACAGTTTTCAATTTGGTGTGGGGTGTCTCATACCCCAGATGGAGGACGGAGGGTTAAGGGGTTAGGCCACCCTAGAGGCTGAAAAAAATAGGCTTTTTGGGGATTTTTTTTTAGAAAAACTACAAAATAAATCGAGATAACTGAAACGCGATTTTATTATTTATATTAATGACTGCTTACGATAATTTTTTTGAATCGATTCATTACAAAATGGCGGCTGTGCAGCATTTTTTCGACGACGTCTTTTTTTTTTGAGTTCCACGGCCGGACCAACAGCTCCTGTAATTTTTTGAATAATAATGAGCAAATAGACTTTTTCGATTATATATCCTCACTGCTATAGAAGTACGTAGGATTTTTGCGATATATTGATTTTCGGCCAAATGGCGCTCTTCTAAAGTGAAAAGTGCAAAATTTGCCTAAAAAATTGTCAGAAAATTGTTAATAACAAATGAACTACGCAACATAAAAAAAAAATCCTACGTACTTCCATAGACAATGTATATTTCAAGACATGTTTAAAATTTCAAGTCAATCGGTTGAAAATTGCATGAGTTACGAGTCCGGCCAACTTGAAAAACATAGTTTTGAGATAAACGCGTTTAAAGTTTTGAGTAGTAGAAAATCATGAATAATTTTACAATACTTTTAATCTGCGATGCCGGAAGGAGACGTTCGCAAATCCAACTCTAGTCTAGACTACTAGTTTAGACTAGTCAGGAAATAAATATTTTCAATAACATGCTCTACTCCTCTAACGTACCTTGCCCCTTGCGCTCAGAAAAGGAGCTCGCTGCGGACCAGACGGCCTTGTACTAAAATTCGAAAACAGAGTACGTAAAAGTTTTTCTCGGCCATAATCTTTTGGGATATCATTTTTGAGGTCCTAAGGGACCATTTGAAATTTAAAAAAAAAATCGATTTTTCGAATGTTCTAGGGTGGCCTAACCCCTTAAGTAAAACAGAAAACAGTTGTAAGAATCCCTTCTTTACAACCACCACGGTAGATTTTTGAAGTGAAAACTTCTTTAGGCGCGTTTGGCACTTTTGCGATGGGGGTAAAGCAATGAATTCGCGACCGACACCATTTTTTGGCTCATTGTATTTCGTAAATTCGTCATAGCCCAGCGTCTCAGGTTCGATTCCCAGCAATGACTTTAATTTTTTTATTTATTTAAAGTGAAAACATAAACAAAAATTGTGGCCACGACTGGGATTCGAACCTGAGACCCTTAGTCTAATAGCCAACGACTCTACCATTGAGCCAAGAAACACATTAATTTTGGGCTGCTAAATGACTAAAAGCAATGGAATAGCAACATTACCTAGTATACTTACCGACTCGGAGAAATACAGAGAAGAAAGAAAGGAATTGAAGGACAGAGAAAAATTTATGCAACGCAGAATAAATAAAAAGCACCAAATATTTTACTACCATTTCAATGAAGTGGATTAGTGAAGCTGGAATCATGGCAGAGAAGGAGACCAGTGCGGTCGATGATTCGAACTTTACAACAAATTAAAAGAGATCAACAACTCATCGCGATGATTTATCGATGGAATTGAAATGGTTGCATGAAAATAGTTTGAAAAACCATTACGCAAATATTCACTAATTTCGTTTCTAAACTCAATGCATTGTCCTTTCATTTTATTGTCAAAGTTTACGAGCGCAGTTACAAAATCTGTAGACACTATCGTTAAAAAATTGAATGTATTGATTTTAACAGAATTTCACAAGGGTGACGAAGAAATATAGATATGATATTCCAGATTTCAATTTTGCTAGTTGCAGAAGGCACGATCGTCCAGCAGCAGGAGCAGCAGCTATCTGTAAAAGGTTGTCTGATACAACTGCCATATTTTGCTCAAATCATATGGATTTGCATACGAGGTAGAATACGATGATTGCTGAGATGAAATTGTGAATGAAAACTCATAAGTTTCATTGATGTTCCTCTATATGTACATCTACATAAGTATATTATAAAAGATTTTCCTGTACCTACATTAAAATATTTACTGAAAATTCAATTCTGTTTTCACTTCCGTCGGCACTCCCGGAGTGCTTCTTTTTTTTTCTAATAATAAGCCATTGTCTGAAGAAAATAGACAGCATACTTTCAAAATGATATCCTCAGATGACAATTTCTGTTTAAATCCAAGCTGATTACAGGTGAATAAATAACTTTCGTTATAAAAAAAACACCTATTAAAATTCCCGATAGAATTGGGAGCAATGAAATTGATCAATAGAAAGAAATATACATTCAGGACAACCGCAAAGCCGATGAATTCGCCAGGAAACTTCCACGCCAATGTTACCCAACAGAATGGAAATTGACATGCTTATCGCTAAATGCAAACTTATGCTAAGACAAAATGCTCTAAAGACAACTAACAGTAGATGGACAAATACCACCACCTGTGTGGCTACCAAAAAGATCAGACTTAAACTTAATCTTAAACTTACAAGTTTGTTATCCTAAAATAGATTGCTTCATAGTTTTCCGTAATCGGTGTGCCTAGGTTTGCATTCAGCACATGAAGAACTTTCAAGAATGTGCTACCTGATTCAAACATACTTTCAAGGCTCTACCAAGCCTTCAAAACAAGTAATGGCCGCATTTGATGATGAATATCTCAGGAATTTGTAAATGAAATCGAACACACAAATTGGAGTGATGAAAAATGGATAGTGGCGTACCAGAGTATGTACTTGGGTGAAGCAGATAAATGGGAGCGTGGTGCCGAAAAGGATTGGTATGTTTTAATATTAAACAATATAATAAAATTCTTTTCTTTAAAAGTACAGTTGAGTGGTTAACCATTAAATGAGTTTTAAGTGGTAACCGTGACGTAATGATAAGCATGCCTGTCTGTTAAACGGGAGGTTCCAATAGAGGAATTGACAAGTCTTCTGATAGTAAAATTCATTGCCATGAAAAGCGCTGCCTCGATTAGCCATTCGGAATCTACAGGTCCTTTACATTCTCTCAAATGGTGGTGAGTAGACCCCGGGCTTTCCCCGCTCTGCTGTACCATCCTATCTTTTCCATCTATTAACTTGGGATTTAAAGGGCAGCAAAGTTAAAAATAAAAACATTCAATGGTCTCTGTTTTATGATAATTCAACATTGATGCTGTATGTGTTTATATACATACATTTACATTACAATATAATTTTATCACACAAATAAGAACTAAGCCCCTCTACAGAATCTATTTCAGAATTCTTTAAACCACCTCATAATCTCTTTTTGTCCGTCTGCTTATTGCAACTTATAGCGACACGATTCAAACAGCTTAAGCAAAAGCATACAAAACAATTTTTTGGTTAACGAAGGTATTCGACCGTATGCCAAAATTCTAGCGTGAAATTTTAATTAAAAGTCGTAACAGCCCATGTGATGGGCTGTATATGGATTCAACCAGCAGAGCCTTTAAAGGGCCAACTATAATGCACTTTGCCGAACTTACGCCTACTTACGCGAACGAGCCAATACACTATTTTATATGACAGTAACTATAATAGACGTTCTACTCAGTTTCGTTAAATTTCGCTCACTTTCGCGCAATTAAGCAAGAGCCATTGGATTGGCTCGAACTTACGTAAATGTCAAATTTAAAGCGTATCAACCATAGGGGAAGAAAAGAAGAGAGAAAACAAACACTTCTCTTGCTCCGCAACTGCCATTTGTCAACATTGTGTGGTGTGGTTTGCCTTTTTTTTGTGTATCTCTTCTGTGGTATCAACTGAACTCAAATCAGCTCAACGCATGTTTACATGTTAAGTAGCCAGAATCCATTATAGTTGCTCTTTGTTTAACGAACACTTTCGGAAACTTTTCGTCTGGTTTTTGACACTAGCCTAAGCTGAGCTAAGTGCATTATAGTTGGCCCTTAAGAATACATTCGAAAAATAAACACACAACTCCATAAAGGCAAAAAAACTGCATTCAAAAACCAAAAGACGATGCAACAGAACTCGCGACGACGACGACGACGACGACGTCAACGTGACATCCTTATCCTTATTATTTAACAACGTTGCCAACGTTATTGTTGTTCGACGACTACGTTGATGACGATGAAGACAAGTTTAACGATGACTACGATGAGGGCTGTTAGCTGATGAGGGCTGCTAGTGATTGTGGCTGGGTAATGCAAATTGAGATTCCTCACTAAAGGATTCCATCATTCCGGCTTTGCTTTAATCGCAGATAGACAATTCACTTCAGGTAGGAGTGTGGTGCAGGCGGTGACTGCATGTGTATCAGTGCATGAAAACTAACGTGTTAATACAATGTGAAAATGGAATATATATTCTCCTAAATGAAGGAGCAAGGATATTTTCGCAAAAATGGCTTTTGATGAAACTCTACGGTTGGTTCAGCAGCTTAAGCAAGTGTAAACTCTTCCCTCCGGGTCCTTCTTTTAGTGAGAAAATAATTTCAGTAATTACGTTTTTGACAATTATGCAGAAGAAGAAGGATTGTAAATTGCATATGTGTGGTGTAATCATGACGATGATGTTTTTCAAGCCGGCACAATCGTATACAAAGGTATGATGTGATGAATCAAAAGTTGCTACGTACATATATACGCAAAACCTAGTCGTTGCTGTAAAAATCTACCTCTTCATCTGGGGAATTGTCATAGGACTGAGGACTCTGAACGTGTAAATTAAGAATTCATTTGAAAAAAATACGAGATGTTAGATGCAACGGAATTTCTATATTTATTTGAAATGTCTATTTCTAAAGAGGGAAGCATGTGGGTAAATGTTAGTTGCCGTTGCTAATGATAATGAGACTGGGATCGATGAACTTTACCATGTGCATGGCTGTAAGCGGATGCATCCGATGAAACTTAATTGGCTGAGAACTTAATTGCTGACAGGCGGAAGATTTCAATATAACTCATCAGTTGGAAAGGAATTGAAAAGTTTAGTCTTCTAAAGGTGCCAGAGCTTACTGTTTACAGGATCTTCACACAGAAAAGGCATGCGTTGGATTTAATGAGCAACATTCATATAAATTCAAAAGCTAGAACGACAAAGAACGATTGAAAAAGGATATTAAAATTTATGAAATGGAGGTCCAATATCGTTTGTAATTACTTCTAATATATTTTAAAACTAATTTCGCAACCGCACATTTTACATTTCTAAGATTCGAAACACTTCATCATCCCAGAATCACTCATGCGAAAACGGTTGAAACCATTTAATCTGTTTAAAAAGCAAACAGGAAGTGCACCATATAATTTGTACGTTTATTCAAAACATTTTGTGACAATTTTTAATCACAGCAGCACACAGGGTGTTAATTTTGCATACAAAACAGGCGGAACTAGTATTACGATCAAATGAAAGAAAAAAATGCCATTTTTAAATATAGATTTCCATAACCTTTACTTTACGAAGGTTTAAATTTTTACATAAAAATTTGAAAAAAAAAAAAAATTATCAAAAAACCATTCTAATATAGATAAATATTTACTCAGGAAGCAAAGGATAAAGGTAGACTTGTTACGTCGTCGAATTTCGACGTATAGACTGTTAGATGTTTAGAGAAAGCGATTGCAATTTCATACAAAGTTTTATCACGGCATCAACAAACTTAAATCTTTCATTGAAGCTCATTCAGATTATTCTTAAAATGATATTGTTCTTTGGAATACCACATTCGGTATTTTGAGGCTTTATTGTTGTAATAGCAATAGTACGTTTCAGCTTTCCTTTTAGGGTATTCACATTATTATTGTCACCAAGAAAACTGTGTTTTGGTAACACTGAATGTCCGTCGGTCAAATACGATTGAAAGAAGATACCACATTCCAGAGTATCCCTTACGGATGGTAAAAGAAGGAAAGAATGAAAAGAAATCACATTTACAGCTGGAGGAGTACAAGGATCTATCATTAAAACAAACCTCTGGAGTATCACTTACGATGGCATTCTCTGTATGGAGTTGCCCGAAGATCTGCTTCTAGTTGAATACGCTGTTGACGTTCCTGCGGTAATAACTCCAGGAGCCACCGAAAGCAAAAAACTAAACCAAGTGATACGAAGGAGAAAATCCTGGGTGAAAGAATGTGGACTGATTCTCACGATTATGGACTTGCATAGCAAAACTGAAGTTTTAAACAGCAAACGAGTGGTAAAATACCAGAAAAAAAAAACTCGAAAAAATACTGAGCTTTTGGGACCAGACGGTCGCAGAACGCTCATCAAAATTCAGAAGCTATCTATCTATCCAGGTCGATGGCAGATTTAAGTGGACCATCTGTGAGCAAAAGGAACTTCTGGAACAACACCCTCAATTCGTCTATACGGAAGCGAGATTTGGGTTAAGACACTTAAACAAGACAAGTATCGGAAACAGCTGGCATCGATACAGAGGTGCGGTGCTTTGTGAATAGCGAGCGTTTTATTTCGCACTTTGCTTGAGCCAGCAGATCCTGAAGTTGTAGGTGTCATACTAATGTATCGAAGCACAAAGAAAATGCATTCACGAGAAGAAAGCAAATCGAAAGAAAAAGCACTTTCACAGCAGAAACGCCAGGAATTGGAAATAGCAGTCGGAATACAGAGGGCACTGGACTGCTAGGCTGATTGAAGATCTAAGCGAATAGAGCAACTGGAAACACGTTGAAGTGAAATTCTACCTAAAGCAGTGAATACAAACTAGAACATAAAATTAAAAAAAAGGATGGCGCAACAGAAAGAGGAGCCCAGCGCATTTCTCGCAACCATAGCCTGAGGGAATGTGAGGGAATGGAGGGGTTCTACAATTTTCTGTCGATTCCGCAGGCTGATTGAGATTGCTCATGACAATGAATTTAACCATCAGAGGCCTTTTAATCGCGAAAGTCGATACCCGTGGAAACAGAATTTTGGTTTCCGTTCGAACCACGAACCTCCCGTAACAGGCAGACATCCTAACAACTATTCAAAAGGCACCACCGAATCTGACGTAAATCTACAAAACAAAGAAACAAGAAAAGGTAGATGACAGCCCTCTCGAAGAAATGCACAAAGGGGCCTAAGGCGGAAAACAGCGTAAAACATTTTGAGATTTAGTCTGTTCGCCAAAATTGGCATACCTTGGGGATTTTGGCAACTTACTTGAATACTTTGGATACTTACTGGAATTTATTTAAAAAAGGGGTTGCACAACAGCTGGATATGGCGGATTTCTCATAACTATTCCTTGTGATGTATGGAGGGAACCCACAATTTTTTGGCCGTCCCTAATCGAGAAAGGATTCAATTACCGATTCCTAATGAAATGCGCTATTTTCGGTTTCTGTTCGGATTTGAACCACGAACCTCCCACGTGACAGGCAGATACTCTAACCACTGCGCCATTACGCACCATATGAGCATACTTTGCTATGATATGAAGCATTTCTTTAGAAAAAAAAAAGACAAAACAGATTTTTGTCCGATCGACACAGCAATCGAAAACATCGTTATTGTGATGATGAAAAATTGAAACATCGACTCTTAAGGCTTTCCACTTTTATGTGAAACAATTTTGACCAAGTCAAGTTCTCTGCTTTATCTGAAATCAATATTATTGGTATTTCGCTCTTACCAACATTCCCTTTCTATAGATACATAAGTTTATAACTACATACCTTGGGGTGAAGTGCTTGCTATCAGCTATCAGCAAGCATCTGAATACAACGGATATTGTACTGCAGTTTGCCCCCTTTTGCTAACATCCCAGGAAAAAGTTTTCTTCATTCTGTTTTCATCATCAATATGATGGAGCCCCTTTTTTCGTTTTCAAGAAACAAAAAGCGATAGGTTTATGTTTAGTAAGCGTATAGTATTATATGGAGGCTCCCATCAGTCTCCTGCACATGAGGTACACGTAAAATGAGTAATAAACTTTCAGCATCCTCGTTCATTGTTACTCTCCCAGATCTCAGATAGTAACAGAGCAAAGAGGCAACAAAAGAACAAGCTTCTTAACTTTTTCTCCCCAATTGCTGTATGTGTATACAAACCTCCACCCAAAACGACCACAACTCAGTCCCCTCGAGTGAGAATACAATGTGTTCTAAATTATTTCGAGCCTTAATGAAATTTATGTACGAAAAGAGAGCGGCATTTCATCATCAGATGCGAGAGCACATTTTAGGTGTTGTATACACTATACTACAAAAAGTTCATCCTTTTTCCGCACAGCGAGACGTGCACGTGTGTATTTTAAAATGAATTTTCAGAAAAGGCAAAGTTTTTCATCTTTTGTTCACTTTCTCAGCTTTAAACGAGTTCTACGGCTAAAAAGCGCCGCCGGATACAAGAGTGGAAATTCACCGCGATAAAATTGTTATAGCTAAAGTTTTCTTCCACTTTTTATTTCTTTTCGTTCTCCAGCAAAGATGAGAAGTTGATGAAAGCACATTCAGATATTTTTTTTCCTTTTAAGATGAGTTGAAAAACAAAATGTTGACGACATATTGTCTACAAGCAGGCGTGTGGGCTGATGAAGATAATGACGATGTAAGAACGATGGTTCTAAGTAGTTAGTAGTTACTCTAGAAAATCAAAAGGAATATTAAACAAGAAAATAGTTTCTCCTTCTTCTTTTACTCTCTTGTACAGTGTGTTGGAGGAAAATCTGAAGTTGAAAGAAGATTTTTTGTTAATTTTTTTTTTGACTTAAGTTGCAAAGCATTACATTCACTTGTATTAAACAAGGAGGTTAAACACTTTCTTATGCAAAGCCTCTTGGAAAAAAATTCTACTTCAAGAAATATTTACTTGATGTAATCAGCTTTTTGAAATTTCCTTAAGACTTAAGTAATAATGAGCAACGGTTTGTTGATATGCTCTATGAAAATATGCTTTTTGGGGGTGATATTTTATGTTTATAAGTCTTCTTCAAGTTCTTCAACTGTTTGTAAAATCGTTGCATTGTTGTTATGATCTCATCTTCAAAAGAAAGCAAATGCAGTTGAGTTACCTTGACACTACGGGACAAAGCATCAGGCAAGGATGTTTCTCCAAGTCTTAATGATGTTCCTGACGATTTTATTGAAAAGTGGCTATCTTCTAAAAAGAGGGAAAGGTAGTATAGACTATGGCAATACCATCAAAAACAAGAAAGGATTTATTCTCCTGAACCTTCAGACATTTTCCGGTACTATCAAAGTCATCTCAAAAATGTCGTTCGAAACTTGGGAGAAGCATTCCACGATTTAAAGATCAAAAGGATATATTAGCAGCGCACTCGTTGTCAGTGGATATGTTTTCGATATGAAGAAACTATATAAAATAAAACAGCCAACGAACATCCAAAAGCGTCAGAGCGGGAGTAGCAGCTGGGACATACAATATCAATTCACATCAGACCAGGATCAGTCAGACAACGCAAAGAATTTACTTTGAGCGGATTCCTCTTCAGTAATTAAGCCGATTAAGTTACAACATTTGACTCAGCATTGTCCCTGGGAACAGTGCTCAGGCCAAAGCCTTTAAAACTCAAAATTCACTAAGTTTCGAACCACATCCCGTTTCAAGTAACTGGGACAGGTCTGGTATGAACCGGTTTAGCAAAAAATTTATACAGCTACATTCTGTGGACATCGGAACACTCCTTGCTTGTGGGTTTCACTTCTAAGCTTAGGAGACTCATTAAACCAACAAAAAGTCCGCATTTCTCATACTAGTTTCACAATCCGACTTGACTTCTATGGACATAGAAACGACTCTCATGTCGTTAAAGACGTTACAGGAATCGCAGCACAATGCATCAAGCTTCGGAAGATCAGAAGTAGGGGTCTCAACTCGGGTGCCAATTTATGGTCTTTTTTTAGACTGATAAAGACTTAGAGTCTGCATATCATCAGTCGGTTTGGCATCCACTTGCTAGATTTGCATTCTATGAGCATCGGAACAAACCTTGCTTAAGGGCTTCAATTGTTAGCTTAGGCAGCTCGGTAGCCCAGCAAAAAATTCGCATTTCGTAAACTGGCTTCACAATAAGACTTGACTTCTACGGACATAGGAATGACTCTAGTGTCGCTTTAGGTTTCAGAGGAATTGTGACACAGTGCATCAACCTTCGGAAGACCCAAAACAAGTGTCCCAACTCGGGCGCCAATTTATGGTACTTTTTAAATTGATAAAGACTTAGGGCCTGCAGAGCATAAGTCGGTTTGGCAACCACTTTCTAGACCTGTGTTCTATGAGCATCGGAACAAACCTTGCTAAAGGGTTTCACTTGTTAGTTTAGGAAGCTCAGTAGCTCAAAAAAAAAATCGCAGTTCGTACACTAGCTTCACAACAAGATTTTACTTCTATGAACATAGAAATGGCTATCATGTCATAGCATAGTCGGTACATTGCTTCGGAAGATCAGAAATATGTGCCGCAACTTGGGCGCCAATCAATGGTTTTTTCTCGATTGATAATCGAAACACTTAAGCTCGCCAATAACAGCTCTCGTGAAGCTAGCAACTGCTTACTATCTTCTACTTCTATATACTTTCGGATAACCTCGACGATTAAGGGTGTCAATAAAATAGATAAATGTAAGACCCAATGGAATTCAGGGATTTACAATTTTTTGCAGATTACGTCCGGGTATGGTGTGGTTGAAAGAGGCATGCAGTCAATTTTGGAATTGTGTGTCCCTTACATTCTTACATAACGCGCCCGTTAACAATAAAGAAGACATGACTTCAAATTTGTAATGCTTTAAACTGATTATCGCAAGCAACGCAAGTCCCAAGTTCGGAATACTACGTACGTATTCCTAACTCTTATTTAGAAAACTGACATAAGAACACTTCGGGTGCTGTCAAGAACTCTTCTTCATTTCCAAACCTATTTGGGGTTGAATTTCAAGTTCCCTTCAGTGCTCCGGGATTTATATTTATAAAAAGCTATTCCTGATTACTCTCTTCACATAAAATAACGAAAGAAGAGCGCACCGCAATCAAGTGTTTCCAAACATCTTGAGCTAATATGCATATTTCTTTTGTTGTTCTGCTATCCTGAAATGATGTTTAACACGGTGAAGTTCATTTTGGATACAATTTCAGTCCGAAATGTTGTCTACAATTTCAAATAACAAAACGAAATTTCACTCAGAGTTTTCTTCCTCTTTCAAAATATTCAAATTTTGACGTACGTCGGTCGGTTGGTCTGAAAATAGAAGTTTTATCTCTCCCCTCTGTTCCATGTCTACCACGAAAGACTCATCATCTGCATTGTGTTTGGGTTGGGCGCCTGTCGCTGTGCCTCATCACTATGAATAATTGTGTTCGTTTGGTTTGATTTTCTTCATATTTTGTTTATATATATAAATTTTTACTTTTTATTATTCCTGCTTTGAGAAGATGACGCAAAGAACCGCAAGAACGTATAAATTACGATCCAAAATGGCAGATGAATAAAAGGAGAACAAAGAAAAAAATCATCGACGAGAAATGCAAAAAAGAAGGAAGAAAAACTGTCGGCAGTTATCCAAAAACAACACAGTTGATAGTTTTGCGATGTTATTTCGAGGAAAGCAGTCCTTTTTATTCTTCCGAGAAATTGGTTCTATCTCTAGAATTCTTTTCGAGGGTTTGGCTTTTTTGCAAGTCTAAAATGCGGGCTTCTACACTTGAGTGGAAGAATTATAGCACGTATTTCTGTTGCATTGCTGATGAATATAATTCTTTTCCTTTTCTTTTTTTTTTGTCAATCTGTTTGCCTTTTTTCTTTGTGAAAATCCTTTGATGGATTTGTTGCAGATAGTTATTCCGCATCATAATTAAAATAGAAGAAAATAATTGGTTTTGGAATTGTTTTGTGGTTGCACAGCGAGTAATTTGCATAGGATAAAGTGTTTTCATCGTCTGTGTAGGAATTCCTTGTAATTGATGTTTCTTTATGGGTAGATTGAGCAGTATAGGGGTTTTCTTCTTATTTCAGGAGGAATCATTCCCTTTTCTCTCAAAGGACACTATTTTCTCGTTTACAACTGGTAAGTTGCAAAGCCCTGACGTCTAGACAGCATATATAAATAACGAAATAAAAAAAGAAACAATCTATGTACCTACTCTCGTTGAGTGAGAATGCGGAGCCACCTCTTTATGAATATGAATAACTAATTAAGTCCATGGGTCAAAGATAGCAGTGTAAAGGTGGATAGCAAAAAATCTCGAATCGAGCTCAAACAAGAAACAACACAAAAAATTTAAACAAATCACTCATGTGAAATAGCACTTAACATATCCATGTATGAACGAGGGTGGAAGTTCCCTGCCTGCACTGACCTTCTCAAACAGATAGCGTAAGCTCTCTTTACCCTGAAACATGAAAAAAAGTCGTAGGAGACTTGTTTTTATTTCTCTCACATACGGTAAATATACCGTTTGCGCTGCGATTGCACTTTTATGTGTATGTAAACTGACATATAGCAAGTCAAACGAATATAAATGATGGCTGCTATATGAGCACAAAGCAACAAACACATCTCTGAGAAAAAGGACACATAGACAACTGACAAAGTCGACGACGACGTGGGTGATTTAAGTTTTAGCGAAGAACTTTTCTCTACACAATCGTGCTAGAAGTGCGTCCCTTCTAGACTATGCTTGATGGATTGCAGTTCACTGACAATGTGCAAGTGAAAGGAAATTAAACAAATGAATCACACACAAGCAACGAGTCAAAGAGTAGTAGTTGGTTAGGGGGGCATAAGATAAATGAAGATGGTAGTTGGTAGGTAGTAAGGAAAACGACTCCACAGTCCCGCGCAATCAGTTGACAGTTTGACTTTTTGATTGAGAAAACTAATGCTTGCTTTAAAGTTCGATGTAAACGATGCAGTAGCGAATGCAGTTCCTTTATTCATTCAGGAGTAATAGATTTTGTTTTTTTTTTTTTTTGGAACAAAACCATGACGGCGGAAACGATTCCAAAAAAAGAAGCGATGGTAAGACCTTCTTCTCAGAACACGCAACTCCACGAAACATTCAGTTATATTCCGATTCAAGTTACTCAAGCAAAGGGGTATTATAGGAAACAAAAAAGGTGAAATAAATGGGATTTAGGTAAGCCCTCTTTGATAAATAACCATGAGTGGTGGTGAAGGATACAGGTAACAAACTCAAAGGAAATAGAGTTTTTTGTTACGTTACTGGCTACGTAGTTAGGTATTCCCACGAAATAATTCAAACATTTAAAAGACGATTTATTTTTTTAAACTAATGCTAAACCTATTAACGTGAGTTATTTACAAGTACTTAAATATAAATTTAAAGTGAAGGTCTATTTTTTATGTTCTTGTTGTTATTTATTATTATTAACTTATTGATATTTGCTTTTCCACTTCAAATTATTATTAATTTAAATAAAACATATTTATTTACATACCTACACACATACATATTCATGGTGGCACAACGTAGCGGGGAACTCCGGTGTCTAACACTTTTCCGACAACCATGCTTTGAAAGGGAATTAAGGAGACCTACAGTTTTGAGTTTTAATCGAAAAAGTGCCTTTCACGCCAATGAGTTTACTGTAGGGGGACTTGCCTCGCAAAAGGCGATACCCATGGAAAGCCATATTTTGCTTTATGTTAGGATTGAAATCACGAACCTACCACGCAAAAGGCAGACACGTTTACCATTACGCCAAGAACACCACATATTTTATTTACTAGTTTCAAAACATTTATTAATTTCTTATGAAAAACTTTGTAAATAAAGTGAAACCTAAATCGACGTTAATTGATTCTAGAACTAAGAATCTACCTATCAATTTTTATTATTATTAGATTAGCTAATCTGCATTTTTTGATAGAAAGAAAGCATGTCCAATGAATGGATAGCCTTACAATTGCATCAATTATAGAAGAATAAGCCCATCTGACATCGCATCTCTACGTCAGCAAATTTAACAGCACGCCGCGCCGGGAGATAGGAAAAACCTCCGTAAGACAGTATTTACAGAGACGATACGTACAGAGCAATGTCGCATCACAGTAAAACTCACACTACCATGCAGGATGACTTTGAAGAAAGCTGCTCTGCAAGGTCGGTAAAGATATCAGAGACATTTGAAGTAAAAAAAAGGCTTTCAACAAGGCACCAAACTGTAATGTATTTTTTAAGCACCTTGCTAGAAACGTATGTGCCAAAGTCAAACGTCAACCAGAGAAGAAGAAATCTTTTATAAAGTCTGTGCAATTACTCGCTAACGCAAACCATACTGAATACTGACGTAATGGGAAGAAGGAAGCGTGATTCCATAGGTGCTTTTCGGAGGACTGAAACAGAAGCGGCAAAAATGGGTATAAATACTAATAAAAGCAAATTGAAAAAAATGCATTCAGCTGCTTATGTATATGCATTCAGCGATTGTGCAAAGATACTGCTTCATTCAATTAAAAACATTATGCTTCTTCCTATGACTTTGCCCAGAGTTGATTCAAGATAACCTCAATTTTTAGAGTTATTAAAAAACCCAAGCTTTCGGTTTTAAGAACAAAAGGCTTAACCAAGAAACCAACTTATATAATAGGTATTTGAAGAAAATTGTGTGACGTTTGACGTTCAGGTGACAGAACTCATTCCAACAAAAATCCAGTTCTACCACAGAGTTTCTGGAAAGCCCCTAACTCAAAAAACAGTCATGTTGACATTTATGATAAGTTGAGATTTTTCAAAAAAAAAAAAGCTCTGTGGCTCATTAATGCACTTTATACATCACACCGGTACCCGTTACCATGTCTGCATGTTAACCCAGATGTTCGTGGTTCGAATCCCAACAGAGACAAAAATGTTTTTTCCTAGGGCTATCGCTTTTCGTGAGGAATTTTTAAGTATTGCATTACAAAATCGTTGTCATGAAAAGCGCTTTCTCGATTAGCCGTTCGGAACCGACAGCAAATACTAGGTCCCTTACATTCACTCGCAAGGCATGGATGTGAGAAATACGCTCGCTCTGTTGCGCCACCCTACTTATTTATTTTATTTTATACACCATACAAAAAGAAAACTACTTTATAGACAAATTTCATTTATGAAGGCTAAAAACTAGACTAGCGTTTTTCTGTTTTGATTTCGTTGAAAAAATTATCAAATGGAATAAAAAATTACCATATGACCAAGTGAAAAAACCCTGCCTAAGATGATGTTACTTGAATAACACCAGAACAAAAAGGTTGAGCTCGGTGAGCACCGGGTTATAGTTGAGTAATAAGCTGAAGGGGGTATTCTAACCAAGAGGCAAGAAAAAAAGCAACTAACATCTTTACTAGAAATTTTTTAATAAATGAAGAGACCAGTAAAAATTTTGTAAGAGTTAAAGCACTTTCTATACTTCCTCAAATGCACGTTTCGGAAGCAACTACAAAACTTTTAATTTTAGTTATTTATTAACATTTAAAGAACATATGTAGATAAGAAAAAAAGAAGACAAAAATTAAAAAAAAGCAGCTGATGAAGTGGGGAGTTTCAAAAAATTGGCACTGATCACGGCCCTTCTAGCAATTGGAGTTTCTGTCTCTCTGATTACTAATCTACAATACTGTCGCGAAAACTAACTACAAAAACGTAGAAACAAAAATTACAAAATGGCGACTCCCTAAAGAAAAAACAAATGTTACCACTATCGAATTTGGGAATGAGCGTAGTAAAGAAAACTCTCAAGAAATTTCGGATTTATCGGTGAAGTAAAACTCGAGAAATCTTGGCCATAGTTGTAAAAAAGACTTTCGCGTTTGAATTTTTGTTATAAAGCCGAGCCAGTTTGGATACGCGGAAGCAAAACATCTAAAAGTTTATCTCCGAAAATAATTGGATTTTGCAAACTCGTTTTAAATTGTCAAAGTTTGTTTTTGAATACTCCTTAAGTTCCAAATTACTAAATATTTCTTTGTCAGTTATAGTGCCACTTCCGATGAGCAGGGTCATGAATTTGAAAACGAATACAAGACGCTGAAGGTAGAACGGACAGCAAAACAATTTAGTGGTTACAAGTTATTGATTCATATCTGCAACACAATGGAAAACCATTCAAATGAACTCAATTAGAAAATTTTGACCCAAATAAAATTTCGCAGACTTGTACAGTGAATTGTTGAAGACTAAATGTTTAGAACAATTCAAGCAGACTTTAAGACTAAATGTTCAAGTAGATTCTTATTTTGCAAAGAAGAGGTACTTAACTTAACACAAAAGGAAGAGCAGTTAAATGCAAGCTGGCAATCCACTAACATCAATAAATGCCTTACAGGTTAAGTTTCATTCTTAAAGCATGTCGTGATGAATTAGAATCATCATCATCCCCTCTGAAAAAACTCATAAACAACAAGGCCAAAAAACCGCGCTGAAACAAGAAATCATTCAGTAAGTCTTGAGTGAGTTAATAAGGAAGCCACTGTTCATTCTGAACAAAATAGAAACAACTGTCCATCAATACTTTATTGTAAGGTTCAAAGAATGTAAAAAATTATTCCTCTGCCATTTTTAAGACTCAGCACAGAAAACTCAATGTCACACAACTTTAATCAAAACCAAGTCACCAAGGCTTGCAGTAGATACTTCTGTAAAATTTATTGACCAAAAAAGTGTTGACTTCCAATCAGTGGGGTACACTCTACGTTTTACGGTTAAACCACATGTTGTTATGGTTAACCATGGCAATCCCATTTCCATGAGCACGACATCAATACTGTGGTTTTTTGCGCATGTAATTTTGAAAATTGGTAAGGGGCTACAATAAACACAAAGACGTTGAAGGTATGAGAAAGAAATAATGCGTTGGCAACTCAGAATCTACCCTATCACGACATTGATTCCTTCCATTGCGTAAACCACATAATTATTAGCACAACAAGGATACGTATATTGCAACGTAGTTACAAGTAAAGCTGAAATGGTTTTCCAAGTTAATACAAATCCACTCTCATTTACTTTCATTGAACGTTCCTTTTTGCAGACAATAGAAAGAAATCTGTAATGGAACCTGTCAGGTTAATTGTAGGTATTTGAAATACAAAATCACAATTCCCTGTGGCATTTTGCTAAATGTATTTCAACCTGCAGTGTAATTTCATCATCCGACATTCACCTCACGTTTATTTAGGTACAACAGAAAGTTTAGAATTTCAACCACTTCGACTGCCAATGCCAGTTCTCTTCAAAATAAAACTCATTGATTTCAACACTGGATCTTTTCTCGATGATATTAAAAATGACATAAATTCTTTTGGATCGCATCCAACAAGAAACTACTTGAGTTAACAGTCCTTTCCAAAAAAAAAAGAAAGGACAAGAAGAAGAAAAATAACAATAAATTCGAAGCCAAAACCTACAAAATCCAACAGATAGTGAACAAAAAAAAAAAAAAAAACAGAGTTCAATTGTATGCAGATGTAAAGTGCAATTACAAGAAACCACTGAACACAAACGAGAACCAGGAAAAGGAACGACGAAAGTGTTCCTTTTCAAAACTTTATAATAGAAAAGAGCGATGGAAACAAGGAGCATATAGTGTCTAAGTGATTGTCATCACGATTGCAATTTACTTGTTGCATTTTTGCATCTGCACTGAGTGAGGCAAAAAACAAACTTCTCATTCTGGGTGTGGAGGCCAGAAATTTAACTTTTTTTAGGATGATTAAGTAGACAGAGGGCTCACCTCGCTCGCCACCACGCCACGCCATTCGGCTCAAATATATATCACATAAAAACTTTTATGTTCAACATTTACAATTAGAAAAGTGAATGCTGCCAAATATGCGGGCGGATTGCCAGTGTATGAGTTCTATGAATAACGACTTTAGCCGCAAGCCGGATCTTTGCTCATAAAATTGTCACTAAACAGAACTTGGCTTTTGGACAATGAAAAACTCATTCTTTTCGCTTAGGCGACTTTTAGGTTGGCAAAGGTTCGCTTTGATTTGCATCTATTTAAGCTGACAAACGACGAATTGGCTAAGATGATCAAATGCTTGCCTTTAAAATTGAAATGAAATAAATAGAAATAACTTTTTGGCGCAACATGATCCAAATGGTTTAAAGCCCTTCTCTCAGCCATATATGAAGTTTACGAACGATAAAGTGTGAAAGCATTTTCCATGGCAGTATTCACTTTCGTCGGTCACGCCAATTTCTCATGATAGGCGATAACAGCGAAACAAGCATTTTTAACCCCATCCTACAACGTAATACTCTGACGCAACGCTCTAACCATTACCTACACTACCCAAAATGCAACATAGAAATACTACGACAATTTAATACACAGACCATGTCCCCGCTCCCTCCCTTTTGTTGCCTGCTCCCTACCTGAAGGCAAGTGTACAGGGACTAATTCTAATTAATCATTTAAACACCCTTTTAATCATATTTTCTCTCTCTTTTCATGCACCCTGCAATGAACTTTCCGCCGGAAACAGTTGACTCTACGCATAGTTCTTGACTCAATATAAACATTTTCCGGAATAATTTACATCGCATTATGTGTGTGTCCAACAAACTATCAGGTAAGTGTGACAGTAACCTGGAATTTAAATGAAGCTGCCTTGGCCAACCAACTATCACAGATTGATTACTTTCGATTGAGCTACTTGATTGGACTCCCTACCCAAGGTATAATTAATCACACCGTAGGAAGCCTGCGCGTATTTAAAAAGTGTGGAATCCATTTTTTATTTTGCCACAATCTACGTTAATTGAAAGGGCAGATGGTGGGTCAGTTTAATTTAACGTTAAATGTTGTTGAAGAAAGCCCCTATTATCGGCAAACGAAAATCGCTTACTAAGAGCTTTGAATCCGGGCTACGGATGTAGGTAGAAAAAAAAAAAAAATTACAAAGGAAAATAAATCAACCGTAAACTTGAGTGAATTAAACTTATCTTTTAGGATATGGGTTTTTTTAGGATTTTAAAGGACAGGTTACGACGACGACGGAACGGTTTTGCACATACATTTACCCCTTTTTGCCATTTGATTTAGGGGCGGTTGACGTAGAACACTGACGAAGGATAAACAAAACCAAAAAAAAAAAAACTATAAAACAAAATCAACGGAAAAATGGTTGAGGTTAATTGATGGATTAGAAAAAAATGCAGCAGTAGTGGGTTTTTAGAAGTGATGAGGGTACAATCATTCTTAAATTCAATTGAAAAAGGGGCTCATGTTGAGGACATTATTTATGATGGACAATTTTCTATTGACAAGTGAATGGAGACGGTATGCTGAGATAAGATGTATTACTTACAACACGACGACTTGACATACATGTGTGGTAGGTTTCTTTCCTTCTTTGAAGCTTTAGATATTCCGCACACCCACAATTCACCCCATACAAAAATGTTTAAAAGGGAGGTTGGAAGAAATTGATGAGGGAGGTTGAATAACATGACAGCACCTAACGTATTTTTTTGGCCTTGGTTCATTAGGACCAAAAAAGGGCCTTTTTAACCTTTTATGCAAAAGAAGCTTAATCATTTCTCTAGAATTTTATTGCTTGGGACAACTTTGTGCAAAGAACTTCAAAGTAAGGGTTCGCACTTCAACTGGATGCCTATGAACTTTCCATAAGAGCTAAGCAATCATGATTATTTATTATTTCACTTAGTATTGGGGTGTTAAGCATTTGTTAACCGCATTTAGTGTAGTGGTAAGCTTTGTGTGTGTGTGAAATAACGACTTTATTTTTGTGAACGTTACGCCTGTGGCAAGAATTGAGTCTCATTAAAACTCTCTTCCTGGTCGATGATTGATTTCACTGTACCTACAAACTAGACTGAATTCAAAAGCATTCAACAACAGCCTCTCGATAATTGCACCTGAGGAGGAATTCTCTCATTGCGCTCAGATAAAAATCACATACTCATAACACAAAAACTTCCTGGAGTAAACATGCACTCCTTTGTTCCGCAAGAGTGTTTCGATGATAACATGGACCATCGGTTCACTAAGTGCAGCTCTCAATCGAATTTTCCTTTCCCAGATTTTCTTGTAACTTCAAATGTACATACATATGTGCTTATGTGTATCGTTCTTCACTCTTAACCAAACAAAATCTCATGACAAATAAAGTGCTTCGAAGCTGTCGACTACAGCTATTCAATACACATTGTCGATACACCTTATTTACTATCCACTACATCGCACACCGATGGCTGTGAGATTGCTTTTCTTCCAAACTATGGATGGACGAACATTTAATCAAGTTTAAGTACCACCTTTGCTAACAAAATATAGTTATGCTATCACTAAAGGTTGGATGAACAATTAAACCCTGCAGTGGCATACGAACAGTGGCGTCACTTACCTGGAAAGAGAAAAAATAAAACAAAAAGTTAATTGGATATTTAACAATAATTGGTGTTAATAGTCAATTAATATGTAAAACAAAAATTCAACAAAAAGGGAGTATTTCACTATTCAGATGGAGCTTCAGCTTTATTGGACTTATTTTACGTCGGTTGTAGAAGACATCCAAAGTTATTGAAAATTAATTGGCAGCAAACAAACAAAAAAGAAGGAAACATTAATTAAGTTTGAGTAATTGCAAGTGCACGCAGCTTCTCGAAAGAATTTCATAGAAAAACGTACAGTATATGCAATTTCCAATGACAATTAACAATCGATTACACATACATACGTATCTACAAAGCGGCGCTTCAGAGCGGGGAGTACCGGGGTTTCATTTCTTACAACCATGCCCTGTGAGGGGATACAATTATCTACCGGTTTCGAACGGCTAGAAAAGAGCCTAACGGAGGACTTGGCAATTCCTCGCGAAAGGTCATACCAGTGGAAAAACAATTTTTTGTTTCTGGCGTGATTCGAACTTCAAACCTCACTACATAGATTACATAGAACCACATAAAAACACTTAAAACAATCTTATTTTGACAAAAAAGGGATCACTATTAGTATGAAAAAAAAAACAACGTTAAGTTCCTTGAAAACTCTGAAGAGAACATAAAGATGTTTTTTTAGTGCTTTGCGTCAAGTTTGGATATTAAAACTTGAAAGTCGAATTTCTCTCAGGTTTTATTTGTAAAGAACGTAAGCAAACTGTCATACTTAAACTCAGGACATTCTTCCATTTAAATATACATCCGATTATTGTTCTGTTTTCCTATATAATTCATACCTAAAATTGAAAAATTTATTTTTTGTCCACTAAATATTTTCATTAAATACAAAACCTTCAAATAAATAAATAAAGTGCAACAATTCTGTGGAAGCTTCGAGGCCTTACAAATTTCAAGGACCACCAATTTTATGCCGACTCCGAACGGTTAAACTATAAATCGCTTTTAAAGACAGTGTAATTACTCTCAGAGGACGTCCCAGTTCCTAGCGATAGGCAACACCGGTAGTAAAAAAAAATTAATGTTTCTGGGATTCGAGCCCCTAAGTCCCACGCAAAAGGCAAACATGCTTACCATTATGTCACGGTCAAACCTTTAGGAATGTTTGAATATAAAAATTTAAATTCTAAAAACAAAAAGAAGTGTAATAATTATTTCTTTAATGCAGGGTGTTTTTCTTAATGTGGGACAAGGGCTGAAGACAGGACGGGTAAGTTAAAATAAGGCAAAATCGTTTGACGGAGGGTCTTTTTGCCTCCGTTAAAGCAAAAGGGGCAATTTCATAAAAAATTACTTAATTTATTAAAAATAATTATTGAAAAATGACCAAGCCACCTAATTTACATACTACGGCGTTTTTGAAAGCTAATACTTTGTTCCTTGATTAAAATTTTAGTTCAACTTAATTTAGTGAATATTTTTTGACTGATCAAGTCTCAAAGTAAAAATTTTGTAGAATTTGTTTTAGAGCTTTTCCTTTAAATAGTCAATAAATAGTCAATTTGAGTCAAAGACAAAACTGAACGTAAACATTTACCATAGTTTTTGAGAATAGAAAAAATGAAGAATACTTTCTTCCAGGATTATTTGAAAAGATCCCTTGACAATCATCTAGAAGTCGAAAATAAGCTAATCAGCTGTAAAACGAGATAAGCACGTGCAAGAAGTGCATGGTGCATGGACGAATTGAAAAACCACGATGTCCACTATAATGAGCACAAAAAAAAACTGATTATACAGACATGTATTTGAAAACTAGTCGTTCGAGGTAGACTAAGAGATAAAGTCATAAGCTTTAAGTCGGTTAGCAAGAATCCGCGTCAAGGATCATTTGCCAACATAAGCCTGAGATGCATCCTCCCACAGAAGCGAAAGAAAACAATTCAAAAGACTGAAAAAATATAGAATGCCCCATTCGACCTGAACGATAACCAGGAATGTCGACCTCCTAACTTTGTAGAAGTAAAGCCATATGTAAGCTAAAATAAAAAAAGGCCACAGGTGCAGTTGACATTAATGCAGAGCTTTTCAAGGCAGCTCGATATCAGAAGAAAAGAAATAAACACCAACTGATCTGATAGAAATGGTCGAAAGAAAGCACCTCCAATGAACGGAATATTAGTATAGTTTGTCCGATCGGAAAAAAGAAATCCAGTCCCGAATGTAGATTTTGGCAGCTATACTATTGATAAGTTTTAATCTTTTCGGTGTTCGACCAGGAAAGGATCCAATAGCCCAATTTTATAGGTAAACTTTGAAGAATCTACGAAACGGCACTGAGTCCGAGGATTTTGACAAGGCGACGAACTCTCATGCCATGGTTTCTTCAGCATTATACGGGTACATACTATAACAACTAGGGATTTAGCATTTTAGAGAGACATTTAATTGTTATACCATTCGATGTTGTCTTTCAGCACTAAGTTTATTCAATGTCCTCTTTTAACACTGAAAACAGCATCAGGGTGCAGACCAAGTGGAGAACTAGTGTTGTCATTTCAAAGTTTATAAGGAAAGCCTCTGTCAGCTCGAAAAAAATCCAGTGATAATCTTTTCTGTAGAGAACTGAGATTAGCTGAAATAGTGAAAGACACGATATTAGAATTGCGGACCCAATTACAGGGAAATATCTTCAAGAGTTTGACTTGAAGTGTCTTCGAAAACAAATTAGAGGGAGATTGCAGAAGACACCTTGTGAGGAATAGAAGGAACCTACAATTTTTGGCCGATTGCGAATGGGCAATAGAGACAGAGCGCTTTTCATGGCAGTCACTATCGAAAAAAATTGCCTAATGAAAGGCGAGACTCGTTGAAGAACAACCCCTCTTTTGCTCAGAGAATAAAGTCCACTCAGTGGAAGCCCACAAAATTCGATGTTTTGAAAAAAAAGAAAAAAAAATTTAATTAAAAAATGTTAAATTTTAATTCTTAAAAACAAAGATTGATTTTTCCATTCGGTCTTCTGTGTTTGATTCAAAATTAATAATTGCATTGATGATTTAAAGAAAAAGTGATCCTTAAGACAAAACTTTGTAAAAGGAAAAATATTTTTTTTTCTCGAATTTTGACTTTGAGACTTGATTACTCAAAAACTATTAACTGAACCCACTGGAAGTAAAGCCCTAATTGAATAACAAAGTATGTACTAGCTTTCAAAGCCACTATAGTATGTGGAAGAAGGTGGCTTAGTTGATTTTTAGTTATTTTAAAAAAAAGTTAGTTTTTTTCTATAAAACTGCCCCTTCCGCCGAAACGGAGCGCTATAGACGCCCTCCCATGCGATTTGTTTCTTGTCTTTGTCGCATGTTATGCAAAACACCCTATATAACAAATATAACCAATTTTCCAAAAAGGACTTGAAAATTTCGAATATAATTTGTGAATGCACCATTCCACTTATCACTAAACTGTTATTGTCAATTTATTCAGTAAACTCAATGCTTTCACCGTGGTAGGGTATACACGAACAAACAAAGTCAGCAAATTATAAAAGTTTTATTCCGATATTCAGAGTAGGTGAGAGCGTTAACTCCAATTTACGGTCGTAGTTCTCACCCTTTTAGACAGGCAGAACCAAGTTTAGTTCAAAAATTTGAGTCTATATTTTCTTTTTCGATGTTGTCAGTGAACGGGTCTGTCGAAAATATCGCTGTTTTTTAAGCGTTCATAGCAAATGATAGAAATCAGTCAGTTTCAGGACGCTCGCTCGTCTAATTGGGTCCAATGAATAGACCGCTGCAAACGTGCTTCGGGTGGCCATATGAACGAAGTCGAATTCCGTTCACGAATCATTTGATTGTACTTCAAGGTGATGATAACGTGTTTGTAATATTTCAAACGGTTTGCGCGTTTTTAAAAAAAGTTGTCAAGTCCATTTTGGAAAAACTGATATTTATATATGTAAATAACTAAGCTAAGAATTTACTATAATTTGCACTTCCTTTGACTGAACAATTCTAATTAATTGGGACTCGAATATAAATAAAAAGTTCATCAACTGTTCTTAAATATCTCTTGAGTATTAAACTACTCTTGTCAACTAAGTGACAGCGACGTCTCAGATTAAGATACGAATCTAATCGATCAAACCAAAAGAGTGTGTGTAAAAAATCTGATTTAGAAAGAAGAGGGTATTTACAATGTGTCAAAGGAATAGGGAAGAGCTCAGAAAGGGTCAGTCTGTGCGTTGTCTATAAAATTTGGATGATATAAGAAAGTCTTTGATGTCTGTTTTGATCGAAGAAAAAACATAAATTAAAATTGAACTTCTTACGTATTTGATTTTTCTATCCGACTGGCTGTAGGTGCAATATGAAAAACATACAATATGGTCGAAATGATACTTCCAATTTAAAATCATTCAAAACGTCGCGTCGATGCCAAAAGTAATTTGCATGGACACAAAAGTTTCGGGTGAATACTTTGAGTTACATGTTTCGATTCATCGCTATGTATGCACTGAATCGGTGTTTCACTTCCTGGTAGAGGAAAAAAAGGTCATTCACAATTTTGACCTTAAAACGCATCGATGTTTCTCATTGCAATGAAGCGCTGATGCTGATTGCCAGCCATTGATCTCATCAACATGCTATTCAAGACAAACACTCTGAAAAGCTGATTCATCGGACATTGGGTCTTTTAGTTGAATGAAATTAAACAACGGCCACAGCACTCATTACCATCGCCATGATAATTTCCTTCATTTGTGTAAAAGTGCCCATTGTTAAAAAAGTTCCACTGGTGCATTTCACATCAGACATAACTTCAATCACGACCATTAAATTTTATAGCGTCTTTTATTGACCAACCTAACAATTAAATGTTTTATCTGCTTGAGGAATCACTTGTTTGTTATTTTTTTTGGAATTAATTGGTAAACATCAGCCTCAAACATAAACAAAAACTTTCATTTCTTTTTAAAACAAAAAGAAATCAGTAAAACTTCTAACGGGTCCATGTAGATACAAATGAATTTTTGAAAATTCCTTTCACAATTCAATTCTACTGAAAGTTCAAATGTTTTGAATTTTGAATATAAGGATTGATTATATAAGAGGCATAAGAGCGCTTACAGGAATAAAAATAATAAAATAATCCTCTCAATTTGTGTAAAAAATTTTCCAAGCCTATTTATAAAAATTTATATGTAAAAAGCTTTTCAAGTCTTTTGCAAATTTACCATTCATTTCAATGATTTTAATTGCAAGTGGAAACTTTAAACTTCAACCCTTTTCCTTTTTTTTTATTAAAAAAAAAAATTATTTCAATTCATTTGCTTTAAAAATGCACCCAAACTCAAGGACGTTGAAAATCACGTGCCGGACGAAACTCGATTTTCAAATATCACAGCCTTTAGTCACATCGTACTGCGGCACTCATAGACGAACTGTTCTCTCTGCAGCTGTTAGCGACTTGTTAACTTAATTACAGAGCTATGCCAGGATGTCGCTTATTACTTTCCTTCAGCGCTATGTACCCACAACACCACGCCATGGGCAGATACTGCCACTCTTTTCTTCATTAGCCTTGCTACCACATTACACTACACTACAGTAATATGTGCATTTGCGAATTGTGTTGTGCAGTGTGCATTGTGCATGTGCATGTCACCGACTAGCGTGCTACAGATGCATTTTATGTGTGCAATTCCTTTATGCCTAAGTGAGCTAAATTGCCTTGATTTGGAATGTCATCTGTTCATCTATCTCATGGCATGTTGCGAACACTTTAAGGTTTAAAGGCCCTGAGTGCTTGAAATGAAAATAATTTCGTTATGGGTATTGCACCTACTTTTGAATTAAATTCATGGATACTGTGGATTGGATTGGAAATAGTAAAGGTGACTGCATTTATGTCGCTACAAGCAAAACGAAACAAAAGCAAACCAAGCCGGAGAAATTAACTATCGAATTTTCACAAATGAGTTAAGGTCACTACAAATGTAGTTTTGTTTTCTAAATCAGGGACATTTCTACTCGCAACTACTTTATCAATTTGCTTGATTCTTTTAGCAAAGAGGATTTGCTTAATTTGAGTAAACTGATTATACAAATGAAAGACGGTAAGCGTTCCTTTGTTTTTATACAACGCAAACACCGCAGATAACCAACTACCTATATCGCCCATTCGCCATCCCACATCAACCCTCATGCATTTACTCATACGATTTGTCAACCCTCATACTCCTTAAGGACTAAGCCCGAGATTAAAGTGCTTCTAGTCGAAACCAATTTGTCTACGAGAATATCCCAGGCTATTTATGTCCAGTACATCACATGTGTGTCGTTATACAAATTACACAATGAATACACAAATCAAATAGGGAAATACGGCTCATAGCCATCCTTAAAGCCATCCCAACTCTACACACAATATCTACACTAACCAGCTACACTCGCGTCGTCGCCCGCCTTCACCTTTCAAACAAATTGGAAGCTTATCATTATTTCTATTCACCCCGCATGTGACCCCGTACATTGAAGCAAAACACTCAGACAGTTCTGGCTTGGAGCTAGAAAAGCAGATTATTCAACAACAAAACAGCCTGGGTGTTGTTTTGTTTTGCACATCGCCACAACGTACGACTACATTGTCTAATTAATGTTGTCATTTACATATGTGTATGTGTACAAACACACACCAACACAAGAGATTGGCATCAGAGCACATATAGTGCTACATATATCCAGCACGTGAATATTCGTTCTCTGAACGGAGAAAAGCCGCGACGCGTGCTTGTTAGAGATGTTTCCTGCGATTACAATACCAACTTCTTAGATACAAAGATAAATTTCTTACAGCGACACCCATTTTTTGTACTAACTATTCAATGAAACATCTTCGCATTACCATTATAAGGATGACTATTGGAGTCAAAGCACAATGAATAAGTTTCAATTAGACGTTTGATAGGCTAAATGAATATCTAGGGTAAAATATCAAAAGCGGTATACAATATCTTTGTGAATTCCTTGGTAATTAATTGACAAGATATTCGTCCCTTAGATTATTCTATCAAAAGATAAATATTTGTCAGGGTTAGACAGCGGAGTCCACTCGAACAGATACTAATCGCTCCTGAGAAGGATTAAGCTGATTGTCGTTCGTTATTTTCGCTCTACTTTTTCTTATTGAATAATCGGATTATTGATTCGTAAATTCACTTCTATCGTTTGTGTTCTTATGTCATTTAATCAAATGTCTGTTCCTTTTCTTTTTTGCTGTTTGTAGGTAGGAATTTATTTTTGACTGCGTCTTTCACAAAAGCTTCACTGATGAATGAATGGTTGTCGCTTCAATCTTCCAATGTCAATCATATTTTGATTAAATGGCTGACAGCAGATTGAATTAAAATAAAGTTCTACATCAGGTTTTAAAATGAAAATATTTGCGAGTTGAACGTTGTTATTTTGTAAAAATTAAGAGGGAGGACTAAAGAATGATTGCTATTTCAACTCGCTTAAATTTTTGTCAAAAAAAGCTGAAATATTGAAATTCTTAGACCTTTCCTTACGGCGAACCAGTAGCAGGAAGATTAATGAATGTGAACCTGATTCTCACTTCTTCCATTCGTTGATTTAAAATTTTAATTTTTATTCTACATAATTAAAAGAATAAATAAACCGGTTTCTTTTCACACTACGACAAAAAAAAAATACAAGCAAAGCTCAAAGTGAGGAGAAAGCTTAATTGTAAAATACGAATTCAACACAAAATAGGATTAAGTGAAATATTTCATAACCCGGCTGTTTGAATTTGCTGGTGTCAGATTCTGGATATCCTTCTCGGAAAAATTACTTCAGAGTGCAAATGAAATAATTAATGAAGGTATAAAGTACGTAACCTGGATATTGTTATCAACTATGAAGCATAATAATTTAACGAAGTGTCACGTTGTCATTGACGTTGACCAGAATGTACGTGAAATAATCACCTATGGGAATATTATAGATGTAGAGAGAGGATCAACAATTGTTTGATTGCTATGCCAGAAGTGACAGGAAAATGAGGCAGGATATGTGACCCAGAGATGTATTGTTTTCTGGGAAACTGAGGTAAGTCTTTCGAACTTGTACAGAACAAATAAGCACTGTATAAACAAAGGACTAGCGTCAATCATAGCACCAGGATAATATCATGGTAAAAAAGAGATTAGTAGGTATACAGCTTAAGCTTGTTAAGAGGGTAAACGTAATTGGGATGCCCGAAAAGGCTCGTATACAATTTTTTCCCCAAAATATAACAGATAATTTTCAATATGAAACACACATAGGCACGTTTTTCAAAGATTTACAATAAACTTTTAGTAACTAAAAAAAAATAAATAAATAGGGCGGCGCAACAGAGCGAGAAGCCCCGGAACCTAACGCATTTCTCACAACCACTGCCTTGTGAGGGAATGGAGGGGGCCCACAATTTTCTGCCCATTTCGAACGGCTAATAGAGAAAGCGCTTTTCGTGGCAATGAATTTACTATCGGAGGACTTGCTAATTCCTAGCGAAAGGTGATACCAGTGAAAAAACATTTATGCCTCTATTCGGATTCGAGCCGCGAACCCTTGGGTTAACCGGCAGACATGCTTACCATCACGCACAATAAAAATGTAGGTACCTATATTCAGAGACAAGTAAGATATAACATATTTGCGAGGGGTAAAAAATGAGTTCCATCACCCGAAATCTAAAAAATGAGGAAATGATAACATAATGACTGTGAATGAACGAAGGGATTTGAAAAATATTGATTTTTCGAAAAAAGGCAATCTTACTTTATGGCTCATACAAAATTCCATCCTCAAAATTTGGACAGTGTCTTCGTTTGCTTTTTTTTAGTAAAAAAATTTAAAGCAAAAAATTTCAAAACATTGATTTTCCGATCCTTGCATTTAAAAACTTCCCTCAAAATAAATAAAATAAAATAAATAACAAAAAAAAAAAATTACTTTGACTGTTCTTAGTTCAACATGGATCGGCTTTCCTCAATTTTCTTTGTCTTAGTTATGTTAAATTTCTGACGCCAATTTTTTGTTGTAACAAAAATGATTTTTTTTTTTTAAAAAGGACCCTTTGCCCCCGTTTCTTGTTGTGAAGTTTGTTTTTTTTTTCAACTGGCAGTCAGTATACGTTTTGTCATCTCACAATTAATAAACTTGCCCCAGAACGACGCTTGGAAATTGTTGTTGCCAATCTACGGCCCAAATTGCTCGAAAATTGGACTTCTCCGATTACGCTTCATTCGAGCCAGCCCTTGGGCCCATATGACCATTCTCAGGCAAAGATTGCATAGAATTTCTTTTCTTAAAAACCAGTACCATGATAATAAAAATTGTTTTTACGTGTTTTAGTTTTGTCAGTGGTTAGCTTTGCCAACAGAAAACCCAATGCCAATTTCAAGCCAGTACATGCCATGTTGTTTGTTATGTGAGAAAAACTAACCGCTCAGAAATAGACGAGTAAAGAATGAAGCTAAGGGCAGACGCGGAACGAACCAACAACAACATATAGGTATTGGTACACATAAAAAAATGCAGCTTGGAAGAGATACTTTTAGGCGTTAACACATAAAAATTTTTACCAGTAAGCATTTGTACAGCAGTGAACCCCCAGAAGTGTGTGAACACTGTCAAACAGAAATTTCCATATGGCACATATTCGTCGAATGCCCTCTATCTCGCCAAATTGATCCTTCGCTAGAAAGAACTCGGATACCCTACCAATTAGCCATCATACTTAATCCAGCAGATCATCAAACAATTGAGAGGATAAAGATTGCCCTAGATGCTCATAGCAAATTTAATGAAATTTAATCTGTTAATTACTTTTATATGTATAACAAAACTGTTATTTTTCAATTTTTTATTTTTATTTTTGTTTTTTCACACAACTTTGAATATTGTATTAATGAATTCTTTTTTTTTTATAAAACTTAAAGATCCAAAAAACGGCATCGTATGGTTTTATTACCCAGATGCCTTAACTAAAATAATTTGTAAATTTATTTGTAAATTATTTGAATAAATAAATAAATAAATAAATAAAAAATCTACGAATTCTACAATATGGCCAAGAATTCCTTAAATTGACAAATGGACCCTGAGCTCACATGAGATAAAATTCAAACCGATCGTTACATTTGTTCTCACTTTACAATGATCAACGAATTCAAAAAGTTTTAACTATTTTTTGCATTTTTTAAAGTTTCAAAATTTCAAGTATAACTGATAACGTTATTAATATTTTCACATTTGCTCGACCTGAGCGCGCTTTTGTTATCTGGCAGCTTTGAAGGGTTTTTCCCACAGCTCACTTTTTAAGTCGGTACCCCTCATAACTTCAAAACTACTACACCGATCCTTTGGAAATTCTGATTTTTGAGTGGGATCGTCAATGAAAATGGTCCCCATGAAACTAGACTTTTCTGAGCTTGTGAAGTAACATTTTTGTCCACATTTTTTTAAATTATTTTCACTTATTTATCAAGGCTGTGTGCTCTGTAGTGCCTTTTTGATTTCCTCAGATCAAAAAGTAGTCGTTTGAGTGAAAAAGGCTCATGAGCGCACCGAAGTGCAGATAAAGCTCAACCGCCCACGCCTTCACTCAATATGGCAAAAATTAAAGAACGTTTAAGAAATTAAAAAAAAAACTAAAATTAAAACTAAATTAAACTAGTTTGAAAGTTGAGAACTTCTAAAGAAATAAGCAAAGGAAATAAAGTTATACGAGGTCTAAAACATTCCATTTTTCAACAAACGCATCTAAAAAAAATGGGCACGACTGGGTCGCACGAACTTGCGATTGTATTCTAAATACGATATCAAAATCTAAAGGCTGAGTTAAAGGTTCTGGTATTAGCTCTTCATAATATATTTTGTGGTACAGGGTTGCCAACTACACATTAATTATGAAAATTGAATCAAATCACGCAAAATAATGAAAAAATTAAATTAAATACTCCAAAGGTTTCAAGCAAAAATCTAAAAACGCCATTCTTTTGCAATCGCTAATACATATGAACGATGAAAATTTAATCAAAATCGATGGAGCAGTTTTTCCAAAAAACGGTTTTTATTTTGCACTTTTTTTTTAAACTGTTTTTTAAAAGTCGAGTATGCAAAGTTCTAGATCTTAACAGGAGTTATTTTGACAAAAAATTTTAAAAAAATCAATGTTATAGTTTCGAAGTTACTTTCAAAAATCAAAATTTTTTAAATAAATTTATAAAAATTTCCGAAACTAAGTTTTTTTAAATATTGATATGCAGTCTTTCTTTAACAACTTACGACTTCTTAAATCCAAAATTTCTTCAAGATCGTGTCAGCCAATAACGAGAAAGTCGGTTTAAAAAAAACGGTACTATGGGAGGTACCGTTTTTAGGCCTTTTCCAAAAATCCTTCACACAAAATTTTATCGAAATCGTTGGAGCCGTTTTCGAGAAAAATATTATCATATCGGTTGTATGGCAGGTACCGTTATCTCAAGACCTAGAGACTCAATTCCAAAAACCCCTCTGTAGGATGCTCCACAGACCATAACTGCAAATTTTGAAGAAAATCGGTCCATTGGTTCAGGCTGTAGATCCTCCATATACAGACAGACAGACAGACAGACAGACAGACAGACAGACAGACAGACAGACAGACAGACAGACAGACACACAGACACACAGACAGACAGACAGAATTGCAGGACCCACTTTTTTCGTATTCTCTATCATCGTAATGTCATGTTTAATTGTTATCTCAAAATTTTTTTTCTGCACGATTGCAAGACTTGCCTTTAGTACCTATAATCGCAAGTAAAAATAGGATTCTCCAATAAGATTTTCGAATTACTGTGCACCGTTTTTGGTTGACTATTATAGACATGGAAAAGTCCAAAACCGGCAGCTTTGCCAACGCATTCTGAGGTCAACAAGGTGTACCCCACAGGCGGATCAATAGTGTGAAGCAGAGAAGTGAGAGTGCTGTGATGCCTTCGAGATCTCGATGCTCGTAACGCCTAAAATAAAGAAGAAGAAGAAGAAGAAGAAGAAGAAGAAGAAGAAGAAGAAGAAGAAGAAGAAGAAGAAGAAGAAGAAGAAGAAGAAGAAGAAGAAGAAGAGGAAGAAAAAGAAGAAGAAGAAGAAGAAGAAGAAGAAGAAGAAGAAGAAGAAGAAGAAGAAGAAAAAGAATTACAACATTCAACGGTAATCTATTTAAGATAGAAATACTATATCCAACAGGCCACTTTGACTATACAAAAAAGGGTGTTAGATCCATAAGAATGTTGACTATGACTTCACAAGTAACTAATTTCAAGTTGCCAACATATCTTGCTATGGTTTCTTTCTGTTCAGAAAAAAGACACAACTACAGAAAACACACAAATACACCGCACGTCGATCCACCTTGGTACATATTTCCCGACCACCAACACAAGGCAACTAAACAAAAATCCTTAAGTAACTCTTGTTGAAATAACTAACGAATTTTATTTATTAACGAGAACGAGAATTTTATATATAGAGATAACAGACCCAATATGCCATAAATAATCATGAAAATTAAATTTCGCACCTCCTCTTCGCAGTAACTCTCCATCAATATAATATTCATGAAGATACCTACATCACGCTAAAGGTAAAAAGATGGGTTTCCCCAGAGTTCACTTCACATCAATATAATATAATATAACAAAGGAATTGAGTAAAGGCCCAAACAGAACGAACATCAAACAATGTACCTATAAATTCCAACCTTTTGAGTTTGTAAACCAAAACCTTACGAAATTCTCGTTGTAGATATCACCGAGGTTTTCTTTTTAAAATCCATCCTCTGGAATGTAAACATCCTGATGCGTATACATATGCTGAAAGCACATATGCCCCTCAAAGGCTATTTGCATTCTCCCTATAGCAATTATGTGGTCGCACAGAGTGCGTGTAATTTGCTTCGTACATCATCATATCACATCTATCCTCGACTTGGCAATATTCTAAGCGGCAATAATAAAACCACAAATTAGCAATATATTGCCATTCCTTAGGTCATTAGTCATTCGTGGCCCCAGGTATATAACAAGCCAAGTAGCCCGAAATGCAAACCAAATACTATTCCGATTCGGTTGCCAAGAAATTTCCTGTGATAAGCATGCAGCAAATGCACAAAGTCCTTTTCCCTTTCGTTATATGTAATTTAGCCAAATTGATTTAAACATCCACTCGATGCGGCGGCAATGGCCTCAACATTTAATCCCTTCAAGAACTACAATCACCAAAATATCATTTTCCTCAAATGGCGTAATTATCGTGCCATCGCCGACCGCCCGTCCTCAGCCTAAAGGCTAAAGCAATTACTCAATCAACTTCACTCACGGTCATAATATTCCAGCACACATAGTAAATACGGGCAAAAACGCCAACCCACAGCTAAACATTTCCAATCGCATGTGGGAACTTAAATCGTTTTCTTTTTTATCTACGGCTTTATTGCGTGCATTTGTCTTGACATGATAAACCAGAGCTCCTCCTTAAAGCCTGAACAACAAAAAACAACAACGATGATGGCAACAATATCGTGTCCTTGTTGGTAATTTTTCCTTTTGTTTTTCAACCTAAAACAAAAAACCAAAAAGAAGAGAGAAGAGAACAAACAAAGACGAAGGATATCTGTCTGGGCAGCAAAAGCACTAGCTGTGTAAAACGTTGATATAGCCAGGGGATTCAAGGAGCAATTAGTCGCTCCGGGAAAGTACAAAATTATACTCGAAAGGCACGGTATCGCAGGCAACTTCATCGAGCCAACAACTGCACAGCAGACAGCACACGCTGTTGTGGCACTACCGATAGTTGCAACAACAAAACGGTGCTGATATCAGGATAGTAAGTATGTACTTTGTATGTAATAAAGGACTTTCTTCCTTAAGCGCTATTTCACTCTAATTTTGCTGCCAGGATACCCGGTATCGATTAAGTTTAATCATCGCAACTTACTACAGGTGGATGGATGATGTGGCTGCTACTGTTACCGCTGCTGCTGCGTGTGTTGTGGTTTCTGGGATATAAGAAAATTATGGATTTGTGTTCTCGCGCGCTACTGGATCTCTTTAATCTATTCCTGTAATTATCCTTGAACTTTTTTACACTACTTTTACACAAACATATACGCACACACACACAAACACAGATATTTCCTGTTTTTCTTTCTATATTATATAAATAGGTAAGATTTGCTTTGTAGGGCAAGCGATATCATGGGTGATAGAAGATGTGGGGTGTAGTTTAGTTTTATTCTACAAACTGTGGGCCTCTGCTTTCCTTTGCTTCTACTGCGACAGAGGGCTGTTGTATTTGGAGTAAATGGTGCGGAATATACTCAGTACTGACATTAATTTTCATGAAGCTGTACTATCTCTTCGTGGGTGGTGCATGATTCACCCTCGTATTTATTGATTGGGGAGTTTTTCAAGCAAAAACGAATTTGGAGGACAATCGTTTCAAATCGAAACAAGGATAGTAGCCATCGAAAGGCGGTGTTTTGATTGACATTGATTTGTAATACATTTGTCTTGAGATTGGAAAACTAAAGGTGGAGGAGGTAACTTTTGTTTTGTGATGACGAGTATACATCCTCCAGCTTAATGGAATTTTAATTCGAAGCTTTATCTGGTTTTCGGTAATAAAAGAGAAAAAACAATTTCGTCATAGGAAATGCTTGACAAGCCTACGATTTTGATACCCGTAAAACCAAAAAAAGGATGTTTTTGAGACGAGTGGTTTTCAATCTGGCAATACTTTTTTCGGAGTTGGTTTTTTTGACAGCTGTCCCTTTACTAATGCTCAGTTTGGTTGGCCTTTTCATCGGGCAAGGATTGAATTGCACGATCACTAAAATTCGGTTAGTAAATTTCGACTTTATAAACCTGTCAGTTACCTCCAAGATCGGATTAAACACCGCTGGACCATTTGAGTGTGGCTTATCCAGACAGACCAGCCCGACACGATTGACGCTATGGATGAGAATATTCTGCGAGTTATTAGTGACATACGGCCCCAAATGCCACAAAAAGGGGTGGATTAAACACCGCTGAACCATTTGAGTGTGGCTTATCCAGACAGACCAGCCCGACACGATTGACGCTATGGATGAGAATATTCTGCGAGTGACATACGGCCCCAAATGCCACAAAAAGGGGTCGATAATTGGGCATCTCGTCTAGCCAGACGCGGGGCGGCCGGCTACTAGGCTGAAATAATTTTTAAAATATAATGGCAAACTCTTATCTTTATAATAAAGCTGAATTCGTGGCCATAACATAAAATTATATGCGTTTTATTTCTTCTTAAAAGCCACACGTCTAAAAAAAACACCCTCCTTTACAAAAAATTAGGTATAAAAATAAGAGCTTTTGGTAAGTTTTGTGATTTCAACTATGTAATCAAATATTGATTTGGAAGGAAAAAAGATTGGAAAGAGTTAGGGATCATACTGATTCACGTTCTGGTGTTTGGTTTCGATTTAATTTTGGTGGGTGCAAAGCCCCCATTTATTTGGCTAAATACAAGCTATTTCTTAATCTAACAAAAAAACAAGGAAACTCAATAGCTAAGACTAAGATTAACTAGTGTGGGGGCTAAGAAGACGAAGTTTTAATCAGGGAGTATCGATATTAAAGTAAAAACAAGAAGAGTGAGAATTTACACTCCTCAGGATTCGGGAGATGGGTTCATTGGAGCCGTAAGAGGATCGATGGATGGGAAGATAAAAGAGGCAGGGATAACGAGTTTTACGAGGGTTAGTGTTTATAAAGATGGATTCGTTAAGGGCTCAAGGTTGTCACTTTAGGTCAATAATTTGTGAAAGACAGAGAGGAGTGTAGTTTTGAAGGTTTTTTATTCCTCCAGGAACATTTTTGAAGCAGAACTGCTACCTTTGAACATGAAAGAACAAAACTGCGAATCATTTTTTGGGTATCCACCCCACAGTCTTGGATCAAAAGCAGAATATGTACTTCAATTTAAAATGGTAAGCATTTTGCTTTAGCTTTAATCTTTAGTTTAGTATTTGTTAAAATTCCCCAGGACAACCTGAGTGGAATGAAATGACAAAATTAAAATTGGACAAGAGACGCGTTCTCCGAAAAACAAAAATTAATTACGGAAAAGCCGTTTTCCACAACAACAACAAAAAAAGACAATGAACACCCAAACTCAAACTGTAAAATGTAATTTTAATTTCCACCAACAACGCTCTTTGTATTCTCTTTCCCTGTCTAAAGATTGACATACTAAATTTAAATAGACGCATAGCTAAGGGGATCCATTTTTGTATACTGCTACAACAAAACTGTATTTAAATTTCGCCTACACTTCGCTACACCGCTAAGGGTCAAACTTTAACATAAGCCTTAGACAAACTAAGCTATAAAAAGAAGGTACGAAAAACAGAGATTAAAGGCCCTGCATTGAGTTTACATAGAGCAACCTGCTAGCCCGGGTGAGACAACCCCTTTACCGCATATCCTCACGTTTTATTTGCAACACATTCAAAGCAAAAACGTCCCTGACCACCTTTGGGGTTAGATTGGGGTGGTGGCACAGGATATTTCTGTCATTTTTCCCTTTCGACGATTCTATGGATATTCATTTCTCTCTCCTCTTATTTTGTTGTTTTCTTTTTTCTCCTAGTCTGTTTTGTGATGCTTGCGTTCTTTATTCGTTTTTATTTATTTATTTTTTTTCAGAAGGGTGGTGGTTGGGTTTAACAACACGATTTTAATGAAAAAGAATATCCCCTCACATCTCGAAATACCCAAAGCCTGTGGGGGAGGTTTTCAGATGAGAATGAAAAAAATAAAGAGGCTGGCAGTACCACATGTATGTATGTCTAACAGTGGCGAAGCGTCCATATAAGTCGATTATTTCCGACTTACCTTTTGAAATTCTCATCCGAAACATTTTAGACTTCTGGCAACATGAATCAAACTTAATCATAAACATGAACTCGCTGACAACATTTTTTAACAACTACCACTTTGCTTTCCGTCCTATTCCACACACATATTGGCTCTTCAACTCACTCCATAAACAGACACAAAACTTTAGCAACATACAAGGTAACCCCAAATATTACGTCTTATAAAACATGTTGCTGGATAGAACAAATTTGTGTTCTCTCCTCTTTTTTCTTTTACCAAAAAATATGACGGTAGAACATCGTCTTATTTTTTTCCATAAGAAAGCATGTATTGAACAGAGTGGTGCATCTCTCTGTTCAATACATGCCTTCTTATGGAAGAAAATAACCCGGTGTTCTAGCGTCATATTTTTTGGTAAATCTGTTGTTTGTTATCTCTTTGTGCTCTGAGCAAGTGAATATAGCGCCGGCGCAGTAGCCCAGTACTCATTTGCAGCATTGCTTCTGCACACTTCAGTGTTTGCATGATATTGGTTTTATAAAAGAAAAAACGCTTTCCTTCGTATTTCTTCCCATGGACACATGTTTATATGTTTGCAGATTGAGAGGTAGGTTTCTGCTTGAAGAAGGAAGAACAAGAAAATAACACGCTGGTCTCCGACTTATTTCATGAATTTGTATGTGTCTCTGCACTGGACTCATGTGTCAAAGCTCAAAGGTTGCCACTTTGATAACAAATATGCGTGGATATTAGATCTCATAGCATAAAGCATATTTTTGGCAGAAAATGCCAAAAATAATTGGAATTTTTCTAGAGTGGCACAACTGGCCTAAATGAATTCAGTTCCCAATGAACCGTATTTTATTTGAAAAACGCAGTTTACCAGCAGAACGCAGTGCAATACTTATTTAAATTGATTTAGTGCTTTTCGTGATTTTTTTTAAATATTACAAATTTAGGCTTTAAAAATTGAGAAGTGCAAAAAGTCTGAAAAGTTTTCCGATAGTAAGTTTCAGTGGTTTGATTATGGCCTTAATATCTTTTGACTGTTTCTTAACTGATGTTCACTTAGAGGAAACAAATAGTTTTAATTATTATATTATAAGTTTTATGAAAAAAAAAAGTTATGACGCTCTACCTAATAGCAAAGTTGGTTTGAAATACTTGACTTTTTGGCTTGATGCAAAGACACATTGCACAAAAAAAATTTTAAGTACACTTTTTTTTTGTTCATGACTAAGTTTCCTTCGAGTTACCTTTTGGAATTATTCACCCCTCGCCACTGATGTCTAACTGTGTGGGTATATGTATATAATTTTTTTTTTCTACCGCCAACCTGATGAAATTTTCTTTAAGAGCATCTCTGGCCTCTTTGTTGTGTGTATCTTGTTGTGTTGACTTACGAGTACGTGTTTTGACATTAGGGGTGAGTGCCAGGCCAAGTGGCACTGTGCTATGTGCATAACAAAGAAAGAGGTCCCCATTCAAATCTTGGAATGTAGCAATTATTTTGAGAGCCTGCAAAACATTATTTTCTTTCTTACCAGGAAAAGGTAGGTAAGTACAAGAATAATATCGTGGAATATATAATGAAATCCTTTAACTGTCAGGGGGTATTTTTCTAAAATATATAAAAAGAAAATCTTACTATAGAGCGACCGCGATTTTTCATATTATAGGTATACGTTTTTTTTTTTTTTTAATGGTTGAAATGAGATTTTTTTCTTTTTGACTTGAAAAATAAATTTATAAATGTCAGGATCCAAATTTCAATGTTTAAATGAATAATTTCTCGTTGATTTTATGTTAAACCAAGGATGAACCAGAGGTAATTTGCATTTTAGGAAATTTAAGCTATGAGCCCAATAATTCAAAGGGGTGGGATTCAGCATTATATCAAGTCGAGTAGTACTTCACCACCACCAAAAAAGAGCTGAGTACATCTTGATGTTCTACGGTAATCAAGAATCTCAGCTTCGACAATAAATCATATTTTCGTGTGGAGGATAAAATTTAAAATGAATGAATTTTGTTATCCTATTTTCTTAAAATTGTAAGAGCAAGGGGGTTAAATTTAAGACTTTTAAGTCAAGCAAAGCTGTGTTTTGCTTGTCATCAAAGAGTTAATTCTTACATTAGGCATGTTGAAGGCAGACAAATTTAAAGTGAAGCGTTCGTGAAGAGAAACAAGGCAACAGTAAGTGATGTTGACATATTTTCTAGTGATGATCGATGAATGTCATCACCAACTGGAAACTTAAACTCACTGCTCAAATTTTGAAACAGATTTTAATTGAGCTGGAGACTTGACAATCCTTACATTCTAGCGGTTATGACATACTGCAGCGCCTGAACTAACTCACTTTCTTTCCTAAAACTAACGAGAACTACGAAAACGTTCCGAAAGACTATATATATATAGCTTCAAGCTTTTTAAATAAAATTGGGACGATTGTGCAGAATGTATTTTTCAATTCGAGACAGAGTAAAAGGCTGAGTTCTTGGAATCGACTGCTCTGTTCTCCTGAAGAAGAATGTACGCATACGTAAACAAACGACTGATCTGGAGTTACTCTGAGGAGTTGAATCTAATGTTATTCTTGTACTCACGACTCAAAATTTTCCACCAAGTGTTGAAGAGGCTACTTTAAAGTAACTTGAAATATGGTAACTAAATTATCAAAAACAACAAGTTGCTCATCTACCCGTCCTTTATAAGGTTCAAGTGAACTATCTTGGCGAGCTTTCAGAAAGAACGATCAAAGATCTTATGTTTTTCTCCACACAAATGGCTCTTAAAACCAAATTCGAAGCAACCACCGGGTATAGATCACAGTCGTAGCGATTAGCAACGACTTGTGATGGTGAAAGTAAGTCATTCTCATTATTCATATGAAAGGCATGGCCTTAAGACTTAAGGCGATGGCTTTTTCATTTAGAGTGGGCAAAAATGCGTCTTGCCCAGATCAATATTATTTATGTGCCACTAATAAGATTTAAAATACTTAGAAACGCGATTTCTTCTAATTTCTACAAAAACACACATTCCCTTAATCCTTTCCAAGAAGTTTGAGTCATTAATGTTCCCAGGGTTCAAACGTTGCTCGCATTGGAGCACATTTGATCCACTTTTGAAGAAAACATTTATTATGCTCCTAAGCTCGGATTTTTTCGAATCTCCACTTCTCCCCCTAGAAAATTTATGGATACCTAAACTTCCAAAAACCATGGATTTGAAACTGATATTATGTATAGATAAATAAATGAAGA